>JALJVW010001137.1:4955000-5700600 GCA_024865655.1 Emberiza elegans
ATGTCACCACCCCCCGTCACCCATCTGTCACCCCCAGTCCCCCCCCCGGCACTTCCCGAGGCTCCGGACATAATCCGGGATCGGGGCCGGGCATCGCTGCCACCCCTGAGCCAGGGGATGTCACACGGCGGGGACAGGGTGACCCCAGGCACGGGCACAGCTGGACACGGACATGGACACGGGGCGGGCCGGAGTTTATTGGTGACCGTGGGTGGGGGGACACGGTGGCCATGGTGACCACGGGCAGGGGGACACGGTGGCCATGGGGGGACATGGTGGCATGGAGGGGATATGGTGACCACGGGCAGGGGGACACGGTGGCCATGGGACAGTGTGGGGTTTCCAGGGGGGTGTTTGGGGCTGGGGGTGTCTGGGGGTGGGGATGGGGTTTCTGGGGGGCATTATGGGGCTGGGGGTGTCTGTGGGGTGGGCACAGGGTGTTTATGGGGGGTGGGACAGGGCAGGAGGTGTCTGTGGAGGGGTTTAGGGTGTCCATAGGGGTACAGGGTGTCCATGGGCTGGGCACAGGGTGTTTATGGAATGGGCACAGGGTATCCATGGGGGCACAGGGTGTGCTATGGCATGAAACAGAGCACAGTGTGTTGATGGGGTGGGACAAGGTACAGTGTGTCCACAGGGGCACAGGGTGTTTATGGGGTAAGACAAGGCACAGGGTTTCCATAGGATGGGCACAGGGTGTTTATGGGGTGGGCACAGGGTGTTTATAGGATGGGCACAGGGGTGTCCCCATGGGGGTAAGACAAGGCACAGTGTTTTTATAGGATGGGCTGGGAAGTTTATGGGGTGGGCAGTTTTTTCCAGGATGGGCACAGGGTGTTTATGGGGTGGGCACAGGGTGTCCATGGGGGTACACAGCATTTATGAGGTGGTGGAAGGCACAGTGTGTTCACAGGGTGGGCACAGCCACCAGGTGCCCGTGCCCTGTGCCCCGCTGTCCCTGGCCGGCCGGGGGGTGGCTCAGGGGGTGTCCCCGTTGTCCCCCTGTGCCAGCAGCAGATCCAGGTAGGCCCCAGAGATGAGGTCCTGCTCCCCAATCCCAAATTCCTGCAGCAGCTCCTGCGCCAGGCGCTGCCCGTCCTCCTCGCTCTGCTCCGGCCGCAGCACCACCTGCAGCCACCCCACGGTCACTCAGGGTCACCCAGGGCCACCAGGGTGCCACCCCCCTGTCCCCTCACCTCCAGCTCCAGGAAGTCCCCGAGCCCCTGCACCCGGTCCAGGTGCAGCCGGGTCTGGCCCAGCAGGAACAGGAGCCGCTCCTTCCTCACGGTGCCCAGCACACCCAGGGACTGCGACAGCACCGCCTGGGGACACGGGGGTGACAGGGCTGACACAGGGACCCCACAGTGCCCAGGGCCCGTGTCACGACCCCCTACAGGCACAGTGGGTGACAGGGATGGCACAGGGGGTGACAGGGGTGGCACAGGGACCCCAGGTCGCCCCCAGCCCCGCTCACCTGCAGCCCCTCGGGGTCGGCCGTGGGGGTGATGCTGAACCTGGACAGTTTGGGGCCGGCGCTGTCGGGGCGCTCGTAGAAAATCAGCTCCCCTCGGCCGTCCTGGGCACAGGGACAGGTGAGCACGGGGACAGGTGAGCACGGGGACAGGTGAGAACAGGGACAGGTGAGCACGGGGACAGGTGAGCACAGGTGAGCACAGGGACAGGTGAGCACAGGGCCCAGGGCACCCGGAAGAACCGGTCCAGCCACCCCTCACCTGTGTTCTGGGGCGGTCCTGCCCCTCCCCCCCGGTCCGGGGCACACCTGGGAAGACCGTGTCAGGGTCTGGAGCAGTCCCTGCCCCTCCCCTGCGTCCGGCCCGGCCCCGGGGCACACCTGGGGCGGTCCCTGCCCGGCCCCGGGACACACCTGGGGCGGTCCCTGCCCGGCCCCGGGGCACACCGGGCACACCGGGCCCAGCCCCCGCAGCCTCAGGGCCGCCCTCAGCGCTTCCTCCCGCGCCCTCAGCCGCGCCTTCACCTCCACGTTCCGCCGCATCCCGCCGAGTGCTCCCATTGGCTGCCGAGCACGCACCACCTCCCCAAGACGTCTTTCTATTGATCAATTAAACCGTCAATCAGCGAATCGCGTTGTTATTGGTTAGAGGCTGCCCGGGTGCCGCCCTGGCCGAGCGGGACGGGGCAGGGGCGACCATGGCGGCGGCGGCGGGGGGCCGGGACAACGGCAGAGAGGACGGCGATGTCCCCGCCGCCACCCGCCTGCAGGCCTACGCCTGGTGCCGCGAGTTTCTGGCCGGCTCCTGGAAGCTCATCGGCCCGGACGAGTTCGGCATCTGGCCCATTGGGTAGGAAGCGGAACGGGAGAGAGGCGTTCCCCCCCCCCGCCCTCTCCGCGGTGGTCTCGTCCCGGGGTTTAGGGAAGCGTCCCTCGCAGCGGCCCCCGTTGCCCCGGAGCGGTGTCCCTGTCCCCTCACAGGGTCCCCTCCCAGTGGCCCCGATTGTCCCCCGGACCAGTGTCCCTGTCCCCTCACAGGGTCCCCTCCCAGTGGCCCCGATTGTCCCCCGGACCAGTGTCCCAGTCCCCTCCCCGACCTTCTCTCAGTGTCCCCAGCTGCCCCACCCCGAAGCAGCGTCCCTGTCCCCCCGTGTCCCCAGCTGCCCTCAGGGCTGTGTCCCACTGTCCCCTCCCAGTCTCACCCTAGACCAGCGTCCCTGTCCCCCAGTTACCCCCAGTTGTCCCCATGGTGTCCCAGTCCCTCTCCCAGTGTCCCCATCCATTGTCCCCGGTGTCCCCATCTCCAGCCCGGTGCCCAGAACATCCCGAGCGAGGGTGTCGCTGTCCCCCCGTGTCCCCCGCGGTTCCCGGTGCCACTTCAGTGTCCCCCAGTGTCCCCTGACCCCCCAAAATCCCGCAGGGGGGGCTCAGTAACTCCTGTGCACTGGCCAGGCACATCCTGCCCGGGTGGGTCAGTGTCCCCAATGTCCCCAATGTCCCCAATGTCCCCAATGTCCCTGTCCCACAGCGGGGGGCTCAGTAACCTGCTGTACAAAGTGCGCTGCCCTGGTGGGTCAGTGTCCCCAGTGTCCCCAATGTCCCCAATGTCCCTGTCCCACAGCGGGGGGCTCAGTAACCTGCTGTACAAGTGTGCACTGCCCGGGTGGGTCAGTGTCCCCCTGGTGTCCCCAATGTCCCCAATGTCCCTGTCCCGCAGCGGGGGGCTCAGTAACCTGCTGTACAAGTGCGCGCTGCCCGGATGGGTCCCCAATGTCCCCAATGTCCCCAATGTCCCTGTCCCACAGCGGGGGGCTCAGTAACCTGCTGTACAAGTGTGCACTGCCCGGGTGGGTCCCCTCATGTCCCCAATGTCCCCAATGTCCCCAAATGTCCCTGTCCCGCAGCGGGGGGCTCAGTAACCTGCTGTACAAGTGTGTGCTGCCCGGGTGGGTCAGTGTCCCCAATGTCCCCAATGTCCCCAATGTCCCTGTCCCACAGCGGGGGGCTCAGTAACCTGCTGTACAAGTGCGCGCTGCCGGGTGGGTCCTCATGTCCCCCGAGCACGTGCAGGTCCCCGTGGGGCTCAGTAACCTGCTGCCCCGGCAGGTGCTGGCGTGGGGGAGCCCCGGCAGGTGCTGCTGCGCGTCTATGGGGCCATCCTGCAGGTGAGGGCACAGCCACACCCCATGGGGACCCCAAACCCCGTGGGGACCCCAAGGGAGCCCCCCGGGACTGGGGATCCGGCTGGGCTGGGGGGTGCTGGGGTTGGGGGTTCTGGGGCCCTCCTGCAGGTGAGGGGGCACCCAAACCCCATGGGGACCCCCAGGAGCCCAAACCCCATGGGGACCCCAAGGGAACCCCTGGGGCCCCCTGGCATTAGGGGTTTTGGGTGCCCTCCCACTGGGGTGAGGGGTGGTGGGGTTTGGGGTTCTGAGGCTCCTTGGGGTGCTGGTTTGAGGTCCCGTTTTTGGGGTACCATTGTTTGGGGTGCCACTATTGGGGGCGCTGGGTTGGGGGCCCGTTTTTGGGGTGCTGGTGTGGGAGTTCCAGTTTTGGGGTCTTGGTTTTGGGGTAACCATAGAGGGATCCTGGTTTTGGGGGGGCTATTTTGGGGTCCCTTTTTGGAGTCCTGATTTGGGGATCCCTATTTGTGATCCCATTTTTGGAGTCCTGAACTGGGGATCCCTATTTGGTGTCCCAGTTTGGAGATCCCGTTTTTGTGGTCCTGATTTTGGGGTCCCATTTTGGCGTCCTGTTTTTGTGGTCCCATTTTTCTGGGTCCCGTTTTTGGATTTCCTATTTGTGGTCCCATTTTTGGGGATCCCTGTTTGGTGTCCCGTGTTTTTTGTGTCCCAGTTTGGGGTCCCATTTTTGGGGATCCCTGTTTGGTATCCCAATTTGGGGTCCCGTTTTGGGGATCCCTGTTGGTGGCCTGTGTTTTTTGGGGTCCTGATTTTGGGGATCCCATTTTGGTGTCCTGTGTTTTTGTGTCCCAATTTGGGATCCCATTTTTGGGGATCCCATTTTGGTGTCCTGTGTTTTTGTGTCCCAATTTGGGATCTCATTTTTGGGGATCCCCGTTTGGTGTCCAAATTTGGGTTCTGGTTTTTGGGGATCCCTGTTTGGTGTCCCGTGTTTTTGTGTCCCATTTTGGGGTCCCATTTTTGGTGCCCCATTTTGGTGTCCCAATTTGTGGCCCTGTTTTTGGGGATCCCATTTTGGTGTCCAATTTGGGATCCCGTTTTTTGTGTCCAATTTGGTATCCCATTTTTGGGGATCCCTGTTTGGTGTCCCATGTTTTTGTCGCATTTTTGGGGTCCCATTTTTGGGGCTCCTATTTTGGTGTCCCAATTTGTGGTCCCGTTTTTGGGGATCCCATTTTGATGTCCAATTTGTGGTCCCGTTATTGGGGATCCCTGTTTGGTGTCCCATGTTTTTTGTGTCGCAATTTGGGGTCCCATTTTTGGTGCCCCATTTTGGTGTCCCAATTTGCGGTCCCATTTTTGGGGCTCCTATTTTGGTGTCCCAATTTGGGATCCCATTTTGACGTCCAATTTGGGACCCATTTTTGGGGCTCCCATTCTTGGGGATCCCAATCTGGGGCTCCCATTTTTGGGGATCCCATTTTTGGGGCTCCTATTTTGGTGTCCCAATTTGTGGCCCCGTTTTTGGGGATCCCATTTTGGTGTCCAATTTGGGATCCCGTTTTTTGTGTCCAATTTGGGATCCCATTTTTGGGGATCCCATTTTGGTGTCCAATTTGGGACCCATTTTTGGGGCTCCCATTTTGGTGTCCCAATTTGGGGCTCCCATTTTTGGGGATCCCATTTTTGGGGCTCCTATTTTGGTGTCCCAATTTGGAGTCCCTGTTTTGGGGTCCCATTTTTGGGGCTCCTATTTTGGTGTCCCAATTTGTGGTCCCGTTTTTGCGGATCCCATTTTGATGTCCAATTTGGGATCCCGTTTTTTGTGTCCAATTTGGGATCCCGTTTTTGGGGCTCCCATTTTGGTGTCCCAATTTGGAGTCCCTGTTTTGGGGTCCCATTTTGGGGTCCATTTTGGTGTCCTTTTTTTTTGTGGTCCTGTTTTTGGGATCCCGTTTTTCGTGTCCAATTTGGGATCCCATTTTTGGAGCTCCCATTTTGGTGTCCCAATTTGTGGTCCCATTTTTGGGGCTCCTATTTTGGTGTCCCAATTTGTGGTCCCGTTTTTGGGGATCCCATTTTGGTGTCCAATTTGGGATCCCGTTTTTCGTGTCCAATTTGGGATCACGTTTTTGGGGATCCCATTTTGGTGTCCCAATTTGGAGTCCCTGTTTTGGGCTCCCGTTTCTGGGGCTCCCAGTTTGGTGTCCCCAACCCGTGTCCCTGCTTTGGGGCGCGCCTGTCCCCCCGCAGGGCGTGGACTCGCTGGTGCTGGAGAGCGTCATGTTCGCCATCCTGGCCGAGCGCGCGCTGGGGCCGCGCCTCTTCGGGGTGTTCCCGCAGGGCCGCCTGGAGCAGTACCTGCCGGTAGGATCGGGGTCCCCCCGCGCCCCCCGGGCCCCCCCCGGGCCCCCCCAACCCCCCGTGCCCCCCCAGAGCCGGCGGCTGCGCACCGAGGAGCTGCGGGACCCGCGCGTGTCGGCCGAGATCGCCGTCACCATGGCGCGCTTCCACGGCATGGCCATGCCCTTCAACAAGGAGCCCAAGTGGCTCTTTGGGACCATGGAGGGGTGAGGGGACCCGATCCCACTGGGAATGGGGAGTGGGGACAAAATCCCACTGGGAACAGGGATGGGGGACTGAAACCCCACTGGGAATGGGGAGGGGGGACCCAAAATCCCACTGGGAATGGGGAGGGGGACCAAATCCCACTGGGAATAGGGATGGGGACCCAAAATCCCACTGGGAACGGGGAGTGGGGACCAAAATCCCACTGGGAATGGGGAGTGGGGACCAAAATCCCACTGGGAACAGGGAATGGAGAGAGGGGACCCGATCCCTCTGGGAACGGGGAGGGGGGACCCAAAATCCCACTGGGAACGGGGAGGGGGACCAAAATCCCACTGGGAATGGGGAATGGGGTGAGGGGACCCAAACCCCACTGGGAACAGGGAATGGGGTGAGGGGACCCAAATCCCACTGGGAACAGGGAGGGAGGGCCAAAATCCTACTGGGAATGGGGAGGGGGGACCAAAATCCCCCTGGGAACAGGGAATGGGATGAGGGGACCTGATCCCACTGGGAATGGAGAGAGGGGACCCAAAATCCCACTGGGAACGGGGAGGGGGGACCAAAATCCCACTGGGAACAGGGGATGGAGAGAGGGGACCCAAAATCCCACTGGGAATGGGGAGGGAGGACCAAAATCCCACTGGGAATGGGGTGAGGGGACCCAAAATCCCACTGGGAACGGGGAGTGGGGACCAAAATCCCACTGGGAACGGGGAGGGGGGACCAAAATCCCACTGGGAATGGGGTGAGGGACTGAAACCCCACTGGGAATGGGGAGGGGGGACCCAAACCACTCTGGAAATGGGGAGGGGAGACCAAAATTCCACTGGGAATGGGGACGGAGGACCAAAATCCCACTGGGAACAGGGGATGGAGAGAGGGGACCCAAAATCCCACTGGGAATGGGGACAGAGGACCAAAATCCCTCTGGGAACAGGGAATGGGGTAAGGGGACCCAAAATCCTACTGGGAATGGGGAGGGAGGACCAAATCCCGCTGGGAATGGGGTGAGGGGACCCAAAATTCTATTGGGAATGGGGAGGGAGGACCAAATCCCGCTGGGAATAGGGATGGGGGACCCAAACCTCACTGGGAACAGGGAATGGGGTGAGAGGACCCAAATCCCACTGGGAACAGGTAGGGGGGGCCAAAATCCCACTGGGAATGGGGAGTGTGGACCAAAATCCCACTGGGAACAGGGAATGGGGCAAGAGGACCAAAATCCCACTGGGAACAGGGAATGGGGCAAGGTGACCCAAAATCCCACTGGGAACAGGGAGTGTGGACCAAAATCCTACAGAGAGTGGGGTGGGGGCTCAATCCCACAGGGAGGGGGGACCCAAATCCAATCCCACTGGGAGTGGGGACCCAAATCCCACTGGGAGCAGGTGTGGGAACCCAAATCCCACAGGTAGCGGGGAATGGGGTGGGAGAGTTCCAAGTCCTACCGAGAGTGGGAAATGGGGACTGAAATCCCGCTGAGAGCGGGAAGTGGGGGCCCCAAAATCCCATTGGGAAGAGGGAATGGGGTGGGAGAGCTCCAAATCCCAGCGGGATCGTGAAGTTGTGAGGGGGGACCCCAAATCCCCTTGGGATCAGGGAGTAGGGACCCCAAATCCCATTGGAATCAGGGAGTGGGGACCCCAAATCCCAGCAGGTCCAGGCCCCAGGGGTTTCCTGGCTGCTCCCAGAGGGTCCTGTGGGACACAGAGGGGACACTCGGGGTGGCCCTGGGGTGGCCGGGGCTGGGCAGGGAGCTCTGGGGGTGCTGTCCCCGGTGTCCCCATGCTGTCCCCACAGTGTCCCCGCTGTCCCGTGTCCCCAGGTACCTGCAGCAGATCTCAGAGCTGACGTTCTCAGAGCCAGCCCAGCTGCGGCAGCTGGAGCAGCTCCGGGGCTACAACCTGGAGCAGGAGATGAGGAGCCTCAGGTCACTGCCACCCCCTGAGTGTCCCTCCGCTGTCCCCTGTCCCCGCAGGGCCCCCAGGGCAGGGATCCGTGGTTCTGTCCTCCCTGTGAAGTCCGTGGTTCTGTCCATGTCCCTGTGTCCCCATGTCCCGGGTGTCCCTGGTGTCCCCTGTGTTCCTGTATGTGTCCCCATGTCCCACCCATGCCTTTGTCCCTGTGTCCCACATGTCCCCATGTCCTCTTGGGGTGTTCCTGGTGTCCCCTGTGTCCCCCATATCCCCGTGTCCCCATTTCCTTGGGCCATCTCCATGTCCTTGTATCCCATGTCCCTGTGTCCCCATGTCCCCATTTCCCTGGATCCCTGTGTCCCCAGTGTCCTTGTATGCCAGGTGTCCCCCTTGTCCCCAAAGTCCCTGTGCCCCCCTGTCCCTGTACCCCTGGCACCCCCATGTCCCCGTACCCCTGGTGTCCCCCATGTCCCCATATCCCGGGATCCCTCCATGTCCTTGGGCTGTCCCTCATGTCCCCATGTCCCCAGACTCCTGGTGTCCTCCCATGTCCCCAGGCTGTCCCCAGGCTGTCCCCCATCCCCTCCCCGTGTCCCCTCTGAGCCCCTCTCGCCCCTCAGGGACCTGCTGGAGGCCACCCCGTCCCCGGTGGTCTTCTGCCACAACGACGTGCAGGAGGGTGAGTGCCACGGCTGGCCCTGTCCCCAGACCCCCCAGACCCCCCAAAACCCCCCAAAACCCCAAAAATGCCCCAAACCCCGACCCCGCAGGGAACATCCTGCTCCTGGCGGGGCGCGAGGCCTCCTCGGACCGGCTCATGCTCATCGACTTCGAGTACAGCAGCTACAACTACCGGTGGGCTTGGGGGTCCCCGGGGGGTTTGGGGGGTCCCCGGGGGGTTTGGGGGTCCCCGGTGGGCTTGGGGGTCCCCGGGGGGTTTGGGGGGTCCCTGAGGGCATTTGGGGGTCCCTGAGGGGATTCTGGGGGTCCCCGGGGGGATTCTGGGGGTCCCTGAGGGTGGGGGATCCCCAGGGGGTTTGGGGGCTCAGTGGGGTCCCTCAGGTTCCATGATCCCACTGGGATTTCCCCACTCGTGCTCACATTCCGTGGTCCCAGTGGGATTTAGGGGCTCCCCCTCACAAGTCCCTGATCCTGGGATGATTCTGGGGGTCCCTGGGGGTTTTGTGGGTCCCAGTGGGGTCCCCAATGGGTTTGATCCCACTGGGATTTGGGGGCTTCCTGCTCATATTCCATGGTGGGATTTAGGGGGCTCCCTCTCCTGAGTCCCTGCTCGTTTTAGGGGGGCTTTAGTGGGGTCCCTGGGTGCTGATTTGGAGGTGGGGTTTGGGGCTCCCAGTGGGGTCCCCAGTGCCATCCCCCACTGGGATTTGGGCTCACTTGGGCTCATATTCTGTGGTCCTGGTGGGATTTGGGGCCCCCATCACCACTCCATGACCCCGTTGGGATTTGGGGCCCCCCATCTCTGCTCCATGATCATGGTGGGGTTTGGGGTCACCCTGTCCCCTCTCCGTGATCCCGGTGGGATTTGGGCTTTGATCCCCTCTGCAGGCTCCCAGTGGGGTTTGGGCTCACAGTGGGGTCGGTGCTGATCCCTGGGTGGGTTTGGGCTCACAGTGGGATCGGTGCTGATCCCTCAATGGGTTTGGGCTCACAGTGGGGTCGGTGCTGATCCCCAATGGGGTTTGGGCTCACAGTGGGGTCGGTGCTGATCCCTGGGTGATTTTGGGGCTCACAATGGGGTCGGTGCTGATCCCTGGGTGATTTTGGGACTCACAGTGGGGTCGGTGCTGTGTGACCCCCCCCGTTGCAGGGGCTTTGACCTGGGCAATCACTTCTGCGAGTGGGTTTACAGCTACAGCCACGAGGGCTGGCCCTGCTTCCAGGCACACCCCGAGCACTTCCCCAGCCGCCAGCAGCAGGTCTGGGGGGCCTTGGGGGGGCCCTTGGGGCTGGGGGGGTCCCTTTGGGGGGGGTCCCTGGGGACTGGGCAGGGGTCCTTTGGGCTGGGGAGGGGTTCTTTGGGGTCTGGGGGTCTCTTGGGGGGTCCCTTGGGGGGTCCTGGCCCCAATCCCAGCCCCTCCTGCCCCCCCAGCTCCGTTCCATCTGGTTTTGCCTGTCTGAGGTCTCAGGGAGCCCCAGGGCTGGGCAGGGGGGTCCCTTTGGGGCTGGGTGCTCCCTTTGGGCCCCGGGGGACGTTCCTTGGAGGGGTCCCTTGGGGTGGGGGGGGGGCGTCCCTTCCCTGCTCCCAGCCCAAGGGACCCCTCCCCAGCTCCATTTCATCCGGCATCACTTGTCTGAGATCTCAGGGGTCCTGGGGCTGGGACAGGGGTCCCTTTGGGGCCGGGGGTGTCCCATTGGGGTGTCCCTTTGGGGTGTCCCTTTGGGGATCCCAGCCCCTCTCCCAGCCCCCGTGCCCTCCCCAGCTCCATTTCATCCGGCATTACCTGTCCGAGATCTCAGGGGTCCCAGGGTCGGTACAGGGGTCCCTTTGGGGTCAGGGGTGTCCCTTTGGGGTCCCAGCCCCGGTCCCAGCCCCGTGCCCTCCCCAGCTCCATTTCATCCGGCACTACCTGTCCGAGGTGTCCGGGGTCCCGGGGCTGGGACAAGGGTCCCTTTGGGGCCGGGGGTGACCCTTTGGGTCAGGGGGTGTCCCTTTGGGGTCCCAGCCCCTCTCCCAGCCCCCGTGCCCTCCCCAGCTCCATTTCATCCGGCATTACCTGTCGGCGCTGTCCGGGCGGGCCCCGCGGGAGGAGCAGGCGCGCCTGGAGGAGCAGCTGCTGCGGGAGATCGAGCGGTACCGCCGGGCCCGGGGCTCGGGGGGCTCGGGGGGCTCCGGGGGGGGGTCTCTGGGGGGGCTTTGGGCCTCTGTCTGGGGTCTCCGTGCCACCTTTGGGGGTCTCTGTGCCATTTTTGGGGGTCCTCTGTGCCACTTATGGGGTCCTCTGTGTGGTTTTGGGGGGGTCTTTGTACCCCTGTTTGGGGTTTCCGTGCCACTTTTGGGGTCCTCTGTGCCAAGATTTGGGGTCACTGTGCCCTCCTTTGGGGTCTCTGTGCCACTTTGGAGGGGGTCACTGTGCCACTTTGGGGTGCTCTGTGCCACCTTTGGGGGTGTCTTTGTCACTTTTGGGGTCCTCTGTGTGATTTTGGGGGGGTCTTTGTACCCCTGTTTGGGGTTTCCGTGCCACTTTTGGGGTCCTCTGTGCCAAGATTTGGGTTTTCTATGCCCTCATTTGGGGTCCTCTGTGCCACTTTGGGGTCCTCTGTGCCAAGATTTGGGGTCACTGTGCCCTCCTTTGGGGTCTCTGTGCCACTTTTGGGGTCCTCTGTGCCACTTTTGGGGTGCTCTGTGTGGTTTTGGGTCCTCTGTGCCACTTTTGGGATGCTCTGTGCCACTTTGGGGTCCTCTGTGCCACTTTTGGGGTCCTTTGTGCCAAGATTTGGGTTTTCTATGCCCTCATTTGGGGTCCTCTGTGCCACTTTTGGGGTCCTTTGTGCCAAGATTTGGGGTTCCTGTGCCCTCATTTGGGGTCCTCTGTGCCACTTTGGGGTGCTCTGTGTGGTTTTCGGGGCCTTTGTACCTCCTCTGGGGATCTCTGCGCTACTTTGGGTCCTCTGTGCCACTTTTGGGGCCCTCAGTGGGATTTTGGGGGGCTTTGTAGCTCTGTTTGGGGCCCTCTGTCCCGCTTTCGGGGTCTCTGTGCCTGCATTTGGGGTCTCTGTGCCAGCTTTGGGGTCTGTGTATCTCTATGGGGTCTCTGTGCCCCTCTTTGGGGTTTCTGTCCCTCCCGGGGCTTTCTGTGCCATTTTCAGGCTGCCCTGCCCCACGCCCTCTGCCCGTGGGTGTTTTTGGGGTGCCTGGGGGGCGGGTTTGGGGGTCTCACCCCCTTTTCCCCAGCTTCACCCTGGCCTCGCACTTCTTCTGGGGGCTCTGGTCCGTGGTGCAGGCCAAGATCTCCACGATCCACTTCGGGTACCTGGTGAGCTTTGGGGGCCGCTGTGCCCCGCCTGGGGCCGGGGGCTCCCAACCCCCCTCAATGCCCCTCTGATCCCCCTCCCCTTATTTCCCCTCCCCTTATTTCCCCTCCCCTTATTTCCCCTCCCTCTCCCCTCCCTTGCCCCATTTCTCCCCGGTGTTTTCCCCCTTTCCCCTTTCCTTCCTCTTTTCCTGATTTGCCCCACATTTTCTCCCATTTTCTCCTCTTTTTTCCCCACTTTTTCTCCCATTTTCCCCCTTTTATCCCCCCTTTTATCCCCCCTTTTCCCTCTTTCCTCCCTCTTTCCCCTTCCCCCCTTTTCCCCTCTTTTCCCCTTTTTCCCCCCTCTTCCCCCATTTCCCCCTTTTCCCTTTCTTTCCCCTTTTCCCAATTTGCCCCACATTTTCTCCCATTTTCTCCTCTTTTTTCCCCACTTTTTCTCCCATTTTCCTCCTTTTTTTATCCCCCCCTTTTCCCTCTTTCCTCCCTCTTTCCCCTTCATTTCCCCCTTTTCCTCCCTTTTCCCCCCATTTTCCCCCCTTTACCCTTTTCTTTCCTTTCTCCCGATTTGACCCCATTTTCTCCACCTTTTCCCACCTTTTTCCCCTTTTCTCCCTTTTGTCCCCCTTTTCCCTCTTTCCTCCCTCTTTCCCCTTCTCCCTTTTTTCCCTTCATTTCCCCCTTTCCCTCCTTTTCCCCCCATTTTTCCCCTTTCCCCTTTCTTTCCTTTCTCCCAATTTGCCCCCCATTTTCTCCACCTTTTTCCCACTTTTTCTCCCTTTTATCCCCTTTTTTTTTTCCCCTTTCCCTCTTTCCCCTCCCTCTTTCCCCCTTCTCCCCTTTTCCCGCTTTTCCCCCATTTTCCCCCTTTTCTCCCCCTTCTTCCCCCATTTTCCTCCTTTTCCCTTTCTTTCCTTTTTCCCAATTTGCCCTCCATTTTCTCCCATTTTTCCCACTTTTTCTCCCATTTCCCCCCTTTTATCCCCCTTTTCCCTCTTTCCTCCCCCTTTCCCTTCTCCCTTTTTTCCCCCTTTTCCCCCCATTTTTCCCTTTCCCCTTTCTTTCCTTTCTCGATTTGCCCCCATTTTCTCCACCTTTTTCCCACTTTTCTCCCCTTTATCCCCCTTTTTCCCTTTCCCTCTTTCCCCCCCTTTCCCCTTCTCCCCTTTTTCCCCCTTTTCTCCCCTTCTTCCCCCATTTTCCCCCCATTTCCCCTTTTCCCTTTCTTTCCTCCCCGATTTGCCCCCCATTTTCTCCCATTTTTTCCCACTTTTTCTCCCATTTTCCCTCTTTTATCCCCCCTTTTCCCTCTTTCCTCCCTCTTTCCCCTTCTCCCTTTTCCCTTCATTTCCCCCTTTTCCCCCCTTTCCCCCCATTTTC
Organism: Emberiza elegans; assembly: GCA_024865655.1. Taxonomy (NCBI): domain Eukaryota; kingdom Metazoa; phylum Chordata; class Aves; order Passeriformes; family Fringillidae; genus Emberiza; species Emberiza elegans. The sequence goes on from JALJVW010001137.1 coordinate 4,968,478, forward strand.
CCCCTTTCCCTTTCTTTCCTTTCTCCCAATTTGCCCCCCCATTTTCTCCCATTTCTCCTTTTTTCCCCCTTTTCTCCCATTTCCCCCTTTTATCCCCCTTTTCCCTCTTTCCTCCCCCTTTCCCCTTCTCCCTTTTTCCCCCTTTTCCCCCCTTTCCCCCCCATTTTTCCCCTTTCCCCTTTCTTTCCTTTCTCCCGATTTACCCCCATTTTCTCCACCTTTTTCCCACTTTTTCTCCTTTTTTCCCCCCCTTTTTCCCTTTCCCCTCTTTCCCCTCCCTCTTTCCCCTTCTCCCATTTTCCCCCCGATTTCCCCTTTTCCCTTTTCTCCCCCCTTCTTCCCCATTTCCCCCCATTTCCCCTTTTCCCTTTCTTTCCTCCCGATTTGCCCCCATTTTCTCCCATTTTTCCCCTTTTCTCCCATTTTCCCTCTTTTTCCCCCCCTTTTCCCTCTTTCCTCCCTCTTTTTCTCCTTTTTTCCCTTCATTTCCCCCTTTCCTCCTTTTTCCCCCATTTTTTCCCCTTTCCCCTTTTTTCCTTTTTCCCGATTTGCCCCATTTTCTCCCCTTTTCCCAATTTTCTCCCATTTTCCCCTTTTATCCCCCCTTTTCCCTTTTCCCTCTTTCCCTGCCCTTTCCTCCCTCTTTCCCCTTCTCCCTTTCCCCCCCATTTTCCCCATTTTCTCCCATTCTTCCCCTTTTCCCCCTTTTTATTTCTCTTTTTTAACCCCTTTCCCCCATTTTTAATGCCTTTTTCCCTTTTCTCCCCCCTGTGTCCCTTTTTTTTTCCCCCTTTTAACCCCTTCCCCTTTTTAAACCCCTTTTCCCCTTTTTCCCCATTTCCCCTTTTCTTCCCCCCTTTTTTAACCCCTTCCCTCCTTTTAACCCCTTTATCCCCTTCCCCCCTTTTTTGCCCCTTCCCCTCCATTTTAACCCCTTCCCCTCCATTTTTAACCCCTTTTTCCCCCTTTTTTGCCCTTTTCCCCCAGGATTACGCCCAGAGCCGTTTCCAGGCCTATTTCCAGCACAAGGCTCGCTGCTCCTGAGGGGATCCCCCAAATCCCTCACCCCTCCCCGGGCTCTGGGGGGGCGTTGGGACGGTTGGGGGGGTTTGTAACGGTTTGGGGGGGCCCTGACAGTTTGGGGGGCACCACAACGGTTTGGGGGGGGGGGGGCTGAGCCCCGGGACTCGGCAGCAGAGGTGGGTGGGGACCCCCCCCCATAAGGGTGGGATTTGGGGTGGGGGCTGTGGGGACCCCCAGATCCGCACTGCTGGCCAGTAACGGGGTTTGGGGGGGTTTGGGGGGTTTGGGGGGCGGCACAGGGGGCGGGGGAGCCCCGTTTGCACCGCAGTGCCCCCCCCGCAGCTCTGGGGCCGGGGGGCGCTCCCGGGTCCCCCCCGTTTCGACAGCGGAATGTAAAACTCAGACCAATAAAGCCGCGCTGGGGCCGGCGCTCGAGTCCGCCTTCCCTAATCCCGCCCTAAATCCTGCCCCAAATGCCGCCCCTTCAAATTCCCCTTCCCTAATCCCGCCCTAAATCCTGCCCCAAATCCCACCCTTTCAAATTCCACCTTCCCTAATCCCGCCCTAAATCCCGCCCCTTCAAATTCCTCCTTCCAAAATCCAGCCCCAAATCCCACCCCTTCAAATTCCTCCTTCCTAAATCCCGCCCTAAATCCTGCCCCAAATCCCACCCTTTCAAAATCCCCCTTCCAAAATCCCGCCCCAAAATCCCGCCCCAAACCCCGCCCCTTCAAATTCCCCCTACCCAAATCCCACCCTAAATCTCACCCCTTCAAATTCCCCCTTCTCAAATCCCACCCCAAAATCCCGCCCCAAATCCCACCCCTTCAAAATCCCCCTTCCCAAATCCCGCCCCAAATCCCGCCCAAAATCCCGCCCTTTCAGATTCCTCCATCCCAAATCCCGCCCCAAATCTCATCCCCTCAAATTCCCCCTTCCCAAATCCCACCCTCTCAAACCCCCCCTCTCCGCAAATCCCACTCCAAAATCCCGCCCTCAATCCCACCCCCTAAAAGTCCCCCCTTCCCAAATCCCGCCCTAAATCCCACCCTAAATCCCGCCCCTTCAGATTCCCCCTTCCCAAATCCAGCCCCAAAATCCCGCCCCAAATCCCACCCCCTCGAATTCCCCCTTCCCACATCCCGCCCCAAATCCCACCCCCATATCGCCCCCTCCCCAAATTCCCGTCCGCTCCTTGTGCCCCCTCCCCAAATCCGCCCCGGGACCCCCCAGTCGCCGTCGGGCAGAGGGGGGGAGGGGCGGGGGGGGACAAGGGACACACGGGGGGTGACATGGGGGGGGTGGGGGTCCCGGGTGCTGCAGACCCCTCCCCGTGTCCCCTCAGGGCGGGGGCAGGGGACAGGCAGGTGACAGCCGGGACAGAGGGCACGGAATGGACAGGGCACGGGGAGGTGGCACTCGGGGTGACGGGCAGGTGACAGCCGGGACAGGGGCCAGAGGTCGGGCAGGTGACAAACAGGTGGCAGGCAGGTGACAGGCAGGGCACGGGGACAGGGACAGCAGCCATTGCCCCGGGCACGGACACCCGGAGCCCCCTGAGCCCGTGGCAGAGCCACTGTCCCTGTCCCCAGGGTTCGTGTCCCTGTCCCTGATGTGTGTCCCTGTCCCTGGTTCGTGTCCCTGTCCCCGATGCGTGTCCCTGTCCCTGGATCGTTTCCCTGTCCTGGGTTCGTGTCCCTGTCCCAGGATGGGAGTCCCCGTCCCGGCTGTGTCTCCCTGTCCCCGTGTGTGTTCCTGTCGCGGGTCCCTGTCCTGGTCCGCGTGTCCCTGTTCCGTGTGTGTGCCCCGGGCTGTGTCCCTGTCCCCGCTCTGTGTCCCTGTCCCCGATGCCGGTCACTGGCTCAGGATGGCAGTCCCTGGCCTGGGTGTGTCTCCCTGTCCTGGGATATGTCCTTGTTCCAGGATGTGTCCCTGTCCCGGGACGTGCATCCCCCGGGATGTCGCTGTCCCCGCTGTCCCCCCGGGGTGACGCTCCGTGGCCCGGGCTGTTGATGACACCCCATCCCCGGGATGCCCGTTCTGTCCCGGGATGTCCGTTCCTGTCCCGGGACGGGCACCCCCGGGGGATGTCGGGGTCCTTGTCCCGCCATGTCGCTGTCCCCGGGCCGGGGATTCCTGTCGCATTCCCGGGATGTCGCTGTCCCTCCGTGTCCCGGGCTCCGTGTCCCCCCGCGCTGCCGCCGCCCGTCCCGGTGTGTCGGGGTCCCCCCGGGTGTCGCGGTCCCCCCGGGGGCGGAGCGGCTCGGGTCCCGCCCGGCCCCCGCCGGTGTCCGGTTACCGGCTGGCGGCTGCCGCGGCCGCAGGAGCCGCCGTCCCGCGGAGCCGCGGCCCCCGCGCTGCCCACGCAGGTACCGGGCCCCGGGGCGGGGGCGCGCACGGGACCCACGCGCGGGGAGCCCCGCGGGGGCGGCGGCAGCGCGGGGACACCCCCGGTACCGGCACGACCCCCGGGCCGTCCCGCGGCGCCGCGCCCGGTGCCGGCTCCGCGCGCGTCCGTGGGGATCGCCCCCCGCGCCCCCCGCGTGGCCGGGGATCCCCCCGCGGGGCCCCTCGCGGTGTCACCTCCCGGGGTCCCGGAGCCGCGGTGACCTTGGGCGGGGCGGGGGGACGCGGCGGGCGTGTCCCCGGTGCCACCCTCCGCGGGGACACGCGGGGACACGCGGGGGCGCGGCCTGCGGGACGGGGCGGGCAGGGCCGGGCCGGGCCGGGCCGTGCCACGGCGCCCTGCGGGGTGACACAGGGCGGTGGCACAGGGTGGTGGCACAGGGTGGTGGCACAGGGTGGTGGCACCGGCGGGCAGTGGCACAGGCGGGCAGTGGCAGTGCCACGGCGCCCCGCAGGGCTGGGGATGTGGTTTAGTGCCCAGGTGTGCCGTGCCAGGCCGTTGGGTGCCACCGGTGCCGTGCCAGGCCCGGTGACACCGTGGGGCGCCATGGGGCGCAGGGTGGTGACACCGCGAGGTGCAGAGGGCACAGCAGCCCCGCTGTGACCGGGTCGCGGCTGTCACCCTCAGCCCAAGGCCACCGTGGGAAATGTCCCCGTGTTGGGGACAGGGGGGTCACCCCCCGCCGCCCCTGGGCTCGGCCCCGGCTGTGCCCACACCGGGGGGTCCCAGAGCTGGGGGGGGGGAGGCTGTGTGGCACCCCCGGAGCGGGGGCGACTCCAGAGCCTCCCGTGGTGACACCGGGACTTGGTGGCACCCGGGGCCCCCCGGCCGTGTCCGTGCGGCCCCTCCCGCGCTCCTGTGGGGGACACGGGGCGGGGGACACGGGGCGGGGGACAGCGTGTGCCACGTGCGGGGGCAGGGGCCGCGCTGTCCTCCCCGCTGTCCCCTGCGCGGCCGCGCTGGCGGCGGTGACAGCGCTGACCCTTCCCTCAGTGGGCCCCGGGCCAGCGCCACGTGACGCCGCCGTGCCACCGCCGTGCCGCGGCCCGGGGGCTCCCGGGGGTCCCCGCCGGGCTGGCACCGCCCCGGGGACACGGGCAGGGCACCGCCGTGCCCCCTCCGCCGCCGCGCCCATCGGCCCCGTGTCCCCCCGCAGGTGTCACCGGCGGGTCCCCAGGATGGCGGAAGCTCACCAGGCCGTGGCCTTCCAGTTCACGGTCACCCCCGAGGGCTTGGACTTCCACCTGAGCCGCGAGGCCGTGCGCCAGCTCTACCTGGCCGTCGTGCACTCGTGGAAGAAGCGCTTGGTCCGCGCCAAGGTGGGCTCGGCCGCCCGCGCCCCCCGCCCGTGCCCGCGCCCCGCTCCTCCGTGACCCCGCTGTGCCCACAGAACAGCTTCCTGACCGGCGTGTACCCCGCGTCGCCCTCCAGCTGGATGGTGGTGGTGATGGCCACGGCCGGCTCCTGCTACTGCCAGGTGGATCCGTCCCTGGGGCTCATCGCCCGCATCCAGCACTGGCTGCCCCGCAGGTGAGCGGGACACGGGACACGGGGCACGGCCCGGGGACACGGGACACGGCCAGCGGGGACACGGGACGGGACACGGCCAGCGGGGACACGGGACACGGCCAGCGGGGACAGCCCGAGTGGGGACAGCCCGCACGGGCCCCCGGCGGTGTCCCGGGAGAGACCCCAGACCCAGCGTGGCCGTGGGGAACCGAGACAGCCCTGGGGGCTCCACCCTGCCCATGCCCGCATCCCCCTCAAGGGGTCCCACCCCAGGGCACTGCCCTGTCCCACAGAGGGACCCCCACCCCCAGAAGGTGCAGGAGGCCTCTGACGTCTCCATTTGGGAGTGTCCCTCAAGGGGTCCCACCCCACGGCATCCATAGCACCCAAAGCTCCCACACCAGCCCTGTCCCACAGAGGGACTCCCACCCCCAGAAGGTGCAGGAGGCCTCTGACGTCTCCATTCGGGGGTGTCCCTCAAGGGGTCCCACCCCACGGAGAGACCCCGACCCCCAGAAGGTGCAGGAGGCCCGTGACGTCTCCATTCGGGGGTGTCCCTCCAGGGACCCCACGCAGGGACAACCCCGCGGGTCCCACTCCACAGGCACAGCCCCACCTGGGGACATTCCCTGGGAGCGCCACCACGGGCACAGCCCAGTCTGGGGACACCCCGGGGATGCCACGGGCGCTGTCCCCACCGCTGAGGCCGTGTCCCCGCGCGTCCCCAGCGAGGCGCTGACCCCCCAGGCGCAGACCGTGGTCAGCACCGTGGTGTTCTCCACGGGGGCCTGGCTGGCGGCCGTGCTGCTCTTCCGGAGGCTGCTCCGCCTGCTGCTCTCCTACCACGGCTGGATGTTCGAGCCCCACGGGCGCATGAGCCGCAGCACCCGCCTCTGGATTGTGAGCGGCACCCGCACCGGGACGTGCGGGAGCCGTGGGAGATGTGGGAGCCATGGGAGATGTGGGAGTTTTGGGAACTGTGGGAGCTTTGGGAGCTTTGGGAGCCATGGGGGATGTGGGAACTGTGGGAGCTTTGGGAGCTTTGGGGACTGTGGGAGTTTGGGGGGCTGTGGAAGCTGTAGGAGCTTTGGGGGCTGTGGAAGCTGTTGGAGCTTTGGGAGACGTGGGAACTGTGGGAGCTTTTGGGAACTGAGGAAGATGTGGATGCTTTGGGAGATATGGGAGATGTGGGAGCTTTGGAAGATTTGGGAGCTTTGAAAGATTTGGGAGCTTTGGTGGCTGTGGGAGCTTTGGGAGATGTGGGAGCTGTGGGAGTTGTGGGAGATGCGGGAGCTTTGGAAGATTTGGGAGCTGTGGGAGCTTTGGAAGATTTGGAAGCTGTGGGAGATGTGGGAGCTTTGGGAGATGTGGGAGCTGTGGGAGTTTTGGGAGCTGTGGAGATGTGGGAGCTTTGGGGGCTATGGGATTTTGGGGTGCCGTGGGAGCCACAGGTGCCGTGGAGTTGTGGGAGCTGTTGGAGCTCTGGGAGCTGTGGTGGGTGTGGGAGCTTTGGGAGCTTTGGGTGCTATGGATGCCATGGGAGTTCTGGGAGCAGTGGGAACCATGGGAGCTGTGGGAGCTCGGGAGCTGTTGGAGCCGTGGCAGATGTGGGAGCTGTGGGAGCCTTGGAAGGTGTGGGAGCCTTGGGTGCTTTGGGAACTGGGAGTTTTGGGTGCTGTGGCAGCCGTGGGTGCTGTGGGAGCTTTGGGAGCTGTGGGTGCTGTGGGTACCTGGAGTTTTTTGGGAGCTGTGGGACCTGTGGGACCTGTGGGACCTGTGGCTGGTGTGGGAACTTTGGGAGCTGTGGGAGCTGTGGGACCTGTGGCTGGTGTAGGAGCTTTGGGTGCTGTGGGAGCTGTGGAAGTTTTGGTAGCCGTGGGTTTTTCGGGAGCCATGGGTGCCTGGAGTTCTTTGGGAGCCGCGGGAGCTGTGGCTGGTGTGGGAACTTTGGGTGCTGTGGGAGCTGTGGGTGCTGCGGGCGCCCGGAGTTTTTTGGGAGCTGTGGCAGCCGTGGATCCTCACCCCATCCCTCTTCCTCCTCCTCCTCCTCCTCCTGCCGCCGCTGCCGCAGGCGGTGATGAAGATCATGTCCATCCGCAAGCCCCTCCTCTACAGCTTCCAGAGCTCGCTGCCCAAGCTGCCGGTGCCCCCCGTGAAAGCCACCATCGCCCGGGTACGCCGTCCCCGCGGGGCTGGGGGCGCGGGCCGTGCCCGGCCGTGCCCGGCGGTGGCGGGTGTCACCCCGTGTCCCCTCCCCGCAGTACCTGGAGTCGGTGCGGCCGCTCCTGGACGATGACAAGTTCCGGGAGATGGAGGCGCTGGCCAAGGAGTTCCAGGAGAAGACGGCGCCGCGGCTGCAGCGGTACCTGCGCCTCAAGTCCTGGTGGACAACCAACTATGTGAGTGTGGGGACCCCCGGGGACAGCGGGGACCCCGCGGCCTGTGGGGTGGTGACGCCGGAACTGGTGTCCCCTCCCGGCAGCGTGAGGAGGGATTTGGGATCTCCTGGGTGTCCTGGCTGCAGCAGTAGGGGCAGAGGATCCTGTCCCCCGTCACTGTCCCCTGTTTCTGTCCCTGTTTCCTGTCCCCATCCCTATCTCTGTCCCTTTCACCTCTCCCCATCCCTGTCCCTTCCCCTGCCTCCTGTCCTTGTCCCTGCCTCCTAACCCTTGTCCCTGTCCCCTCTCCCTGTCCCCTATTCCTCTCCCTGTCCCCATCCCTGTTCCTGTCCCCTATCCCTTTTTCCCTGTCCCCTCACCCTTTTCCCTATCCCTGTCCCTCTCCCATCTCCCCTTCTCCTGTCCCCATTCCTTGTCTCCATTCCTGTCCCTGTCCCTTGTCCCCGTTCCCTATCCCATGTCCCCTCTCCCTGTCCCTTGTCCCTGTCCCCTATCCCATGTCCCCCTCCCTGTGGCCTTTCCCGGTTCCCTTTCTCCACCCCTGTCCCTGTGCTCTCTTCTCCCTGCTGTCCCCTTGTCCCTGTCCCCTGTCCCCCTGTCCCCTGTCCCCCTGTCCCCTGTCCCCTGTCCCTGTCCCCTTGTCCCTGTCCCCTTGTCCCCGTCCCCTGTCCCCGTCCCCTGTCCCCGGCCCCTTGTCCCTGTCCCCTTGTCCCTGTCCCCTTGTCCCCTGTCCCCTGTCCCCTTGTCCCCGTCCCCTGTCCCCTTGTCCCTGTCCCCTTTTCCCTGTCCCCTTGTCCCTGCCTCCCTGCCCCTGCCCCCTTGTCCCCTGTCCCCTGTCCCCTGTCCCCGTCCCCTTGTCCCTGTCCCCTTGTCCCTGTCCCCTGTCCCTGTCCCTGTCCCTGTCCCTGTCCCCTGTCCCTGTCCCTGTCCCTGTCCCCGTCCCCACAGGTCAGTGACTGGTGGGAGGAGTACGTTTACCTGCGCGGCCGCAGCCCCCTCATGGTCAACAGCAACTACTACGCCATGGTAAGGGCTGGTGGGGGCCGGGGGACCCCCAAACCCCCGCGGGGACCCCCCGGCACCGCCCGCGACACGCGGCGTGTCCCTTGTCGCCAGGATTTCCTGTACGTGACCCCCAGCCGCATCCAGGCTGCACGGGCGGCCAACGTGGTGCACTCCATCCTGCTCTACCGGCGGCGGCTGGACCGGGGCGAGATCCCCCCGGTGAGGGGGGCCCGGGGGCGCGGGGGGGTCCCGGGGGTCCCGGGGGTTGGGGGTCCCAGGGGTCCCGTGGGGCTGGGGGCCAAGGGGACTGGGAACTGGGTGAGTCCCATGGGACTGGGAGGTTGTTTATGGTTGAAGGGACTGGGGAGGGTCCGATGGGGCTGGGGGGTTTTGGGGGGTCCCAGGGGGATGAAGGATCTGAGGGATCCCAGGGGGATGGGGGTTTTGGGGGTTCCAGGGGTATCCTGGGGGTCCCATGGGGTTGAGGGAGCTGAGTCGTCCCAGGGGGATGGGGGTTTTGGGGGATCTCAGGGGATGGGGGAGCTGGGGGTCCCAGGGGGCTGGAGGATCCTGGGGGTGCCGTGGGGCTGGGGGAGCCGTGGGGATCCCATGGATTTGGGGATCCCATGGATTTGGGGATCCCGGGGGTCCCGTGGGGCTGGGGGTCCCGTGGGGCTGGGGGAGCCGTGGGGATCCCATGGATTTGGGGATCCCGCGGATTTGGGGATCCCGGGGGTCCCGTGGGGCTGGGGGAGCCGTGGGGGTCCCGTGGATTTGGGGATCCCGTGGATTTGGGGATCCCGGGGGTCCCGTGGGGCTGGGGGAGCCGTGGGGATCCCGTGGATTTGGGGATCCCGTGGATTTGGGGATCCCGGGGGTCCCGTGGGGCTGGGGGAGCCGTGGGGATCCCATGGATTTGGGGATCCCGTGGATTTGGGGATCCCGGGGGTCCCATGGGGCTGGTGGAGCCGTGGGGATCCCATGGATTTGGGGATCCCGGGGGTCCCATGGGGCTGGTGGAGCTGTGAGGATCCCATGGATTTGGGGATCCCGTGGATTTGGGGATCCCGGGGGTCCCGTGGGGCTGGTGGAGCTGTGGGGCTGGGGGAGCCGTGGGGTCCCATGGATTTGGGGATCCCGTGGATTTGGGGATCCCATGGATTTGGGGATCCCGTGGATTTGGGGGTCCCGTGGATTTGGGGATCCCGCGGATCTGGGGGTCCCATGGATTTGGGGATCCCGCGGATTTGGGGGTCCCGGGAGAGCGGGGATATCTCTGCGGGACAGGAGCAGGGCGCTGTCCCCGGGGCTGCCGGGGGGCGCGGAGCGGGGCTGGCAGCGGCAGGGATGGGGACACCGCGCCCCCCCGAGCCCCCCTGAGCCGTGTCCCCCCACCCCCAGATGATGGCGCTGGGCGTGGTGCCCATGTGCTCGTACCAGTCGGAGCGGATGTTCAACACCACCCGCATCCCGGGCAAGGAGACGGGTACGGCCCGGGGGGCGGCGCCGCGCCGGGGGGCGGCCCGGGGGTCCCGGCCGTGGGGCCTGACCCGCCGTGCCCCCCCCAGACACGCTGCTGCACCTGGCCGAGAGCAAACACCTGGCCGTGTACCACAAGGGCCGCTACTACAAGGTGTGGCTGTACTACGGGGGGCAGGTGCTGCCGCCCGCCGACCTGGAGATGCAGTTCCAGAGGATCCTGGAGGATCCCTCGCCCCCGCAGCCCGGCGAGGAGCGGCTGGCGGCGCTCACGGCCGGGGAAAGGTGGGGGGCGCTGGCAATGACGGGAACGAGCGGGGCGTTGGGCATACCGGGATGGGGGGCACCTGGGGGCTGCGGGAGTACCGGGGATACTGGGGATACTGGGAATAATGGGTATAATGGGAATAATGGGGATACTGGGGATACTGGGCACCTGGGGACTCCGGGAGTAACGGGGATACTGGGGATACTGGGAACACCGGGAATAATGGGTATAATGGGAATAATGGGGATACTGGGGATACTGGGGACACCGGGAACCTGGGAACACTGGGTATAATGGGAATAATGGGGATACTGGGGATACTGGGCACCTGGGGACTCCGGGAGTAACGGGGATACTGGGGATACTGGGCACCTGGGAACCTGGGAACTCTGGCTATAATGGGGATAATGGGGATACTGGGGATACTGGGCACCTGGGAACCTGGGAACACCGGGAATAATGGGAATAATGGGGATGCTGGGCACCTGGGAACCTGGGAACAGCGGGAATAATGGGAATAATGGGGATACTGGGGAAACTGGACACCTGGGAACCTGGGAACGGGAATAATGGGAATAATAATGGGGATACTGGGCACCTGGGAGCTCTGGGAACACCAGGAATAATGGGGATAATGGGAATAATGGGGATACTGGGCACCTGGAAATAATGGGAGCTCTGGGAATATTGGGAATAATGGGGATGTTGGGCATACTGGGATTCTGGGAACTCTGGGGACTCCGGGAATAATGGGGATACTGGGGATACTGGGGACACTGGGAGCTCTGGGAACACTGGCTATAATGGGAATAATGGGCACCTGGAAATAACAGGAACTCTGGGAATAATGGGGATACTTTGGGAACTTGGGAACTCCTGGGAATACTGGGAACACTGGAGCAATGGAACTGGCTAATGGGGATAATGGGCACCTGGAAATAACAGGAACTCTGGGAATAATGGGAATAATGGGGATACTGGGGACACTGGGCACCTGGGAGCTCTGGGAACACCGGGAATAATGGAAATAATAATGGGGATACTGGGGAAACTGGAAGTTCTGGGAGCACTGGGAATTCCAGGAACACTGGGAATAATTAGTATAATGGGAATAATGGGAATTCTGGGAATAATGGGCACCTGGAAATACCGGGAACCCTGGGAATAATGGGAATAATGGGGATGCTGGATGCTGGACATACTTGGAACTCTGGCAGCACTGAGAATAATGGAAATAATGGGGATACTGGGGACACTGGGCACCTGGGAGCTCTGGGAATAATGGGGATACTGGGGATACTGGAGACACTGGGCACCTGGAAATACCAGGAACTCTGGGAATAATGGGAATGTTGGGCATACTGGGATCTGGGCACCTGGGAACTCTGGGAACACCAGAAATAATGGGATTGATGGGAATAATGGGGACACTGGGCACCTGGAAACACCAGGAACCCCAAGAATAAAGGGCAAACTGGAAATACCAGGCACCTGGGAACATCGGGAACACTGGGAGCAATGGCCTTACTGGGAATACTGGGGATGCTGGGCATAATGGGCTCCTGGGAACTCCGGGAACAATGGGCACACTGGGGATACTGGGAACACCAGGAGTGTTGTGAACGCTGGGCCACCAGGGTGTCCTGTCCCATCTCTGTCTCCATCTCTGTCCCCATCTCTGTCCCCAGGGTGCGGGTTTGGTGTGCAGGGTTTGGTGTGTGGGTTTGGTGTGCAGGTGCAGGGTTTGGTGTGCGGGTGCAGGGTTTGGTGTGTGGGTTTGGTGTGCGGGGTTTGGTGTGCGGGATGTGGGGTTTGGTGTGCGGGGTTTGGTGTGCGGGTTTGGTGTGCAGGGTTTGGTGTACGGGTTTGGTGTGCGGGTTTGGTGTGCGGGTTTGGTGTGCAGGGTTTGGTGTGCGGGTTTGGTGTGCAGGGTTTGGTGTACGGGTTTGGTGTGCAGGGTTTGGTGTACGGGTTTGGTGTGCGGGGTTTGGTGTGCGGGTTTGGTGTGCAGGGTTTGGTGTGCGGGGTGAAGGGTTTGGTGTGCGGGGTTTGGTGTGCAGGATTTGGTGTACAGGGTTTGGTGTGGGGTTTGGTGTGGGGTTTGGTGTGTACAGGGTTTGGTGTGCAGTTTGGTGTCTGGGTGCAGGGTTTTGTGGGTTTGGTGCAGGGTTTGGTGTGCGGGTTTGGTGTGCAGGGTTTGGTGTGCGGGTTTGGCATGCGGGGTTTGGTGTGCAGGGTGAAGGGTTTGGTGTGCGGGTTTGGTGTACGGGGTTTGGTGTGCGGGTTTGGTGTGCAGGGTTTGGTGTACGGGTTTGGTGTGCGGGTTTGGTGTGCGGGTTTGGTGTGCAGGGTGTGGGTTTGGTGTGCGGGGTTTGGTGTGCGGGTTTGGTGTGCGGGTTTGGTGTGCGGGGTTTGGTGTGCGGGGTTTGGTGTGCGGGGTTTGGTGTGCGGGTTTGGTGTGCGGGGTTTGGTGTCGGGGTTTGGCGGGGTTTGGTGTCATGGAACTGGGGGTGAAGGGTTTGGTGTGCGGGGTTTGGTGTGCAGGATTTGGTGTACAGGGTTTGGTGTGCAGTTTTGGTGTGCGGGTGCAGGGTTTGGTGTGTGGGTTTGGTGTGCGGGGTTTGGTGTGCGGGTTTGGGGTTTGGTGTGCGGGTTTGGCGTGCGGGATTTGGTGTGCGGGTTTGGGGTTTGTGGGTTTGGTGTGCGGGGTTTGGGTTTTTGGTGTCTTGGGTTTGGTGTCTGGGATGTGGGGTTTGGGTCTTGGGTTTGGTGTGTGCGGGGTTTGGGGTTTGGTGTGCGGGTTTGGTGTGCGGGGTTTGGGGTTTGGTGTGCGGGTTTGGGGTTTGGTGTGTGGGGTTTGGTGTGTGGGTTTGGTGTGCGGGATGTGGGGTTTGGTGTGCGGGTTTGGTGTGCGGGGTTTGGGGTTTGGTGTGCGGGTTTTGGGGTTTGGTGTGTGGGGTTTGGTGTGTGGGTTTGGTGTGGGGGTTTGGGGTTTGGGGTTTGGTGTGCGGGGTTTGGTGTGCGGGGTTTGGTGTGCAGGGTGCGGGTTTGGTGTGCGGGGTTTGGTGTGGGGGATTTGGTGTGCGGGGTTTGGTGTGCGGGGTGTGGGTTTGGTGTCTGGGGTTTTGCGGGTTTTGGGGTTTGGGGTTTGGTGTGCGGGTTTGGTGTGCGGGTTTGGTGTGTGGGGTTTGGTGTGCAGGGTTTGGGGTTTGGTGTGCGGGTTTGGTGTGCGGGTTTGGTGTGTGGGATGCAGGGTTTGGTGTGCGGGTTTGGGGTGCAGGGTTTGGTGTGCGGGTTTGGTGTGCGGGGTTTGGTGTGCGGGGTTTGGTGTGTGGGGTTTGGTGTGTGGGGTTTGGTGTGCGGGTTTGGTGTATGGGTTTGGTGTGCGGGGTTTGGTGTGTGGGGTTTGGTGTGCGGGTTTGGTGTATGGGTTTGGTGTGCGGGTTTGGGGTTTGGGGTTTGGTGTGCGAGGTTTGGTGTGCGGGGTTTGGTGTGCAGGGTGCGGGTTTGGTGTGCGGGGTGCGGGTTTGGTGTGCGGGGTTTGGTGTGGGGGATTTGGTGTGCAGGTTTGGTGTGCGGGTTTGGTGTTCGGGTGCAGGGTTTGGTGTGCGGGTTTGGCGTGCGGGGTTTGGTGTGCGGGGTGAAGGGTTTGGTGTGCGGGTTTGGCGTGCGGGGTTTGGTGTGCGGGTTTGGTGTTCAGGTGCAGTGTTTGGTGTGCGGGTTTGGTGTGCAGGGTTTGGTGTGCGGGTGCCCCCCAACAAGGTGTGCAGGGGTTTGGGGTTTGGTGTACGGGGTTTGGTGTGCGGGTTTGGTGTGCGGGTTTGGTGTGCGGGTGTGGGTTTGGGGTGCCGGGTTTGGGGTTTGGTGTGCGGGTTTGGTGTGGGATGCGGGTTTTGGCCTGGGGGTTTGGGGTTTGGTGCCGGGTTTGGTCCCTGCGGGTTTGGGGTGCCGGGTTTGGGGTTCGGTGTGCAGGGTTTGGGGTTTGGTGTGGGTGCCCCAAAAACCTGCCTGCCAGTGCCGTGGGCCCCTGTTCTTCACCCCTGGCCCCACAGCGCCACAGACACCCCAAACACCCACCCAGCCCAGTCCCTGCTGCATGGCCGCCCAAGTCCCCTGCTGTCACGGCCGCTGCACGACGGTCGTGACCAAAAACCTGCCCCTGGTACCCACAGACACCCCAAACACCCCAAATAACCACCCAACCCTGTCCCTGCTGCACGGCCGCTGCTACGACCGGTGCGTGACCCCCAAAAACCTGCCCATGGTACCCACAAATACCCACAGATACCCACAGACACCCCAAACACCCACCCAACCCTGTCCCTGCTGCGCAGACACTGCTACAACCGGTGTGTGACCCAAAAACCTGCCCTTGGTGCCCACAGACACCCCAAACACCCCAAATAACCACCCAACCCTGTCCCTGCTGCACGGCCGCTGCTACAACCGGTGTGTGACCCAAAAACCTGCCCTTGGTGCCCACAGACACCCCAAACACTCCAAACACCCACCCAGCCCAGCCCCTCTTGTACGGCTGCTGCTGTGACTGGTGTGTGACCCAAAACACCCCTGCACCCCAAAACCTGCCCCCCCAAACACCCACAGACACCCCAGACCCCAAACCCCCACCCAGCCCAGGCCCTGCTGCACAGACACTGGTGAGCACCCCAAATACACCCCAGGACCCCCCCAGCCCTTTTGAACCCCCCCACATCACCCCCAGCCCCCCCAGACCCCATCACCCAAGTCCCTGCTGCTGCTGCTGTGACCGATGGGCGCCCCAAAACCCTGCTGGGACCCCAAACCTCAGCCCAGCCCCTCAGCACCCCCATCCTACAATCCCAGACCCCCCAGCACCATCAGACCCCCGCACCCCATCCCTGCTGCTCCCACCACCTGTGGGCACCCCAAAACCCTCCCAGATGCCCCGAACGCCCCCCCTGCCCCTTCAAACCCCGCAGCCTCCCCTGCCACGTCCCAAATCCCCCCTGCACTGCCCCCTGCCCTCTCCCTCCCGGTACCCTCTGCCCCCCAGTGCCCCCCAGTGCCCCCCAGTGCCCCCCAAACGCCCCGTGCCGCCCCCAGCTGGTTCGACAAGTCCTTCACGCTGGTGGTCTACAAGAACGGCAAGGTCGGGGCCAACGCCGAGCACTCGTGGGCCGACGCCCCCATCATGGGGCACCTCTGGGAGGTACCGGGGCACCAGTGGGGCACCCCCGGCTGGCAACACCCCAATGGGGCAGGGACACAGGGGGGAGATGGGGGGGTTCTGCCCAGGGATGTGTGGGGTGAGGGTCGGGATTTTGGGGGGCTGGGGGGGGCCTGAGGGCTTGGGATTGGGGGTCTGGGGGGCTCAGGGAGTGGGGGTGAGGGGAGGTTTGGGGGACAGGGGCGTTTGAGAGGCTTGGGGGGCTGCAGGTGGTCGGGGGGGATTGAGGGGTTGAGGAGCTTGGGGATTTGGGGTTTGGGGAGCTCAGGGGCTGGGGGGCATGGGATTGGGGGTCAGGGGCCAGGGCCTTGGGGATTTGGGGTGTGGGGACCCAGGATTTGGGGATTTGGGTGTGGGGGACCATGGAATTGGGGGGCTGAGGGATTTGGGGATTTGGGTGTTGAAGGGCCATGGAATTGGGGTACCAAGGGATTTGGGGTGTGGGGGACCATGGAACTGGGGGGCCATGGAATTTGGGGATTTGGGTGTGGGGGACCATGGAACTGGGGGGCTCAAGGGATTTGGGGATTTGGGGTGTGGGGGCCCGTGGAATTGGGGGCCAGGGATTTGGGGATTTGGGTGTTGGAGGGTCATGGAATTGGGGGGATTTGGGGTGTGGGGACCATGGAATTGGGGGCCATGGGTTTGGGAATTGGGGGGTGTGGGGGACCATGGGGATTCAGGGATTTGGGTGTTGGAGGGTCATGGATTTGGGAAGTTGGGGGGCTTGGGGATTTGAGGTTTGGGGAGCTGAAGAATTGGGGGTCTGGGGGCACAGATTTGGGCGATCAGGGATCTTGGGAATTCAGGGTTGGGGCGGTCATGGATTGGGGGTTTGGGGGTTCTGGGGATTTGGGGTCTGGGCGGATGGTGGAATTGGGGTGCTGGGAGTTGTTATGGGGTTGTGGGGCCGGGGGTTTTGGGGGCCGGGGGTCGCTGCCCCTCCCCAGCGCCCCCTGTGCCTCCCCCCCAGTTCATGCTGGCCACGGACAAGTTCCAGCTGGGCTACACGGAGGGGGGGCACTGCAAGGGGGACCCCAGGTGGCAGCTGGCCCCCCCCCAGCGCCTGCAGTGGGACATCCCCCCCGAGGTGGGTGACAGGGCGGGGACAGGGCGGGGACAGGGCGGGGACGGCTACAGGGGAGGGTGAGGACGCAGGTGAATGCCATGCCATGCCGTGCCATGCCATGCGGTGCTGTGCCATGCCATGGTGGCGTGGGTGTGGGCCAGGTGAGGGTGCCATGCCGTGCCGTGCCATGCCATCCCCATGCCATGCCGTGCCATGCCGTGCGGTGTCCTCAGGGGTGGCAGCCATCGAGGCGTCGCTGCAGGTGGGTGCGGGTGTGGGCACAGGTACAGGTGAGGGTGCCATGCCGTGCCGTGCCATGCCATGCCATGCCATGCTGTGCCATGCCATGTCCCCAGGGGGTGGCAGCCATCGAGGCATCACTGCAGGTGGCGCGGGTGTGGGTACGGGTAGGGTGCCATGCCATGCCATGCTGTGCCATGCCGTGCCATGCTGTGCCGTGCGGTGTCCCCAGGGGGTGGCGGCCATCGAGGCGTCGCTGCGCGTGGCGCGGGCGCTGGCCGAGGACGTGGATTTCTGCTGCTTCCCGTTCTCCACCTTCGGCAAGGGGCTCATCAAGCGCTGCCGCACCAGCCCCGACGCCTTCATCCAGATCGCCCTGCAGCTGGCACACTTCCGAGTGAGGGACGGGGGCAGTGGGACAGTGGGAGTGGGATGGGATGGGATGGGATGGGGTGGGGTGGGATAGGATGGGATGGGGTGGGATGGGGTGGGGTGGGATAAGGATGGGATGGGGTGGGATGGGGTGGGGTGGGATGGGGTGGGATGGGGTGGGATGGGATGGGGTGGGATAGGATGGGATGGGGTGGGATGGGATGGGATGGGATGGGATGGGATGGGATGGGGTGGGATGGGATGGGATGGGATGGGGGGGATGGGATGGGGTGGGATGGGATGGGATGGGATGGGATGGGATGGGATGGGATGGGATGGGATGGGATGGGATGGGATGGGATGGGGTGGGATGGGGTGGGGTAAGGATGGGATGGGGTGGGGTGGGATGGGATGGGATGGGGTAAGGATGGGATGGGGTAAGGATGGGATAAGGATAGGATGGGATGGGGTAAGGATGGGATGGGGTAAGGATGGGATGGGGTGGGATGGGATGTTGCAGGACCAGGGAAGGACGGGATGTGCACCGGGCCCAGAGCGGGGCCATGGCCAGGACAAGGTGGGTGTGCCCAGCAGCGGGCAGGCAGCGGACGAGCCAGGCCCGTCCCATGTCCCCACGCCACCATGCCCGCAGGACAAGGGCTCCTTCTGCCTGACCTACGAGGCGTCCATGACGCGGCTGTTCCGCGAGGGCCGCACCGAGACCGTGCGCTCCTGCACGTCCGAGGCCACGGCCTTCGTGCGCAGCATGGCCGACCCCCGGCGCAGCGTGAGTGCCACCGGGAGGGACACGGGGCCCTCCACACCCCCCTGGGATCATCACTCGCGGGGTCCCCATCCCTCACACGGGTTCCTGTCCCTCACGGGGTGCTGGGTGCCTGTTTGGGGCACAGTTTGGGGTGCAGCCCCCCCCCGACCCCTCCCCAGGGTGCAGGGCGGCAGCAGGGACTGTTCAAGGTGCAGATTTGGGGTGCGGGTTTGGGTTCTGTTCGGGGCGCAGATTTGGGGGTGTGTTGGGGTTCCGTTTGGAGTCCAGCCCACCCCTGGAGCCCCAGCGCTTGGAGCAGCAGCAGCTGTTCAAGATGCAGATTTGGGGGCTGTGGCAGGGCTCAGGTTTGGGGTGCAGATTTTGGGTGTAATTTGGGGGTTCACCCCCTGCCCCACAATGCTTGGAGGGGTGGTGTCTGTTCAAGGTGCAGGTCTGGGGGCTGTGCCAGGGTTCTGGTTTGGGGTGCAGGTTCAGGATGCAGTTTGGGGTGCAGTTTGGGGTGTAATTTGGGGTTCACCTCCTGCCCCCAGCACTCAGAGTGGCAACAGCTGTTCAAGGTTCAGATTTGGGGGCTGTGCTGGGGTGGAGGTTTGGGGTGCAGGTTCAGGATGCAGGTTTGGGGTGCAGGTTCGGGGTGCAGGTTCAGGATGCAGTTTGGGCTCAGTTTGGGGTGCATGTTTGGGGTGTCAGTTCAGGGTACAGTTCGGGGTTCTGGTTCGGGGTGTCAGTTCAGGATGCAGTTTGGGCTCAGTTCGGGGTGCAGGTTTGGGGTACAGTTTGGGTGCAGTTTGGGGTTCCCCGCAGTGCTCGGAGCGGCAGCAGCTGTTCAAGGTTCAGACTTGGGGGCTGTGCTGGGGTTCGGTTTGGGGTGCAGGTTCAGGATGCAGTTTGGGCTCAGTTTGGGGTGCAGGTTTGGTGTGCAGGTTCAGGATGCAGGTTCGGGGTGCAGGTTCGGGGTGCAGTTTGGGCTCAGTTTGGGCTCAGTTCGGGGTGCAGGTTCGGGGTGCAGTTTGGGCTCAGTTTGGGCTCAGTTTGGGCTCAGTTCGGGGTGCAGGTTTGGGGTACAGTTTGGGTGCAGTTTGGGGCTCCCCGCAGCGCTCGGAGCGGCAGCAGCTGTTCAAGGCAGATTTGGGGCTGTGCTGGGGTTCAGCTCTATCGTGCAGGTTCGCCATGCAGGGGCGGGGGCATCGAGGATGCAGTTCTTCTGCCTCTACCTGATGTCGCGATACCTGGGCAGGATGCAGTTTGCCCCTTCCAGTTCAAGGTCAGTTCGGGGGACAGTTTGGGGTGCAGGTTTGGGGGGATGGGGACAGGGGACAGAGACACGGGACAAGGACAGGGACATGGGACAGGGAACAGGGACATGGGACAGGGAAACGGGATGGGGACACAGGATGGGGACAGGGGACAAGGACAGGGACATGGGACAGGGGACATGGGGGACACAGGACGGGGACACGGGACGGGGACAGGGGACACAGGACAGGGACACGGGATGGGGACAGGGGACAGGGAACAGGGACACGGGATGGGGACACGGGATGGGGACAGGGGACAAGGACAGGGACATGGGACAGGGACACGGGACAGGGAGGGACACGAAGGGGACACGGGACAGGGACACGAGGGGGCAGTGTGGGAGCAGCACACTTGGCACTGAGGGACACGGGGGGCACGGGGGGGACAGGCAGGGACATGGGGGGGGCCACACGTGGAGCCGATGTGGGACACGGGCAGGGGGGCACGGGGGGGACACAGAGTGGCACCGGGGGGGCACGGGGGACACGGCGACCGGGCAGCACACAGAGGGGCACGGGAGGGCACAGCGGGGCACAAGGGGGCACTGCCACCCACGCTGGTGTCACCGCGCGTGGAGTCCCGCTCTGGGGCTGGGGAGCCATGGGGCGCAGTGGGGTGCAGTGGGGTGCCCTGGGGTGCCCTGGGGGATGCCCTGGGGCACAGCGGGTGCCCCGGCGTGCAGCGAGTGCCCCCGCAGGTGCTGTCGGAGCCCTGGCGCCTCTCCACCAGCCAGACCCCGCAGCAGCAGCTCAAGATGTTCGACTTCGAGAAATTCCCCGACCACGTCTCCAGCGGCGGCGGCTTCGGCCCCGTGAGCCCCGGGGGGCACCGGGGGGCACCGGGGGGGGGCAGCGGGTGCAGGGGGAGCTGCGGGCTCGGTACTGCGCCCCCACCCCCGTGGGTTGGGGCAGGGGTGCCCCACACCGGGAACCCCCAGCCCCACATGGGGGGGTCAGCCCGGCCCCACAGCCCCCGGGCGGGTGCCCCAGGTGCCCCCAGGTGCCCCATGGCCCCTGTCCCCCCCGCAGGTGGCAGACGATGGCTATGGGGTGTCCTACATCATCGCCGGGGAGAACCTCATCACCTTCCACGTGTCCAGCAAGTTCTCCAGCCCCGAGACGGTGAGGGGGGCACGGGGAGCGGGCACGGGGGGCTCTCCCCGAGCTGCAGCCCTTGGGGTCACCTGGGGGATCACCTGGGGTCACCTGGGGTCACCTGTGGGGTCACCTGGGGGTCACCTGGGGGGAAGTCACCTGTGGGGTCACCTGGGGGTCACCTGTGGGGTCACCTGTGGGTCACCTGGGGGTCACCTGGGGGTCACCTGGGGGTCTGGGACAGCCCTGACCCTGATTTGCCCCTGTTCCATGTGTCCCCCAGCCCATTCCAGTGCCCGCTGTGGGACCCTCCCCACATCCCAGTGCCCCCCACCGGGGTGCGGCCGTGCCGGGGGTCCCCCAGCCCCGGGGGTGGGCACGGGGGGGTTGGGGTGTCCCTGCGGGCGCTCGGGGCGGGCTCTGAGTGGTGCCGCCCGCAGGACTCGCAGCGATTCGGCCGCAACATCCGCCAGGCCATGCTGGACCTTGCGGCGCTCTTCGACAAACCGGCCCCCGCCGCGGCCGGGAAATGACCGGGGGGCTCGGGGGGCTCGGGGGGCGCTGCCCCGGACCCGCTCCCAATAAAGGCTCTTGGTGTGAGCCCGCTGTGCCACGGGGGGGACACCGGGGGCGTCCGTGGGGTGCAGCCGGGGCTGGACCCATGGAATGTTGGGGTGCATCCATGGGGTGCCAGGGCTGGATCCGTGGATGGAATGTGGGGTGCATCCATGGGGTGCCAGGGCTGGATCTGTGGGGTGTAGCCAGGGCTGGATCCATGGATGGAATGTTGGGGTGCATCCGTGGGGTGCCAGGGCTGGATCCGTGGGGTGTAGCCAGGGCTGGATCCATGGATGGAATGCTGGGGTGCATCCATGGGGTGCCAGGGCTGGATTCACAGGGTGTCCTCAGGCGGGGCCAGGTGGGCACCGGCCAGGGCCAGTGAAGGCATCCAAAGGGCCATCCCTGGGGTGGTGACCCCCATGGTCCATGCCCAGCCCCATCCTGGTGCCCATCCCAGTGATCCATGCTCATCCCCGTACCCATGCCCTTGCTTGTCCTGGCGATCTGTGCCTGTCCCCATCCCGGTGATGTGTGGCCATCCTGATGATCCGTGCCCGCCCCAGAGATCCGTGCCCATCCCCAGCTCCGTGCCCATCCTGGTGATCTGTGCCCATCCCGTGGCCATTCCCAGATCCATGCCCGTCCCAGTGATCTGTGCCCATGCCCATGCCCATATTCATATCTGGTGATCTCAGACCATCCCAATCCCAGAGATCCATGCCCATCCCGATGGTCCATGCCCATCCCGTAGATCCATAGCCATTCCCAGGTCCATGCCCATCCCAGTGATCAGCTCCCACCCCCGGCCCCGTGCCCGTCCCCGTCCCTGTACCTGTCCCCGTCCTGGTGATCTGTGCCCGTTCCGGTGATCCGCACCCATCCCCATGATCCATGCCCATCCCAGAGATCCGTGGCCATTCCCGGGTCCGTGCCAGTCCCAGTGATCTGCTCCCATCCCTGTACCCGTCCCCACCCTGGTGATCCGTGCCCATCCCAGAGATCCATGCCCATCCCTGTACCCGTGCCCGTCCCCATCCCGGTGATGTGTTCCCAGCCCCATGCCCATTCCCGTATCCATACCCATCCCCATCCTGGTGATCCATACCCGTTCCAGAGATCCGCTCCCGTCCCGGTGCTCCGTGCCCAGTGTGGTGCCCATCCCCATGCTGGTGCTCCGTGCCCGCCCGAGTGGGGTGCCCATCCCACGGGCCCCCGGTGCTCCATGGCCCGTCCCCATGCCCATCCCATGCTGGTGGCACCGCTGGCACCGCTGGCACCCCTGGCCCATCCCCGGCCCCGGTGCGCCCGCCGCCATTCCCACCGCCCATCCCCGGCGCCGCCATCCCCAGCCAGCGCCCATCCAGGATCACGGGCACAGGGGCACCCAGGAGGGGACAGGGGAACAGGGACTGGGGACACCCCCGGAGAGGGACAGGGACTGGGAACAGGGTGGGGCCCAGGAGGGGGACAGGGACAGGGGAACAGGGACAGGGGACACCCCCGGAGAGGGGACAGGGACAGGGACAGGGACAGGGACAGGGACTGGGGACACCCCCGGAGAGGGGACAGGGGAACAGGGACAGGGGACACCCCGGGAGAGGGGACAGGGACAGGAACAGGGACAGGGGACACCCCAGAGAGGGGCCAGGGACAGGAACAGGGACAGGGCCTGGGGACACCCCGGGAGAGGGGACAGGGACAGGAACAGGGCCTGGGGACACCCCCGGGAGAGGGGACAGGGACTGGGGACAGGGGACACCCCCGGAGAGGGGACAGGGACAGGGGACACCCCAGGAGAGGGGACAGGGACAGGGACAGGGGACACCCCGGAGAGGGGACAGGGGAACAGGGACAGGGGACACCCCCGGGAGAGGGGACAGGGACAGAGGAACAGGGACAGGGGACACCCCGGAGAGGGGACAGGGACAGGGGAACAGGGACCGAGGACACCTCCCGGAGAGGGGCCAGGGGAGCAGGAGCCGCCCGTCAGAGGGGACAGAGCGGGCCCAGGGGTGGGGGACGTCCCCCGGGGAAGGGTCAGGCAGGGGACGGGGACAGAGATCCCCCGGGAGAGGGGACAGACCGGGAACAGGGACAGAGCCCCCTCTGGGAGAGGGTTCGGGGACAGAGACCCCGTCCCCGCGGGCATCGCCCGCCTGGGGAGCGTCCCGTGGGGTCACTGCCACCCCCGGCACCGGGGCTGTGTCCTGTCCCCGGCCCCGTATCGGGGTGACATCCCCCTCCTGACCCCATATCGGGGTGACATCCATCATCCCTGACCCCATATCGGGGTGACATCCTGCTCCCTGACCCCATATCGGGGTGACATCCACCATCTCGACCCATATGGGGGTGACATCCCCCTCCTGACCCCATATCGGGGTGACATCCTGCTCCCTGACCCCATATCAGGGTGACATCCACCATCCCTGACCCCATATCGGGGTGACATCCCCCTCCTGACCCCATATCGGGGTGACATCCACAATCATCGACCATCCCCATATCGGGGTGACATCCTGCCCCTGACCCCATATCGGGGGTGACATCCTGACCCCTGATCTGACATCCTCCTGACATCGGGGTGACATCCATCTCGACCCCATGGGGGGGACATCCACCATCCCGACCCATATGGGGGCGACAGCCCCCTCCTGACCCCATATGGGGGTGACATCCACCATCCCCACCCCATATCGGGGTCCCACTGTCCCCACGCTGGGGCTGTGTCCCCCCCGGCTCGGAGCTGGCACTGGACTGTCCTGGGTGCCGTGGGGACATCGGGGTCACCGCTGGGCGCTGGCTGGGCTGTGCTGGGACCGCGGACCGCGAGGGGCCGTCCGTGTCCCTCGGTCCGTGTCCCTCTGTCTGTCCCTCTGTCTGTCCCTCTGTCCGTGCCCCTCTGTCTGTCCCTGGGTCCGTGTCCCTCGGTCCGTGTCCCTCTGTCCCTCGGTCCTTGTCCCTCTGTCTGTCCCTCTGTCTGTCCCTGGGTCCGTGTCCCTCACTCCGTGTCCGTCTGTCTGTCCCTCGGTCCGTGCCCCTCGGTCCGTGTCCCTCTGTCTGTCCCTCTGTCTGTCCCTCTGTCCGTGTCCCTCGGTCCGTGCCCCTCTGTCTGTCCCTCTGTCTGTCCCTCTGTCCGTGTCCCTCGGTCCGTGTCCGCCGCAGCCGCGCCCGCTCCCCCTCCCCTTATCAGATCCCTTATCAGATCCCTTATCAGATCCCTTATCAGATCCCCGCGTGACCGCACCCCAGCCCGGCGCCCCCCGGCACCGTCACCCCCCTGTCCCCACCCCGGGGATGGCCCTGTCCCCTCCCGTGCACCGTCCCCGCCCTGCCCCCCCCCCTGGGCACCCGGGGACCCCTGACCCGCCGGGGCCCTGTGTCCCGGTGCCCAGGGGTGTGGCACCCCGCGGGGGTGCACCGGGGGCTCGGGACGGGTGCCTGGGGCTCAGGGGCCTCCCTGGGGGCTTGGGCCCCCCGGGCCGTGCAGGGGTGGGGGGCTCAGGGGGCTCGGGGTCAGGATGGGTGTGAGGGCTCGGTGGGGCCCGGGGGGGGCTCAGGGGGGGGGCTCGGGGGCCCTCGGGGGTCAGGATGGGTGTGCGGGGCTCGGTGGGGTCCCTGGGGACCGGGACGGGCGTGCAGGGGGCTCAGGGTCTCGGGGGTCCGGGATGGGTGTGCAGGGTTGGTGTACAGGGGGCTCAGGGGCTCAGGGGCTCAGAGGGGCTCAGGGGGTTTGGGGGCTCAGGGGGCTCAGGGGCTCAGAGGGACTCGGGGATCCGGGACGGGCGTGCGGGGCTCGGGGGGCTCAGGGGCTTGGGGATCCGGGATGGGTGTGCGGGGCTCAGGGGCTCAGGGTGAGGGCGCGGCCAGGGGTGCCCAGGGGCGGCCAGGGGTGCCAGCGTCACCTGTGCCCGCGGCCCCTTTGATGCGGTGCCAGCGGCTCCACGGGCGGGCGCTCCCGGCCCGGCCCCCCCGCAGCCCCCCCGGCAGGGCCTATAAAGGGCCCGCGGTGTCCCCGGCCCCGCAGCCGCGGCCGCTGCGGGAGCTGCGAGGTGCCGGGGGCTGGGGGGGTCCTCGGGCTGCTGGGGAGGGTCCTGGCAGTGCCAGGAGGGTGGGGGTGCTCAAGGGGGTCGGGGGGTCTGGGGGGCTGGGGGGTTCTGGGGGGTTCTGGGGGGTCCTCAGGCTGCTGGGAGGGGTCCTGGTGGTGCCAGGAGCCTGGGGGGTGCTCAAGGGGGTCCGGGGGGTCTGGGGGTGCTGGGGGGGTTCTGGTGGTGCCAGGAGGCTGGGGGTGCTGGGGAGGGGTCCTGAGGGGGTCTGGGGGTGCTGGGGGGGGTCTGGGGGTGCTGGGGAGGGGTCCTGGCGGTGCTGGGGGGGTCCTGGGGTGAATGCGCTGGGGGCACCTGGGGCAGGTGGTGGGGTGGGGGCTGCAGGGGTGGGTGCTGGGGCAGGGGTGGGTGCCCGGCCGCCCCCCACAGCCCTGCAGCCCCCCCATTGCAGGAAGGCTGAGGATGGGTCCCGCCACCTTCCTGGGGCTCTGCCTGCTGGGGTGCCTGGTGCTGCCCCCCTCCCTGCCGGGTGAGACCCCCAAACCGCGCCCTGATCCCCAAAGCTGCACCCTGATCCCTAAACCACGCCCTGAGACCCCAAACTGCGCCCTGGGACCCCAAACTGCACCCTGATCCCCAAACTGCGCCCTGATCCCCAAAACTGCGCCCTGAGACCCCAAACTGCGCCCTCATCCCCAAACCGCACCCTGAGACCCCAAACTGCACCCTGAGACCCCAGCTGAACCCTGAGA
The DNA here is from genome assembly GCA_024865655.1 of Emberiza elegans. Lineage (NCBI taxonomy): Eukaryota > Metazoa > Chordata > Aves > Passeriformes > Fringillidae > Emberiza > Emberiza elegans. The sequence continues at coordinate 4,993,997 of JALJVW010001137.1, forward strand.
CCCCCAAACCGCACCTGAGACCCCAAACTGCACCCTGAGACCCCAAACTGCACCCTGATCCCCAAAACTGCACCCTGAGACCCCAAACTGCGCCCTGAGACCCCAAACTGCACCCTGAGACCCCAAACCGCACCCTGAGACCCCAAACTGCGCCCTGAGACCCCCAAATTTCACACAGATCCCCCACCCACACTCTGAGACCCCCAGAGTGCCCCCTGCCCACCCTCCGCTTCCCACCCCATCCCTTTCCCCCAGCCTCAGCCCCCAAACAGGGCCGGGGGTGCCCTGCGCCCCCCAAATCCGCCGCGGCTGGGTTGGGGCGGTCACGGTGACACCCCTGTCCCCCCCCCAGGGGCGGAGGCCACGCGGTGTCCCCGGGGGTGGCTGTCCTTCGAGGGACACTGCTACGGCTACTTCGGGCAGCAGCTGAGCTGGCGGCGGGCCGAGGTGGGTGCGGGGGGCATTGCGGGGGGCTGGGGGTGCCCCCGGAGCCCGCTGCAGGTGGCTGTGCCCCCAGGCGTGGTGCCAGGCCACCCGCGGCGGGCACCTGGCGTCGCTGCGCAGCCCCGAGGAGCACCGGGCCCTCGCCGCCTTCCTGGCGCGGCGGCCGCGGCGCGGGGAGGACGACGAGGAGGGCGAGAAGGAGAGGGACAGGGACAGGGACAGGGACAGGGACAGGGAGAAGGAGGAGAGCGTCTGGATCGGGCTGCACCGGCGGGTGAGTGCCACACCCGCGCCGGGCCTGTCTGTGCTGTGTGTGCCACACCCCTCTGTCCCTGTGTGCCACATCCCTCTGTCCCCCCTGTGTCCCTGTGTGCCACACCCCGCTGTCCCCGTGTGCTGCATCCCGCTGTCCCCGTGTGCCGCACCCCGCTGTCCCCGTGTGCTGCATCCCGCTGTCCCCGTGTGCCACACCCCGCTGTCCCCGTGTGCCACATCCCGCTGTCCCTGTGTGCCGCACCCCTCTGTCCCCGTGTGCCACATCCCGCTGTCCCTGTGTGTGCCACCCCTGTCCCACCCTGCTGTCCCTGTGTGCCACATCCCGCTGTCCCCGTGTGCCACACCCTCTGTCCCGCACATCCCACCTGTCCCTGTGTGCCACATCCCTGTCCCGTGTGTCCCTGTGTGCCACATCCTGCTGTCCCTGTGTGCCACACCCTGTCTGTGTCCCCGTGTGCCACACCCGCTGTCCCCCTGTGCCCTGCCCCTCTGCCCCTCTGTCCCCTGTCCCCTGTGCCCCTGTGCCCCACTCCCCGTGTGTCCCCGCCCGTGTCCCAGCGCCAGGGGCTGGCTCTGGGCTGACGGGTCCCCCGCGGCACTACTGGGCCTGGGGGGGGACGATGGCCCCAAGGGACATCCTGCATCGCCCTGGAGGACTCGGCAGGTGAGGGGGGGCACTGCGAGGCAGGGGGCTGGGCACAGTGCCCTGGGGACAGTGCCCTGGGGACAATGGCCTGGGGACAATGGCCTGGGGACAGCCCTGTGCCACGCCAAGGGAGCAGCTGGTGATGGGGGTCCTGGGGGCCCAGGAGGTCCCTGGGTCTGGCAAGGGGACAATGGCCCTGGGGACAGCCCTGTGCCACACTGGAGGGCTCAGCTGGTGAGGGCTGGGGGCAGGGGGGACAGGGGGGACAGGGGGGGGACGGAGGGAGGGACAGGAGGGACCGGGGTGTCCGGGGGGCTCCGGGGCTGTCAGGGTGTCCCCGTGTCCCCTGTCCCAGCCCTGGCTCGTGTCCCCGCAGGGTTCATGGCCTGGGAGGGCGAGGCCTGTGGGGAGCGCAAACCCTTCATCTGCAAATACCCGGCCTAGGGGGGCACCCAGCCCTGTGCAGCCCCCCGACCCTGGGGCCTGACCCCCACCCTGCATCCCGCCCCCAAACCCCGTCCCAGACCCCAACCCCTGCTCCCAGCCCTGCCCCCGACACCCCACATCCTGCCCCACACTGTCCCCCAAGCCCCAGCCCCCAAATCCCACCTCCACACCCCCCAAACCTCTGGACCTCTGTCCCCAACCCCACATCCTGGCCCCCATCCCAAATCCTGCCCACATCCCAAACCCATCCCCCCCAACCCCACATCCTGCCCTCCAATCCCCATCCTGCCCCCCATTAACCCCCTCCCAAACCCTGTCAAACCCCCCTCCCAGCCCCTGCCCCCCTGCTCCCCAAACCCCTGACCACCCCCCCCACCCCTGCCCCCCCACACGGAGACCCCCCCCAATAAAGTGACGAAGCACCGCGATGTCCCCGTGTCCCTTTGCTGTGTCTGCGCCCCACGGTGACACCAACAGGGGACGGGGACCCTCAGTTCCCCATGGGGGGTGGATGGGGGGCACGACCGGAGGTGTCCCCAAGGCAGAGGTGTCCCCAAGGGAAGGAGGGGTGTCCCCAAGGCAGAGGTGTCCCCAAGGGAAGGGGGGTGTCCCCAGGACAGAGGTGTCCCCAGGGCAGAGGTGTCCCCAAGGGAAGGGGGGTGTCCCCAAGGCAGCCCCTGGGGGTCTCAGCCAGTTTCTGTGTTCCCAGGTCCCCTCATGTCCCCGTGTCCCCCTGTTCTCCTGTGTCCCTGTGTCCCCCATATCCCCATGTCCCCACACCCCCTGTGTCCCCCCTGTCCCCATGTCCCCCTGTCACCCCTTCACCCTCCCCCTGTGTGCCCCTGTCCCTGTGCTCTTCCCATGTCCCCCGTATGTCCCTAAGTCCGCCATGTGTCACTCACATCCAAGTCTCCACATTCCCCTGTCCCCCACTGTCCCCATGTCCCCTTCCGTGTCCCCTCCTGTCCCCCTGTCCTTGTGTTCCTGTGTCTCCGTGTCCCTCCTGTCCCCTCCATGGGGTTCTGGGGGGTCAGATGTAGGATCCGAGGGGTGCATCCATGGGGTGCTGGGGGTGCATCTGTGGGGTCTATTCTTGGGGTGTATCCATGGGGTGTGCCCATTGGGATGCATCCATAGGGTGTATATTTGGGGTGTACCCATTGGGATGTATCCATGAGGTTTATTTTTGGGGTGTACCCATTGGGTTGTATTTTTGGGGTGTATTTTTGGGGTGTACCCATTGGGTTGCATTTTTGGGGTGTGTTTTTGGGGTGTACCCATGGGGATGTATCCATGGAGTGTATTTTTGGGGTGTACCTATTGGGATATATCCATGGGTGTATTTTTGGGGTGTATCCATTGGGGTGTACTCATGGGGTGTATTTTGGGGGTGTATCCACTGGAATGTATTCACGGGGCATATTTTTGGGGTGTACCCATTGGGATGTACCAGTGGGGTGTGTTTTTGGGGTGTACCCATGGGGATGTATCCATGGAGTGTATTTTTGGGGTGTACCTATTGGGATATATCCATGGGTGTATTTTTGGGGTGTGCCCATTGGGATGTACCCATGGGGGTGTTGGGAGTCAATCCATGGGGTGTATTTTTGGGATGTACCCACTGGGATGCATCCATGGGATGTATCCATGAGGTGTATTTTTGGGGTGTATCCATTGGGATGCATCCATGGGGTGTATTTTTGGGGTATTTATTGGGATATATCCATGGGGTTGCTGGGATCAATCCATGGGGTGTATTTTGGGTGTACCCATTGGGATTTTTGGGGGATCCATTGGGGTGTACTCATTTTGTATTTTTTTGGAATGTATTCACGGGGCATATTTTTGGGGTGTGCCCATTGGGATGTACCCATGGGGGTGTTGGGAGTCAATCCATGGGGCATATTTTTGGGATGTACCCACTGGGATGTATCCATGAGGTGCATTTTTGGGGTGTATCCATTGGGATGTATCAATGGGGTGTATTTTTGGGGTGTACCTATTGGGATATATCCATGGGGTTGCTGGGGGTCAATCCATGGGGTGTATTTTTGGGGTGTACCCATGAGGTGTATTTTTGGGCTGTTTGGGATGTATTTTTGTATATTTGGAGTGTACCCATTGGGATGTATGGGGATCCATGGGGTTTATTTTTGATTTTTGGGTTGTACCCATCGGGATGTACCCGTGGGGTGCATTTTTGATTTTTGGGGTGTGCCCATTGGGATGCAACCATAGGGTGTATATTTGGGGTGTACCCATCGGGATGTACCCGCGGGGGTGCCCGGCTTTATCCGCGGCGCTCCCCGCGTTCCCTCCCGGCGCTGTCGCGGTTGTCGCCGCGGGGCGCTGAGCGCGGACGGGGACAAAGCGCTGGAACGCCGGGGCCGCCAGACACCACGGCCGCCCCGCCGCCGCCGCCGGCGCCCGCGGGCCCCGCAGAGTCACTGTCACCAGGGCGCCGCCGCCGCCAACACGGCCATCCCCGCATGCCGGCGCCGCTGCGCTCGCCCGGGCCGCCGCCGCGCTGGGGCTGCCCGTCTCCCCGGGCCACCGGCCGGGCGGCCGGAGCCCGAGGCCGAGACGGCCCCAGCAGAACCCCCATGCCGGACGACGGCTGGGTGGGCCCCTGGAGACCCCCGCCCCGGCCCCGGGGGCCCACGTCGGGCGCGTACCGCAGCCCGGGCCCAAGTACGGCGTCCCCGGCGGCATCGGTGATGCGGGGCCGCGGGGCCCGCGGGGACGGAGCCGGGGGCCGAGTCCCACGGGCCCCTGCCCGCCCCCAGGCAAAGACCAGCGCGACCCCCTCCCGGCCGCCGCGCCCCCGCCTACAGCTTCGGGATGAGGCTGCAGGGCCCGGAGCCGCGCTCCCCGGCCCGCAGTACCTGGTGCCCGCCGGCTGCACCGCCCGCGGCCCCGAGCGCGGCCCCGCCTTCACCATGGGCGGCCGGCCCGGGAGCGCCGGGCCAGCGACACCAGGGGCCCGGTGAGCGAGGGACACAGGAGGGGGGAGGGAGGGGAGGGAGGGAGGGGTGAGGGAGGAGTGTGGGAGGAGGAGGAGTGGTGAGGGAGGGTGAGTGAGTGAGTGGAGGAGGAGGTGGTGGTGGTGAGTGAGTGGTGAGTGAGTGGTGAGGAGTGAGTGAGTGAGTGAGGGAGTGAGTGAGGAGTGAGTGAGTGAGGAATGAGTGAGTGAGCAGTGAGTGAGGGAGTGAGTGAGGAGTGAGTCAGTGAGTGAGCAGTGAGTGAGTCAGTGAGTGAGTGAGCAGTGAGTGAGTGAGCAGTCAATGAGCAGTCAGTCAGTGAGCAGTCAGTGAGCAGTCAGTGAGCAGTCAGTCAGTGAGCGAGTGGCCGCAGCCCCGGCGGCGGGAGCCCCGCGCGGTGCCCGCAGCTCACGGCGCTGTCCCCGCTCGCCCCTTGCAGCCTATTACTCCCCGGAGCAGGCAGCCAGGGTGACCCTGCCCTCGGCGCCCGCCTGCTCCGTGAGGTCCCGCACCCGCCCGGACAAACCCCAGCAGACGCCAGGTGAGACAGAGAGGGGGGCGGACAGAGAGCCCCGCGTCCCCTGGGGCTGGCACCGCCAACGTCCCCACCTGGGCTGGGATCCCATCATTCCCCCTGTGCTGGGCTGGGCCGGGACCCCCTCATCTCCTCGGGCTGGGATCCCCATCTCCTTCTCCTCGGGGTGGGATCCCCATCTCCTCCTCGGGCTGTGATCCCCATCTCCTCCTCCTCGGGTTGGGATCCCCATCTCCTCCTCGGGCTGGGATCCCCCATCTCCTCCTCGGGCTGGGATCCCCCATCTCCTCCTCTGGGCTGGAATCCCCATCTCCTCCTCGAGCTGGGATCCCCATCTCCTCCTCCTCGGGCTGGGATCCCCATCTCCTCCTCGGGCTGGGATCCCCATCTCCTCCTCCTCGGGCTGGGATCCCCCATCTCCTCCTCGGGCTGGGATCCCCCATCTCCTCCTCCTCGGGTTGGGATCCTCATCTCCTCCTCCTCGGGCTGGGATCCCCATCTCCTCCTCCTCGGCCTGGGATCCCCCATCTCCTCCTCCTCGGGTTGGGATCCCCATCTCCTCCTCGGGTTGGGATCCCCATCTCCTCCTCCTCGGGTTGGGATCCTCATCTCCTCCTCCTCGGGCTGGGATCCTCATCTCCTCCTCCTCGGGCTGGGATCCTCATCTCCTCCTCCTCGGGCTGGGATCCCCATCTCCTCCTCCTCGGGCTGGGATCCCCATCTCCTCCTCTGGGCTGGGATCCCCCATCTCCTGCTAGGGCTGGGATCCCCATCTCCTCCTCTGGGCTGGGATCCCCCATCTCCTCCTGCTAGGGCTGGGATCCACATCTCCTCCTGCTAGGGCTGGGATCCCCATCTCCTCCTCTGGGCTGGGATCCCCATCTCCTCCTCTGGGCTGGGATCCACATCTCCTCCTCCTCGGGCTGGGATCCACATCTCCTCCTCCTCGGGCTGGGATCCCCATCTCCTGCTAGGGCTGGGATCCCCATCTCCTCCTCTGGGCTGGGATCCACATCTCCTCCTCCTCGGGCTGGGATCCCCATCTCCTCTGGGCTGGGATCCCAAATCTCCTCTGGGCTGGGATCCCCCATCTCCTCCTCCTCGTGCTGGGATCCCCATCTCCTCCTCCTCGGGCTGGGATCCCCATCTCCTCCTCCTCGGGCTGGGATCCCCATCTCCTCCTCGGGCTGGGATCCCCATCTCCTCCTCGGGTTGGGATCCCCATCTCCTCCTCCTCGGGTTGGGATCCCCCATCTCCTCCTCCTCGGGTTGGGATCCCCATCTCCTCCTCCTCGGGCTGGGATCCCCCATCTCCTCCTCGGACTGGGATCCCCATCTCCTCCTCGGGCTGGGATCCCCATCTCCTCCTCGGGCTGGGATCCCCATCTCCTCCTCGGGCTGGGATCCCCATCTCCTCCTCTGGGCTGGGATCCCCATCTCCTCCTCGGGCTGGGATCCCCATCTCCTCCTCGGGCTGGGATCCCCATCTCCTCTGGGCTGGGATCCCCATCCCTGGGCCAGACTGGGCCCCTGTCCCCATCCCGGTGATGTGTGGCCATCCTGATGATCCGTGCCCGCCCCAGAGATCCGTGCCCATCCCCAGCTCCGTGCCCATCCTGGTGATCTGTGCCCATCCCGTGGCCATTCCCAGATCCATGCCCGTCCCAGTGATCTGTGCCCATGCCCATGCCCATATTCATATCTGGTGATCTCTGCCCATCCCAATCCCAGAGATCCGTGCCCACCCCGATGGTCCATGCCCATCCCGTAGATCCACAGCCATTCCCAGGTCCATGCCCATCCCAGTGATCAGCTCCCATCCCCGGCCCCGTGCCCGTCCCTGTACCTGTCCCTGTCCTGGTGATCTGTGCCCGTTCCGGTGATCCGCGCCCATCCCGATGATCCATGCCCATCCCAGAGATCCATGCCCATCCCTGTACCCGTGCCCGTCCCCATCCTGGTGATGTGTTCCCAGCCCCATGCCCATTCCCGTATCCATACCCATCCCCATCCTGGTGATCCATACCCGTTCCAGAGATCGGCTCCCGTCCCGGTGCTCTGTGCCCAGTGTGGTGCCCATCCCCATGCTGGTGCTCCGTGCCCAGTGTGGTGCCCATCCCCACCCCGGTGCTCCATGCCCGTCCCCATGCCCATCCCCATGCTGGTGCTCCGTGCCCGTCCCCATGCCCATCCCCACCCCGGTGCTCCGTGCCCATTCCCATGCCCATCCCCATGCCCATCCCCATGCCCATCCCGATCCCGGTGACGGGGGTGCTCAGCGGGGCACGGCGGCACTGGGACTGGGGGACACCTCTAGGGCCAGGGACAGAGCCCAGGGGCCGTGTCCGGCCAGGGGGTCAGGGACAGGGAACAGGGGTGGACACCGCTGGCAGGGACTGGGACAGGGACTGGGACAGGGACAGGGACTGGGCCCCCTGCCCCCGGAGAGGGACAGGGGACCAGGGACCGCCCACCGAGGGCGAGGGACAGGGACAGGAGCCAGCAGGGGCGGGCGAGGGGCCAGGAACAGGGACGGGCCTGGGGACACCCGGGGAGGGAGGGACAGGGGAGGGCCTGGGGAACGGGAGAGGGACAGGGACTGGGGACAGGGGACACCCCCGAGAGGGACAGGGACAGGGACAGGGACAGGGGACAGGGACAGGGACAGGGGACAGGGGGGACAGGAGGGACAGGGACAGGGACAGGGACACCCAGGGGGGGAGAGGGGACAGGGACAGGGACAGGGACAGGGGACACCCCAGGAGAGGGGACAGGGACAGGGGAACAGGGACTGGGGACACCCCGGAGAGGGGCCAGGGGAGCAGGAGCCACCCGTCAGAGGGGACAGAGCGGGCCCAGGGGTGGGGGACGTCCCCCGGAGAAGGGTCAGGCAGGGGACGGGGACAGAGACTCCCCGGGAGAGGGGACAGACCGGGAACAGGGACAGAGCCCCCTCTGGGAGAGGGTTCGGGGACAGAGACCCCGTCCCCGCGGGCATGGCCCGCCCGAGGAGCGTCCCGTGGGGTCACTGCCACCCCCGGCACCGGGGCTGTGTCCTGTCCCCCGCCTGTATGTGGGGGTGACATCCCCTCCGGCCCCGTATCGGGGTGACATCCCCCTCCTGACCCCATATCGGGGTGACATCCATCATCCCTGACCCCATATCGGGGTGACATCCTGCTCCCTGACCCATATGGGGGTGACATCCTGCTCCCTGACCCATATCGGGGTGACATCCACCATCCCGACCCCATATCGGGGTGACATCCCCCTCCCCGACCCTATATCAGGGTGACATCCACAATCCCCGACCCCATATCGGGGTGACATCCCCCTCCTGACCCCATATCGGGGTGACATCCTGCTCCCTGATCTCATATCAGGGTGACATCCACCATCTCGACCCATATGGGGGCGACATCCCCCTCCCCGACCCCATATGGGGGTGACATCCACCATCCCCACCCCATATCGGGGTCCCGCTGTCCCCACGCTGGGGCTGTGTCCCCCCCGGCTCGGAGCTGGCACTGGACAGTCCTGGGTGCCGTGGGGACATCGGGGTCACCGCTGGGCGCTGGCTGGGCTGTGCTGGGACCCCGGACCGCGAGGGGCCGTCCGTGTCCCTCGGTCCGTGTCCCTCTGTCTGTCCCTCTGTCTGTCCCTCTGTCTGTCCCCTTGTCCGTGTCCCTCAGTCCGTGTCCCTCTGTCCCTCGGTCCGTGTCCCTCTGTCTGTCCCTCACCCCGTGTCCCACTGTCCGTGTCCCTCTGTCTGTCCCTCTGTCCGTGTCCCTCTGTCTGTCCCTCGGTCCGTGTCTCTCACCCCGTGTCCCTCGGTCCGTGTCCCTCTGTCTGTCCCTCTGTCTGTCCCTCTGTCCGTGTCCCTCGGTCCGTGTCCGCCGCAGCCGCGCCCGCTCCCCCCCCCTTATCAGATCCCTTATCAGATCCCTTATCAGATCCCCGCGTGACCGCACCCCAGCCCGGCGCCCCCCGGCACCGTCACCGCCCTGTCCCCACTCGGGGCACCCCGGGGATGGCCCTGTCCCCTCCCGTGTCCCGCGTGTCCCCTCCCGGCCCGCGCCCCGAGCCCCCCCGCCCGTGGGTGACTCCCACAGCCCCAGGGTCCCTGGACCCCAGAGCGGGGGCAGCCGGGACCCCCCGGGTGTGGGGTCCCTCGGGGGCACCCCGGGGGGGGATCGGGCGTGCAGGGGAGAGGGGGGGTGGGGCTCTGGGGGCTCAGGGGCTCAGGGGGGGGGCTCGGGGTCAGGATGGGTGTGCGGGGGCTCGTGGGGGGGGCTCAGGGGGGGATCCAGGGGGGCTCGGGGGGCTCGGGGGTCCGGGATGGGTGTGCAGGGTTCAGGGGCTGAGGGGCTCAGGGCCTCAGGGGGCTCGGGGGCCCAGGGGGCTCAGGGGGCTCAGGGGCTCAGAGGGACTGGGGATCCAGGACGGGCGTGATGCGGGCTCAGGGGCTCCTTGGGGATCCGGGATGGGTGTGCGGGGCTCGGGGGGCTCGGGGTGAGTGAGCGCGGCCCGGGGGTGCCCAGGGGCGGCCCGGGGGTGCCAGCGTCACCTGTGCCCGCGGCCGCTTTGATGCGGTGCCAGCGGCTCCGGGCAGGCGCTCCCGGCCTGCCCGAGGTGCCCCGGGGCCTATAAAGGGGGGTCCCCGGCCCCGCAGGGGAGGGTGCTTTGGCAGCTGCAGTGCCGGGGGCTGGGGGTCCTCAGGCAAGGGGGCAGTGCCAGGAGGGTGGGGGTGCTCAAGGGGGGGTCTGGGGGTCTGGGGTGCTGGGGGTGGGGGGGGGGGGTTCTGGGGGGTCCTGGGGGCTGGGGGGGGTCCTGGTGGTGCCAGGGTCCTGGGGGTGCTCAAGGGGGGTCCGGGGGTGAATGGGGGTGGGGGGTTCTGGGGTGCCAGGAGGCTGGGGGTGCTGGGGGTCTGAGGGGGCTGGGGGGGTCCTGGGGTGCTGGGGGTGGGGGGGTCTGAGGGCACTGGGCCCCTGGCGGTGCTGGGGGGGTCCAGCCCCCATTGGGGGCACCTGGGGGAGGTGGTCGGGTGGGTGCTGGGGCAGTGGGTGCTGCAGGGGTGGGGGCTGCAGGGGTGGGTGCTGGGGCAGGGGTGGGTGGGGTGCCTGGTGCTGCCCCCATTCCAGGAAGGCTGAGATGGGTCCCGCCACCAAACCTGGGGCTCTGCCCTGGGATCCCCAAAGCCCCCTCCCTGCAGGTGAGACCCTGATCCCTGATCCCCACGCCCTGATCCCTAAACTGCGCCCTGGGACCCCAAACTGCGCCCTGGATCCCCAAACTGCGCCCTGAGACCCCAAAACTGCGCCCTGAGACCCCAAACTGCGCCCTCATCCCCAAAACTGCACCCTGAGACCCCAAACTGCACCCTGAGACCCCAGCTGAACCCTGAGACCCCCAAACTGCACCTGAGACCCCAAACTGCACCCTGAGACCCCAAAACTGAACCTGATCCCCAAAACTGCACCCTGAGACCCCAAACTGCACCCTGAGACCCCAACTGAACCCTGAGACCCCCAAACCGCACCTGAGACCCCAAACTGCACCCTGAGACCCCAAATTTCACACAGATCCCCCACCCACACCCTGAGACCCCCAGAGCGCCCCCTGCCCACCCTCTGCTTCCCACCCCATCCCTTTCCCCCAGCCTCAGCCCCCAAACAGGGCCGGGGGTGCCCCGCGCCCCCCAAATCCGCCGCGGCTGGGTTGGGGCGGTCACGGTGACACCCCTGTCCCCCCCCCAGGGGCGGAGGCCACGCGGTGTCCCCGGGGGTGGCTGTCCTTCGAGGGACACTGCTACGGCTACTTCGGGCAGCAGCTGAGCTGGCGGCGGGCCGAGGTGGGTGCGGGGGGCATTGCGGGGTGCCGGGGGTGCCCCCGGAGCCCGCTGCAGGTGGCTGTGCCCCCAGGCGTGGTGCCAGGCCACCCGCGGCGGGCACCTGGCGTCGCTGCGCAGCCCCGAGGAGCACCGGGCGCTCGCCGCCTTCCTGGCGCGGCGGCCGCGGCGCGGGGAGGACGACGAGGAGGGCGAGAAGGAGAGGGACAGGGACAGGGACAGGGAGAAGGAGGAGAGCGTCTGGATCGGGCTGCACCGGCGGGTGAGTGCCTGAGCGCGCCGGGCCTGTCTGTGCCCGTGTGCCACACCCCGGTGTCCCTGTGTGCCACACCCCGCTGTGCCCGTGTGCCACACCCCGGTGTCCCTGTGTGCCACATCCCTCTGTCCCCGTGTGCCACATCCCGCTGTCCCACCCCGCTGTCCCTGTGTGCCACATCCCGCTGTCCCTGTGTGCCGCATCCCGCTGTCCCCGTGTGTGGCTGTCCCTGTGTCCCGCTGTCCCTGTGTCTGTGCCCGTGTGCCACATCCCGCTGTGCCCGTGTGCCACACCCCGCTGTCCCTGTGTGCCGCATCCCGCTGTGCCCGTGTGCCACACCCCGCTGTCCCACCCCGCTGTCCCCGTGTGCCACATCCCGCTGTCCCCGTGTGCCACACCCCTCTGTCCCTGTGTGCCACATCCCGCTGTCCCCGTGTGCCACATCCCGCTGTCCCCGTGTGCCACACCCCTCTGTCCCTGTGTGCCACATCCCGCTGTCCCCGTGTGCCACATCCCGCTGTCCCACCCCGCTGTCCCCGTGTGCCACACCCCGCTGTCCCCCTGTGCCCCTGTGCCCCCTGTGCCCCCCTCTGTCCCCCTGTGCCCCTGTGTGTGCCACCCGTGTGTCCCGCCCGTGTCACAGCGCCAGGGCTGGCTCTGGGCTGACGGGTCCCCGCGGCACTACTGGGCCTGGGACGGGGGACGACGGCCCCAAGGGACATCCCTGCATCGCCCTGGAGGACTCGGCAGGTGAGGGGGGCACTGCGAGCCGGGGCTGGGCACAGTGCCCTGGGGACAGTGCCCTGGGGACAATGGCCTGGGGACAATGGCCTGGGGACAGCCCTGTGCCACGCTCAAGGGAGCAGCTGGTGATGGGGGTCCTGGGGGCCCAGGAGGTCCCTGGGTCTGGCAAGGGGACAATGGCCCTGGGGACAGCCCTGTGCCACTCTGGAGGGCTCAGCTGGTGAGGGGACCCGGGGGCTGGGGGGCAGGGAGGGACAGGGAGGACAGGGAGGGACAGGGAGGGACAGGGGGCTGTCTCAGGGGGGGGGCTCCGGGGCTGTCAGGGTGTCCCCGTGTCCCCTGTCCCAGCCCTGGCTCGTGTCCCCGCAGGGTTCATGGCCTGGGAGGGCGAGGCCTGTGGGGAGCGCAAACCCTTCATCTGCAAATACCCGGCCTAGGGGGGCACCCAGCCCTGTGCAGCCCCCCGACCCTGGGGCCTGACCCCACCCCTGCACCCCGTCCCCCAAACCCCTGTCCCAGACCCCCCCCAACCCCAACCTCCCAGCCCTGCCCCCGACACCCCACATCCTGCCCCACACTGTCCCCCAAGCCCCAGCCCCCAAATCCCACCTCCAGCCCCCCAAACCTCTGGACCTCTGTCCCCAACCCCACATCCTGGCCCCCATCCCAAATCCTGCCCCCATCCCAAACCCTGCCCCCTAACCCCACATCCTGCCCCCCACCCCCATCCTGCCCCCATTTAACCCCCATCCCAAACCCTGCCCTCCAATCCCACCATGCCCTTTAACCTCCTCCCCAAACCCTGTCCCACCCCCCGGACCACCCCCCTGCACCCCTGCCCCCCTACACGGAGACCCCCCCCAATAAAGTCACGAAGCACCGCGATGTCCCCGTGTCCCTTTGCTGTGCCTGCGCCCCACGGGTGACACCAACAGGGGACGGGGACGCTCAGTTCCCCATGGGGGGTGGATGGGGGGCACGACCGGAGGTGTCCCCAGGGCAGAGGTGTCCCCAAGGGAAGGGGGTGTCCCCAGGGCAGAGGTGTCCCCAAGGGAAGGGGGGGTGTCCCCAGGACAGAGGTGTCCCCAAGGGAAGGGGGGGTGTCCCAAGGCAGCCCCTGGGGGTCTCAGCCAGTTTCTGTGTTCCCAGGTCCCCTCATGTCCCCTGTGTCCCCCCTGTACTCCTGTGTCCCCCATATCCCCATGTCCCCGCACCCCCTGTGTCCCCCCTGTCCCCGTGTCCCCCTGTCACCCCTTCTCCCTCCCCCTGTGTGCCCCTGTCCCTGTGCTCTTCCCATGTCCCCCGTATGTCCCCGTGTCCCCCATGTGTCACTCACATCCAAGTCTCCACATTCCCCTGTCCCCCACTGTCCCCATGTCCTCCTCCATGTCCCCTCCTGTCCCCCTGTCCTTGTGTTCCTGTGTCTCCGTGTCCCTCCTGTCCCCTCCATGGGGTTCTGGGGGGTCAGATGTAGGATCCGAGGGGTGCATCCATGGGGTGCTGGGGGTGCATCTCTGGGGTGTATTCTTGGGGTGTATCCATGGGGCGTACCCATGGGGTGTATCCATGGGGTGTATTTTTGGGGTGTACCCATTGGGTTGTATTTTTGGGGTGTATTTTTGGGGTGTACCCATTGCATTTTTGGGGTGTGTTTTTGGGATGTACCATGGGGATGGGGAGTGTATTTTGGGGGTACCTATTGGGATATATCCCATTTTTGGGATGTATCCATGGGGTGTCATTTTGGGGGTGTATCCCTGGAATGTATTTGGGGATATATCCATGGTACCCATTGTGTTTTTGGGGTGTGCCCATTGGGATGTATCCATGAGGTGTATTTTTGGGGTGTACCTATTGGGATATATCCATGGGTGTATTTTTGGGGTGTACCCATTGGGATGTACCCATGGGGGTGTTGGGAGTCAATCCATGGGGTGTATTTCTGGGATGTACCCACTGGGATGTATCCATGGGATGTATCCATGAGGTGCATTTTTGGGGTGTATCCATTGGGATGTATCCATGGGGTGTATTTTTGGGGTGTACCCATTGGGATGTATGGGGATCCATGGGGTGTATTTTTTGATTTTTATTTTGGGCTGTATCCCCATGGGGGATGTATCCATTGGAATGTATTGGGGCATATTTTTGTATTTTTGGGAGTCAATTTGGGGCATTTTTGGGATGTACCCATGGGATGTATCCATTGCATTTTTTGGGGTGTATCCATTGGGATGTATCAATTTTTGGGGTGTACCTATTGGGATATATCCATGGGGTTGCTGGGGGTCAATCCATGGGGTGTATTTTTGGGGTGTACCCATGAGGTGTATTTTTGGGCTGTATCCATTGGGATGTATCCATGGGGTGTATATTTGGAGTGTACCCATTGGGATGTATGGGGATCCATGGGGTTTATTTTTGATTTTTGGGTTGTACCCTTTGGGGTCCATTTTTTGATTTTAGGGGTATATTTGGGCATCCATCGGGATGTACCCGCGGGGGTGCCCGGGTTTATCCGCGGCGCTCCCCGCGTTCCCTCCCGGCGCTGTCGCGGTTGTCGCCGCGGGGCGCTGAGCGCGGACGGGGACAAAGCGCTGGAACGCCGGGGCCGTTGTGACACCACGGCCGCCCCGCCGCCGCCGCCGGCGCCCGCGGCCCCGCAGAGTCACTTGTCACCAGGGCGCCGCCGCCGCCAACACGGCCATCCCCGCATGCCGGCGCCGCTGCGCTCGCCCCGGGCCGCCGCCGCGCTGGGGCTGCCCGCGTCTCCCCCCGAGGCCACCGGCCGGGCGGCCGAGCCCGAGGCCGAGACGGCCCCAGCAGAACCCCCCATGCCGGACGACGGCTGGGTGGGCCCCTGGAGACCCCACCGGCCCCGGGGGCCCACGTCGGGCGCGTACCGCAGCCCCGGGCCCAAGTACGGCGTCCCCGGCGGCATCGGTGAGTGCGGGGCCGCGGGGCCCGCGGGGGACGGGAGCCGGGGGGGCCGAGTCCCACGGAGCCCCTGCCCGCCCCCAGGCAAAGACCAGCGCGACCCCTCCGGCCGCCGCGCCCCCGCCTACAGCTTCGGGATGAGGCTGCAGGGCCCCCAGGAGCCGCGCTCCCCCGGCCCGCAGTACCTGGTGCCCGCCGGCTGCACCGCCCGCGGCCCCGAGCGCGGCCCCGCCTTCACCATGGGCGGCCGGCCCCGGGAGCGCCGGGCCAGCGACACCCCCGGGCCCGGTGAGCGAGGGACGGAGCGAGGGACGGAGGGAGCGAGGGAGCGAGGGAGCGAGGGAGGAGGGAGGGAGGGAGGGGAGGGAGGGTGAGGAGTGAGTGAGGGAGGAGTGGAGGAGTGGTGAGTGAGTGAGTGAGTGAGTGAGTGAGTGAGTGAGTGAGTGAGTCAATGAGCAGTCAGTGAGTGAGTGAGTGAGTGAGGGAGTGAGTGTTAGTGTCAGTGAGTGAGTGAGTGAGCAGTGAGTGAGGACTGAGTCAGTGAGTGAGTGAGGAGTCAGTGAGTGAGGACTGAGTCAGTGAGTGAGTGAGGAGTCAGTGAGTGAGGACTGAGTCAGTGAGTGAGTGAGCAGTCAGTGAGCAGTCAGTGAGCAGTCAGTGAGCAGTCAGTCAGTGAGCGAGTGAGCAGTCAGTGAGTGAGCAGTGAGTGAGTGAGCAGTCAGTGAGCAGTCAGTGAGCAGTCAGTGAGCAGTCAGTCAGTGAGCGAGTGAGCAGTCAGTGAGTGAGCAGTGAGTGAGTGAGCAGTCAGTGAGCAGTCAGTGAGCAGGTCAGTGAGGGGTCAATGAGCAGTCAGTCAGTGAGCTGGAGTGGCACCGCCAACGCCCCCCTGGGCTGGGATCCCATCAGCCCCCTGTGCTGGGCTGGGCCGGGACCCCCTCATCTCCTCGGGCTGGGCCCACGGCGCTCGGGTGGGATCCCCATCTCCTCCTCGGCAGCCTCCTCGGGTTGGGATCCCCTCCCGGAGGAGGCAGCCAGGGTGACCTGGGATCCCCATCTCGGCGCTGGAATCCCATCTCCCGTGAGGTGGGATCCCCCTCCCCGGACTGGGAACCCCATCTCCTCCGCCAGGGAGACCCATCTCCTCCTCCTCGGACTGGGATCCCCATCTCCTCCTCCCCTGGGATCCCCCATCTCCTCCTCCCCGGGTTGGGATCGTCATCTCCCCACCTGGGCTGGGATCCCATCATTCCCCCTGTGCTGGGCTGGGCCGGGACCCCCTCATTTCCTCTGGGCTGGGATCCCCATCTCCTCCTCTGGGCTGGGATCCCCCATCTCCTCCTCGGGCTGGGATCCCCATCTCCTCCTCTGGGCTGGGATCCCCATCTCCTCCTCTGGGCTGGGATCCCCATCTCCTCCTCTGGGCTGGGATCCCCCATCTCCTCCTCTGGGCTGGAATCCCCATCTCCTCCTCTGGGCTGGAATCCACATCTCCTCCTCTGGGCTGGGATCCCCATCTCCTCCTCGGGCTGGGATCGCCATCTCCTCCTCCTCTGGGCTGGGATCCCCATCTCCTCTGGGCTGGGATCCCCATCTCCTCCTCCTCGGGCTGGGATCCCCCATCTCCTCGGCCTGGGATCCCCATCTCCTCCTCGGGCTGGGATCCCCCATCTCCTCTGGGCTGGGATCCCCCATCTCCTCCTCTGGGCTGGGATCCCCATCTCCTCGGCCTGGGATCCCCATCTCCTCCTCCTCGGGCTGGGATCCCCCATCCCCCTGGGCCAGACTCCTCCTCCCGGGTTGGGAACCTCCATCCCCGGCTGGGATCCCCATCTCCTCCTCCGGGGTTGGGCCTCTCTCCTTCCCTCCCAAGCCGTGCGAGGGGAAGGATCCCCATGTCCCCTCGGCTGGGTCCCCCTCCCCAGGCCCTCCCGGGCTGGGACCAGCTCGGGCTGGGATCCCCATCTCCCCGTGGTGGGATCCCCCCCCACCTGGTGGACAAGACATCTGGGACCCCCATCTACGGGCTGGGATCCCCATGACAGGGCGGGATCCCCATCTCCTCCATCTTCGGCCTGGGATCCCCCCCCATAAAAAAGGTGGGGGACTGGGGGCTGGGGGCCCAGGGGGGCTGGGGGATCAGGGGCTGGGGGAGCTGTGTCCCCCCCCAGGCCCTGGGGATCAGGTGCCACCCGTGGTGGGGGTGCTGGGGGACTGGGATCGACCCCCAGTACCCCAGGGACAGGGGGGCAGGGGGACTGGGACGACAATAAAAAGGGGGGGGCAGGGGGTACCAGGGGACTGGGGGATCAGGTGCAAAGGGATTGGGGTGCCGGGGGACTGGGATCTGGGCTACGAGGGTCCCCAGGGGCTGGGGTACCAGGAGTGTGGGGTGCCAGGGGTCCGCGGGGTTGGGGTACCAAGGAGTCTGGGGTGCCACCACTGCGGGGGGCTGAGTGTGGGGTGCCGGGGCTCCGGGTACCGAGGGTGTGGGGTGTGCAGGGGGTGACGCCACCCGCCCCTGTCCCCGCAGACCCCAGGACCCAACAATTACCGCACCGTGGACACGAACCTGTACATGGAGAGGGCCCCCCGCTGCACCATAGTGGGGCGGGCCCGCTCCCGCCTGACCTCCGACACGCCCAGCCCCAGCGACTACTACCCCCAGCCGGTGAGCGGGGCCGGGGACAGGGACAGGGACAGGGCTGGGGGACGGGCACCCACGGCCCCTCGCCGTCACACCGCCTCTGCCCTCCCGCAGGACCGCAAACAAGGACAGACCTTCGGCGTGCGCCACTCGGAGTCGGTGGTCCCCGTGATGGACTTGGAGCCGTAGGAGAGCGGGGACGCGGGTGACGCCGTCAGCCTGTGACAAACACGAACCACAGCAGCACTCGCTCGCTCGCTCGCTCTCCTTCTGTCCCGCTGCGCCGCACGGGGGCCGGGGACTCCCCTAAAGCCACACTCTGCCCATCGCGAGGGAGACCCTGGCAGGGCCAGGGAGAGGGACCCCATGGTGGGGTGGGAGGTGCCAGGGGTGCGGGATGCGCTACCAACCCCCTCCCTGCTCCAGTGCCATCCCATCCGGGACTTCGGGGCACGGGGGGCTCTGGGGACACCGAACAGGGAGGGGACGTGCGCCGGCCCCGCGCCTTGAGGGCTGCCCCGCTCTGCGGGATCTGCGGGATGGGGGGCATCCCTGGCAGGGCATCAGCGGCGAGTGTGCAGGGCGAGTGAGGCACCCGGGGGCCACCCCTCGTGTCACCCCCGTGCCACCCCCCGTGCCACCCCCGCCGCGGCCTCTCCCGTGCCCCGCTCGTTGCCCCGGGCTCAGAGTCCACGGCCGGAGCCGCCTCGCCGCCCGCGGGCAGCGGGCACCGGTCACGGGGCCAGGCCGGGCACGGGGCCAGCCGGGCAGCAGCGGGCAGGTCCCGGCAGCGCCGGGGCAGGCGCGGCCCGTGCGGGCTCGGGCTGGCGGCTCCGAGCAACCGGGGCGCGGCCGGTGCGGGCTCAGGTGCCATCGGTGCCACTTCGGGGTGCCACCGCTGCCACACCGCGGCGCCGGCCGGCCCAGATCGCGGTGCCAGCTGTCCCAAACCGGGGTGCCAGCTGTCCGGGACAGGGATGGACGCGCCGAGCCCTCTCCCGAGCCTGATCCGCAAGAAGCGGGACGGGGAGCGCCTGGAGGACGCCGAGATCCGGAGCTTCGTGCGCGGCGTCACCGAGGGCACGGCGCAGCAGGGACAGATCGGTGCGGGCGGGAGGGACGGGGGACAGCCCGGGGGAGGGAGGGCAGCGGAGGGAGCGGGGACACGGCCGGGGATGCGCCAACGGGACGGGAACGGGGTGGGGAGAGCGGGCAGAGCCGGGGGGACACGGCCAGGGCGGTGACACGGGCACAGGGGGGTGACACGGGCACAGGGGGCAGTGACACGGGCACAGGGGGGGTGACACCGGCACACGGGAGTGGCACAGGCACAGGGGGGTGACACGGGCACACGGGAGTGACACAGGCACAGGGGGGGGCACACGGGGGGGGTGACACCGGCACAGGGGGGGTGACACGGGCACAGGGGGTGACACGGGCACAGGGGGGAGTGACACGGGCACAGGGGGCAGTGACACGGGCATAGGGGGGGTGACACGGGCACACGGGAGTGGCACAGGCACAGGGGGGGTGACACGGGCACAGGGCGGTGACACGGGCACAGGGGGGTGACACGGGCACACGGGAGTGGCACAGGCACAGGGGGGGTGACACCGGCACGGGGCAGTAACACGGGCACAGGGGGGGTGACACCGGCACAGGGGGGGTGACACGGGCACAGGGCACACCGGGCCAGCGGGCGGCCCCAGCGGTGACACGGACAGCAAGGGAAAGCCCGGGATGTGCCGCGGGGTCCTGGGCAGGGGACACGGCTGGGGGAGCCCCCGGGGAGGACAAGAGAGGGACCCCCGGACGTGGCGGGGGGGGCCATGAGCAGGGACATAGCTCGGGGACCCCATGGTGGGGAGAGGGGGACCCCAGGATGCGGCAGGGGTCACGGCCAGGGGATGTGGGGGCTGGGGGGTCCTGGGGGGCACTGAGGTGGCCCCGGGTGCCACGCAGATGGCATCAGGCTGGGGACAGGGCAGGGGAGCGGGGCGGTGACAGTGGCCGGCCGCTGCCACGCCAGGTGCCATGCTGATGGCCATCCGGCTGCGGGGCATGGAGGCGGGTGAGACGCTGGCCCTGACCCGGGCCATGGCCAGCTCTGGCCGGACGCTGGCCTGGCCGCCCGCCTGGCACGGGCTGCTGGTGGACAAGCACTCCACCGGCGGCGTTGGGGACAAGGTCAGCCTGGCCCTGGCCCCCGCGCTGGCCGCCTGCGGCTGCAAGGTGAGGGGGAGCCGGGGACGGGGCGGGCACGGGGGGGTCCCCGAGCCCCTGTGCCCACCCGCGCCCCTCCCCAGGTGCCCATGATCAGCGGGCGCGGGCTGGGCCACACCGGGGGCACCCTGGACAAGCTGGAGGCCATTCCCGGATTCCGGGTCTCGCAGAGCCCCGAGGAGGTGACGGATGGGGGTGCTGGGTGAGGGACGGGGACACCACGGGCACCCTCACACCCTGCAGGAACCGGGCTCGGCGGCACCGGGGCTCCACAGGGGTGGGGGGGTGAAAGTGGGGTGTCCACGGGGTGTCCGTGGGTGTCAGTGGGGTGACAGTGGGGTGTCCACGGGGTGTCCGTGGGGTGTCCGTGGGTGTCAGTGGGGTGACAGTGGGGTGTCCACGGGGTCCAAAGAGCGGGTGGATGCCATGGGGTACTGACGGAACGCAGGTGCCAACGGGTTGTGGGGTCCCAAAAGGGTGAAGGAGAAGATGGGGGGTGCCCTTGGGGTGCCCGTGGGTTGTGTGGGTGTCCGTGGGGTGTCCGTGGGGTGTCCGTGGGGTGTCCATGGGTGTCAGTGGGGTGTCCGTGGGTGTCCGTGGGGTGTCCATGGGGTGTCTGTGGGGTGTCCGTGGGTGTCCGTGGGTGTCCGTGGGGTGTCAGTGGGGTGTCAGTGCGGTGTCCACGGGGTGTCCGTGGGTGTCTGTGGGGTGTCCGTGGGTGTCCGTGGGGTGTCCGTGGGGTGTCCGTGGGCCGTCAGCGGGGTGTCAGTGCGGTGTCCGTGGGGTGTCCGTGGGGTGTCCGTGGGTGTCCGTGGGCCGTCAGCGGGGTGTCAGTGCGGTGTCCGTGGGGTGTCAGTGGGGTGTCCCTGGGGTGTCCGTGGGGTGTCCGTGGGGTGTCCGTGGGCCGTCAGCGGGGTGTCAGTGCGGTGTCCGTGGGGTGTCAGTGCGGTGTCCGTGGGTGTCCGTGGGGTGTCCATGGGGTGTCCATGGGGTGTCCGTGCGGTGTCCATGGGTGTCAGTGGGGTGTCCATGGGCTGTCAGCGGGTGTCCGTGGGGTGTCCGTGGGTGTTCGTGGGGTGTCCGTGCGGTGTCCATGGGGTGTCAGTGCGGTGTCCGTGGGGTGTCAGTGCGGTGTCCATGGGGTGTCCATGGGTGTCAGTGGGGTGTCAGTGCGGTGTCCGTGGGTGTCCATGGGTGTCCGTGCGGTGTCCGTGCGGTGTCCGTGGGTGTCCGTGGGCCGTCAGCGGGGTCCCACCGGGACACCGGCTCCCGCAGATGCAGCACATCCTGGCGCGGGTGGGCTGCTGCATCGTGGGGCAGAGCGCGGAGCTGGCGCCCGCGGACCGGGTGCTCTACGGGCTGCGCGACGTCACGGCCACGGTGGACAGCCTGCCGCTCATCACCGGTACGGGCACGGGGACGCGGGCACGCGCGGGGGGCGCAGGCAGGCGGTGACCCCAACCCCGCCCGGCCCAGCCTCCATCCTCAGCAAGAAGGCGGCGGAGCGGCTCTCGGCGCTCGTGCTCGATGTGAAGTTCGGGGAGGCGGCGCTGTACCGCACCCAGGAGAGCGCGCGGGAGCTGGCGCGGAGCCTGGTGAGGCTCGGGGACCCCCGGGACCCTGCCCGGCTGCCCTGCCCGCTGTCCCCTCCCGCTGTCCCCTCCCGCTGTCCTTGTCCTCCCTGCCTGCTGCTGTCCCCTCCCGCTGTCCTTGTCCTCCCTGCCTGCTGCTGTCCCCTCCCGCTGTCCCTGTCCTCCCTGCCTGCTGCTGTCCCGGGCCATTCCCGCTGTCCCTGTTCTCCCTGCCTGCCGCTGTCCCGGGCCATTCCCGCTGTCCCTGATCCCCCTGCCTGCTGCTGTCCCAGGCCATTCCCGCTGTCCTTGTCCTCCCTGCCTGCTGCTGTCCCGGGCCATTCCCGCTGTCCCTGCTCCTGTCCCTGTCCTTGCTCCTGTTCCTGACCCTGCCCGCTGCCCCGGTCCCTGACCCTGACCCGCCCGTGTCCCCACGTGTCCCGTCCCCGCCCACACTCCCTGCCTGCTGTCCCTGTCCCTGCTCCTTGCTGTCTGTGTCCCCACGTGTCCCGTCCCTGCCTGCTGTCCCTTGTCCCTGTTCTTCCCGCTGTCCCTGTCCCTGCTTGTCCCCAATCCCTGCCCTGTCTCTGTCCCTGCCCACTGTCCCTGCCTGCTGCCCCTTGTCCCTGCTTGTCCCTGTCTGTTCTCCTTTCCCCTGCCCCTACCTGTCCCTGCTCCTGTCCATATCCCTGCTCGTTCCCTATCCCTGTCCCTGTCCCCACGTGTCCCCACCCCTGCCCTGCCCCTGTCCCTGCCCACTGTCCCCTCTCGTTGTCCCTTTCCATCCCTAACCCAGCCTGCTGTCCCTTGTCCCTGTCTCTTCTCCTTCCTACTGACCCTGCCTGTCGCTGCTCCTGTTCCTGTCCCTATCCCCGCTCGTTCCCTACCCCTGTCCCTGTCCCCGCCACCCCGAGCGCGCCCCCCGCAGGTGGAGGTGGGCGCACACCTGGGCATCCGCACGGCGGCCCTGCTGAGCCGCATGGAGCAGCCGCTGGGCCGCGCCGTGGGCAACGCGCTGGAGGTGCTGGAGGCGCTGCAGTGCCTGGAGGGGGGCGGCCCCCCCGACCTGCGACACCTGGTCACGGCTCTGGGTCAGTGGGGGGACACGGGGGGACACGGGGGAACACGGGGGGACACGGGGGGACACGGGGGGACGGCTCTGGGGGAGACACGGGGGACACGGGGGAACAAGGGAGGGGCGGCCCCCCCGACCTGCGACACCTGGTCACGGCTCTGGGTCAGTGAGACACGGGGGGACACGGGGGAGGGCCAGGGTCCGCGGACACGGGTCCTGTGTCCAGTCCTGACCCCCAGTCCCGGGGTCCCCCTCACCCTCTCTGTCCCCTCCTAAGCCCCTCCTGGGGACCCTGTCCCCCTCCCCTTGCCCCCGCTCTCCTCCCTGTCCCGAGCAGGGCTGGGGGCACAGACGGGCAGGGGGGGAAGGGTTTGGGGCTCCCCAGGAGTGGGGGTCCCTGTGGGGTCCCTGCCCTGTCCCGTTTGGGGTGCTGCTGTGGCACTGAGGATGGAGCAGGGGGCTGTGGGGCCGTGTTTGGGGTTCCTGTGGGGTCCCAGCCCCTGTCCCGCACTGAGGATGGAGCAGGGGCAGGCATGTTTGGGGTCCCTGTGGGGTCCCAGCCCTGTCCCGTTTGGGTGCTGCTGTGCAACTGAGGATGAAGCAGGGGGGCTGTGGGGCCGTGTCTGGGGTCCCTGTGGGGTCCCAGCCCTGTCCCGTTTGGGGGCAGGCGGGGTGCTGCTGTGGCAGTGCGGGATGGCCGCGGGGGCCGAGCAGGGCCGTGAGCGCCTGGCCCGGGCTCTGGACGATGGCTCGGCCCTGGGCACGTTCGAGGCCATGCTGGGGGCGCAGGGGGTGCCCCCCGACACCGCCCGGGGCCTCTGTGCCGGGACCCCCGCCCAGCGCCGCCAGCTCCTGGGCGAGGCCAAGGTGTGCGAGGAGCTGCCCGCGCCGCAGGAAGGTCAGGGGGGACCCCACCCCAAATCCTGCACCCCAGAATCCCCCACCCTGCCCTCACCCCGTGCCCCTCCGGGGGCTGAGGGTCCCCCCATTCCACCCCTCTGCCCCACACGCCATTCCTCGAGGGTCCCCGGTTCCCAATCCCATCTTCTGGGAGTCCTCACCTGTGCCCCCTGCCCCCCATGCCTGGGCTGTCCCTGACCCCTGGGGGATGCCCATATCCTGACCCTGGGCCTGGGCTGGGGTCTCCCCGTCATGTCCCTGTCCCCTCCATGTCCCTGTTCCCCTCCATATCCCTGTCCTCCTCCATGTCCCTTTCCCCCCCATGTCCCTGTGCCCCCATGTCCCTGACCCCCCCATGTTCCCGACCCCCTTTTCCCAGGCTGGGTGCAGCAGGTGCGGGCGCTGCCCCTGGCGCGGGTCCTGCACGGCCTGGGCGCGGGCCGCTCGCGGGCCGGGGACCCCGTGAACCCCCGCGTGGGCGCCGAGCTGCTGGTGGGCACCGGGCAGCGCCTGCGGGCAGGTGAGGGGGGCTCCCCGAAACCCCCATCGCCCCCGCGTGCCCCACGGGTATCCCCGTGTGCCCCTCCCTCAGGCGGGCCCGGGCTCCCCCGTGGGGGGAATATGGGGATCAGAGCCCCTGGTGACCCCTCAGGCGGTTGGGGGGGAATATGGGGGATCAGCCCCCGGTGGTTGGGGAATATGGGGGAATATCTGGGATCAGAGCCCCCCGGTGACCCCTCTGTGCACCCCGGTTGGGGGGGATATGGGGAGATCAGAGCCCCCCGGTAACCGCTCCGTGTCCCCCTCCCTCAGACAAGCCCCGGCTGGGGGTGCGCCCCGGTTGGGGGGGAATATCTGGGGATCAGAGCCCCCCGGTAACCCCTCTGTGCACCCCGGTTGGGGGGGATATCTGGGGGATCAGAGCCCCCCGGTGACCCCTCCTGTCCCCCTCCCTCAGGCGAGCCCTGGCTGCGGGTGCACCATGAGGGCACCCTGGGCGCGGAGGGCCGGCGCGAGCTGCAGGACGCGCTGTGCCTCGGCCCGGAGCCGCCCCGGGACCCGCCGCCGCTGGTGGCCGAGACCATCGTGCCCTCGGGAGCCCTGCCCGGGCCATGCCGGGACTCACAATAAACCGCGATGATCGCGATGCCGCGGCCATGTCGCGATTCGCCCCCCCACCCCACGAGTCTGAGGGCTGCGGCGCGGGGCGGTGGCGCCACCTAGTGGTGGGAGGGGAGTGCACGAGTGTCCGGCCATGCCCCTCCCATTTTACAACACCCCGCCCACCTTGCACGCGCGCGCTATAGACCACGCCCCATTTAGCCGTGGCTCCGCCCCTTCCCCGCCGTGGCCCCGCCCCCTCCCGGTATTTCCGGTTCCGCCGGCAGCGGCGCGGGCGCTCCCGGGCGGCACCGGCGGCGGACGGGGCGCGGGCGGAGCCCAAAGGTCAGCGGGGACTGCACACCGTGGGTGGGGGGAACGAGGGGTCAGGGGGCGTTTGAGGGGCAGAGCGGGGTCCGGGAGTAGCGGGAACAGGGTCAGGGTCAGGGATGGGGGTTCCGAGAGCCGCAGGACGTGGGGTCAGCGGGCATGAGGGCTGGGGGAAAGAGCAACAGGGCACGGGGGCAGGGGGTATTTGGGGGGCAGGGTTGGGGTCCAAGGGGATCAGGAGTCAGGGGGCATTTGGGTTGGAGGGCTGGGGGTCCAAGAGCAACAGGGCACGGAGGCAGGGGGTATTTGGGGGGCAGGGTTGGGGTCCAAGGGGTGGGATAAAGGATCAGGGGGCATTTGGGCTGGAGAGCTGGGGGGAAAGAGCAGCAGGGCACGGGGTGGGGGTCGGGGGGGTGACAGAGGTTGGGGTCCAAGGGTATCAGGAGGGATGGGATGAGAGATCAGGGGGCATTTGGGGAGCAGACTGGGGGCTCCAAGAGCAGGGGCTCCAAATGGCAGCAGGATATTTGGGAGGGTAGGGGGTCAAAGGGCATCAGGAGGAGGCATTTGGGAGAATGAGTGGGAGGTCCAAGAGCATCAGGATTGGGTAGGGGGATGGGAGGGGTGGGAGGTCCAAGAGCATCAGGAGGGGTGGGATGAGGGGGTCAGAGGATATTTGGGGGACAGGGTTGGGGTCTAAGGCCATCAGGAGGGATGGGATGAGGGGTGAGGGAGCATTTGGGGAACAGACTGGGGGCTCCAAGAGCAGCAATGTATTGGGTAGGGCACATTTGGGGAACGGCGTTGGGATCCAAGAGCATCAGGAGAGGTGAAATGAGGAGTCAGATGGCATTTGGGGGACAGGGTCGGGGTCAAAACCCACCGCGGGGAGGGCACCCCGGGGCAGCTCCCGCCCCCTGACCCGCCTCGCCGCTCCGCACAGCCCCAGCGATGCTGCGGTCCCTGCGCCCCATCCCGCGGCTGTGCCCGCGGCTGTGCCCGCCGGCCCCGGGGCAGCCCCGGCGCCGCCTGGCCGCGGCCCCCGGCGCCGCGCGGCTCCCGCTGCGGCAGCGGCTGGCGGTGGCGGGCGCGGTGGCGGGCGCGGCGGCGGCGGGCTGGCTGTACGCGCGGCAGGAGAAGGAGCGGCAGCGGCGCTCCCGCCGCCTCCAGCAGCTCCGCCGAATGGCGCTGGGCCAGGGCGACTTCCAGCTGCAGGACACGGCGGGGACGCCGCGGAGCAAGGCGGATTTCCTGGGCCGCTGGGTGCTGCTCTACTTCGGCTTCACGCACTGCCCGGACGTGTGTCCCGAGGAGCTGGAGAAGCTGAGCCGCGCCGTGGAGCTGCTGGAGCGCGACCCGGCGCTGCCGCCGCTGCAGCCGCTCTTCGTCACCGTGGACCCCGAGCGCGACGACGCGGCGGCGCTGGCCCGGTACCTGCGGGACTTCCACCCGCGCCTGCTGGGCCTCACCGGCACCCCCGAGCAGGTGCGGGCCGCCGCCAGCGCCTTCCGCGTCTACGTGAGCGCCGGGCCCCGCGACAGCGACGGCGACTACGTGGTGGATCACTCGGTGCTCACGTTCCTCGTGGATCCCGACGGCGTTTTCCGGGACTGCTACGGCCGCTCCCGCACGGCCGAGGAGGTGGCGCGCAGCGTCAGGGGACACATGGATGCCTACGAGCCGCTGCCCCCCGCGGGAGGGCAATAAACGGCCGTGACACCCCCCGGAGCAGGGCCTGTCGTGATTTGGGGGGCAGGGGAGGGACAGCTGGCAGCCTCTGGTGTGTCCCATGGCGGGGACAGAGCTGTGACAGCCTGCAGGGGTGGCACATAGAGACACTGACACCCCCAGGGACAGCCCTGACAGAGCCCACACCCTCTGAGGGGTGTCACATGGGGGGGTAGGGACACCTGGCAGCCCCCAGTGTCCCCAGGTGTGTCCCATGGAGGGGGACAGAGCCCTGACAGAGCCCCCTTCAGGTGTGTCACATGGGGGGAGGGACAGAGGCCCCAGTGTGCAGGGGGTGTCCCATGGTGGGGACAGGGACACCTGACAGCCCCAGGGGTGTCACCAGGTGTGTCCCATCAGGGGGACAGCCCTGACAGAGCCCACACCCTGCAGGGGGGTGACATGGGGGGGTAGGGACACCTGACAGCCCCCAGTGTCCCCAGGTGTGTCCCATGGAGGGGACAGAGCCCTGACAGAGCCCACACCCTGCAGGGGTGTCACATGGCAGAGAGGGGACAGCTGGCAGCCCCCCGTGTGCCCAGGAACAGCCTGGGGTTAAGGAAGTTTGTCTGGAGTGAGCAGGTGGAAGGACCCCCAGGTGTGTTCCGTGAGGAGGTGGAGGGACCCCCACCAGCCCCCCGGTGGTTTTACATGGTGGAGAGCAACCCCCGTGGCCCCCCAGGAGTGGCCCATGGGGCAGGGGGCTCTGCACGGATGAGCGAGGTGACCTCTTCCCAAAGGGAGACAAAGGCTGGGTGGGCAGAGGGACCCCCAGCCTCTCCCCACAATCCCTGTGCACCCAAATCCCGTTACACCCCCCCACACTCCCCAGGGAAGAGGCCTCTCCTTAGCAAAGGGGAGGGGGTTTATTGGGGCCCGGGGTCCCTCTGGGAGGGCAGCTGCAGGTGCTGGAACCGCTCGTGCGCCGGGCGGGCCGAGAGCCGCCGCAGCCGCACCGTGTCCAGCGCCTCGTCCAGCCCCGGCTCCTGCGCCAGCTCCACCTCCGCGTCGTTGGCCTGGGGAGGGGACACGGGGTGGCAGGGGGGTCCTGGCACACGCAGCGACCCCCCCGGGGAGCCCCCAGAGCCTTACCAGCTGCAGCGAGGCCAGCAGGTAGCGGCACACCTCGAACGGGGGCTGCCCGGCCACCAGGCTGGCCAGGAGTGCCACTGGCCCAGCTCCCCGCAGCGCTCGGTCAGCGCCAGCCCGTAGGCGCGGACGTCGAAGGGGACACGGTTCTCCTGGGGGACAGGGAGTGTCACTGGTCAGTGCCAGCCCATAAGTGCGGACATGGAATGGGACACGGCTCTCCTGGGGGACAGCAGGGGGACAGGGAGGGGACAGGGAGTGTCACTGGTCAGTGCCAGCCCACAGGCTCAAACATGGAATGGGACACGGCTCTCCTGGGGGACAGCAGGGGGACAGGGAGTGTCACTGGTCAGTGCCAGCCCCTACCCAGGGACATGGAACAGGACACAGGACTCCTGCAGCAGGAGGGGGAGGAGGGACAGGGGTGGGAGAGAGGCACGGGGAGAGAGGGGGGGCAGGGGCTGAGGGGTGGGCATGGGGTGCTCAGGGGGCCAGGGGTGGGCAGGGGGGCTCAGGGTGGGGCCCAGGGGTGCTCAGGGGCTCAGGGGGGCAGGGGCTCAGGGGTGTGTATGGGGCACTCAGGGGCGGGCAGGGGGCTCAGGGGTGGGCAGAGAAGGGCAGAGCGCTCACAGTGGGGGGGTACCGGCTGTGCAGGTGTGAGCAGAGGGGCTCAGGGGTGAGCAGGGCAGTGCCAGCCCCCTGCCCAGCCCGGGCAGTGCCCCCCAGGTCCCAGCCCAGCCCGGGTCCGTGCCTGCTCCTGCAGCAGCGGCTCCACGCGCTCCTCCCACTGCCGGATGCGCTGCGACAGCTCCGTCTCCTGAGCAAACTTCTGGGAGCTGGCCATGAACAGCTCCTGGGGACAGGGACAGCAATGGGGACACCTCCGTGCTCCTGGGGACACCCCCAAGCCTCCTGGGGACACCTCGACCCTCTGGAGTCACCCCCAGGTCCCCGCAGCAGCACGTACCACGTTCCTGCGCACCAGCTCCTCATAGCCAAGTTCAGGGGCGTCTGTGGGAAAAGGGGTCACCAGAGCGGGGGACAGCACCCCATGGAGGGACAGGGGACCCTCAGGCACAGACAGGCCGGGGAACTGGGGAGGGAAGGGTCAGCAGCTCACCCAGGTTTCCTTTCTCCAGCTCCTCTGGTGCTTCAGGCTCCATGTCCTCGTACTCCACAAAATCATCATTATCCCCGTCTGCCAGGATGGGGACACTACTCAGTGTCCCCTGAGACCTCCTCAGTGCCCCCTGAGACCCCCCCAACCTTCTGCATCCCCCCCCAGACCCCCAGGAAGGAAAGAAAGGCTCCCCAGGCTGGGGGGTTTGGGGTTTTGGGTTCCAGCACCTGCTCCTTCATCACTGTCGGCACCGTGCTCCTGCTCCAGCTCTGGGTCCGGCTCCCTCAGCAGCTCCTGGGGGGAGGAACAGCCCTGAGCCCCCCCAGAGCATGGCAAGGGGGTGCTGGAGCCCCCCAGCCCCCCAGTTTAGCCTGCACCCCACTCACCCCTCGTCTCTGGAGCTTCCTGTGCGCCGCCAGCCGCTCCTTGAAGTGCCGCCAGTACAGCACCTCCAGGTCTGCAGGGATTGGGAGCAGGGATTTGGGGTGGCCCCTCTGCCCCCAAAGCAGAACCCCCCCAGGCACCCCAGGCCCTTCCTCTTTGCAGGAGCTGGTGTCCATTCCCCCAGTTTTGGGGTGTCCTTCCCCTCCATGCCCTCCCCACTGCAGGATCCAGTCCCTGGTGTCCCCCTCAGTTTTGGGGTGTCCTTCCCCTCCATGCCCTCCCCACTGCAGGATCCAGTCCCTGCTGTCCCCCCTCAGTTTTGGGGTGTCCTTCCCCTCCTTCCTACCCCACTGCAGGATCCAGTCCCTGCTCTCCCCCCTCAGTTTTGGGGTGTCCTTCCCCTCCTTCCTACCCCACTGCAGGATCCAGTCCCTGCTCTCCCTCCTCAGTTTTGGGGTGTTCTTCCCCTCCATTCCCTCCCCACTGCAGGATCCAGTCCCTGCTGTCCCCCCTCAGTTTTGGGGTGTTCTTCCCCTCCATGCCCTCCCCACTGCAGGATCCAGTCCCTGCTGTCCCCCCTCAGTTTTGGGGTGTCCTTCCCCTCCATGCCCTCCTCACTGCAGGATCCAGTCCCTGGTGTCCCCCCCAGTTTTGGGGTGTCCTTCCCCTCCATGCCCTCCTCACTGCAGGATCCAGTCCCTGGTGTCCCCCCTCAGTTTTGGGGTGTCCTTTCCCTCCCTGCCCTCCCCACTGCAGGATCCAGTCCCTGGTGTCCCCCAGGACAGGGAATGTGTCCCTGCCTGTGTCCCCTCACCTGCAAAGGTGGGGCCCTTCCTCCTGGTTTTCTGGCCCTCCGTGACGTTGTTGTCTGGGAGGAGCAGATCAGGAACAATCATTGGATGGAAATTCCATGGATTTATCAGAGTTGGAAAAGCCCTCTGAGCCCATCAAGTCCCCCCAGCACTGCCAAAGCCATCCCAGCCCGTGTCCCCAAGTGCCACATGCACAGGGCTGTTAAATCCTCCTGTTAAAGATTTTTCAATCCTTTTGGATCCCCATCCCACAGGAATTACTCACAGGCTGCAGAGAACCATCTCGTGAAATCCTGGAGCTTCCTCAGACCCCTCCTCTTCCTCTTGCCTCCAACCACATCATCCAGGCCTTGTGGCAACAGGAAGGGCCTCCCTGCAGGTGACACGGGTGACACCGGCTGTGCAGCCACCGCCAGGGGCTGGGGAGGGGAAGGGGCCCCTTGGATGTCCTGGGGCTGCAACGACCCAGCGTGGGGACAGGGACACTTGAGGATGTCCAGTGTGGCTGGGAGTGACCCCCGTGGGGCTGGGAAGGACCTGCCGTGGGGATGGGGACGTGGGGCTGGGAATGTCCTTCCATGAGCTGGGAATGTCCCCTGTGGGAGCAGGGATACCCCACTGTGGGACTGGGGACACTGAGGGACACACAGCCAGGAATGACCTTCTGTGGGGCTGGGAATGACCTTCCATGAGCTGGGAATATGAGGGATATGGGACTGGGAATGACCCGCTATGGGGCTGGGAACTATCTGCCATGGGGATTGGGGATGTGGGGCTGGGAATGACCTTCCATGAGCTGGGAATATGAGGGATATGGGGCTGGGAAGACTGGGGACTGGGAATGTCCTTCCATGAGCTGGGGACACTGGGACTGGGGACACTGAGGGAGGGACCCTCCCCGGGAAGGACCCACCATGTGGCTGGGAGTGACCCCCTGTGGGACTGGGGACACTGAGGGACACATGGCCAGGGAGGACCCACCCCAGGTTGTGCTGTCCCTGCCCCGTTTCCCCAAAAATACCTTTCCTGAAGGGCTTCTCCTCGGAGTCTCCAAAGGGGTCGAGGCTCTGCCACGGATTGGGCTCCTCCTGGCACAGGGGTGAGGATGGGCAGGGGCTCCAGAGTATCCCAGGGGTCCCATTCTGCCCGGATTTGGGATCTCCCTGGCTCCAGGCCCCCCCTTACCTTGCTGAGGGCTTTGGGGTCCTGGCTGGGGGCTCTCTCCCGCAGGACGTACCCCCGGGTCCGGGGTGTGCTCTGGGGGACACGGAGAGGGACAGTGAGGGACCAGGATGACAGGGAAGGGCTGGGCTGGGGGGATCCAGGGCTCTGGGGAAGGAGTGAGGGGCTCCAGGGAAGGAACACAAGGCTCTGAGGAAGGAGTGAGGGGCTGGGGAGCTCCAGGGAAGGAGCGAGGGGCTCCAGGAAAGGAACAAGGGGCTCCAGGGATCCAGGGAAGGAACACAAGGCTCTGGGGCTCCAGGGATCCAGGGAAGGAGTGAGGGGACTCAGGGATCCAGGGATCCAGGGAAGGAGTGAGGGGCTGGGGGGCTCCAGGGAAGGAGCGAGGGGCTCCAGGAAAGGAACAAGGGGTCCAGGGATCCAGGAAGGAACACAAGGCTCTGGGGCTCCAGGGATCCAGGGAAGGAGTGAGGGGCTGGGGAGCTCCAGGGATCCAGGGAAGGAGTGAGGGGACCCAAGGAAGGAGCACAGGCAGCCCCCCAAGCCCCACACAGACCCTCTGAGCCACGATGTGTTCGTTGGGGACCAGGCTCACTTCCATGTCATCCCCCAGGGGGGCCTCAGGAATGTCGTCATCGTCAGGTCCTGCTTCGTCTGGAGGGGTGGGAATGGGCAGAGGCTGGAGAAGCTTCCAGGACCCCCCACTCCCACCCTGTCTGCCAAGGAATTCTCCCAGGAGCTTCTCCTGCCAGGGCAGGGGCAGCAGAGGGCAGGAGCAGGGAATGCTGCAGTTGTTGGGTTTGGAAAATCCTCCAGAGCCCAAATCCAACCGTTCCCAGCACTGCCGGGGCCACCACTGCCCATGTCCCCAGGTGCCACATCCACAGGGATGTTAAACCCCTCCAGGGATGGGGACCCCACCCCTGTGCCAGGGCTGCACAGCCCTTTCCAGGAGGAAATGCCCCAAAATCCAGCCTGAGGCCGTTCCCTCTGCTCCCGTCCCTGTTCCCTGGGAGCAGAGCCCAGTCCTGGCCGTCCCCTCCTGGCAGGGATGAATTGACCCCTCACCCTCCTCTGCAGCCTCCTGACGGACAGAGGGACCCCAGGACACCCTGGCAGGTGCCACCCCTCACCTGCCTCCTCGCAGAAGCTCAGTGCCCGCACCAGGGCCGTGCCAGCGCTCGGGCGCTCCGCGGGGCTGGATCCCGGAGCCGCTGCTGGGGACAGTGACAGTGAGTGCTGGCAGTGACAGGGACAGTGCCACGGCCACCCCAGAGCCCCCGGTACCTGCGGCTGTCCCCAGGTGCTGCTCCTGCTGCGGGTGGGTGGGGGAGAGCCCGGCCAGCTCCAGCAGGAAGGCGCCCGAGGCGTGCGGGGTGGAGGTGTTCATGCGGAAATCCCTGCGGCTGGCCAGCACCTCGCCGCGCCGGCTGCGGGGACACGGCACCACATTGTCCCCAGTGTCCCCTGGGCCAGTCCCCGGGCCAGCCCAGCTGCACGGTGCATCCCCGGATCTTCCTGCTCCTCCACAGAGCCCAGCAGGAATTGTGTGTTTGTGCTGAGGGACCCCGGCTGGAGCAGGGGAGGGGACACGGGACAATGCCACCCAGGGGAGGGGACACAGGACAATCCCACCCAGGGACCCCGGCTGGAGCAGAGGAGGGGACACGGGACAATCCCACCCAGGGATCCCGACTGGAGCAGGGGAGGGGACAAGGGACAATCCCACCAGGGACTGGAGCAGGGGAGGGGACATGGGACAATCCCACCCAGGGGAGGGGACAGGACAATGCCACCCAGGGATCCCGACTGGAGCAGGGGAGGGGACACGGGACAATGCCACCCAGGGATCCCGGCTGGAGCAGGGGAGGGGAGACAGGGATCCTGAATCCCACCAGGGAGGGGGGATGGGACAAGGGACAATCCCACCCAGGGGAGGAGATAAGGGACAATCCCACCCAGGGATCCCAACTGGAGCAGGGGAGGGGACACAGGACAATCCCACCAGGGAAGGGGACAGGACAATCCCACGCAGGGGATGGGACAAGGGACAATCCCACCAGGGATCCCAGCTGGAGCAGAGGAGGGGATGTGGGACAATGCCACCCAGGGGATGGGACAAGGGACAATCCCACCAGGGGAGGGGACACGGGACAATGCCACCCAGGGGATGGGACACTGCCACCCAGGGATGGGACAAGGGACAATGCCACCAGGGGAGGGCACACAAGACAATCCCAGCAGTGGCACCTCAGGAGGGGGTTTTCCTTCTTCTCCCCCTCATCCGGGGGCACCAGGGACATCGGGGTCAGGGGGACGATGTTCACGGCCTGGGAAGGGATGGGGAGGTGGCAGAGAGCCTGAGGAAGGTGTCATTGTCCCCAAGGCCACCACCCAGGCTGGATGGCCCCGGGATTCACCTGGGAAAACGGTGCCATGGAGGGGAGGAAAGGAGGGAAAAAGGGAGGGATAAAAAGAGGGGTAAAAGGAAGAAAAGAAGGAAAAAGGAGAGAAAAGGGGGAAGGGGAAGGAAAGGAGGGAAAAGAGGGGGAAGAGGGATGAAAAGGAGGAAAGGATAGAGGAAAGGGAGGGATAAAAACAGGGAGAAAAGGAAGGATTAAAAGGGGGGAAAAAAAGAGGGGGGAGGGAAGGATAAAAACAGGGAATATAGGGAAAAAAGAGAGATAAAAGGAAGAAGGAGGGATAAACAGAGGAATAAAAGGAGGAAAGGAGAAATAAAAGGAGGCACAAAACGCAACTGGCTTCTCTTACGGCAGGCTGCTGATCCCTCCTCATGTCCACGCTGGCCTGGCTGGTTTCTGGGATGTCATCCAGGGACAGGAACTGCAGGAAAGCCCCCCCAGTGTCACCCCAGCTGGCAGAGGGACCCTCTGGAGCAGGACAGGGAGCACAGGGCCCGCCTCACCTCCTCCTCCTTCTCCGTGAAGGTGGCGTCGGCGTCGCGGCCGTCGGGGCCCAGGGAAGTGGGGAGCTTCTCCTTCCTAGGGAAAAACGGGCTCAGGATCCATGGAATGGTGGCCAAGGGTCCCTCCAGCCCTGCTGTGGCCCCCCCAGCTGGGAAAATCCCAAAAAACAATGGGGTTTTCCCTCTGGTTCGTGTCAGTGTGGAAGTCCAAAGGAGCTGGCAGCACATTCCGAAGGGATTTTCCTTTTGGAAAAGGCTCCCTCAGGCTCCTTTGGACTCCTGAATCCCCACAAACCAGAGGAAAACCAGCCCTGGCTTTGTGTGTTATCCCTGTGATGGCTTTCCTAAGCCTGGGATGCACCTCCCAGGGCAGGGATGGGAGTGGGGATGGCCCAGGATCGGGGCAGAACCAGGACAGACCCAGGGCAGGGATTCTGCAGGACAAATTCCCCTCTGGGAAGGGAAAATCACCCCCTGGGAAGGGAAAATCCCCCTCTGGGAAGGGAAAATCACCCCCTGGGAAGGGAAATTCCCCCCTGGGAAGGGAAAATCCCACTCACTTTTTCTTGGAGATGCAGTCCAGTGTCTGGCAGACCAGCATGTACAGGTATTCCACCTGGAAAACAGCACCTGGGGCTGGGAAAGGGGGCAGCAGCTCCTGGGAAAGCCCCTCCACCCCAGGAACTCCCCTCCTCCCATTATGGAGGTCAATTCCATGGGGTTTGGTGCTCTTTTCCCTTTTTTCAGCCATTCCATGGCCAGACTGGGGGAAATCCCTGGAATCTGGGGCAGCCTGGGACAGTGGGAGGTGCCCCTGCCCATGGTGGCACTGGATGGGCTTTGAGGTCCCTTCCCACCCAAACCATTCCAGGACTCTGTGGTCAAAGACCTCCAACATGCCACGATTTTGTGACAAAATAGGATTTTGTATCCCACCCTGGAGAACAGCAAAATTCCTGCTGTTCCCTGGGGCTGCCAACGCCTACAAAGGGATCCGATTTCGGAAGGATGAGCTGAAATGAACAATTAAAGACTTGAAGCCAAGGGGGGACTGCGGGGTGACCCCAGGGACTCGGGGTGGTTCAGGGGGATGGGATGGGGATGGAATGGGATGGGGATGGGGATGGAATGGGGATGGGGATGGAATGGGGATGGGATGGGATGGGATGGGATGGGGATGGGATGGGGATGGGGATGGGATGGGATGGGGATGGAATGGGATGGGGATGGGATGGGATGGGGCAGCTGTGAGCTCACCTTCCTGCTGTAGATGCAGGCGGAGCCCTGGATCAGCAGCGCTGCCTCCATGAAGTTCATGGTGGTTTTGCCATTGTCGAAGGAAATGCAGATCTGGTCCAGCTGGGAGGGGCAGGGTTTGGGTTTAGCTTTTACAGAGGTGTTTGGAAAGGTTTTATTCTCCAATCAGTCTCAATGAAGGGCGAGATGTAAAAGATTTAAAACTCAACACTGTTCTACTAAAAGCTAATTAATTTTCTGGTTACAATACTTTATAAATATTTTTCACCCTATTAGCTTCTGCCACGCAATACTGCTGTTAATTCTAACACTAATCACTTGCAATTAATTATGTTAATTCTAATATTGCTGTTAATTCTAATATTGCTGTTAATTCTAATATTGCTGTTAATTCTAACACCATTCACTTACAATTAATTATGTTAATTCTAATATTGCTGTTAATTCTAACACCAATCATTTACAATTAATTATATTAATTCTAATATTGCTGTTAATTCTAACACCAATCACTTACAATTAATTGTTAACTCTAATATTGTTGTTAATTCTAACACCAATCACTTCTATTTTTACTCCACATGGTCTTGCTGCCATGCGTCTTTCCCAGTTTTAATTCTCTAAAATTAAGTTTTTAATTAAAAGTTTAATTGAATTAAAATTTCAGTTCTTTAAAATTCTTTTGCAAGGCCGTATTTTAAAACTTGTTTCTAGTTCAATCTCTCTCCCAACAATGCCGTTTATGTTTTATGGCTTTAAGTGAGCACACACGCACAAAACTGTGAGGGTTTTCTGAGAGGTTTTGGGAATTCTTTGTAAATCTGCTTTGACAGGCAGGGAGGAGAGGCTGAGCCTGGCAGGGTCGGGGGTGCCACAGGGACAGGGATGAGGGGAGGTGGCAGAGAGCCTGGGAAAGGTGTCATTGTCCCCAAGGCCACCACCCCGGCTGGATGGCACCGGGATGCGCCTGGGAAATCGGGGCATGGAGGGGAGGAAAAGAGGGATAAAAATAGGGAGAAAAGGAGGGGAAAGGAAGGATAATAGGAAGAAAAGGAGGGATAAAAAAAGGCATAAAAGGAGGAAAAAGGAGAGGGGAAAGGAAGGGATAAAAGGAGGAAAAGGAGGAATAAAAAGAGGGAGAAAGAGAAGGATAAAAGGAGGAAAAAGGAAAAAAGGAGGGGGAAAGAGAGGGATAAAAAGAAGAAAAGGAGGGACAAAAAGAGGGATAAAAAGAGGGGGAAAGAGGAAGAAAAGGAGGGATAAAAAGAGAAAGAAAAATAAAAGGAGAAGGATAAAATTAAGAAAAGGAAGAAAAAAAGGGAAGAGAAAAGGAGGAATAAAAATAGGGAAAAAATGAGAGCAAAAGAGAAGGATAAAAGGAAGAAAAGGGAGGGAGAAAAGGAGAGGGGCAGGGGACACGAGGGGCTCTGGGGTGACCCCGTTACCTCCTCCAGGTACTCCCCGAGCTGGGCAGCCACATCCACCTCCCAGTTCTTGGTGAGGTCCCGGATGGGCTGCAGCAGGTGCAGGAAGCGGGAATCCACCTCTTCCATGGTGGGATCCCCGCTGCAGACACCCCAAAAGCGGCCTGGGAGCTCCCAGCTCTGGAGAGGGTCCCTCAGGGAATGAGTGTCCTGGGCTGGAGGGCAGGGGACAGCTCCAGGGGAAGCTCTGCAGGAATCACAGCTCGGCTGGGTGGGAACGGGGACACAGCTCAGGCAACGGGGAATTGTTTGGGATGGAAAATCCCCGTCCCAATCCCAACAGCAGTCCCAGTCCCGGCACCCAGATCCCAACCCCACTGCCAAGCCTGGTCCTGATCGTGATCCGAACCCCAATCCTGAGCCTGACCCCAGTCCCAGCCCTGGCCCTGATTCTCACTCCAACCGTGATCCCAATCCTGACCCTGACCTTGATCGTGATCCGAACCCCAATCCTGACCCCAGCCCCAGCCCTGATTCTCACTCCAACCGTGATCCCAATCCTGACCCTGCCCCTGATCGTGATCCAAGCCCCAATCCTGACCCCAGCCCCAGTCCCAGTCCTGGCCCTGATTCTCACTCCAACCCAGTCCCAACCCTGATCGCACTCCCCACCCTGATTCTCACCCCAATCCCAGTCCTGACCCCAGCCCTGGCCCTGACCCTCCCCCCAACCATGATCCCAATCCTGACCCTGAGCCCAACCTCAGTGATCCAAACCCCAGTCCAATTCCTGACCCCAGTCCCATCCCAATTGCCCCTGCCCTCACTCCAACTCTGATCCCAATCCCTGACCTGATCCTGATCCCTGACCTGGTCCCCATCACCCGACCTCAAACGACCCCAATCTGGAACCCAGTCCCAACCCTGATCGCACTCCCCACCCTGATTCTCACCCCAATCCGGTCCCCAGCCCGACCTCAATCTCCACCGTGACCCCGATCCCCATCCAAACCTCGATTCCAATCCCGGTCCCGATCCCTATCCAAACCTTAATCCCGACCCTGATCCCGGTCCCCATCCAAACCTTGATCCCGGTCCTCATCCAAACCTCGATTCCAATCCCGGTCCCGATCCCTATCCAAACCTCAATCCCGACCCGGATCCCGGTCCCGATCCCCATCCAAATCTCGATCCCAATCCCGGTCCCCATCCCAACCTCGATCCCGACAGTGATTCCCATCCAGATCCCAATCCCGGTCTCGATCCCGACCTGATCCCGGTCCCCATCCAAACCCCGATCCTGACCGTGATCGTGATCCCGGTCCCGGTCTCCATCCAAACCTCGATCTCGATCCCGCCCCTGTCCCCATCCAAACCTCAGTCCCGATTGGGATCCTGGTCCCGGTCCCCATCCAGACCCGGACCCCGATCGTGATCCCGGTCCCCACCCAAACCTCGATGCCGATCCCACTCCCCGCCCGTGTCCCCGGCCCCGCTCTCCGCCCCTCACCGGCCCCTCCTCATCCCCCGATCGCCGCCGCCATTTTCGTCCTTCCCGCGCTCCGAGACGCGCCCCGCGCGCCGCTGACGTCACGGCGCCGCTGACGTCAGCGCCGCGCGCCGCCGGACCCGGGGCGCCATGGCCGCCATGGGGGAGCTGGCGCGGCCGCGGGCGCTGTTCCTGGCCGGGCTGGCCGCCGTCTACATCGCCGCCTTCGGCTCCCTCTACGTGCAGATCCCCGGTACCGCGGCGGGCACTGCCGGGCGGGGACGGGAACGGGCACGGAGCCGCGAGTGGGGCCGGGGAACGGGCACAGAGCCGGGACTGGGGTGGGGGAACCGGGACGGAGCTGGGAGTGGGGCCGGGAGAACCGGGACAGAGCTGGGAGTGGGGCCGGGAGAACCGGGAGAGGGGAGTGGGGCCGGGAGAACCGGGATGGGGTCGGGGAACCGGGACAGGAATGGAGTGGGGCCGGGGGAACCGGGATAAGGACGGGAGTGGGCCCGGGGGAACCGGGATAGCGACGGGAGTAGGGCCGGGAGAAGCGGGATGGGGTTGGGGAACCGGGACAGGAATGGGAGTGGCCGGGGGAACCGGGATAGGGACGGGAGTGGGCCCGGGGGAATCGGGATAGGGACGGCAGTGGGCCCGGGTGAACCGGGATAGGGACGGGAGTGGCCGGGGGAACCGGGACAGGGAGCCGGGAGTGGACCCGGGGGAACCGGGACAGGGACGGGAGTGGACCCGGGAGAACCGGGACAGGGACGGAAGTGGGGCCGGTGGAACCGGGACAGGGACGGGAGTGGGGCCGGGGGAACCGGGGACGTTGCCGGTGAGGTTGAAAGTGGGGCCGGTGGAGCCGGGACGGGACCGGGAGCGTTGCAGGGGGAAAGCCGGGGTACCGGGAGAGAGCTGGGGACGTGGCCGGTGGATTCGAGTGGGACCGGAGATGCCGCGAGGGGTCGGGAGGGAGCGGCGGAGCCCGGGCAGGGACAGTCCGTCCCCGTCCCGCTGCCGGCCCGATCGCTCCGTATCCCCGTTATCATTTTCCCTCCTCCCGCCGCCTCCATCTCCCGTTTCCCCTTCCCGGGAGCACCGGCGGTCCCGGCGCGGCTCCGGTGCCCCCGAGCCCCAGCAGCCGCCTCCGCCCGTCCCTTCCACGTGGCTCGGGCAGCTCCAGGCCCGCACCTGGGCTCTTCCCGGCTTGTTTCCTCCGGGGATGCCGGCTTTATTTCCCCCGGGAATGCAGCGGTTTTTCCCGGGAATGTGTTTGGTTTTGATTTTTGGTTTTGTTTTTTTTTTCCCGGGAATGCCGGGGTTCTCGAAGGAATAGCAGGGTTTTCTCCCGGGAATGGCGGGTTTATGCCGCGGAGTTTTTCTCAGGAATGCCGGGGTTCTCGGAGGAAAGGCAGGGTTTCTCCCGGGAATGCTGGGTTTATGCCGGGTTTTCTCCCGGGAATGCCGGGTTCAATCCGTGTTTTTCCCGGGAATGCCGGGTTTGGCATGGGTTTTCCTGGAAGGTTCAATGCCGGGTTTTTGCCGGGTTTATGCCGAGTTTTTTCCGGGGAATGCCGTGTTTTCCCTGGCATACCGGGTTTTGATCCGTGTTTCCCCTGGCATGCCGGGTTTATGCCGTGTTTCCCCTGGCATGCCGGGTTTATGCCGTGTTTCCCCTGGCATGCCGGGTTTATGCCGGGATTTTTCCCGTGTTTATGCCGTGTTTCCCCTGGCATGCCGTGTTTATGCCGGTTTTTTTCCCGGGTTTATGCCGTGTTTCCCCTGGCACGCCGTGTTTATGCCGGGATTTTTCCCGGGTTTATGCCGTGTTTTCCCCGGCATGCCGTATTCAATCCGTGTTTCCCCTGGCATGCCGGGTTTATGCCGTGTTTTCCCTGGCATGCCGCGTTCAATCCGTGTTTCCCCTGGCACGCCGTGTTTATGCCGGGATTTTTCCCGGGTTTATGCCGTGTTTCCCCGGCATGCCGTGTTCATGGCGGGTTTTTTTCCGGGTTTATGCCGTGTTTCCCCTGGCATGCCGCGTTCATGGCGGGTTTTTTCCCGTGTTTATGCCGTGTTTTCCCTGGCATGCCGGGTTTATGCCGGGATTTTTCCCGGGTTTATCCGTGTTTCCCCGGCATGCCGTGTTCAATCCGTGTTTCCCTGGCATGCCGTGTTCATGGCGGGTTTTTCCCCGGGTTTATGCCGTGTTTCCCCGGCATGCCGTGTTCAATCCGTGTTTTCCCCGGCACGCCGCGTTCATGGCGGGTTTTTCCCCGGGTTTATGCCGTGTTTCCCCGGCATGCCGTGTTCAATCCGTGTTTTCCCTGGCACGCCGTGTTTATGCCGGGTTTTTTCCCGGGTTTATGCCGTGTTTCCCCGGCACGCCGTGTTTATGCCGGGATTTTTCCCGGGTTTATGCCGTGTTTCCCCGGCACGCCGCGTTTATGGCGGGTTTTTTTCCGGTTTTTTTCCCCGGCATGCCGTGTTCCCCGGGTTTTTTCCGGGCGTTCCGTGTTTTCCCTGGTTTTTTTCCGTGTTTCCCCGGCATGCCGTGTTCAATCCGTGTTTTCCCTGGCACGCCGTGTTTATGCCGGGATTTTTCCCGGGTTTATGCCGTGTTTCCCCGGCACGCCGCGTTCATGGCGCTGTTCCCCGCTGCCCGCAGGGTTTCCCCGGCATGCCGATTTTTCCGTGTTTATGCCGTGCGCGGCGGGTGCCGCGTTCTGGCGGGTTTTTCCCGGGAAGGGCTCTGGGATGGCGGGTTTTTCCCGGGCGATGTGCCCGGCACGCCTGTTGTGGCTGGGGCCCCGCCTGGGGCTGGACACGGCCGCAGGGCATGCTGCCGGCTCTGCCTGAGCGGGAAGGGCTGGGGCGCGCTCCGCGATGTGCTCACGCTGACTCCTGGGGACGCGCCTGGGTTGGACACGGAGCAGGGCATGGAGCGGATCTTCTGCTGGGAATGCTGGCCGCGCTCTACCAGGTGCGACTCCATGCGGGACTGGGGGCCCTGCTCCGGATCTTCTACCTGTCGCTCCTGCGGGGCGTGCTGGCCAGCTCCTGGCGTGCTGGGGAGGCACAGCGATGGGATCAGGAAGGATGGGTGGAAGGGCTGTGAATCCCATCCCGTTCCAGCCCCCACAGGCAGGGACACCTCCTGCTGGCCTGGGTGCTCAGGGGCCATCCAGCCCGGCCTGGAGCTGCGGGGACAAGGGATGGAGGGACAGCACCCAGGGCATGGCTCCCACTGCCAGGGGGCAGGCATGGATGGCATCTTGGCAATGAGGAATTCCTGCCTGGGCTGGCATTGCCAGAGCAGCTGGGGCTGCCCCTGCATCCCTGGCAGTGCCCAGGGCCAGGCTGGGCACTGGGGCTGGAGCAGCCTGGCACAGTGGGAGGTGTCCCTGCCATGGCAGGGGTGGCACTGCAGGGGCTCTGGGGGCTTTTGGTTGGGATCCCAGCCAACCCATCCCAGGATTCCCTGGATCCTCCCTGGTGTTGGGGCTGCAGCTCCAACGGGTCAGAGCCGGGTGTGGGAGGAAGAGGAAGAGGAGGAAGAGGAGGAGGAGGTTTCCCTTCCCTCTGAAATCAGGAATTAAGGAAGGACAGATGATGTGCGTGGGGCCCACACCCCTCCAGGGGTGGCTGTCACCTCCCAGGGGTGGCTCCGTGCCATGGGGAGGCCCAGGGGGTCTGTGCCCCACCCCTCCCCTCCCATGGGGGAAGGGTCTCCAGGGGGTG
Organism: Emberiza elegans; assembly: GCA_024865655.1. Lineage (NCBI taxonomy): Eukaryota > Metazoa > Chordata > Aves > Passeriformes > Fringillidae > Emberiza > Emberiza elegans. The sequence goes on from JALJVW010001137.1 coordinate 5,036,116, forward strand.
TCAGACCCCTCACCTTTGGGGCCCCAGGCTGGGGAACCATCTCCACAGGTGGGCCAGGTGTTCCTGTACTTCCAGTGGTGAGTCAGGCCCCCTCACCTGGGGGGGCTCAGGGCTGGGGAACCATCCTGGGTGGGGGCACAGAGGGTCCTGGGGATGGCACTGGGGCACAGTGGGGTGGGGGCTCTGGGGACTGGGTTGGGGGCACAGGGAGCTCTGGGGACAGGGAGGGGACACGGGGGGCTCTGGGGACCAGGGTGGGGGCACTGGTGGCTCTGGGGACAGGGGACAGGAGTTGTGGGGGACTTTGGGGACTGGGGCACATCAGGGTGGGGGCTCCACAGTCCCCACCCCAGGGTCCCCACCCCCCACCCCATACAGGGTGACCGTGTCCCCACCCCACATACAGGGCACAGCCGTGTCCCCACCCACATACAGGGCACAGCCGTGTCCCCACCCCACAGCCCCACAGGGGGTGCCGTGTCCCCACCCCCATACAGGGCACAGCCGTGTCCCCACCCCATAGGGGGCACAGGGCCGTGTCCCCAGCCCCATACAGGGGCACAGCGTGTCCCCAGCCCCACATAGGGGCACAGCCGTGTCCCCCACCCACATACAGGGCACAGCCGTGTCCCCACCCCACATACAGGGCACAGCCGTGTCCCCAGCCCCACATACAGGGCACAGCCGTGTCCCCACCCCACATACAGGGCACAGCCGTGTCCCCAGCCCCACATACAGGGCACAGCCGTGTCCCCAGCCCCACATACAGGGCACACTGTCCCCAGCCCCAGGGCACAGCCGGTCCCCACCCCACATACAGGCACCCCATGTCCCCAGCCCCACATACAGGGGGTGTCCCCACCCCTGTCCCCAGCCCCATGTTAGGCCAGGGCACACGTGTCCCCAGCCCACATACAGGGCACAGCCATGTCCCCAGCCCCACACAGGGGCTCAGGCCGTGTCCCCAGCCCCCCACATACCAGTTTGGGGTCCCCAGCCCCACATAGGCACCCCCGTGTGAGGGGCCCACAGGTACAGGGCTCAGGCTGCTGTCCCCACCCAGGTGACAGGGCACAGCCTTGTCCCCAGCCCCGGGGGACTGGTGGGTTCCTCTTATAGCACAGGTGGGGCTGCAGCACCTCAGGTTCTGTGTGGAGGGGTTGCCCCCCCTGTGGGGCTCACAGGTGGGCTCAGCAGCTTGGGGGTTCAGGTGCTTGAGGTGCAGCCACAGGTGAGGGCTCTGGGTGAGGGGGGAGGGCTGGGTCCCCAGGTTTGGGGTGTTTGTTTCCAGTTGAGGGCTCACAGGTTTGGGGTTCAGGTGGGGGGGGTCTGGGAGGTTTGGGGGTTCAGGGTGTTTGGGAGGGGCTCACAGGTTTGGGGTTCAGGTATGGGGCAGGGGTTCAGGGTTTGGGGTTCAGGTGTTTGGGAGGATCTCAGGTTTTGGGGTTCAGGAGTTTTTGGGAGGGCTCACAGCTTTGGGGGTTCAGGTGAGGGGTCTCAGCTTTGGGGTTCAGGTGTTTGGGAGGGCTCACAGGTTTGGGGTTCAGGCTTTGGGGGTTCACAGTGCAGGTTTGGGGTTCAGGTGTTGGGAGGGGGCTCACAGCTTTGGGGGTTCAGGGGGCTCAGTTATTGGGGGGCTCACAGGTTTGGGGTTCAGGTGTTTGGGAGGGCTCACAGCTTTGGGGTTCAGGTATTGGGGGCTCACAGCTTTGGGGGGGTTCAGGGCTGTTGGGGGTCTCAGTTCTTTGGGGTTCAGGAGTTTGGGAGGGGCTCACAGCTTTGGGGTTCAGGTGTTTGGGGCTCACAGGTGAGGGGGGTTCAGGTATTGGGGGGGGCTCACATTGGGGGGTTTGGGGTTCAGGTGTTGGGGCTCACAGGTTTGGGGTTCAGGTGTTTGGGGGCTCACAGGTTTGTTGGGGCCCAGGGGGTTCAGGTGTTTGGGGCTCACAGGTTTGGGGTTCAGGTATTGGGGGCTCACAGGTTTGGGGTTCAGGTATTGGGGGCTCACAGCTTTGGGGTTCAGGGTTCCAGGGGGGCTCACAGGTTTGGGGTTCAGGTATTGGGGGCTCACAGGTTTGGGGGTTCAGGGTTTTGGGGGCTCACAGCTTTGGGGTTCAGGTGTTTGGGGGGCTCACAGGTTTGGGGTTCAGGTATTGGGGGCTCACAGCTTTGGGGTTCAGGTGTTTGGGGGGGCTCACAGCTTTGGGGTTCAGGTATTGGGGGCTCACAGCTTTGGGGTTCAGGTGTTGGGAGCTCTCACAGGTTTGGGGTTCAGGGTATTGGGGGGGCTCACAGCTTTGGGGTTCAGGTGTTTGGGGGCTCACAGGTTTGGGGGTTCAGGAGTTTGGGGGCTCACAGCTTTGGGGGTTCAGGTATTGGGGGCTCACAGGTTTGGGGTTCAGGGTTTGGGGGGCTCACAGGTTTGGGGTTCAGGTATTGGGGGCTCACAGGTTTGGGGTTCAGGTGTTTGGGGGGCTCACAGCTTTGGGGTTCAGGTATTGGGGGCTCACAGGTTTGGGGTTCAGGTGTTGGGGGCTCACAGGTTTGGGGTTCAGGTGTTTGGGGGCTCACAGCTTTGGGGTTCAGGAGTTTGGGGGGCTCACAGGTTTGGGGTTCAGGTATTGGGGGCTCACAGCTTTGGGGTTCAGGTGTTTGGGGGGGCTCACAGGTTTGGGGTTCAGGTATTGGGGCTCACAGCTTCAGGGGTTCAGGGTTTGGGAGGGGCTCACAGGGGTTTGGGGTTCAGGTTTGGGGTTGGGGGGCTCCAGCTTTGGGGTTCAGGTGTTTGGGAGGGCTCACAGGTTTGGGGTTCAGGTATTGGGGGCTCACAGCTTTGGGGTTCAGGTGTTTGGGGGCTCACAGCTTTGGGGTTCAGGTGTTTGGGGGTGAGGAAGCTTTTGGGGTTGGTGTTGGGGCTCACATTCCGATCCTTCAGGTGATGAAAATCACCAGCTTTGGGGTTCCATCAAGGTTTGGGATCTATTTTCTGCCCCTTTCCCCATCAAACCTCAGATTCTGTTTTTGGGATCCTTTTTGGGGTCCCCATTAGACCATTTTTCTGGGGCCCCGAGGTGATCCTGGTCCCCACCCAAAGCCTGGATTCCAGGCCGTTTTGGAAGTGGTGTCCCCGAAAGTCTCTCCGCCCCCCCCGTGCCCTCCCATCCCCCGATCGCCGCCAAACCATTTCTGAATTCCCTGGTCCGAATCCCAACCGTTTAACTGATGCCTCTGCAATGGCGCCGCTGACATTAACCCCGAATTAAGTTCAATCCCGGGAAGTAGATTATGGACCCCCGGACTCCCCTGTATCCCCCAGCCCCGAGTTCCTGGCCGGGCTGGGAATCATCTACATCGCCGCCTTCGGCTTTTAGCACGTTTAATGTACCCCCGGTACCGCGGCGGGAAAATCAGCATTACCCCAGAATTGGGGTGAATTTTGGGAAGCACGGGATTATCCCCCAAACCGGGACGGAGCTAATTTGGAATGTATCCCCAGGACAGAGCTGGGATTGGGGCGGAACGGGAGGAACCGGGAGACTGGGAGTTTCAATGTTGTTGCACTCTGCAGTGGGGGAAAATGTGGCCCATTTTTGGGAAACAGATTATGGAAAGCCCCCTGTATCCCCCCCCAGGTGTGGAGTGGGGCCAGGGAACCATTTTAAGGACATTTTTTTTTTGGGCAACAGGGATGCACTGGAAAAGTAGGGCCATTAACCCCAGGATGGGGTTCAATTTTGGGACAGGAATTATTGCCCCAGGGAGCCCCAGGATAGGGACCCCCTTCCGGGGAGACATTTTTGCCCGGGAAGTGGGCCCTGCTCAACGCAGGATTGGGACTGCAGTGAAGTGGCAGGGACCCCCCAGGTAATTTTGGGGGCCGTGAACCAGGACAGGGTTGCTGTGCCCCCCAGCCGGGACAGGGACAGAGTGGGGCCAGTGGAACCGGGACAGGGACAGGAGTGGGGCTGGCCCACTGGGGACGTTGCCCGCCTGGTTGAAAGTGGGCGTGGTGGCCAGCCAGGACAGGACCGGGAGACCGTTGCAGGGGGCAGGGGTACTGCCGGGAGGCTGGGGACGTGGCCGGTGGGATTCTCCTGGGTGGGCTGGATGGGGATCCAGGGTCGGGTGGGCTGGCGGCACCTCCTGGGATGGGCATCCTGCACCCCATTGGGTGCCCTGGGATGGGCATCCTGCACCTCGGGGGTGCCCTGGGATGGGCATCCTGCTCCTCCTGCCGCCTGGGCATCCTGTTCCCCTTGGGTGCCCTGGGAGTCATCCTGCGGCTCGGGGGTGCCCTGGGATGGGCATCCTGCCTCGGGCCCGGGCTGCTGGCTCAGGTTTGGGTTTGGTTATTGGGCTCTTGTTGGTTGTTTCCTCCGGGGATGTTCCTGGGTTCCCAGGGATGTGGTGGGTTTAGGGGTTGGGCAATTTTTGCTTTTTGGTTTTTTTGTTTTTTGGATTTTGGGACTTTCTGGGCGGGGTTCTCGAAGGAATGCTGGGTTTTCTGTTGGGGAATGCCGGGTTTATCCTGCTCCTTGTTTTTTTCAGGATTGCGGGTTTAAAGGAGGTTTGGGGGTTTCTGCTAGGAGGTGTACTGGGTTTATGCCAGGTTTTCTGTTGGGAATTACTGGTTTGTTCGTTTTTTGGGAATTTGGTTTTTCCTGGGATTCCGTGTCCAATGTGTTTCCCTGGGATGGGGTTTTGTGTCAGTTTTTTCTGGTGTATTCACTTTTTTTAATTTGGGATTTTATTAACCGGGTTTTGATCCGTGTTTCCCTAATCATGTGGGGTTTAGTGTTCATTAATTTCCCCTGGTACTGCTTTGTTGATTTGAGATTTTATTAATTTGCCGGATTTTTGATGGTGTTTCCCCTGGTGTGATGTGTTTAATGCCGGTTTTTACTGGGTTTGCGCTGTTTGTTGTTTGGATATTTTATTAATGCCGGGATTTTTTGGGTTTATGCCTAATTTTCACTGGCAGGGTTTAGTGTTATTGATTACTGGTATATTCCCTTTTTTGTTAATTCAGGATTTTTTATTTTGTAATGCCGCGGACTTGGGATTTTTAATTTGGGATTTTTGGGTGTGTTTCCCTGGGCATGCCGCGTTCAATCCGTGGTCCCTGGCTTTTGCCGATGTTTATGCCGGGTTTTTCCCGGGTTTATGCCGTGTTTCCCCGGCATGTTGTTAGTTAATTGGCGGGTTTTCTTTTTGTTAATTTGGGATTTTATTAATTTTTAAGATTTTTTTGTGTGGTGTTTTCCCGTGTTTATGCCGTGTTTTAGTGTTGGTTAATTACCGGGTTTATGCCGTTTTTGTTAATGCCGATTTTATTAATTTCCGGGTTTTTGGGTACCGTGTTCATGGCGGGTTTTTCCCCGTGTTGATTACTGGTGGCATGCCTTGTTTATGCCGGTTTTTTTGGTTTTTGCCGTTTTTTGTGGGTGTTGCGTTCATGGTTTGGTGGGTTTAGTGTTTCCCCGGCATGCCGCGTTCATTGCGGGATTTTTGGGGGTTTATGCCGTGTTTCCCCGGCATGCCCGCGTTCATGCCGGATTTTGGTTAATGCCGTGTTTCCCCTGGCATTATTTCATGCCGGGATTTTTAAGGTTTTTGGGCCATGTTTACTGGCATGCCGTGTTTTAGTGTTGGTTTTTTGGTGTACTCACGTTTTTATTTTGAGATTTTTTCCCCAAGATTTTTGCGTTCATGTGGGGGTCCGGGTTTAGTGCCGTGTTTCCCTAGCATATTCGTTTTTGTTAATCCAGGTTTTTATTAATTTTTCCTTTTTTGCCGGGTGTTAATCACCGTGGTGGGTTTAGTGATTTTAGTTGCCGTGTGTATTCACTTTTTTGTTTTATTCAGGATTTTATTTTGGTGTTTTTGGGTTGTATTTTCCCCGTGAGTGTTTGGTGGGTTTAATGTTCATTTTTCCCGTGTTTATGCCGTTTTTGTTGTGAGATAGGCGTTCATGGCGGGTAAAAGTAGGTTTATGCCGTGTTAAAAGGATATAAAGCCGCGTTTAAATGGCGGGTTTTTCCCGGGTTTATGCTCTTTGTTTCCCCGGCACGCCGCGTTCCAGGCTGGGTTTCCTCATGCCCGTGGGCACGGGGCGGGCCGCCACACTGGGGCTGCTGCCGGCGCGGCGGGTGCTGCGGCTGAGCGGGAAGGGGCTCTGGGAGCAGCTCCGCGATGTGCCCACGCTGCTGTGGCTGGGGCCGCGCCTGGGGCTGGACACGGAGCAGGGCATGGAGCTGCTCTGCCTGCTGGGAATGCTGGCCGCGCTCGGGGCGCTGCTCTGCGACTCCATGCGGGACTGCCTGGTGTTCGCCCTGCTCCGGATCTTCTACCTGTCGCTCTACCAGGTGCGGGGACAGCGGGGGGGGCTCGTCCCGCCAGCTCCTGGCGTGCTGGGGGAGGCACAGCGATGGAATCAGGGAAGGATGGGTGGGAAGGGGCTGTGAATCCCATCCCGTTCCAGCCCCCACAGGCAGGGACACCTCCTGCTGGCCTGGGTGCTCCAGGGCCATCCAGCCCGGCCTGGAGCTGCACGGGGACAAGGGATGGAGGGACAGCACCCAGGGCATGGCTCCCACTGCCAGGGGGCAGGCATGGATGGCATCTTGGCAATGAGGAATTCCTGCCTGGGCTGGCATTGCCAGAGCAGCTGGGGCTGCCCCTGCATCCCTGGCAGTGCCCAGGGCCAGGCTGGGCACTGGGGCTGGAGCAGCCTGGCACAGTGGGAGGTGTCCCTGCCATGGCAGGGGTGGCACTGCAGGGGCTCTGGGGGCTTTTGGTTGGGATCCCACCCAACCCATCCCAGGATTCCCTGGATCCTCCCTGGTGTTGGGGCTGGAGCTCCAACGGGTCAGAGCCGGGTGTGGGAGGAGAAAGAGGATGAGGAGGAGGAGGAGGAGGTTTCCCTTCCCTCTGAAATCAGGAATTAAGGAAGGACAGATGATCTGTGTGGGGCCATCCCTCCAGGGGTGGCTGTCACCTCCCAGGGGTGGCTCCCGTGCCAGGGCGGCCCAGGGGTCTGTGCCCACCCCTCTCCCCATGGGGGAGGGTCTGGGGGTGTCAGACCCCCCGGCTGAGCCCCACCCCGCTCCCTCTCCACAGGTGGGCCAGGTGTTCCTGTACTTCCAGTGGTGAGTCAGGCCCCCCTCACCTTTGGGGGGCTCAGGGCTGGGGAACCATCCTGGGTGGGGGGCACAGAGGGTCCTGGGGATGGCATAGGGGGCACAGTGGGGTGGGGGCTCTGGGGACTGGGTTGGGGGGCACAGGGAGCTCTGGGGACAGGGGAGGGGACACGGGGGGCTCTGGGGACCAGGGTGGGGGGCACTGGTGGCTCTGGGGACAAGGACAGGAGTTGTGGGGGACTTTGGGGACTGGGGCACATCAGGGTGGGGGGCTCAGCAGTACAGGGTCCCCACCCCACACCCACATACAGGGGGTGACCGTGTCCCCACCCCACATACAGGGCACAGCCGTGTCCCCACCCCACATACAGGGCACAGCCGTGTCCCCACCCCACATACAGGGCACAGCCGTGTCCCCAGCCCCGCATACAGGGCACAGCCGTGTCCCCAGCCCCGCATACAGGGCACAGCCGTGTCCCCACCCCACATACAGGGGGTGACCGTGTCCCCACCCCACATACAGGGCACAGCCGTGTCCCCACCCCACATACAGGGCACAGCCGTGTCCCCACCCCACATACAGGGCACAGCCGTGTCCCCACCCCACATACAGGGCACAGCCGTGTCCCCAGCCCACATACAGGGCACAGCCGTGTCCCCAGCCCCTGTGGGGCGCAGGGTGGGGGTCTCAGCACTGTCCCACCCCCCAGGGACAGCCTGCTGCTGGAGGCCGGGTTCCTGGCCGTGCTGGTGGCCCCCCTGCGCCTGCTGCGCCGCGGCTCCCCGGCCTGGAGGCCCCACGACGCCGTCACCTTCTGGGCCGTGCGCTGGCTCCTCTTCCGCCTCATGTTCGCCTCGGGCGTGGTGAAACTCACCAGCCGCTGCCCCACCTGGTGGGGGCTCACAGGTGAGGGGGCTCAGGTTTGGGGGGCTCAGGTTTGGGGGGAATTCTCCAGTTTTAGGGGTTATGAAGCTTATGAGCCGCTGCCTCACCTGGTGGGGGCTCACAGGTGAGAGGGGCTCAGCTGTTGGAGGACCACGGGTGACAGGTGCAGGTTTGGGGGCTCACAGGTGAGGGGTGCAGCTTTGGGGGTTCAGGTGCTTGAGAGTGCTCACAGGTGAGGAGTGCAGGTGTGGAGGTTCATGTGTTTGGGGGTTCAGGTGTTTGGGAGGGCTCACAGGTTTGGGGTTCAGGTATTGGGGTCTCACAGGTTTGGGGTTCAGGAGTTTGGGAGGGCTCACGGGTTTGGGGTTCAGGTATGGGGGGGCTCACAGGTTTGGGGTTCAGGTGTTTGGGAGGGATCACAGCTTTGGGGTTCAGGAGTTTGGGAGGGCTCACAGCTTTGGGGTTCAGGTATTGGGGTCTCACAGATTTGGGGTTCAGGTGTTTGGGAGGGCTCGCAGATTTGGGGTTCAGGTATTGGAGGGCTCACAGCTTTGGGGTTCAGGTATTGGGGGGCTCACAGCTTTGGGGTTCAGGTATTGGGGGGCTCACAGGTTTGGGGTTCAGGTGTTTGGGAGGGATCACAGCTTTGGGGTTCAGGTATTGGGGGGCTCACAGCTTTGGGGTTCAGGTGTTGGGGGTCTCACAGCTTTGGGGTTCAGGAGTTTGGGAGGGCTCACAGCTTTGGGGTTCAGGTATTGGGGGGCTCACAGCTTTGGGGTTCAGGTATTGGGGGGCTCACAGGTTTGGGGTTCAGGTGTTGGGGGTCTCACAGCTTTGGGGTTCAGGTGTTGGGGGCTCACAGGTTTGGGGTTCAGGTATTGGGGGCTCACAGGTTTGGGGTTCGGGTATTGGGGTCTCACAGGATTGAGGGTTCAGGAGTTTGGGAGGGCTCATGGGTTTGGGGTTCAGGTATTGGGGGCTCACAGCTTTGGGGTTCAGGTGTTTGGGAGGGCTCACAGCTTTGGGGTTCAGATGTTTGGGAGGGCTCATGGGTTTGGGGTTCAGGTATTGGGGGCTCACAGCTTTGGGGTTCAGGTGTTTGGGAGGGCTCACAGCTTTGGGGTTCAGGTGTTGGGGGGGCTCACAGGTTTGGGGTTCAGGTGTTTGGGGGGGCTTTGGGGGTTCATTGGGGGGCTCACAGCTTTGGGGTTCAGGTATTGGGGGCTCACAGCTTTGGGGTTCAGGTGTTGGGGGCTCAAGGTTTGGGGTTCAGGAGTTTGGGGGCTCACAGCTTTGGGGTTCAGGCATTGGGGGGCTCAGCAGCTTGGGGGTTCAGCTTTGGGGGTTCAGGGTTTGGGAGGGGCTCACAGCTTTGGGGTTCAGGTGTTTGGGGGGCTCACAGCTTTGGGGTTCAGGTGTTTGGGGGGCTCACAGCTTTGGGGTTCAGGTATTGGGGTCACAGGTTTGGGGGCTCACAGGTTTGGGGTTCAGGTGTTTGGGGGGTCTCACAGGTTTGGGGTTCGGGTATTGGGGGCTCACAGCTTTGGGGTTCAGGGTTTTGGAGGGCTCACAGCTTTGGGGTTCAGGTATTGGGGGGCTCACAGCTTTGGGGTTCAGGAGTTTGGGAGGGCTCACAGGTTTGGGGTTCAGGTATTGGGGGGCTCACAGCTTTGGGGTTCAGGTGTTGGGGGCCCACAGGTTTGGGGTTCAGGTGTTGGGGGCTCACAGCTTTGGGGTTCAGGAGTTTGGGATTATTGGGGCTCACAGGGTTTGGGGTTCAGGTATTGGGGGGGCTCACAGCTTTGGGGTTCAGGTGTTGGGGGCCCACAGGTTTGGGGTTCAGGTGTTGGGGGCTCACAGCTTTGGGGTTCAGGTGTTGGGGGCTCACAGCTTTGGGGTTCAGGTGTTGCTAAGGGTGGGAAGCTTTGGGCGTTCCGTCACCAGCCTGGAATGCCAGTGGGTTTTTGGGAAGTAGATTATGGTAAGGCGCCCCACGCCCCCTCAGTTCTGAGGTTTAGTTTGGATTTTTCTGCGAGGAAGCTTTTCCCTGTTTAGCACTGATTCTGTTTTGTGGTAGGGAAAATCTGCATTAGCCTGGAATTCCAGGGAGTTTTTGGGAAGTGGTAGATTATGGAAAGTCCCCCCTGAAATCCCCCGTGTCCTCCAGCCCCAAGGTATCCACTTAATTCTGAATTCCAATTCTAGAATTCCCAGAGTGGCTTTGTACCCTGCAATGGGAAAAACTGGCATTAACCCCGAATTAAGTTCAATTTTTGGGAAGTAGATTATGGAAAGCCCCCCCTGTATCCCCCAGCCCCGAGGTGCCCCCCCTTAATTTGGAATCATTTTTGCACTGGGAAGCTTTTCTGTGTTTAATGTTGGTTGCACTCTGCGATGGGGAAAATCAGCATTACCCCAGAATTGGGGTGAATTTTTTGGGAAGCAGATTATGGAAACCCCCGGACTCCCCTGTATCCCCCAGCCCCAAGGTACCCCTTAATTTGGAATAACTTTTGCACCAAGAAGCTTTAGCATTGCTGATACTCAGCAGTGGGGAAAATCAGCATTTACCCAGAAATTGGGGTGAATTTTTGGGAAGCAGATTGTGAAGCCCCCTGGACCCCCGTGTCCCCCCCCCCCCTGAAGTACCCCTTAATTTGGAAGCATTTTTGCACCAGGAGCTTTTCCCTGATTAGCACTGGAAAAACTGGCATTAACCCCCGGGGGGTTCAATTTTGGGGCAACAAATTATGGACAGCCCCCCTGGACCCCTGTATTGCCCACCCCCATGGTACCCCTTCCTTTGGAGACATTTTTGCCCCGGGAAGCTTTTCCCTGCTCAGCGCAGGTTGTACCCTGCAGTGGGAGAAGCCGGGATCCCCAGGTGAGGCCAGGGGGTCCTGCCAGGAGGGCGTTGCTGTGCCCCCCAGCTCTGACGTACCACTACGAGAGCCAGTGCATCCCCACGCCGGGCGCGTGGCTGGCCCACCAGCTGCCCGCCTGGTTCCAGAAGCTCAGCGTGGTGGCCACCTACGTCATCGAGGTGGCCGTGCCCGTGCTCTTCTTCGCGCCCCTGCGCCGCCTGCGCCTCTTCGCCTTCTACTGCCAGGTGGGCACGGGGCTCTGCCCCGGGGTGGGCATCCTGCACCTCGGGGGGTGGGCTGGATGGGCATCCTGCACCTCGGGGGGTGGGCTGGATGGGCATCCTGCACTTCCTGGGATGGGCATCCTGCACCCCATTGGGTGCCCTGGGATGGGCATCCTGCACCTCGGGGGGTGCCCTGGGATGGGCATCCTGCACCTCCTGGGGTGGGCATCCTGCACCCCATTGGGTGCCCTGGGGTGGGCATCCTGCACCTCACGGGGTGCCCTGGGATGGGAATCCTGCACCTCGGGCGGGCTGCTGGAGGGGTTTGGGTTTGGTTATTGGGGATTTTGTTGGTTTCGGGATTTCTGGGTGCTGTACTAGCGAGCGTGGTGGGTTTAGTGTTGGGCAATTACTGCTGTGTTCGCTTTTTGTTTTATTGATTTTGGGACTTTCTGGGCGGTGTGCTAGTGAGCGTGCTGGGTTTAGTGTTGGTGAACCGTCAGTGTACTCACTCCTTGTTGATTTCAGATTTTATTCGTTTTAAGATTGTTTGGGTGGTGTGCTAGTGAGTGTACTGAGTTTAGTGTTGGGTAATTACTGGTGTGTTCACTTTTTGTTAATTTGGGATTTTGCCGATTTTTGGATTTTTTGTGTGGTGTGCTAATCGCTGTGGAGGGTTTTGTGTCAGTTAATTACTGGTGTATTCACTTTTTGTTAATTTGGGATTTTATTAATTTTAGGATTTTTTTGGGTGGTGTGCTAATCACTGTGGAGGGTTTAGTGTTCATTAATTACTGGTGTACTCACTTTGTTGATTTGAGATTTTATTAATTTTAAGATTTTTTGGATGGTGTGCTTGTGAGTGTGATGGGTTTAATGTTCATTAATTACTGGTGTACTCGCTGTTTGTTGTTTTGATATTTTATTAATTTCGGGATTTTTTTGGGTGATGTGCTAATAATCACTGTGGAGGGTTTAGTGTTGGTTGATTACTGGTATATTCACTTTTTGTTAATTCAGGGATTTTATTTATTTTGTAAATCCCACGGACTTGGGATTTTATTAATTTTGGGATTTTTTGGGTGTGTGCTAGTGAGTGTGGTGGGTTTAATGTTCATTAATTACTGGTGTACTCACTTTTTGTTAATGTGGGATTTTATTGATTTTTGGATTTTTTGTGTGGTGTGCTAATCGCTGTGGAGGGTTTAGTGTTAGTTAATTACTGGTGTACTCGCTTTTTGTTAATTTGGGATTTTATTAATTTTAAGATTTTTTTGGGTGGTGTGCTAATGAGTGTACTGGCTTTAGTGTTGGTTAATTACTGGTGTACTTGGTTCTTGTTAATTCAGGATTTTATTAATTTTAGGGGTTTTTGGGTGTTGTGCTAGTGAGTGTGGTGGGTTTAATGTTCACTGATTATTAGTGTACTCACTTTTTGTTGATTTGAGATTTGGGGTTTTTTTTGTGTGGTGTGCTAATCACCATGGTGGGTTTAGTGTTGGTTAATTACTGGTGTACTTGCTTTTTGCTGATTTCAGATTTCGTTAGTTTTAAGATTTTTTGGGTCATATACTAGCGAGTGTGGTGGGTTTAGTGTTGGTTAATTACTGGTGTACTCACGTTTTATTATTTTGAGATTTTATTAATTTCAAGATTTTTTTTCTGGGGTAGTGTGCTAATGAGTGTGGTGCCTTTAGTGTTCGTTAATTACTAGTGTATTCAGTTTTTGTTAATCCAGGATTTTATTAATTTTTGGATTTTTTGTGTGGTGTGCTAATCACTGTGGTGGGTTTAGTGATTTTTAGTTATTAGTGTATTCACTTTTTGTTGTATTCAGGATTTTATTTTGGGATTTTTTGGGTTGTATACCGGTGAGCGTGGTGGGTTTAATGTTCATTAATTACTGGTGTGCTCAGTTTTTGTTGTGAGATAGGAATAGCAAGAAGGTAAAGTAGGTTTAAAACTTTAAAAGGATATAAAGAAAAATGTAAAAACGTGTGTGTGACAGCCCCGGGTCTCTTTGTGCCAGGGGGTGCCCGTGGGGGCCTCTCCAGGCTGGGTTTGGCTCATCCCCGTGGGCACCGGGCGGTGAGGTGGCCACACTGGAGCTGCTGGTTGGGCTGTGCGCGGTGTCCTCTGTCCCTCTGTCCCTGTGACACCCCCAAACCCGCCCCGCGCCCCCCAGGTCCTGCTGCAGGTCCTCATCATCCTCACGGGCAACTACAACTTCTTCAACGCGCTGACCATCGTGCTGGCCTTCTCCTGCTGGACGAGGGAGCACGTGGGGGGCGCTGGCTGGGCCGGCCCAAGAGGGAGGCACAGCAGCGGTGAGACCCCAGCCCGGGTGGGGGGGCACCCTGGGGACAGGGACGCCGTGGGAGCCGCCACCACGCACCACAGGGCAGGGGCCGTGCCCGTGGGCACCCCGGGAGTGCTTGGGTGGGAAGGGCTGTGATCCCATCCGTTTTCCAGCCCCACGGGCAGGGACACCTCCTGCTGGCCTGGGTGCTCCAGGGCCATCCAGCCCGCCTGGAGCTGCACGGGGCCAAGGCCTGGAGGGACAGCACCCAGGGCATGGCTCCCACTGCCAGGGGGCAGGCATGGATGGCATCTTGGCAATGAGGGGAATTCCTGCCTGGGCTGGCATTGCCAGAGCAGCTGGGGCTGCCCCTGCATCCCTGGCAGTGCCCAGGGCCAGGCTGGGCACTGGGGCTGGAGCAGCCTGGCACAGTGGGAGGTGTCCCTGCCATGGCAGGGGTGGCACTGGGGGCTCTGGGGGCTTTCCTTGGGATCCCCAACCCATTCCAGGATTCCCTGATTTCCCTCTTGGTGTTGGGGCTGGAGCTCCAGTGGGTCAGAGCCGGGTGTGGGAGGAGGAGGAGGAGGAGGAGAAGAGGAGGAGGTTTTCCTGCCCTCTGAAATCAGGAATTAAGGAAGGACAGATGATAACCGGATAAATTATCTCAGGGGTGGCTGCCATCCATCCCAGGGTGGCTGTCGCCAGGGCGGCCCAGGGGTCTGCCTACCCTCCCCATGGAAGGGTATCCCAGTGACCTCTGCTGCTCCTGGGCCTTTCCCTCCTCCTTCCCTTTCAGCTGGGTGAGTCAGGACCCCTCATCCCCAGGTTTGGGGAACCATCCTGGGGGGCTTCACTGGGGTGGGGACAGGGGACACCACAGGCATGGCCCAGTGGGGTGGGGGCTCTGGGTGGGTTGGGGGCTGTGGGGGGGTCCCAGGCAGGCTCTGGGCCTGGGACAAGGACAGGAGCTGGCCCCCAGCCTGGGGACTGGGGCACGCTGCTGGGGGCTCAGCAGGACAGGGCTCCTGCCCCACTGGACCGTGCACAGGCACGGCCTGTCCCTGGACTGGGACAGGAAACTGCTGGACCCCAAAGTGGAGTGCACAGCGTGCCAGGCCCCACATACAGGTGTGCCGTGTCCCCACCCCTGGGCACAGGGGACACATGTCCCCACCCACATACTGTGCCCCCGTGTCCCCACCCCCCACGAGTTCACCATGTGGCCCACCCCACATACAGGGGGTGACCGTGTCCCCACCCCACATGGGGGGTGACCTGTCCCCACCCCACATACAGGGCACAACCGTCCCCAGCCCCACATACAGGCACAGCCATGTCCCCACCCCATACACTGGGGTCCCACCCCACATCGGGGCATGGGGACCGTGTCCCCACCCCACATGCAGGGGTACAGGGTGCCCCCAGGGTGTGTGGACCTGGGGTACAGCCCCACGCATAGGCACAGGGGTGTCCCCACCCCACATGCACTGGGCACAGCCGTGTCCCCAGCCCCACATACAGGGCACTGTGTGTCCCCAGCCCCACATACAGGGATGAGGGGACCCCACATAAGGGCACAGTGATCCCCAGCCCACATACAGGGGACAGCAGGATGTCCCCAGCCCCACATACAGGGCACAACCGTGTCCCCAGCCCCACATACAGGGCACAGCCGTGTCCCCACCCCACATACAGGGGGTGACACATGTCCCCACCCCACATACAGGGCATGGGGTCCTGGGGTGACATACAGGGCACAGCTGTGTCCCCAGCCCCACATACAGGGGGCACAGTTGTGTCCCCACCCACAACAGGGCACAGCCATGTCCCCACCCCACAGACAGGGCACAGCCGTGTCCCCACCCCATGTACAGGGCACAGCCGTGTCCCCAGCCCACGTACAGGGCACAGCCGTGTCCCCACCCCACGTACAGGGCACATCAGGTGCCGTGTCCCCAGCCCCTACAGGGGCAGCCTGTCTCAGCACTGTCCCACCCTACAGGGGACAGCCTGCTGCATGGGGGCCGGGTTCCTGGGTGCTGGTGGCCCCCAGGCCCTGACAGGGCACCCCCTGTCCCCCCGGCCTGGAGGCCCCAGGACGCCGTCACCTTCTGGGCCGTCCCTGGCTCCTCTTCCGCCTCATGTTCCGCCTCGGGCGTGGTGAAAAGCCTCCCCAGCCGCCCACAGCATCCACCAGGTACAGGGGCTCAGGCAGGGCACATTGGGGGCACAGGTGAGGTGGGGGCTCCAGCACTGTCCCTCTTCAGGGACAGGTGAGGGGGCTCAGGTATTGGGGGGCTGGTGGCCCCTGCGCCTGGTGGGGGCTCAGGTTTGAGGGGAGGGGCTCCAGCTTTTAGGGTCATGGGATGAGCCAGGCTGCCTCACCTGGTGGGGGCTCACAGGTGAGGGGCTCAGCTGTTGGGGGACTCACGGGTGACAGGTGCAGGTTTGGGGGCTCACAGGTCAGGGGTGCAGCTTTGGGGGTTCAGGTGCTTGAGAGTGCTCACAGGTGAGGAGAGCAGGTTTGTGGGTTCAGATGTTGGGGAGCTCACAGGTGAGGGGTGCAGCTTTGGGGGTTCAGGTGTTAGTGAGGGGTGCAGATTTGAGGGTTCAGGTGTTTGGGAGGGCTCACAGGTGAGGGGTGCAGATTTGGGGGTTCAGGTGTTTGGGGGTTCAGGTGTTTGGGAGGGCTCACAGGTAAGGGAGCTCTGAGGGGCTCAGTTCTTGGGGGGAATCCCCCAGTTTTAGGGGTCGTGAAGCTCATGAGCTGCTGCCCCACACAGGGGCTCACGGGTTTGAGGGTTCAGGTGTTTGGGAGGGCTCGCAGGTGAGGGGGGACTCAGTTCTTGGGGGAAATCCTCCCATTTTAGGGGTCATGAAGCTCATGAGCTGCTGCCCCTCATGGGGGCATCACAGGTGAGGGGTGCAGCTTTGGGGTTCAGGTGTTTGGGAGGGCTCACAGGTTTGGGGTTCAGGTATTGGGGGGCTCACAGATTTGGGGTTCAGGTATTGGGGGGCTCACAGGTTTGCGGTTCAGGTATTGGGGGGCTCACAGGTTTGGGGTTCAGGAGTTTAGGAGGGCTCACAGGTTTGGGGGTTCAGGTATTGGGGGCTCACAGCTTTGGGGTTCAGGAGTTTAGGAGGGCTCACAGCTTTGGGGTTCAGGTATTGGGGGGCTCACAGCTTTGGGGTTCAGGTGTTGGGGGCTCACAGCTTTGGGGTTCAGGTATTGGGGGGCTCACAGCTTTGGGGTTCAGGAGTTTGGGAGGGCTCACAGGTTTGGGGTTCAGGTATTGGGGGCTCACAGATTTGGGGTTCAGGTGTTTGGGAGGGCTCACAGGTTTGGGGTTCAGGTGTTGGGGGCTCACAGCTTTGGGGTTCAGGTATTGGGGGCTCACAGGTTTGGGGGTTCAGGTATTGGGGGCTCACAGCTTTGGGGTTCAGGTGTTGGGGGCTCACAGGTTTAGGGTTCAGGTATTGGGGGGCTCACAGCTTTGGGGTTCAGGTATTGGGGGCTCACAGCTTTGGGGTTCAGGTATTGGGGGGCTCACAGGTTTGGGGTTCAGGTGTTGGGGGTCTCACAGCTTTGGGGTTTAGGAGTTTGGGAGGGCTCACGGGTTTGGGGTTCAGGTGTTTGGGAGGGCTCACAGGTTTGGGGTTCAGGTATTGGGGGCTCACAGGTTTGGGGTTCAGGTATTGGGGGCTCACAGCTTTGGGGTTCAGGTGTTTGGGAGGGCTCACAGGTTTGGGGTTCAGGTATTGGGGGCTCACAGCTTTGGGGTTCAGGAGTTTGGGAGGGCTCACAGGTTTAGGGTTCAGGTATTGGGGGCTCACAGGTTTGGGGTTCAGGTGTTTGGGAGGGCTCACAGCTTTGGGGTTCAGGTGTTTGGGAGGGCTCACAGGTTTGGGGTTCAGGTATTGGGGGGCTCACAGCTTTGGGGTTCAGGTGTTTGGGAGGGCTCACAGCTTTGGGGTTCAGGTGTTTGGGAGGGCTCACAGGTTTGGGGTTCAGGTATTGGGGGGCTCACAGCTTTGGGGTTCAGGTATTGGAGGCTCACAGCTTTGGGGTTCAGGGGTTTGGGAGGGCTCACAGGTTTGGGGTTCAGGTATTGGAGGGGCTCACAGGTTTGGGGTTCAGGTATTGGAGGCTCACAGCTTTGGGGTTCAGGTGTTGGTAAGGGTGGGAAGCTTTGGGCGTTCCGTCACCAGCCTGGAATGCCAGTGGGTTTTTGGGGAGTAGATTACGGTAAGGCGCCCCACGCCCCCTCAGTTCTGAGGTTTAGTTTGGATTTTTCTGCGAGGAAGCTTTTCCCTGTTTAGCACTGATTCTGTTTTGTGGTAGGGAAAACCTGCATTAGCCTGGAATTCCAGGGAGTTTTTGGGAAGTGGTAGATTATGGAAAGTCCCCCCTGAAATCCCCCGTGTGCTCCAGCCCCAAGGTATCCACTTAATTCTGAATTCCAATTCTAGAATTCCCAGAATTGCTTTGTACCCTGCAATGGGAAAAACTGGCATTAACCCCAAATTAAGTTCCATTTTTGGGAAGTAGATTATGGAAATTCGCCCCTGTATCCCCCAGCCCCGAGGTGCCCCCCCTTAATTTGGAATCATTTTTGCACTGGGAAGCTTTTCTGTGTTTAATGTTGGTTGCACTCTGCGATGGGGAAAATCAGCATTACCCCAGAATTGGGGTGAATTTTTGGGAAGCAGATTATGGAAACCCCCCGGACTCCCCTGTATCCCCCAGCCCCAAGGTACCCCTTAATTTGGAATAACTTTTGCACCAAGAAGCTTTAGCATTGCTGATACTCTGCAGTGGGGAAATCAGCATTTACCCAGAAATTGGGGTGAATTTTTGGGAAGCAGATTGTGGAAAGCCCCCCTGGACCCCCCCGTGTCCCCCAACCCTGAAGTACCCCTTAATTTGGAAGCATTTTTGCACCAGGAAGCTTTTCCCTGATTAGCACTGGAAAAACTGGCATTAACCCCGAATTAGGTTCAATTTTTGGGGCAACAAATTATGGAAAGCCCCCCTGGACCCCTGTATTGCCCAGCCCCGTGGTACCCCTTCCTTTGGAGTCATTTTTGCCCCGGGAAGCTTTTCCCTGCTCAGCGCAGGTTGTACCCTGCAGTGGGAGAAGCCGGGATGCCCCAGGTGAGTTTTGGGGGTTCGTGCCCAGCCCGCGTTGCTGTGCCCCCCAGCTCTGACGTACCACTACGAGAGCCAGTGCATCCCCACGCCGGGCGCGTGGCTGGCCCACCAGCTGCCCGCCTGGTTCCAGAAGCTCAGCGTGGTGGCCACCTACGTCATCGAGGTGGCCGTGCCCGTGCTCTTCTTCGCGCCCCTGCGCCGCCTGCGCCTCTTCGCCTTCTACTGCCAGGTGGGCACGGGGCTCTGCTCCGGGGTGGGCATCCTGCACCTTGGGGGGTGGGCTGGATGGGCATCCTGCACCTCGGGGGTGCCCCAGGGTGGGCATCCTGCACCTCCTGGGATGGGCATCCTGCACCTCGGGGGGTGCCCCAGGGTGGGCATCCTGCACCTCGGGGGGTGCCCCGGGATGGGCATCCTGCACCTCCTGGGATGGGCATCCTGCACCTCGGGGGGTGCCCCAGGGTGGGCATCCTGCACCTCATTGGGTGCCCCAGGGTGGGCATCCTGCACCTCCTGGGATGGGCATCCTGCACCCCATTGGGTGCCCCGGGGTGGGCATCCTGCACCTCACGGAGTGCCCCGGGGCGGGCATCCTGCACCTCCTGGGATGGGCATCCTGCACCTCGGGGGTGCCCCGGGGTGGGCATCCTGCACCTCCTGGGATGGGCATCCTGCACCTTGGGGGGTGCCCTGGGGCGGGCATCCTGCATCTCGGGGGGTGCCCCGGGGCGGGCATCCTGCACCCCACTGGGTGCCCTGGGATGGGCATCCTGCACCTCCTGGGATGGGCATCCTGCACCCAATTGGGTGCCCCGGGATGGGCATCCTGCACCTCGGGGGGTGCCCCGGGGTGGGCATCCTGCACCTCGGGGGGTGCCCTGGGGTGGGCATCCTGCACCTCACGGAGTGCCCCGGGGCGGGCATCCTGCACCTCCTGGGATGGGCATCCTGCACCCCATTGGGTGCCCTGGGATGGGCATCCTGCACCCCATTGGGTGCCCCGGGGCGGGCATCCTGCACCCCATTGGGTGCCCCGGGGTGGGCATCCTGCACCTCGGGGGGTGCCCCGGGGTGGGCATCCTGCACCTCATTGGGTGCCCTGGGATGGGCATCCTGCACCTCGGGGGGTGCCCCAGGGTGGGCATCCTGCACCTCGGGCGGGCTGCTGGAGGGGTTCGGGTTTGGTTATTGGGGATTTTGTTGGTTTCGGGATTTCTGGGTGCTGTACTAGTGAGCGTGGTGGGTTTAGTGTTGGGCAATTACTGCTGTGTTCGCTTTTTGTTTTATTGATTTTGGGACTTTCTGGGCAGTGTGCTAGTGAGTGTGCTGGGTTTAGTGTTGGGCAATTCCTGGTGTATTCGCTTTTTGGTTTATTGATTTTGGGACTTTTTGGGCGGTGTGCTAGTGAGCGTGCTGGGTTTAGTGTTGGTGAACCGTCAGTGTACTCACTCCTTGTTGATTTCAGATTTTATTCGTTTTAAGATTGTTTGGGTGGTGTGCTAGTGAGTGTACTGAGTTTAATGTTGGGTAATTACTGGTGTGTTCACTTTTTGTTAATTTGGGATTTTATTAATTTTGGGATTTTTTGGGTGGTGTGCTAATCACTGTGGTGGGTTTAGTGTTAGTTAATTACTGGTGTACTCGCTTTTTGTTAATTTGGGATTTTATTAATTTTAAGATTTTTTTGGGTGGTGTGCTAATGAGTGTACTGGCTTTAGTGTTGGTTAATTACTGGTGTACTTGGTTCTTGTTAATTCAGGATTTTATTAATTTTCGGATTTTTTGGGTGTTGTACTAGTGAGTGTGGTGGGTTTAATGTTCACTAATTATTAGTGTACTCACATTTTGTTGATTTGAGATTTGGGGATTTTTGTGTGGTGTGCTAATCACTGTGGTGGCTTTAGTGTTGGTTAATTACTGGTGTACTTGCTTTTTGCTGATTTCAGATTTCGTTAGTTTTAAGATTTTTTGGGTCATATACTAGCGAGTGTGGTGGGTTTAGTGTTGGTTAATTACTGGTGTACTCACGTTTTATTATTTTGAGATTTTATTAATTTCAAGATTTTTTTGGGGGGTGGTGTGCTAATGAGTGCGGTGCCTTTAGTGTTCGTTAATTACTAGTGTATTCAGTTTTTGTTAATCCAGGATTTTATTAATTTTTGGATTTTTTTGTGTGGTGTGCTAATCACCGTGGTGGGTTTAGTGATTGTTAATTATTAGTGTATTCACTTTTTGTTGTATTCAGGATTTTATTTTGGGATTTTTTGGGTTGTATATTAGTGAGTGTGGTGGGTTTAATGTTCATTAATTACTGCTCAGTTTTTGTTGTGAGATAGGATTAGTAGGAAGGTAAAGTAGGTTTAAAACTTTAAAAGGATATAAAGGAAAATGTAAAAACGTGTGTGTGACAGCCCCGGGTCTCTTTGTGCCAGGGGGTGCCCGTGGGGGCCTCTCCAGGCTGGGTTTGGCTCATCCCCGTGGGCACCGGGCGGTGAGGTGGCCACACTGGAGCTGCTGGTTGGGCTGTGCGCGGTGTCCTCTGTCCCTCTGTCCCTGTGACACCCCCAAACCCTCCCCGCGCCCCCCAGGTCCTGCTGCAGGTCCTCATCATCCTCACGGGCAACTACAACTTCTTCAACGCGCTGACCATCGTGCTGGCCTTCTCCCTGCTGGACGAGGAGCACGTGGGGCGCTGGCTGGGCCGGCCCCGCAGGAGGCACAGCAGCGGTGAGACCCCAGCCCGGGTGGGGGGCACCCCTGGGGACAGGGGACACCGTGGGAGCCGCCACACGCACCACAGGGCAGGGGCCGTGCCCGTGGGCACCCCGGGAGTGCTTGGGTGGGAAGGGGCTGTGAATCCCATCCCGTTCCAGCCCCCACGGGCAGGGACACCTCCTGCTGGCCTGGGGTGCTCCAGGGCCATCCAGCCCGGCCTGGAGCTGCACGGGGCCAAGGCCTGCAGGGACAGCACCCAGGGAATGGCTCCCACTGCCAGAGGGCAGGCATGGATGGCATCTTGGCAATGAGGAATTCCTGCCTGGGCTGGCATTGCCAGAGCAGCTGGGGCTGCCCCTGCATCCCTGGCAGTGCCCAGGGCCAGGCTGGGCACTGGGGCTGGAGCAGCCTGGCACAGTGGGAGGTGTCCCTGCCATGGCACGGGGTGGCACTGGGGGCTCTGGGGTCCCTTCCCACCCAACCCATTCCAGGATTCCCTGATTTTCCCTCTTGGTGTTGGGGCTGGAGCTCCAGTGGGTCAGAGCCGGGTGTGGGAGGAGGAGGAGGAGGAGGAGGAAGAGGAGGAGGTTTCACTGCCCTCTGAAATGAGGCAATTCAGGAAGATGAATAATAACCGATAAATTATCTGCGTGGGGCCATCCATCCTGGGGCTCCCACCCTTTGGAATTCTGTATCCCAGTGAGGCTCTGCTGCTCCTGGGCCTTTCCCTCCTCCTTCCCTTTCAGCTGGCAGCAGTGGGGACCCCCAGCATCCCCAGTTTGGGGGGTCCTTCCCGGGCTGGGCAGGGGACAGGTGACACCACAGGCATGGCCCTGTGCCCGTGGGTGTCCCAGGGCTGTGAGGGGGGTCCCAGGCAGGCTCTGAGCCCCTCTGTGCCCCAGGCTGGCCCCCCAGCCTGGGCTCAGTGCTGGGCACGCTGCTGGAGCTCATCACCTACGGGCTCCTGCTCTGCTGGACCGTGCACTACTTCGGCCTGGAGCTGGACTGGGACAGGAAACTGCTGGACTCCAAAGTGGGTACGTGCCAGGGCACAGCCTGTGTGCCCCTCCCTGGGCACCGGGGCCGTGCCTGACCCGCATCTGTGCCCCCTGCAGCCTTCACCTACCACGAGTTCACCATGTGGCTGCGCACGGTGACACTGCCGCTCGTGGGGGTGGCCTCCCTGTCCCTGTCCTGGGAGATCCTCGTGGCCGTGTACCGGTGGGTGTGGGGGACACTGGGGTGCCCTCGGGGGGCATGGGGGACACTGAGGTGATCCCAGGGGTGGGTGAAACCAGGGTGCCCCCAGGGGTGTGTAGGACACCAGGGTGCCCCCAGGGGCGTGGGTGGAATTGGGGTGCTCCCAGGGGCGTGGGGGACACTGGGGTGATCCCAGGAATGTGGGGGACACCGAGGTGCCCTCAGGGATGTAGGGGACACCAGGGTGATCCCAGGAATGTGGGGGACAGCAGGATGACCCCAGGGGTGTGAGTGAAACCAGGGTGCCCCCAGGGGTGTGGAGGACACCAGGGTGCCCCCAGGGGCGTGGGTGGAATTGGGGTGCCCCCAGGGGCATGGGGGACACTGGGGTGACACCCTGGGAGCTGGGAAGGGCTGACCCCGCTGTGGGGTTTGAGTTGTCAGATGACAGCTCAACCGGGGGGGATGAGTTTCTTTGCCTCCACAACTCCCCCATTTGTGCCCCCCCAGCTGTGCCTGCGTCCGGGGATGCTTCTGGAAGCTCTGGGCCACCCTGCAGTGGGCCATCATGGCCACGGCCACCGTGGGCCTGTTCGCCGTTAGCCTGGTGAGGCCTGGGGGCCGCGGGGCATTGGGGACCCCCAAACCCCCCCAGGCCGTGACAGAGCCCCCCTGCCCTGCCCTGCTGTGCCCCCCAGGTGCCCTTCACCTACATCGAGCACGAGTCCAACGGGAAGCTGTGGCCCGGCATCCACCAGATGTTCGGGGCCGTGGAGCGCTTCCAGGTGGTCAATTCCTACGGGCTCTTCCGCAGGATGACCGGCGTGGGCGGCCGGCCCGAGGTCATCCTGGAGGGCAGCTACGACGGGCACAGCTGGACGGTGAGCCTGGGATGGGCACGGATGGATGGGGAGTGTGGGCTGGGCATGGGAATGGGCACAGCTGGACGGTGAGCCTGGGATGGGCACGGCTGGGCACAGAGCCTGGGCTGGGCACAGCTGGATGGGGAGTGTGGGCTGGGCATGGGAATGGGCACAGCTGGACGGTGAGCCTGGGATGGGCACGGCTGGATGGGGAGTGTGGGCTGGGCATGGGAGTGGGCACAGCTGGACGGTGAGCCTGGGCTGGGCATGGGAATGGGCACAGCTGGACGGTGAGCCAGGGCTGGGCACAGAGCCTGGGCTGGGCACGGCTGGGCAGAGCTGGACAGTGAGCCTGGGATGGGCATGGGAATGGGCACAGCTGGACGGTGAGCCAGGGCTGGGCACAGCTGGGCACAGAGCCTGGGCTGGGCACAGCTGGATGGTGAGCCTGGGCTGGGCATAGCTGGATGGTGAGCCTGGGCTGGGCACAGAGCCTGGGCTGGCCATGGGACTGGGCACAGCTGGGCACAGAGTCTGGGCTGGGCATGGGAATGGGCACAGCTGGATGGTGAGCCTGGGATGGGCACAGCTGGACACAGCTGGGTGGGGAGCGTGGGCTGGGCATGGGAATGGGCGCAGCTGGGCACAGAGTCTGGGCTGGGCATGGGAGTGGGCACAGCTGGACGGTGAGCTGGGGCTGGGCATGGATGGATGGGGAGTGTGGGCTGGGCATGGGAATGGGCACAGCTGGACAGTGAGCCTGGGCTGGGCACAGCTGGACACAGAGCCTGGGCTGGGCACAGCTGGGCACAGCTGGGCTCTGAGCCAAGGGTGGGGACACGGCGTCGGGGCTGGGAAGGGGCTCTGAGCTCGGGCAGTGCCAAGGCCCGGTTTTTCCTGCCAAGGGATTCCCCTGGAGCTCCTCCTGCCGAGGCCAAGGGGCAGCAGAGGGCAGGAGCGGGGCATGGCGCGGTCGGTCTGGTTGGAATCATGGAGATGGTGGAGTGCAACCATTCCCAGCACTGCCCAGGCCACCACTGCCCATGTCCCCAAGTGCCACATCCACACAGCTCTGAGGTCTCTCTGGGGTTGGGGACTCCAGCCTGTGCCAGGCCTGGGAGCCCTTTCCAGGAGGAATTTTCCCAATATCCGACCTAAACCTTCCCTGGTGCCACTCGAGGCCGTTTCCTCTCATCCTGCCCCTCACTGGGATTAGAGCCACCCTGGGTCCTTTTCCTGGGGCTGTGGTGACCTTGGCAGGACCAGGCCCTTGGCTGGATCAGGTTCTGGAGGTGTCCTGCCCCAGAATCCCGGGATTTTGGGTGGGAATGACCTTTTCCTGGGCTGAGGTGACTCCAGGCCCTGGGTGGGGCTGGGTTCCGGAGGTGTCCTGCCCCAGAATCCCGGGATTTTGGGTGGCAGTGTCCCTTTCCTGGGCTGAGGTGACCCTGGGCAGGACCCTGCCCTTGGTTGGATCAGGTTCTAGAGGTGTCCTGCCCCAGAATCCCAGGATTTTGGGTGGCAATGTCCCTTTCCTGGGCTGAGGTGACTCGGGGCCCGGGCTGGCGCTGGGTGTCCCTGTCCCCGTTGCCACGGCAGCCGTTCCTGTCCCCAGGAGATCGAGTTCATGTACAAGCCCGGGAACGTGAGCGCGGCGCCGGCCGTGGTGGCCCCGCACCAGCCCCGCCTGGACTGGCAGCTCTGGTTCGCCGCGCTGGGGCCCCACCAGAGCAGCCCCTGGTTCAGCGCCCTGGTGCTGCGCCTGCTGCAGGGACAGCCCGACGGTCAGACCCTGGCACTGGGACACGGGGGGCTCTGGGGACCCGGGGTGTGGTGGGACGTCCCCAGCACTGGTGCCACCATGGGTTTGGGGTGTCCTTGTTTGGGTCTGGGGTGTCCCTGGATGGATTTAGGGTGTCCCCAGTGCCTTGGAGGTGTCCCTGTTTGGGTTTGGGGTGTTCTGGATGGATTTAGGGTGTCCCCAGTGCCTTGGAGGTGTCCCTGTTTGGGTTTGGGGTGTTCTGGATGGATTTAGGGTGTCCCCAGTGCCTTGGAGGTGTCCCTGTTTGGGTTTGGGGTGTTCTGGATGGATTTAGGGTGTCCCCAGTGCCTTGGAGGTGTCCCTGTTTGGGTCTGGGGGGTGTCCCTGGCTGTGTTGGGGCTGTCTCTGGGTGTGTCTGGGGTGGGTTCAGGCTGTCCCCAAGTATGTTTGGGCTGTGTTTGGGGTGTCCCTCCCGTGTTGGAGCTGTCCCCAAGTGTGTTTGGGGTGTCCCTGGCTGTGTTTGGGCTGTCCCCCCGTGCCAGGGCTGTCCCCAGGTGTGTTGGGGCTGTCCCCCCGTGCCAGGGCTGTCCCCATCTGTGCCCCCTGTCCCGCAGTGATCCGCCTGGTGCAGACGGATGAGTCCCGGTACCCGTTCCACGCCCGCCCGCCCACCTTCCTGCGGGCCCAGCTCTACAAGTACTGGTTCACATCCCCCAGCGAGGCCAGGTGAGCGGGGAGGGTCCCCTGTGCCCCCAGCTCAGCCCTGGGGGTGTTTGGGGTCACCTGAGCCCCCTGTGCCCCCAGCCCAGCCCTGGGGGTGTTTGGGGTCACCTGAGCCCCTGTGCCCCCAGCCCGGCCCTGGGGGTGTTTGGGGTCACCTGAGCCCCCTGTGCCCCCAGCCCGGCCCTGGGGGTGTTTGGGGTCACCTGAGCCCCTGTGCCCCCAGCCCGCCCTGGGGGTGTTTGGGGTCACCTGAGCCCCCTGTGCCCCCAGCCTGGCCCTGGGGGTGTTTGGGGTCACCTGTGCCCCCAGCCCGGCCCTGGGGGTGTTTGGGGTCACCTGTGCCCCCAGCCCGGCCCTGGGGGGTTTGGGGTCACCTGAGCCCCCTGTGCCCCCAGCCCGGGCCCAGCGCCGTGGTGGCGGCGGCAGCACGTGCAGGAGTTCTTCCCGGCCGTGTCCCTGGGAGACCCCACGCTGGAGTCCCTGCTCAGCCAGCACGGCCTCAAGGTGGGCACGGGGTGACCCCTCCCTGGCTCCTGACCCCATCCCTCAACACCCCCGACCCCCCTGCCATGATCCTGACCCCCCTTCCCCTGCCCCCAGCTCTCTCCCTGACCCTATTCCACTGCTCATGACCCTCTTCCTTCACCTTGATCCCCTTGCCTCGCCCTTAACACCCCCAAGCCCCCTTCCCTCTCCCCTGACCCACGTTCTTGGCCCCCTGAACCTCTTCCCCCACCCTGACCCCCTTTTTCAGCCCCTAATTCCCCCCTTCCCTCACCCCTGGGCCCCCTTCCCTCTCCCTCGGTCCCCTGGCCCCCTCCCTGACCCCCTTCACTTACCCCAACCCCCTTTCTTGGCCCCTGACCCCATTCCCTCACCCTGATCCCCCTTTCCCTTACCCCTGACCTTCTTCCCTCCCTTTCCTGTCCCCTGACCCCATTCCCACACCGGGATCCCCTTTTTTGACCCCTGGCCCTTTTCCCTCACCCCCAGTCCCTTCCCCTCCTCCAACCCATTTTTTCTCCAGAACAAGCCCCCCCTGACCCCCATTTCCCCCCAGGACAATCCCCCTGACCCCTGTCTCCCCCCTGACCCCGTTATTTCCCCAGAACAAGCCCCCTGACCCCCAGAAACCCCCCACCCCATTTTTCCCCAGGACAATCCCCTGACCCCCGTTTCCCCCCTGCCCCCCGTTTCCCCCAGAACAAGCCCCCTGACCCCATTTCCCCGCAGGACAATCCCCTGACCCCCATTTCCCCAGGACAAGCCCCTGACCCCTGTTTTCCCCCGACCCCGTTTTTCCCAGAACAAGCCCCTGACCCCCATTTCCGTTTCCCCCCAGGACAATCCCCTGACCCCCCATTTCCCCCCCGACCCCCGTTTCCCCAGGACAATCCCCTGACCCCCGTTCCCCCCCGACCCCGACCCCCGTTTCCCCAGGACAATCCCCTGACCCCGTTTCCCCCGACCCCCCGTTTCCCCCCAGGACAATCCCCTGACCCCCGTTTTCTCCCCTGACCCCCGTTTCCCCCCAGGACAATCCCCTGACCCCCCGTTCCCCCTGACCCCCGTTTCCCCCCCAGGACAAGCCCCCCGTGCGCCGCCGGGCCGAGGCGCTGCTGCCGCGGCTGCTGAGCTCCGTGCGCCGCCTGTGCCAGCCTGTGTCGGGCCCTGCCCTGCTCTGGTCCCTCTACCTGGTGGCCGCCACCGCGGCGCTGCTGCGGGGCCTGGCCCGCCGGGGGCCGCCCCCCGCCCGCCACAAAGGGCCCCACGGGGAGAGCGCAACGGGGCACGGGTGCAGAGGGGGCACGGGGCACGGATGGGACACGGGGCACCGAGGGGACACGGGGTGCAGAGGGGACACGGGGCACGGATGGGACACGGGGCACGGATGGGACACGGGGCACAGGCACAGAGGGGGCACGGCCCGAGGGCCGGCAGGCCAACAAGAGGAAGAAGTAGCCCCTGCAGCCCCCCAAAAACGGGGGGCAGGGAGGGAGTCCCCGGCTGGGGGGGCAGCGCTTGTTGGACCCCAGCCCGGGAGGGGGGGGTGTGTGCCAGTGCCTTCAGCACGGTGTGGTGTGGCCATGCGGGGTGGGGACACACCCGGGGCTTGGGGACACCTGCCACTGCTACCTGGGGACACACCCGGGGCTTGGGGACACCTGCCACTGCTGCCTGGGGACCCTTGGGGACACCTCCCCAGTGTCCAGGCACTCCTGGGGACCCCTCCCTAGGGTTTGGGGGCTGCTTGGGGACATGTCCCAGTGTCTGGGGTCCCTGCCCCAGTGCCCAGGGACCCCTTGGGGACCCAGCCCCAGTGCCCAGGGACCCCTTGGGGACCCCTCCAGGCCCCACGGTGGGGGGGTCTCAGCGCAGGTCAGGGGCACAGAGCGGGTGGGGGCCCTGTGCCCGCGGGCTGGGGCAGTTTGGGCAGTGCCAGCCCTGCGGTTACCCTGCCCTGCCCAGCCCCTCAGGTCACTTTGGGGTGCTGCCCCCGCGGGCTCTGCCCATGCCGTGGTTCCCCCCTGCCCGGCTCAGCCCGAGCCCAGAGCTTTCCTATAATTTTCTAATTAAAGCCTTTGACATTCCAGCCCCGTGGCTCTGCTGGGTTTGGGGTTTGGGGGGTCCTGCCCTGGGCAGGGTGACCCCCTCAAGGCAGGGACTGGCACAGGGGCGCAGCAGTTGGAGCGGGTTTATTGTAGAGCCCCAGGATGGGGCCTGGGGGTGCTGGGGGGGCCTGGGAGGGTCTGGGGGTCCCGGCAGGGTTCGGGGGGGCTCAGCAGGGTTCGGGGGTCCCGCGGGACGGGGGGGTCACCAGCAGAGCTGCCCCGGGCAGTATTTGTCGATGAGGCCCTGGTAGTAAGCGCGGAGCTGCTGCACGTCGGGCAGCTCCTCCTGCTTGGTGTACAGGTCGAACTTGCTGCGGGGGCAAACGGGGGGTCAGGGCGGGGGGCTGCACCCCCCCCAAAGCCTCGGGGGGGGCCCGGCCGAGCCCCCAGCCCCTCCCCGGGCCCCCGGGCACGCACTTGAGCTCTCGGAGCCAGGGCAGCATGCGGTGATCCTCCTCCGAGCACAGGTGCCCGTAGTCGCCGTGGGCGTGCCAGGGGTAGAAGGAGTGGAAGCGAACCATGTAGAAGGCCTGGGGTTGGGGGGGACGCGGGCTTAGGGTGCGCCCCCGCGCCCCCAAACCTCCCGGGGGTCCCTGAGCCCCCCCCCACCCCCGGGCTGAGCTCACCTCCTTGGGCAGGGCGAACTTGTTGAACTTCATCACTTGGTACATGTACTCTGAAAAGGGGAGGGGGCGTGGGGAGGGGCTGCACCCCCGCCGGGGGGGACCCCGAGAGGCGCAGAGCCCCCCCAGAGGCACAGAGCCCCCCCAGAGGCACAGAGCCCCCCAGAGAGCGGCCCCTGCCCCGCACCAAGGGCTGCGGGCCGTGCAAAGGGGGCGGTGGGGAGGGAGGGGGGGTTCAGGGCAGCCCCAGCCCCCCAAACTCACCATCGTGGCCCCAGGACATGAGGACGTTGTCCAGGCCGCAGCCGGGCTGGTACATCCCGTACTCGGTGCTGGGGATGGGGTGGGCGTGAGGGGCTGGACCCCCCCAAACCCCTGCAGCCCGGCCGGGCCGGGGGTGCCGCCCCCCCCGAAGCCCCCGGGGTCCCGCTCACCTGTACCGGGGGTCTTTGGTGTCGGGGTTCTCGTGGAACGTGGAGTCTCCGTAGACCACCGACTTCTGCACCTTGCAGCCCACCGGGAAGGTGTCCCCGACCACGGCCCACTGCCGGGGGGGCACGGGGGTCACCGCGGCCCCCGAGGGTGCCCCGAGCCCCCTGCCCGCCGCGCCGCTCACCTGCGGCTCCCCGAACAGCACCAGCACCTTGCCCAGGTCGTGCAGGAGCCCCACGAGGTGGAACCAGTCTGGGGACGAGCGGGGCCGTGTCACCCCAGGGCCGGGGACCCGGCGGGGACAGGGCGGGGGACAGGGCGCGCTCCGGCCCCACCTTTGTCGGGGTGCGCCCGGCGGATGCCCCTCGGCCGTCTGGAAGGCGTGGAAGGAGTTGGGGAAATCCACGTCGGGGTCCGACTCGTCCACGAGCTGGTCCAGCAGCTGCAGCGCCTCCATGACGCTCATCCTCCGCTGCGAGCAGGAGCCGTACTGCGCGCTCTGGGGACAGCGGCGCGTGGGGACAGCGCCCGCCCCGCCCCGCCCCGGGCGGCTCGGGGTGCGGGGGCGAGGGCTGGGACACCCCCGCTGTGCTGGCACCGGGGACAGGGGGGTGACACTGGGGACAGGGGGGGTGACACCCGGGGGACAGGGGGTGACACCGGGGACGGGGGTGACACCGAGGGACGGTGGTGACACCGAGGGACGGTGGTGACACCGGGGGACGGGGGTGACACCGAGGGACACGGGGGGTGACACCGGGGGACGGGGGTGACACCGAGGGACAGAGGATGAGACCGGGGGACACGGGGTGACACCGGGGGACACGGGATGACACCGAGGGACGGGGGTGACACCGGGGACAGGGGTGACACCGGGGAGACACGGGGTGACGCCGCGGGTGGCCCGGGGCAGCTGTCACCTTCCTGCGGACGAACTCCACGGTCTGGTGCGTGTGCATGAGCCGGTAGGTGTTGTACACGCGGCCGATCAGCTTCCCCTCCTGCGGGGCAGCACCGGCGGCTGGGGGCGCTCCGGGGGCTGCCCTGTGCCCCGCGCCCCGCCCGCGCTGCCCGAGCCCCCCCCGGGTCCGGACCCCCCACTCACGGCGTAGTTGCGGAACTCGCTCCGGGCCTGGCCGGGCTGCGGCTCCTCGGGGGCGGCGGGGCCCTGCGGGGAACGGGGCTCAGCGGGACGGGACAGGGACAGGGGGTCAGGGGTCCCATGGGGCACCGCGGGACGGGGACAGGGGACAGAGGGGGTCAGGGGTCCCATGGGGCACCGCGGGACGGGGACAAGGGGCAGGGGACAGGGACCAGAGTGGCTCAGGGATCCCATCCTGCCCCAGCCCGGACACTGTGGGATGGGGACAGGGGACAGGGACAGGGGACAGGGAGCGGAGAGGCTCAGGGGTCCCATGCTGACCCCGGAATGGGGACACAGGACAGGGACAAGGGACAGGGGACAGGGACAGGAGGCTGGGGACAGGGGTACACTGGCACCAAGGAGAGACCTGGTCGCGTGGGATCACGCCGTCACAGGGGGTCACAGTGTGACCCACCAATGCATTGGTATCACACAATGTCACACTTTGTCACACCCTGCCACACAATGTCACACTTTGTCACACCCTATCACACGCTATCTATCACTGTGTCACACGGTGTCACACGGTGTCACATGGTGTCACAGATCACCGCACACTGTTCCCCCCCCCCACCCGGGGGCACAGACGGACCTGGGGGTGCCATCCCCGATCCCTGGGGGGTCCAGCCCAGGCTGTCCGTGGGTGGGGATGGGGGTACTGTTGGGGACAGTGTGCAGGTCCCTGGGGCCCTTTGGGGTGGGGTGGCACCCCCCAGCACAGGCGACATGGCCAAGGGGTCCCTCTGCCCCCCGGGTTTGGGGTGGCCTGGATGTGTCTGTCCCCCAGGTGTGTCTGTCCCCCCAGGTGTGTCTGTCCTGCCCCCAGGTGTGTCTGTCCCCCCAGGTGTGTGTGCTCCCTCCAGGTGTGTGTCTGGACCCCCCAGGGTGTCTGTCCCCCCCAGGTGTGTCTGTCCCCCCCCCAGGTGTGTCTGTCTGTCCCCCCCAGGTGTGTGTGTGTCCCCAGGTGTGTCTGTCCCCCCCAGGTGTGTCTGTCTGCCCCCCCGGTGCAGCCCCCCGCCGCACTCACCTCCCGCAGGCTGCTCATGCTGGGGCTGGGGGCTCCCGGGCTGGGGGCGGCCGCCGCGGCCCCGCTTTTATGGCGGGGGGTGGCGCGGGGGGCCCGCCCGGCCCCGCGGGGACGATCGGTGACAATCGGTGACAATCGGTGACCAGTTAACCCGCCCCGGTTAATGTTTGACAATGTCGCCCGCCGGGGCTGGGGACCCCGGGTCACACGCACACACTATCACCCGGTAGGGACACTGGGGAGCAGAACCGGCCCTGGGGCGGGGGCACAGCGGGGACACCGGGATGGCACTGCCCGGGGGGGGGGACAGCGCGATGGCACGGGTGTGACAGGGCACGGCCCGGGCTGGCACGGGTGGGCACGGACACGTGTGGGCACGGCCAGACATGGGCACGTGCGGGCACAAGCACGGCGGGACAGGGCACGGGCAAAGGGGGGACACGCACACGTGTGTGCCCCCACTGTCCCCACGCCCCTGTGGACACAGCCCCTGCTGTCACCTCCTGCCCCCGAGGGACTCAGCGCCTGTCCCCGGACATGGCCACCCCTCGCCCACCCCCTGCCCCATCCCATGGGATCGCTGTGCCCCATCCCCACGGGATCACCGTGTCCCATCCCTGCCCCATCCCATGGGATCGCTGTGTCCCATCTCATATCCCATCCCATGGGATCACCGTGCCCCATCCCATATCCCATCCCATGGGATCACTGTGCCCCATCCCTGCCCCATCCCATGGGATCACCGTGTCCCATCCCTGCCCTATGGGATCACCGTGCCCCACCCCATATCCCATCCCATGGGATCACCGTGCCCCACCCCATATCCCATCCCATGGGATCACCGTGCCCCATCCCATATCCCATCCCATGGGATCACTGTGCCCCATCCCTGCCCCATCCCATGGGATCACCGTGCCCCATCCCATATCCCATCCCCATGGGATCGCTGTGCCCCATCCCCACGGGATCACCGTGTCCCATCCCTGCCCCATGGGATCACCGTGTCCCATCCCTGCCCCATCCCATGGGATCGCTGTGTCCCATCTCATATCCCATCCCATGGGATCACCGTGCCCCATCCCATATCCCATCCCATGGGATCACTGTGCCCCATCCCTGCCCCATCCCATGGGATCACCGTGTCCCATCCCTGCCCTATGGGATCACCGTGCCCCACCCCATATCCCATCCCATGGGATCACCGTGCCCCACCCCATATCCCATCCCCATGGGATTGCTGTGCCCCATCCCATATCCCATCCCCATGGGATCGCTGTGCCCCATCCCTGCCCCATGGGATCACCGTGCTCCATCCCTGCCCCATCCCTATGGGATCACTGTGCCCCACCCCATATCCCATCCCATGGGATCACCGTGCCCCATCCCATATCCCATCCCCATGGGATTGCTGTGCCCCATCCCTGCCCCATGGGATCACCGTGCTCCATCCCTGCCCCATCCCTATGGGATCACCGTGCCCCATCCCTATGGGATCACTGTGCCCCACCCCATATCCCATCCCATGGGATCGCTGTGCCCCATCCCTGCCCCATGGGATCACCGTGCTCCATCCCTGCCCCATCCCTATGGGATCACCGTGCCCCATCCCATATCCCATCCCATGGGATCACCGTGCCCCATCCCATATCCCATCCCATGGGATCACCGTGTCCCACCCCATATCCCATCCCATGGGATCACCGTGCCCCATCCCATATCCCATCCCATGGGATCACCACGCTCCATCCCAGCTCCTCCTCACACGCTTTGTTTATTCCACACAAACCAGGATTCCCGGGAAGCAGCAACCGGGGCCAGGGTGGGTCAGGCACCCGCCAGGCCCAGCGGGGGCACCCAGGGGAGGGGACAAAGGCCTGGGCACCCCAATGCCCCTCAGGTGCCCCTTGGCAGCTCCACGGGGGGTGGGAAGTCCTGGGACACGCAGGGGATGGACACGCAGGGGATGGACACGCAGGGGATGGACACGCAGGGACAGCTCTGTCCGTGTGGCACCCAGGGGACATCCTGTCCCAGAACCTCCCAGGACACCCAGGGGGAATGGGGGCTGGGGAGCTCCTGGGAGGATTGGGGTGCTCTGGGAATGGGGTGTTCCTGGGAATGGGGGTGCTCTGGGACTAGGCTGTTCCTGGGAATAGGCTGTTCCCGGGAATGGGGTGTTCCCAGCAATAGGGTGTTCCCGAGAATGGGGTGCTCTGGGGGAACAGGCACATTCCTGTGGGAATGGGAATGTTTTGGGAATGGAGGTGTCCTGGGAATGGGGTGTCCCGGGAATGGGGGTGCTCCTGGGCGGCCAGGGCTGTTCTGGAGGGAGTGGGGGCTGCTGCTCTCGGGGGGCTGCTCAAGCTGCTCCCGGGGGGGTGGGACAATGACTGGGGTCACACATCCCTGTCCCACCGGGCCACGGGGTGACAGCCCTGGGGGGTGACAGCAGCACCCCGGGGTGACAGGGACGTGTCCCTTCATGCCCACGGGCCACCAGCCCGTGTGGGCACCCACTGAGCCTGTGGGGACACAACGTGGGGGTGTCCCCGAGGGTGCAGCAGGGGACAGGGTTGGACAGCACAGGGCCAGGAGTGGGGCACAGGGCCCCAACCTTTCCACTGCCCCCCACATTTGGGGACATCTCCCTTTGGCCAGCTTCTGTCGAGCTGTGGGTGACACAGGCTGGGGACAAAGCGCCAGGGGAGGGGACAATGTCCATGCTGAGGAGGGCAGGACCCCCCAGCACCCGGAAAGGTGCCAGTCCCAGGCGGGACCCCCAAGTGGGGAAAGTGCTGGGGCTGCCCGTCCCCCAGCCCGAGCGGGGTCCCCATGCCCTGTCCTTGTGGGGTCCCCGTGCCCTGTCCTTGCCAGGTCCCTGTGCCCTGTCCTTGCGGGGTCCCCTGTGCCCTGTCCTTTGCCGGGTCCCCGTCCCCTGTCCTTGTGGGGTCCCCGTGCCCTGTCCTTGTCAGGGTCCCCGTGCCCTGCCCTTGCCGGGTCCCCTGTGCCCTGTCCTTGTCAGGTCCCCATGCCCTGTCCTTGCAGGGTCCCCGTGCCCTGTCCTTGCCGGGTCCCCGTGCCCTGTCCTTGCCGGGTCCCCAAGTCCTGCCCTTGCCGGGCCCCCCAGCCCCAGTGCCACCCTGGGGAAGGGCTGGGGCGCTGGGGGTGCCCTGGGGGGCCCCACGGCAGGCACGGGAGTGCTGGGTCAGCAGGAGGGTCTTGCACAAGGTTCCGGCGCTGCTGCGGTCAGCGGGATTCCCGGTGGCCTTTTGGACCCGCCCCGCACCGCCGGGCCACTGCCAGCCGCCACGGGCCACCGCCGGCCACCAGGGGCCACTCTGAGCCACCGCGGGTCACCGCGGGCCACCGCCGGCCACCAGGGGCCACTCTGAGCCACCGAGAGTCACCACGGGCCACCAGGGGCCACTCTGAGCCACCGAGAGTCACCACGGGCCAGCACCGGTCACCGTCAGTCCTCGGGGCCACCGCCGGCCGCCTCGATCCCGTTGGGTCACCACGGGCCACCAGCAGTCCCCACGGTGCCGCTGCAGCTCCTGCCCGTCCCTGGGCGCTCCGGCGGGAGGCTCCGGTGCCCGGAGGAGCCCGCGGCGGGGCTCGGGGGTCCCGCGGGGCGGGGCCGCGCCCCCCGCTCAGCCGTAGCTGTGGGGGCTCTTGGGGTTCATGGGGGACGAGTCGCGGCGGCCGGACTGTCCCCGCAGCTGCCACAGGCGGTGGCTCAGGTTCTGCACCTGGCAGGTGCCCAGCACGCAGCCCACCCGCGCCAGGTGCGCCCCGGCGTGCCGGCGGCCCCGGGCGGCCCGGGGGTCCCACCGGGGGTCCCGCCGCCGGTGGTGCCGCAGGATGAGGCGCCGCACGTGCCACGGCGGGGGCCGGGGGGCGGCCCACGGGCCGTGCCGGGCAGCCGGGGCTCGGTGCCGCAGGGTCCCGACGGGCTGCGGGGCCGGGGGGGCTCCGGGGACAGCGGGGCTCCGCTCCGGGGGGCTCCGTGCCGGGGGGGCCCTGCAGGAGAGAAGGGACGCGGTCAGGGGGACACAGCTGCGGCTGCCGGGCACGGGGGGGGCACCGCGCCAGCCTCGGGGGGCACCGGGCACCGCTGAGCCCGGAGCCAGCGCTGAGCCCGGGGCTTCCGGAGCGGCGGCGGCGGAGGAGGAGGAGGAGGAGGAGGAGGAGGAGGAGGAGGAAGCAGCCGCTACCTGCCGGCACACACGTACCCCGAGCACACGGACACGTGTCCCGCGCACACGACACCTCCGGGCAGCGCCGGTCCCGCCGAGCCCCCCCGGCTCCCCCCGCTCCGCCCACCCCGTTCCCACGGGCTCTGCCCCGGCCCCCACGTGCCCCGGCCGCGGCACCCACGCCCGAGCCCCGGGCACGCGCGGGGGGGTCCGGGCACCCCCACGGTGCCACAGAGCTGCCCCCGGCCTCAGAGCCCCCGTCCCGGGACGCCTCTTCCTCAGGGGACCCCTCCTCAGTTCCAAGGAACTTGGGGCTTTCTGTCCAACTCTCAGTCCCGTCTTCCTCTTTTCCCCTTTTTTAACATTTCCTCCCCATTTTGACCCTCGTCCCGTGGCCCACAGGACCCCAGCCCAGCCCAGCCATGGCAGGGGGTGCCCGGCGGGGTCGGGGTGCCCCGGTGCCCCCCACGCACGGCGGTGCCAGGGCTGCTCCCCCCGCTGCCCCCGAGCCAGGCGGGGATCCCCGGGCCCGGGGCCGGCCCGGGCGCGCTCCCCGCGCAGGGACGCGCACCCGCACGCGGGGTGTGCGCAGTCACGGGGGGGCCCGGCCCCGAGACCCCCCCGGGCACCCGCACCGGCCCCGGGCACCCCCGAGCCCCCCCACACAAAATCTCTGCCCCGGCGTGCGCCAGCCCCCGCGGCTCTGGCACACCTGGCACACCTGGCACACCTGGCACACCTTTGCACACCTGGCCCCTCCCGCACCCACGGGGGTGCCCCCGGTGCCCATGGCGGGGGCCAGGACCCCGCACCCCCCGCCCGGTACCGCATCCCCGGGAGGGGGCCCGGCAGGAGACGCTGCCCCGGGACCCCCCAGGCCCCATCCCGGGGGGAGCGGGGAGGGCGCGGAGGGGGCGGGGGGGGGGGGCGGTAAAGGGGGTGCGGGGAAAGGGGGTGCGGGCGGGCAGGAGGAGCGGGGAGGGGGCTCGGCAGGGGCGAGCGCGGGGGGCTCATCCCGGGCAGAGAATGCAGGCAGGGGGTTCCGGCGGGGGCCGGGCAGGGGTGCGGGCACGGGGTGCGGGCACGGGGTGCGGGCAGGGATCGGGGCAGGGATCGGGGCAGGGATGGGGCAGGGATCCGGGCAGGGATGGGGCAGGGATCCGGGCAGGGATGGGGCAGGGATCCGGGCAGGGATGGGGCAGGGATCGGGGCAGGGATGGGGCAGGGATGGGGCAGGGATCGGGGCAGGGATCCCAGGGATGGGGCAGGGATGGGGCAGGGTCCCTCACCTGCGCGGCGGCAGGGCCCGGCCGTGGGGCAGCTCCAGCAGGCACAGCGCGAAGCTGACGCAACCCAGCGCCAGCGGGGCCGGGGCCCGCATGGCCGGACGGGACGGGACGAGCGGCGGCGGCTGCGGGAGGCGCGGGGCGGGTGGCTCGGCGCGGGGGTCGCGCTGCGCTCCGGCTCCAGGTCGCAGCGCCCTGCTCGGGCTGCCCCCGCTCCGCTCCCTGCCTGCGCCGCAGCCGGGGGCGGCGCGGGGTCCCGGCGGTACCGGAGCGGGACCGGGCTGCGCTGCCTCGGGCTCGGCTCGGTCCCCGCTCGGCGCTGCCGCTCCCCGCCGCGGCCCAGGTTAAATATCGCCGGGGCCGGCGGGCGGGAGGAGCCCCACGGGACGGGAGGAGCCGCGGGCGGGAGCAGGAGCAGCCCCGCGCCGCCCTTGGCTCCGCACCGGCCCCGGAGCCCCGGCCGCGCACCGGCTCCGCACCGGCCCCGGCACCGCAGCGCCCCCGCAGCCCCCCGGCCCCGCAGTGCCCGTCCCAGACCCCGCAGTGCCCCCGGTCCCCCCGGCCCAGCACCGCCTTCGCACATTCCCCGGGCCCGCCCCAGCTCCGCAGTCCCAGCCCCGCACCGGTCCCGGTTCCGCAGCGGCCCCGGCCCCGCACCTTCCCTGGCACCGCCCCGCAGCACCCCAGGGCCGAGCCCGCCCCGCACCGCGCCCCGGTACCGCTTGTACCAGGCCCCTCGGCCCCGCCGCCCCCGGGACCTTCCCGGAGCGGGGCCGGGGCTGGGCTGGGGGCTGGTCTGGGGGGCAGTGGGACGGGGCCGGGGCTATGGGGGGGTCTGGGCATCCCCGCAGCCCCCCGGCCGGGCCGGGTCCGCGCTGCCCCGTGCCCCGTGCCCTGCCAAGCCCGGCCGTGCCCTCCCGCCTGGCACCGCCGGGCACCCCCCGGGCACCCCGACACCCCCCCTGCCCTGGCGGGGACCCCGGGGGCACAGAGCCCCCCAGTGCAGCGCAGTGCCCCAGCAGGGACAGCCCCATGCGCCCCCGGTGCTGCCCGGGCTGACTCCGTGTTTAAAGCATCACATGGGGCCCTGCGGAACAACCGAGGAATGTAAATCCACCGGGATCAGAGCGGCCCCGCTCCTCCCGGGCAGCAGCTCCCCCAAACTGGGCTGCTGGGGGCCCGGGGGGGCTCCTGGGGGGCTGCCCCTGAGCTGGGCAGGGGAGGGGTCCCCACAGCTTCCCTCGCTGGGACCCCCGGCCGGGACCCCCACCCTGCTCGGGGCCGGCGCTCCGGGGGGATCGGGGGAGACCCCCCAGCACCGCCGGGGGCCCGAGCCGGGCCGGAGCCCAGCGCTGGGGGTCCCCGCTCCCCCCGGCGCGGCTTCCCCAGGCCGAGGGCCGGGGGCCTCCGCGTGCCCGGCATCGCTGGGATTCTTCCGCATGATCGGGACACAAAGGCTCCACACACCCGGGCCCGTGCGCGGGGATTTGGGGCAGCACCTGATCCCGGCGCGGGGGGCACGGCCGGGGGCGGCGGGACACGGCCCCGAGCGGGGCGGGGGGCACGGCCGGGCCCCGCCGCGACCCCCGGTGCCGCCCGGCTCCCGGGGAATCCCTGCCGCGGGCCGGGCTCTGCGCTGGGCTGGGAGAGGGGAAACGGAGCGGGAGGGAAAACCCGGCCCAAAACAAGGCCGAGAGCCGCGGGCGGGGGACGCGGGACACGCCGGGCCCCCGCCCCGAGCCCGCCGCCGCCCCCGCGGTGTCCCCACGGCTGCGCCAGCGGGTGTCACCCCCTGGGATCCGGGACACAGAGGTGACATCTGTCACCCAGCGCGGCGCGGCGCCAGCGCCCCCACAGCGACCCCAGCGCCATCCCGGGCTCCGGGCCGGGCTCCCCGCCCAGGCCCTTGTGCGGGTCCCCGTGCGGGGCAGGGCCAGCCGCTGCCACCCCAGGGACAAACCCGCGTCACCAGGGTCAGTGTCACCAGGGCCAGTGCCACCAGGGCCAGTGTCACCAGGGCCAGTGTGACCAGGGCCAGTGCCACCAGGGCCAGGCTGGGCACGAGGAGGGGGCTCTGGGACACGGCAGGGGTGCAGCTGAGCCCCCGGCCCGCAGCAGGGGCAGGACCCGTTTCCCTGCCCTCCTCCTCCTCGGGGGTCACCAACCCTGGGAGGGACCCCGGGCGCTGTCCCTGCCCGGCCCTGCTGGGTCCGGCTGTCCCCTCACGGCCACCCCGGAGCTGCTGCCACCCGCCGGACCCGCGGCGGGAGCTGCCGTCCCCGGGTCACCCCATCTGTCCCCGGGGCCCGGCAGCGCTTTCCCTCTCCCTCTTCCTCTCCCTCTTCCTCTCTGCTGGCTGCCGGCCCTGGGAACCCAGGAGAAGTTTTAATTAGCTTAATTGCCTGCTGGCTGAGGCCCCGGGGCAGGGCGGGGGCTGCAGCAGCGCCCGCAGCCCCGCTCCGGTCACCCCCTCCCCAAAAAGCGCCCCTGGTGCTGGGACCCCCCGAGCAGCACCCGGGGGCGGGGGGCACAGCCGGGACCCCCAAACCGAGCGGCCGCGACCCCATCCCGGAGCCCACCGGGACCCCCGAGGCGGCCGCACACGGCCCCGGAGCCGTGTCCCGCTGGGCAGCGGTGACAGCGACACCCCGGGACATCGGGCTCCGTGTCCGGGCCGCGGGAACGGCCGGGAGCTGCCCGGGGAGGGGAGGAACCGCGGCCTCCAGCCTGCAGACACGGCGGTGTCCCCAGGGCCACCAGGGCCACCAGGGCCACCAGCATCCCCAGTGCTCCCAGTGTCCCCAGTGTCCCCAGTGTCCCCACTGTCCCCAGGGTCCCCAGCATTCCCAGTGAACCCACTGTCCCCAGTGTACCCAGTGTCCCCAGGGTCCCCAGGACCACCAGGGTCCCCAGGGCCACCATCATCCCCAGTGCTCCTGGTGTTCCCAGTGTCCCCAGGGTCCCCAGGACCACCAGGGTCCCCAGGGCCACCATCATCCCCAGTGCTCCCGGTGTTCCCAGTGTCCCCAGTTTTCCCAGTGTCCCCAGTTTTGCCAGTGTCCCCAGTATCCCCAGGGTCCCCAGGGCCACCAGCATCCCTAGTGCTCCCGGTGTCCCCAATGTCCCCAGCATCCCCAGTGCTCCCAGTGCTCCCAGTGTCCCCAGCGTCCCCAGTGCTCCCAGTGTCCCCAGCGTCCCCAGTGCTCCCAGTGTCCCCAGTGTCCCCAGTGTCCCCAGAGTCCCCAGAGTCCCCGGTAGCAGCTCTTGCCCGAGAGGATCCCGGGCACACGGCACGACTGGGCTCTGCACGTGCCGTGTGTCCCCGTGCCCGTGCCCCGTTCCTGTCCCCGTGCCCGTGTCCTGCGCTCCCTGTGCCCGCTGCTGCCCCTGCGGTGTCACTGCTGCCACCACGGCCCGCGGCACCGCCAGCCGCCACCGCTCCCTGCAGTGCCACCCCTGCGGTGCCAATGCCACCCCTGCGGTGCCAGTGCCACCCCTACAGTGCCAGTGCCACCCCTGCGGTGCCGGTGCCACCTCTACAGTGCCAGTGCCACCCCTGCGGTGCCAATGCCACCCCTGCGGTGCCGGTGCCACCCCCGCGGTGCCGACCCTGCCGGCGCAGACCCCAGCGGTGTCCCCGTGCCCGTCCCACGCTGGCACAGGACAGTCACACCCGCACGGCCCCGGGCGCTGCCAGGCTGGATCAGCCCGGTGTTCCCGTTCCCAGCCTCGGCACCGCTCCGGTCCCACGTCCCCGCTGTCCCCGGGCTGTCACCGGGCTGGCGGCCCCGTGTCACTGTCCCACGGGGTCCCAGCGCGTGTCCCCTGCTCTGTGCCCGCACAGCCCCCCGTGCTCCCTGCAGACCGGGTGTGGCTCCGTGCCGGGGACACGGGGACATGGGCATGGGGGGACACGGGGACACGGGGATGTGGGGACGGGGATGTGGGGATGTGGGGAATGTGGGGATGTGGGGACGTGGGGATGTGGGGACGCGGGGATGTGGGGATGTGGGGATGTGGGGATGTGGGGATGCGGGGATGTGGGGATGTGGGGACACGGGAATGTGGGGACACGGGAATGTGGGGACACGGGGATGTAGGGATGTGGGGACACGGGGATGTGGGGATGTGGGGATGTGGGGATATGGGGATGTGGGGATATGGGGATGTGGGGATGTGGGGACATGGGGACATGGGGACACAGGGATGTGGGGATGTGGGGATGTGGAGATGTGGGGATATGGGGATGTGGGGATATGGGGATGTGGGGATGTGGGGACATGGGGACACGGGGACACAGGGATGTGGGGACACGGGGATATGGGGATGTGGGGACACGGGGACACAGGGATGTGGGGACACGGGGATATGGGGATGTGGGGACACGGGGACACGGGGATGTAGGGATGTGGGGATGTGGGGATGTGGGGATGTGGGGATGAGGGATGCGGGCACGGCCACCCCGCTGCCAGGCCGCACCCTGCAGATGGCCGAGCCCTGCATGGGCACCTGGCACAGGGACACCTGCGGCTCGATGCCACCACCGGTCACCGCTGGCCCACCCCGCGGGTGTCCCCAGGAGCCGCCCTGGGCCAGCTCTGCCCCGGTCCCAGCGCGGGGCACTGGGGGCTCTGCGGGGCCGGTGCCCGTACCCCGACACGGAGCCAGCCGTGTCCCGAAACGCCGCCCATGTCCCGACACGGAGCCAGCCGTGTCCCGACACGCCGCCCATGTCCCGACTCGGAGCCAGCCGTGTCCCGACACGCCGCCCATGTCCCGGAGGGACGCGCAAGGGCCGGGCGGGGTTGCATCACCCCCGGCCGGGTGCGGGTGCGGGTGGGGAGCCCGCTCGGGGGGTGCCGGGACCGGCCGCGCACCCCGGGATCCCCCCAGGGCCGGGGCTGGCGGTGCCCTGGGCTGTCCCTGCCCGGGGACACCGCGGGGACACCGGGGCTGCCCCAGGGCTGCGGAGCTGCCGCCGCTGCCGTGCCCCGGCCGGGGGCACCGGGGCGGGTCCTGCCCGGGCCCCGGGTGTGTCCTGGGCCTGGCACGGGCCAGCTCCGGGACCGGACGGGACTTAACGGGACGGGCAGAGCGGCAGTGCGGGCGCTGCTCGGGGCAGGGGCACCGCGGGCTGTGCCTGGCATGCTGCCACCCCAGCCCCGTGCCCGCTGTGCCCCAGGTTGCACCGGAGCCGCCGGGAGCGGGGACAGCGAGGGCCGACCCCAGCTCCCGCAGGAACGGCACCGGACACCGCTGTCCCCGAGGCAGGGGTGGCACGGAGCCCCGAGTGCCGGGGACACCACGGGATGGGGACACCGAGCCTCAGGGTCGTGTGCTGGGGGTCACACCTGTGTGCGGGGTCACACCTGTGTGGGAACACATCTGTGTGGGAACACATCTGTACGTGGTGCACACCTGTGTGTGGGTCCACACCTGAGCGGGGGTCCTTTCCAGGGGGCCTGCGGGCACATGGGGGCCGTGTCCAACCTGCGGGGGTCTGTGCTCACGGGGGTGTCCCCCTTGCATCGGGAGGGTCCCCACACGCGTGGCCGTGCACACCTGAGGGCTCCGTGGTCCGTGCGCACTCTGGGATGGCCCTGCACACGATGGGTGTCCGAACACCCCTGGATGTCCCCGCACACCCCCGGTGTCCCCGTGTCCCTTCCACTCTCGGACCCCCCCCACCCCCCCCCCTCGGGGAAGCCCCTCGTCAGGCCCCGCCCCCTTCCAAGCAGGCCCCGCCTCGTCTGCGCTTAGCCCCGCCTCTCCAGCCGCGGCCAATGGGAGGCCGGCCCCTCCCGGCCGCAGCCAATGGGAAGCGCGGCCCCGCCCCCCGCGGCGGCCGGCGCTGGCGCAGGCGCGGTGCGCGCGGGGCCAAGATGGCGGCGGCGGCGGGCGGTGGGCGCGGGCGGGCGGCGGCGCCCTGAGGAGCCGAGCGCGGCCTCGCGGGGCTCCAGGGCCGGCCCGGGCCGCCCCCGCCGCCATGGCCCGCCTGGCCGACTACTTCGTGCTCGTGGGATACGACCCCGGCAAGCGCGGTGAGCGGCGGAGGGACGCGGGGGCCGGGCCCGCGCGGGGCCGCCCCGGCCGGGGCTGCGGGGGCCGGGACCGTGCGGTGGGCGCGGGGCCGGGGCCGCGGGGTGCGCCCGGGCCCGGGGTGCGGGGCGGCGGTGCACGGTGGTGCTGGACGCGGGACGGGGCTGTGGGGCCGTCCCGGGCGTGCGGGGTGAGCCGGGCCGGGGGAGCGGAGCCGTCCCGGGGCC
This sequence comes from Emberiza elegans, assembly GCA_024865655.1. NCBI lineage: Eukaryota > Metazoa > Chordata > Aves > Passeriformes > Fringillidae > Emberiza > Emberiza elegans. The sequence goes on from JALJVW010001137.1 coordinate 5,079,529, forward strand.
GCGGGGCTGCAGCCGGTGCCGGGCCGGGCAGCACCGGGCCGTTCTCAGCCCGCCGCGAATCCGCTCCGGGCGGCCCCCGGGCAGCTCCCGGCAGCCGGAGCCGCCCCTGCGCGGCTCGGCGCGTTCACGGTTTGGGTGTTTTCGGTCTGTCTCCCTCCCCCGCCGTGCGCGGGCTGTCACCGCTCCGGAAACATCGGCTGGGCCTGGGGGGGCACTGCTGTCCTGCGGGCACGGCCCCGGCCCCGGCCCGCTCCCCCTGCGCATCTCGCTCCGGGCACGGACGGGCTGCTCCCAGTGCTGCTTCCAGCGGGCACCCACTGCCCCTGTGCCCCCAGCCCCATTCCCCGGGCACCCACAGCCCCTGGGATAGGGGGCTGTGCCCCCAGCCCCGTTCCCTGCGATGGGGGTACAGCCCCCAGCCCCATTCCCCGCGATAGGGGGCTGTACCCCCAGCCCCATTCCCCAGGCACCCCCAGCCCCGTTCCCTGCGATGGGGGCTGTGCCCCCAGCCCCATTGCCCGGGCACCCCCAGCCCCCTCAGGCAGGCCCTCATGCCCTCGCTGCTCCCTCCTGACCCCCGGATCTGTGGGATGTCCCACAGTTTCTCCATCCTCTCCCTCATCCCTGCTCGCTGTCAGGTGATGCTGTGGGTTGTTGTGGTTGTGGCGTGTTCCTTGTTGTGGATTTATGGTCTCTTCCCATCCTGTTCCCTTCTGGTTCCTGCCCCCAGAGCTGTCGGGGCAAATGAGCTTTGGCAGCGTCACAGAGGAGGTGCAGTGCCCTAAAATCAGGAAACGAGGCCTTTGCTGCGGAACCCCCGGGTGTCTGTTCCCACCTGGCACCCTCCCAGCTGTGGCTGAGCTTGTTCCAGGCCTGTGCCCGCAGCTGGGGAAGGGGAATGCTCATTTTGCTGCGGGTTTGCCCACCGGGGGATGCTGATGGGCTCAGATGCACGGTCCCAGGGCGGATCCCAGCCCCATCGCAGGGTCCCTGGAGGGGGCAGGAGGAGTGAGCTGTGTGTCGGGAGTGCTGGAGAGCAGAGCTCTGGATCAGAGTTTGGTGTTCCCTCAGGGCTTTCTGCTCGTGCGCTGTTGGTTTGGGGTTTTGTTGTTGTTGTTATTGCAGGCGTGCTCCCCAGTGTCCCCTTGTCCTGGGGCGCTGGGGTGGGCAGGAGCTGCTGTCCCACAGCTCACACCGTGCTGGGGTGGGAGATGCAGGGGGCGTTCCAGGATTCCGTGTGGGACCAGCTTCCACGTCCTCTCAGGAGCCGTGCTGGGTGGCTGTACCCCTTTATCCTGCCTCCAGGGGCTTCCTCCTGCCTCTTCTTCCTCGTCTCCTCCCTGAGGACGCTGCAGCTGGGACCTGCACCTTCAAACCGCTGCTGTCCCCTGGCTGGGGACTGGTGGGGATCAGGGACCCGGCGTTCCTTGGGCTGGGGCTCCCGGAGTTTCCCAGGGAGTGAAATGTCCCAGCTGTGCCCGGGGTCGTTTGGGATTTGTCTGGGGAGAGGGATGATGCTGTGAGGCGATGTGCTTGGCTGCAGTGGCACAGCCAGAGGAAGAACAGGTTAGTGTGGGATATTGGGAGGGAATTCCTGGCTGGGAGGGCAGGCGGGCCCTGGCACAGCGTGCCCAGAGCAGCTGGGGCTGCCCCTGCATCCCTGGCAGTGCCCAAGGCCAGGCTGGGAGCAGCCTGGGACAGTGGGAGGTGTCCCTGCCATGGCAGGGGCAGATCAAGATGAACTTTCTGTTCCCTTCCCACCCAAATCACTCGGTGATTCTGCGCCGCTGGGAAGGGAAGAGTTCACACTTCACAAATTATGTTCCCTTGGTGTAAATACTCACTTTATTTTGGGTTGGACTCACCTCTGCAGGGAGGGGATGGCTCCGGGATGTTGTGGGAGATGGATCCAGGTTCCCCTGGGAGGGGACGGGTCCCAGACCCCAGTCCAGCCCTCCTGGCTGCTGGGACGGCCCAGTCAGCAGTGTGCCCTGGGCAGGATGAGGCCTCAGGAGTTGTGGCCTCTCTGTGCCAGCCCAGGCAAAGCCCTTGCCGTGCCAGGCTGGAGGTGTCCGAGCCGTGTCCCCAGGGATGGACTGGCACCGGTTCTGTGGTTTTTGGGATCAGGCTGGCAGCATTCCCGGCTCCCAGCTCTGTTTTCCCACCCCCCTCCCTGCTTAGATAATGCTGGAGGAAGGGCAGCGGCGCTCATCTGCCGGTGACTAATTGCTGTACAGGTTGGGCTGCTCTGGCAGAGCCGTGGGCTGTGCCAGGCTGGGCTGTGCCATCCCTGTAAGCCTCACCTGTAAACAAAGCTGGGCTGAGCTGCGCCAGGGCTGGATGAGCCCCTCGGCATTGGCAGGGCCCCGGGAGCGCAGTGCCTCGGTGCAGTTTGTGGGAACAAAACCGAAAGCAGATCCGTGCTGGGGTGGGCTGCTCTGGCTTCCCGGGGGTCCCTGGGTGCTGCTGGAGCCGCCGGTCCCGGGGGTTCCCTGGAACAGCCTCGTCCCCAGGGCCTGGGACCGCGTCCTGCCCTGCGGGCAGGGGCAGGAAAGGGCTCTGAACTCTCTCAAGGGCTCTGGCTTTGGCTGTGCCGCGGGGCCTTGAGCTGCTCTGGCTGCACGGGCTGTCCAGGGCCCAGGCAGGCATCCAGACGCTTCTCCTGGTTTGTGGGGCCGTGGGGGCCGTGTCCAGGAATGCAGAGCGTGGACGCAGCACCTGCCTGGCACTGGCACAGTGTCCCCGTGTCCCTGCGCTGTGCCAGGCTCCCAGCCTGCTCTGTGGGGCTGTGTGGGGCTCCAGGGAAAAGTGTGGAGTGACCGCTCCTGGCAGTGGGAACCAGCTCCTTCCATGGCAGGGGCTGTTTTATTGTGTGCTGATTGCTCACATTATTCCCTGGAAATGGACGGGTCTGGCTCTTCCTTCAGCTTCCCAGAGCTGGGATTGTGCTGGGTTTTACCTGGGAATGGTGACTGCCCAGAGCTGGGATTGTGCTGGGATTTACCTGGGAATGACAGCTGCCCAGAGCTGGGATTGTGCCTGGTTTTACCTGGGAATGACAACTTCCCAGAGCCGGGATTGTGCTGGGCTTTACCTGGGAATGGTGACTTCCCAGAGCTGGGATTGTGCCGGGTTTTACCTGGGAATGACAGCTGCCCAGAGCTGGGATTGTGCCTGGATTTACCTGGGAATGACAGCTGCCCAGAGCTGGGATTGTGCCTGGATTTACCTGGGAATGACAGCTGCCCAGAGCTGGGATTGTGCTGGGATTTACCTGGGAATGACAGCTGCCCAGAGCTGGGATTGTGCCTGGTTTTATCCAGGAATGGTGACTTCCCAGAGCTGGGAATGTGCCAGGCTTTACCTGGGAATGACAGCTGCCCAGAGCTGGGATTGTGCTGGGCTTTACCTGGGAATGGTGACTGCCCAGAGCTGGGATTGTGCTGGGCTTTACCTGGGAATGACAGCTGCCCAGAGCTGGGATTGTGCCAGGCTTTACCTGGGAATGACAGCTGCCCAGAGCTGGGATTGTGCCTGTTTTTACCTGGGAATGACGACTTCCCAGAGCCGGGATTGTGCTGGGTTTTACCTGGGAATGACAGCTGCCCAGAGCTGGGATTGTGCTGGGATTTACCTGGGAATGACAGCTGCCCAGAGCTGGGATTGTGCCTGGATTTACCTGGGAATGACAGCTGCCCAGAGCTGGGATTGTGCTGGGATTTACCTGGGAATGGTGACTTCCCAGAGCTGGGAATGTGCCTGGTTTTACCTGGGAATGACAGCTGCCCAGAGCTGGGATTGTGCCGGGTTTTACCTGGGAATGGTGACTTCCCAGAGCTGGGAATGTGCCTGGTTTTACCTGGGAATGACAGCTGCCCAGAGCTGGGATTGTGCCTGTTTTTACCTGGGAATGACAGCTGCCCAGAGCTGGGATTGTGCCGGGATTTACCTGGGAATGACAGCTGCCCAGAGCTGGGATTGTGCTGGGCTTTACCTGGGAATGACAGCTGCCCAGAGCTGGGATTGTGCTGGGCTTTACCTGGGAATGACAGCTGCCCAGAGCTGGGATTGTGCCTGGTTTTACCTGGGAATGACAGCTGCCCAGAGCTGGGATTGTGCCTGGTTTTACCTGGGAATGACAGCTGCCCAGAGCTGGGATTGTGCTGGGATTTACCTGGGAATGACAGCTGCCCAGAGCTGGGATTGTGCCGGGCTTTACCTGGGATCTGAGGGGTTTTCTCTGTGTATCCCCCATGCCCTGAGAGTCCAGGACAGCCCAATTCCAAACCCTGTGGATGAAAAAGTCTGGAAGTTTTGGATAGGGAACACTGGATGGGCATGGTCTGGATGATGGGAGCCAAGACACAGCTTGGGATCGATTTGGGATTTCTCAGGGGATTAAGCAGCCAGAGGGCAGGCATGGATGGCATCTTGGCAATGAGGAATTCCTGCCTGGGCTGGCATTGCCAGAGCAGCTGGGGCTGCCCCTGCATCCCTGGCAGTGCCCAAGGCCAGGCTGGGCACTGGGGCTGGAGCAGCCTGGCACAGTGGGAGGTGTCCCTGCCATGGCAGGGCTGGCACTGGGGGGCTCTGGGGTCCCTGCCCACCGTGCCCATCCCGTGACTGATCCCTGTGTAGTCCCAGGAGGTGCCGGTGTCCCCTGGGTGCCGGTGTCCCCTGGGTGCCGGTGTCCGTGGGTGCCGGTGTCCGTGGGTGCCGGGCTGCCTGCGGAGGATGCCGTGGCTGCTGGGAAGTCCCGGTGGTTTCTCCGTTTCCGCGCTCAGGGAGCAGCATCACCCCACGCTTGTGCCCTCCTCAGACACCCGCCTGGGGCTCGGTGGCTCCGTGGGTGGCTGGGGTGGCAGGAGGAAGCTGCTCCGTGCTCGGGGCTGCCTCTTTCCGTGAGGTGCTCGGGGCGGGTTTTGGGGTGCTCTGGGTGAGCAGTGAGGGCACAGACAGGACACATCTGCCCTTCCCCGGGTGCTCCTGGAGCTGGTTCCTGGTGCCAGAAGCTGAATGGATCTGCAGGCCAGGGCAGGGCTCTCAGGGCGCGACCTGCTGCTGTCCCAGCTGTTTTGGGGTGGGTTCCAGCTCCACTGGTGGCACCTGTCTGTGTCACTGTCGTGCGTGGCCGTGGCCCAGTGACTCAGGGTTTGACTCAGCTGAGTTCTGGCAAAACCCTGGTGGAAAAGCCCCCGGGGCTGGCAGCAGTGATGGAGCTGTTTGCTGGGTCAATATTTGCACAGGGAAAGAGAGGCTGGGAATGGCCCTGCCACGTGCAGAGCTGCTCCCACCCACGTGCCCGGCGTTGGGGAAGGTGGGGATGTGACCCAGGGCAAATCCAGAGAGGCTGGAGCCCCTCTGCTCTGGAGAGGCTGGGAGAGCTGGGAATGTTCCCCTGGAGAAGGGAAGGGTCCAGGGAGAGCTTCCAGCACATTCCAGGGGCTCCAGGAGAGCTGCAGAGGGACTGGGGCCAAGGCCTGCAGGGACAGCACCCAGGGAATGGCTCCCACTGCCAGAGGGCAGGCATGGATGGCATCTTGGCAATGAGGAATTCCTGCCTGGGCTGGCATTGCCAGAGCAGCTGGGGCTGCCCCTGCATCCCTGGCAGTGCCCAAGGCCAGGCTGGGCACTGGGGCTGGAGCAGCCTGGCACAGTGGGAGGTGTCCCTGCCATGGCAGGGGTGGCACTGGGTGATGTTTGAGGTCCCTTCCCACCCAGACCAGTCTGGGATTCCCTGATTCCATGTGCAGCCACTGGCTGCCTCTGGAAGGGTCACCCCTCCCGCCAGCCCCCACAGCTTCCAGCTGCATCCAGGCCTGGGAACTGCGGCTCTTCTGATCCCAGCTGCTCCCTGAATCCTCCTCTCCTTCCCTTTGAACTCCTGCCCGGGAGCAGCAGCTCTGTGGGCTGCAGGTCCCACGTGGGAGTTGGAGGCCAAGCAGTGACAGCGACGGGGCCAGGGCAGTGCCAGGGCTGGGCCTGAGCTCCTCCAGCTCCACCGGGCTGTGTTTGTGGATGGAGAGATTCATCTTGGAATCACGGAGTTGTTTAGGTTGGAAAACCCCTCAGAGCCCATCCAGTCCAACCACCCACAGCACTGACAAGGGCACCACTGACCCTGTCCCCAAGAGCCACATCCGTAAGGACTTTAAATCCCTCCAGGGATGGGCACTCCAAATCCCTCTGGGCAGCCCCTGCCAAGGCCTGAGCCCCTTTCCATGGGGAAATTCCTCCTGATTCCATCCTGAGGCTCCCCTGGCCCCGCCTGAGGCCGTTCCCTCTGCTCCTGTCCCTGTTCCCTGGAGCACAGCCCGACCCCCCCGGCTGTGCCCTCCTGGCAGGGCCTTGTGCAGAGCCACAGGGGCCCCTGAGCCTCCTTTGCTCCAGGCTCAGCCCCTGCCCAGCTCCCTCAGCCCCTCCTGGTTCTCCAGACCCTTCCCAGCTCCCTCAGCCCCTCCTGGTTCTCCAGACCCTTCCCAGCTCCCTCAGCCCCTCCCTGGTTCTCCCCAGCCCCTCCTGGTTCTCCAGGCCCTTCCCAGCTCCCTCAGCCCCTCCTGGTTCTCCAGACCCTTCCCAGCTCCCTCAGCCCCTCCTGGTTCTCCAGCCCCTTCCCAGCTCCCTCAGCCCCTCCTGGTTCTCCAGACCCTTCCCAGCTCCCTCAGCCCCTCCTGGTTCTCCAGATTTTTCCCAGCTCCATTCCCAGGACACCCCTGGCTGCCCCTCCTTTTCCATGTTATCGGTGTGGGATGGCTCAGGCTGGACCTGGAGCAGCCCCTGAGCAGGGAAATCAGAGCTGCAGCTCTGGGCTGGTCATTTCTCCCCCTTTGGACACATTGCCGTGTCCAGCTGGGTTTCCTTGCCTGGAATTCCCTGCTGCTGTGACCAGGGATGGTGTCTGGCATTCCCGGGAGTGTGGCAGTCCCTGTTTTGGGAAGGTGGCTCAAGGTGAGGTGGGCACACAGCCCTGAACCCAGGTGGTGTACCCAGGTCCTTGCCCCATTTCTTGGTGGTGTTTTGTGTGCTGCCAGTGAGGATTTACACTTTTCTCTCGGGTCTCTCTGACCCCAGCTCGTGTTTTCCCTGAATCTGAAGCCTTTCCTTGCAGCCAGTTCCCTTTTCCCGGTGCTGGGCTGGAGCAGCAGCTGCGGTTTTACGGGTGCTAGAAACACAAACAAACCCCATTGGAACGTGCCCTGGGGCTGCCCGGGCTGCAGGGAGGAGTTAACCCCCAGAACCCCTCTGGTTTGGTTCCCTGCCACACCTGGGGGAGCAGGGACGATGCCCTGGCCTTGGGTGGGATCTGGAGGAGCTTTTCTGCCACCTCTCCCCGGGCTGGCGGCGGTGACGCCTGCAGGGCCGCTCTGCTCCTCCTGTGGCTCCAGAGCTCCTGACCACTAAATGCTGCTCTTGTGGCAGAGAGAGCTGGAGAGCCTGGCAGCCTCGGGGCAGGGAATTCCTGCTCCTGGGAGCCAGCCTTCCCATGAGCCTGCCCATATCCTGAGTGCGTTCATCCCTCCCGAGGTGGCAGCTGCTGCCAGGGGAGGCCTGGAGGCTTTGGGGGCTGCTGGGACCCTCTGAGAGGGTTTTTGGTGACTGCTGGGACCCTCTGAGAGGCTTTGGGGGCTGCTGGGACCCTCTGAGAGGCTTTGGGGGCTGCTGGGACCCTCTGAGAGGCTTTGGTGACTGGTGGGACCCTCTGAGAGGCTTTGGGGGCTGCTGGGACCCTCTGAGAGGCTTTGGGGGCTGCTGGGACCCTCTGAGAGGCTTTGGTGACTGCTGAGACCCTCTGAGAGGCTTTGGGGGCTGCTGGGACCCTCTGAGAGGCTTTGGTGACTGGTGGGACCCTCTGAGAGGCTTTGGTGACTGCTGGGACCCTCTGAGAGGCTTTGGGGGCTGCTGGGACCCTCTGAGAGGCTTTGGTGACTGGTGGGACCCTCTGAGAGGCTTTGGTGACTGCTGGGACCCTCTGAGAGGCTTTGGGGGCTGCTGGGACCCTCTGAGAGGGTTCTTGGTGACTGGTGGGACCCTCTGGGGTGATTTGGGGGCTGCTGGGACCCTGTGAGGGTGTTTGGGGACTGGTGGTACCCACTGAGAGGGCTCTTGGTGACTGGGGGGATCCTCTGGGGGAATTTGGTGACTGTTGGGTCCCTCTCAGAGGGTTTGGTGACTACTGGGATCCTCTTGGAGGGTTTGGGGGCTGGTGGGACCCTGTGGGAGTCGTTGGTGACTGGTGGGACTCTCTGGGGAAGTTTGGGGGCTGCTGGGACCCTCATAGTGGGTTTAGGGGCTGGTGGGAGCCTCTGGGGGAGTTTGAGGACTGGTGGGAGCCTGAGAAGGGGTTTGGTGACTGGTGGGACCTTGAGGAGGGGTTTGGTGACTTGTGGGACCTTGAGAAGGGGCTTGGGGACTGGTGGGAGCCTGTGGAAGGATTTAGGGGCTGGCGGGAGCCTGTGGAAGGATTTAGGGGCTGGTGGGAGCCTGTGGAAGGATTTAGGGGCTGGCGGGAGCCTCTGGAAGGGGCTGGGGGCTGGTTTAGGGGCAGGCTGTGCCTGGGGGTCGGGGCACGTGGGGAGCAGCAGTGAGGACGCTCCCTCTCCCTCCCTCCCGCAGCAGTTCCAGAGCTTTGCGTGCGTGGAGTGGCTCCAGTGCCACGTGTCCCCTGGCAGGGAGCAGCCGCACGTCCCCAGCTCCCGCCCCCTCGCCGGGATGCAGAGAGTCTCTCACGTTATTTTTGTGTGTCTGAGCTGTGCGAGGGAGATGTGGCAGCACGAGGGGGATTTTGGGGAGGAAGAGCCGCCCGCCCGTGGTGTGTGCGCGGCTGAGGTGTCTCTGTGGGCAGCTGCAGGAAGCGCAGCAAAGCAGCTCCTCGGGAGCTCTGCAGCACCTTCCTGCCCAGCCGGGGCTGCTGATGGCCCAGATAAGGCCTCTTGTGTCTTGTCACTGCCACTGCCACTGTCACACCCTGCCCAGGGCAGCCTTGGGGCCCTGCTGCTCTGATCAGCTTCTGAGCCCGGCCCGGATGCTCTGAGGGACTTGGCCCTGTAACAGTGATATCCTGCACATCGTCCCTCCCAAACCTCCGGGTGCTCCTGTCCAGGGCAGGGAACGGAGCTGGGAGGGGTCTGGAGCCCCAGGAGGGGCTGAGGGAGCTGGGAAGGGTCTGGAGAACCAGGAGAGGCTGAGGGAGCTGGGCAGGGGCTGAGCCTGGAGAAGGCTCAGGGGGCTGGCTCTGCACAAGGCCCTGGGCACAGCCGGGGGTCGGGCTGTGGAGGGAACCAGGAGGGGCTGGGGCCTCAGGCTGGGAGGGAGGGATGGGTGGATTTTGGGGAATTCCTCTTGGAAAGGACTGTCCAGACCTGGCATAGGAACGGAGTCACCTGGGGACAGGGTCAGTGGTGGCCTTGGTTGGCGGTGCTGGGGAATGGTTGGACCCAATGCTGTTCCAACCCAAACAATTCCCTGATTTTGAGTCAGCTCTGCCCAAAAGCTGCTGTAATGTTGCTGTTTCATGTGGGAAAAGCCTCTGCCCTGGTTTTAGAACCTTGCCCTGGTGCTTGGTGTTTTTGAGCTACCTGCAGCCACAGCCCTGCAGCAAATTCCCGTCAGGATGCCCAGCCAGGCGTTGGGAGGTGCCAGCTGGGTGTTCATCCGCACCTTCACCTGCCAGCTTTAGTGTCCCTCAGCTGGGAAAGCTGGATTGGAGCTCTGCAAGGGCAGGGATGGGACCTGAACCGCTGGGAATGAGCTCTGCAAGGGCAGGGATGGGACCTGAACCGCTGGGAATGAGCTCTGCAAGGGCAGGGATGGGACCTGAACTGCTGGGAATGAGCTCTGCAAGGGCAGGGATGGGGCTGGGACCGCTGGGAATGAGCTCTGCAAGGGCAGGGATGGGACCTGAACCGCTGGGAATGAGCTCTGCAAGGGCAGGGATGGAGCTGGGACCACTGGGAATGAGCTCTGCAAGGGCAGGGATGGAGCTGGGACTGCTGGGAATGAGCTCTGCAAGGGCAGGGATGGAGCTGGAATGGCTGGGAATTCTGCAAGGGGCAGGAAAGGGGCTGGAACTCTGGGAATGAGCTTGCAAGGGCAGGGATGGGACCTGAACCGCTGGGAATGAGCTCTGCAAGGGCAGGGATGGAGCTGGGACCGCTGGGAATGAGCTCTGCAAGGGCAGGGATGGAGCTGGGACCACTGGGAATGAGCTCTGCAAGGGCAGGGATGGAGCTGGGACCGCTGGGAATGAGCTCTGCAAGGGCAGGGATGGCTGGAATGGCTGGGAATGAGCTCTGCAAGGGCAGGGATGGCTGGAATGGCTGGGAATGAGCTCTGCAAGGGCAGGGATGGGACCTGAACCGCTGGGAATGAGCTCTGCAAGGGCAGGGATGGCTGGGACCGTTGGGAATGAGCTCTGCAAGGGCAGGGTTGGAGCTGGAACCGCTGGGAATGAGCTCTGCAAGGGCAGGGATGGCTGTAATGGCTGGGAATGAGCTCTGCAAGGGCAGGGATGGGACCTGAACTGCTGGGAATGAGCTCTGCAAGGGCAGGGATGGGACCTGAACCGCTGGGAATGAGCTCTGCAAGGGCAGGGATGGCTGTAATGGCTGGGAATGAGCTCTGCAAGGGCAGGGATGGGCTGGAACCGCTGGGAATGAGCTCTGCAAGGGCAGGGATGGAGGTGGAACCGCTGGGAATGAGCTCTGCAAGGGCAGGGATGGGGCTGGAATGGCTGGGAATGAGCTCTGCAAGGGCAGGGATGGGACCTGAACCGCTGGGAATGAGCTCTGCAAGGGCAGGGATGGAGCTGGAACCGCTGGGAATGAGCTCTGCAAGGGCAGGGATGGGACCTGAACCGCTGGGAATGAGCTCTGCAAGGGCAGGGATGGAGCTGGGACCACTGGGAATGAGCTCTGCAAGGGCAGGGATGGAGCTGGGACTGCTGGGAATGAGCTCTGCAAGGGCAGGGATGGAGCTGGAATGGCTGGGAATGAGCTCTGCAAGGGCAGGGAAGGGGCTGGAACTGCTGGGAATGAGCTCTGCAAGGGCAGGGATGGGACCTGAACCGCTGGGAATGAGCTCTGCAAGGGCAGGGATGGAGCTGGGACCACTGGGAATGAGCTCTGCAAGGGCAGGGATGGAGCTGGGACCACTGGGAATGAGCTCTGCAAGGGCAGGGATGGAGCTGGGACCGCTGGGAATGAGCTCTGCAAGGGCAGGGATGGCTGGAATGGCTGGGAATGAGCTCTGCAAGGGCAGGGATGGGACCTGAACCGCTGGGAATGAGCTCTGCAAGGGCAGGGATGGCTGGGACCGTTGGGAATGAGCCTGCAAGGGCAGGGTTGGAGCTGGAACTGCTGGGAATGAGCTCTGCAAGGGCAGGGATGGGGCTGGAACCGCTGGGAATGAGCTCTGCAAGGGCAGGGATGGAGCTGGGACCGCTGGGAATGAGCTCTGCAAGGGCAGGGGTGGCTGTAATGGCTGGGAATGAGCTCTGCAAGGGCAGGGATGGGCTGGAACCGCTGGGAATGAGCTCTGCAAGGGCAGGGATGGGACCTGAACCGCTGGGAATGAGCTCTGCAAGGGCAGGGATGGGGCTGGAACCGCTGGGAATGAGCTCTGCAAGGGCAGGGATGGGACCTGAACCGCTGGGAATGAGCTCTGCAAGGGCAGGGATGGGGCTGGAACCGCTGGGAATGAGCTCTGCAAGGGCAGGGATGGGACCTGAACCGCTGGGAATGAGCTCTGCAAGGGCAGGGATGGGGCTGGAACCGCTGGGAATGAGCTCTGCAAGGGCAGGGATGGGGCTGGAATGGCTGGGAATGAGCTCTGCAAGGGCAGGGATGGGGCTGGGACCGCTGGGAATGAGCTCTGCAAGGGCAGGGATGGGACCTGCACCGCTGGGAATGAGCTCTGCAAGGGCAGGGAAGGGACTGGGACCGCTGGGAATGAGCTCTGCAAGGGCAGGGATGGGGCTGGAACCGCTGGGAATGAGCTCTGCAAGGGCAGGGATGGAGATGGGACCGCTGGGAATGAGCTCTGCAAGGGCAGGGATGGGGCTGGGACTGCTGGGAATGAGCTCTGCAAGGGCAGGGATGGGATGGGCTGGGAATGGCTCTGGGCAGGGATGGAGCTGGAACCGCTGGGAATGAGCTCTGCAAGGGCAGGGATGGCTGGAATGGCTGGGAATGAGCTCTGCAAGGGCAGGGATGGGGCTGGAATGGCTGGGAATGAGCTCTGCAAGGGCAGGGATGGGGCTGGAATGGCTGGGAATGAGCTCTGCAAGGGCAGGGATGGCTGGGACTGAGGGCAGGTTCTGCTGCTCTGTCCCCTCTGCGGGGCTGTGGGGACACAGGGCCGGGTCACAGCTGTGGGGACACGGCCCTGCTGTCCCTCGGACACAGTGGCTCTGTCAGGGCCCAGCTGAGGACAATGGCTGCCTTCAGCCTCGCCAGGGGCCTGGGGTTGGGCACAGCAGAGCTGTGGCTCTGGTGCCTTCAGGGGATGAGCCCAGGGAGGGCAGCTGGGCACCCTGCACAGGCCGGGGGTTGGAAAGGACGGGGATAAGCTCCTGGAGGGGATCAAGGTGAGCTCAGCAGGAAGGAGGTCAGACAGTGCCGGCTCCTCAAGGGAGCAGTGGGAGCTGATTCCTGCGGGAGTGGGCTGCAGGAGCAGGCTCTCAGCTCCGCCTGGGGATGTGTCAGGTGTTCCCAGTGCTGGGAATTCCTGCAGACACGTGTGGAAAGCCCAGCAAGGTGGTTTCCTGCCGCTCCCTGACAGGAGGCTGGGTCCAGGTGGGGTTGGGCTGTGCTCCCAGGAAACAGGGACAGGAGGAAGGGGAACAGCCTCAGGCTGGGCCAGGGCAGGGGCACGGTGGACATCAGCAGGGATTTCCCCGTGGAAAGGGTGGCCCAGCCCTGGCACAGCCCTGGCAGTGCCTCAGCACCCTCCCAGCCAGGAATCTCTTGTCCATATCCCATCTAATCCCGTCTGGCAGCAGCGGCCGTTCCCCCCTGTCCCGAGTGCCTCTCCAGGTGACCGCAGCGCTGTCCCAGTGACGTGCCAGCCGGGCAGGGGCACAGGGGCACTGCAGACAGCCCTGGCTGTCCCCGAGCCTCCCTGCAGAGTGGGGCTCTCCTGGGGATTTCTCCATCCATTTAACTTCTCCTTCCTCCCTCTCCGAGTTCCCCTCCGCTCTCCTGGCTCAGGTCTGTGTTTTCACTTCACGATTTCTTTCCTCCCTGTTTGGATGGGTTGGGCCATATTTGGAGGCTGCTTTCTCCTGTCAGACACAGTCTGTATCCACATTCTTCTCACTCTCCCTAGCATCCCTGTTTTCCCTTTTTCCTCCCAAGTCCTGGCAGTGCAGTCACCTCCCCATCATTAACACAGGCAGAGGAAATGTGGATTTTCTTCTGGGTTCTCCCTCTGACCCAGGGTTTTCTTGGCAGCTCTGGTTTTACACGATGGTGTTGGATTTCTTGGGAATTCTATCGAGGGTGTTGGGATTCTGTACTTTTGTTTAATGCTGCTGCAGAACTCGAGGTTTGCCGTGTTTGGGATCCAGGTCTGATTTGAAGGAGCAGCTCCAGGAGCTGCTGGAGCTCCTTCCTTCATCCCCATCCCTGCAGTGCCCAGGGTCAGGCTGGGCACTGGGGCTGGAGCAGCCTGGCACAGTGGGAGGTGTCCCTGCCATGGCAGGGGTGGCACTGCAGGGGATTTGGGCTCCCTTTACACCCAACCCGTTCCAGGATCCCCTGATTGCAATCTTGGCCTTTTCAGGGAAGTTTTTTCCCAAGAAAAAGGGCTCCTTTTCCCCAAAGGCCCTTGTGAGCATCCCTGGGCGTGTGCCAGCCGTTCCTCCTGGCCCGAGGGATGCAGGTGGCAGCCGGCCAGCAGGAGCAATGTGATCTGTCATCCCGGCACGTGGGGATGAATCGGCAGCCGCAGAGATCCAGCGCTCCAGCCTGGAGCCTGCCGGGTGGAGTCATGAGACGGGCGCAGGGCTGGGATCCTCTGAGTCATCCTGGGAGAAATCTGTTCCCGGCTCCAGAGCCCCTAGGAAGCGTGGGGGGAGCAGCTGGGAGCCGAGGAGCCCGTCCCGGGGAGGAGCAGGGCTGGGGGCAGCTCCCCGAGCCGGGATTTGCTGCCTTTCACCATAAAAGGGGAAATTCTCCCTTCACACCTCGTGCGGAGCGAGTGTGAGTGCGCGGGAGTGGGAGAAGGGAACATCGAGGAGGGAAGGCTGGAGAGGGTGTGGCCGTGAGGGAAAGGAGGTGGAGATCCTTGGGGAGACGGGATGGGGCTGCAGGGATGTGGGGACAGAGATGGGATGGGGCTGCAGGGATGTGGGGCTGGGGGTGGGATGGGGCTGCAGGGATGTGGGGACAGAGATGGGATGGGGCTGCAGGGATGTGGGGACAGAGATGGGACAGGGGCTGCAGGGATGTGGGGCTGGGGGTGGGATGGGGCTGCAGGGATGTGGGGCTGGGGGTGGGATGGGGCTGCAGGGATGTGGGGACAGAGATGGGATGGGGCTGCAGGGATGTGGGGACAGAGATGGGACAGGGGCTGCAGGGATGTGGGGACAGGCATGGGATGGGGCTGCAGGGATGTGGGGCTGGAAATGGGATGGGGCTGCAGGGATGTGGGGCTGGAGATGGGATGGGGCTGCAGGGATGTGGGGACAGAGATGGGATGGGGCTGCAGGGATGTGGGGCTGGGGGTGGGATGGGGCTGCAGGGATGTGGGGACAGAGATGGGATGGGGCTGCAGGGATGTGGGGACAGAGATGGGATGGGGCTGCAGGGATGTGGGGCTGGAGATGGGACAGGGGCTGCAGGGATGTGGGGCTGGAGATGGGATGGGGCAGCAGGGATGTGGGGCTGGAAATGGGATGGGGCTGCAGGGATGTGGGGCTGGAGATGGGACAGGGGCTGCAGGGATGTGGGGCTGGAGATGGGACAGGGGCTGCAGGGATGTGGGGCTGGAGATGGGATGGGGCTGCAGGGATGTGGGGACAGAGATGGGATGGGGCTGCAGGGATGTGGGGACAGAGGTGGGATGGGGCTGGAGGGGTGTGGGGACAGAGATGGGATGGGGCTGCAGGGGTGTGGGGCTGGAGGTGGGATGGGGCTGCAGGGATGTGGGGCTGGTGTCCTGACCAAGGAGCAGTTCCAGTTTGAGAGGTGAAATTCCAGTCTGTGTCCCAGCACTGGATGCAGCTCCAGGAGGATCAATAGCCTCGTGGAGTTACAAAAACAAAAAACTCCCAGACTAAAGAGCCCCCGTGCCCCAAACCAGTCCCAGTTTCTCCTGGCGCTGTCAGCCCATGGCATTGTTCGGGATTTGACTCCGAGGTTCCTGGGAATGCTGCAGGGCACAGCAGCTGGCAGCCCAGCTGGCATGGTGGGGAGCCCCAAATGGGGGGGAAGGATGGGTGGGGGCAGGCCAGAATTCCCAGCGGGAAGGGAGGGAAGGATCGTGTCCTGCCCCGGCGCTGGGGGTGAGGAGCACCTGGGGACCTGCTGAGATGTCCCGGGAGCAGTGCCAGCCTGGGGGCCTGTCCCATCCCGGGCAAGGCTGCTGTGGGATTTGCAGCTCTTGGTCCAGATGGAGACTGCCAGGCTCCAAGTAAATCCCGGGATTTACCGGCGTTTCCTGGCTGAGACGGGGCGGGAGCGTGGATGGGGTCAGCCAGGGACCCCCGGGAGGGGACAGGACCCTGCTGTGGCCGCAGAGCGGGGACATGGATGCATGGGATGGGCTGGGTGGGCAGGGACCCCCGAGCCCCCCAGTGCCACCCCTGCCATGGCAGGGACACCTCCCACTGTGCCAGGGTGTCCCAGTGCCCAGCCTGGCCTTGGGCACTGCCAGGGATCCAGGGGCAGCCCCAGCTGCTCTGGGCACCTGTGCCAGGGCCTGCCCACCCTCCTGGGATGCTGGAGCTCCAAAAAAGGGGAAAGGAGACCCCAGGGTGTGCTGAGGGCTGGGTGACATTGTCCAGGCATGGGGGGAGCTCACCTGGGGGTGTCTGTACCTGTGAGGAGCTCACCTGGGGGTGTCTGTACCTGTGAGGAGCTCACCTGGGGGTGTTTGGACCTGTGAGGAGCTCACCTGGGGGTGTTGGTACCTGTGAGGAGCTCACCTGGGGGTGTTTGGACCTGTGAGGAGCTCACCTGGGGGTGTTGGTACCTGTGAGGAGCTCACCTGGCGGTGTCTGTACCTGTGAGGAGCTCACCTGGGGGTGTCTGTACCTGTGAGGAGCTCACCTGGGGTGTCTGTACCTGTGAGGAGCTCACCTGGGGGTGTCGGTACCTGTGAGGAGCTCACCTGGGGGTGTTTGTTTGTACCTGTGAGGA
Organism: Emberiza elegans; assembly: GCA_024865655.1. NCBI lineage: Eukaryota > Metazoa > Chordata > Aves > Passeriformes > Fringillidae > Emberiza > Emberiza elegans. The sequence goes on from JALJVW010001137.1 coordinate 5,095,887, forward strand.
GCTCACCTGGGGGTGTTTGGACCTGTGAGGAGCTCACCTGGGGGTGTCTGTTTGTACCTGTGAGGAGCTCACCTGGGGGTGTCGGTACCTGTGAGGAGCTCACCTGGGGGTGTTTGTTTGTACCTGTGAGGAGCTCACCTGGCTGCAGCTGCTCCACCTGCCCCTCACGTGCAGCCCTTGTGCTTCTCTGTTCCGTTGGGTGTTTTTAGTGGAATCATGGAATTGTTTGGGGTGGAAAATGCCTTGGGGCTCATCCAGTCCAACCATTCCCAGCGCTGCCAAGGCCACCACTGACCGTGTCAGAGCCCCTGGCAGGGCCTGAGGGGCTCCAGGAGAGCCACAGAGGGGCTGGGGACAAGGCCTGCAGGGACAGCACCCAGGGCATGGCGCTTCCCTCTTGCAGCCATCCCATTGTCTGTCCCTGAAGTCATCTCAATGGGATTATTGCACATTATTTTCCTTGGCTCTGCTGCCTCATCCCAGCCCGCGAGGGCTTTGGGGTTCATGGAATTTTCCAAGCACTGGGGTGGCTGGGAGGGAGTGACAGGAAAAGGGGGACAAGGTGGGAATGTCACCGTGCACCACCCCAAAAGCAAAACCCCATCTCCTGGCCCTGGCTTTGGGCAAAAGGAGGATGAAGAAGGAGCTCTGGAGGAGCAGGGGAGTTGGGAGCTGCTCACAGTTCTTGGATCTTTTCCCAGAAATGTTTGATGGAAAATGTGGGCTCTTCTCCCCGGGTCTGGAGCGAGAGACAGGGACGTGGTGGGCTCATCCCAGCTCCTGCTCCAGTGTGGGATGGGTGGGAAGGAGGGAATGGGGACGTGGTGGGCTCATCCCAGCTCCTGATCTGGTCTGGGGTGGGTGGGAGGGAGGGAATGGGATGTGGTGGGCTCATCCCAGCTCCTGCTCCAGTGTGGGATGGGTGGGAAGGAGGGAATGGGATGTGGTGGGCTCATCCCAGCTCCTGCTCCGGTCTGGGATGGGTGGGAGGGAGGCAGTGGGGAGGTGCTGGGCTCATGCAGTGCGGTTCCAGTGCTCCTTGTCTCGTTCTGGACACATTTGGGGCATTTTCCCCACTTTGCGGTCGATGCAGATGTTCCCATCAGGAGTGTCCATGTCCTCCCTCGCCCTGGTGTCCCCGCAGAGCCCCTGGGCAGGGGCCGTGCCTGTGTCCCAAGCCCCATCAGCCCGGAATGCCCTTGGCGCCGCTGCTTTCCCGGAGCCCTTTGGGGTCGGCGCGGGTTCCCGCTCCCGTGCGCTCGCACCGGGATCGCGCCGTGTCTGCGGCGGTCCCAGCAGGCCTGGCATGTGGCTGTGGGATTTATCCCAGCCCCGTGTGCCCACGCAGGATCATCCCCAGGGCTCTGGGATCATTCCTGCCTCTGGGAATGTTGCTCCTGCTCTGGGACGGGGCGCGGGGGGGTCCCTCCCGTCCTTCCTCCCCCGAGCTCTGTGCATCCAAACCAGCCTTAATCCTTAATCCATGTCCAAGTTTGGAATGCTTGCAGCGTGTTTGCCCCGTTTTCTGGCTGTTAGCTGGTGGTGTTGGGGCTTTTAGGTGTTTTTTTGCTGGGACTGGTGCATCTGGAACCAGCTGTGATGCTGAAATCCCTGGGGGGACGGGGTCAGCACGGACATCACTCAGTATTCCTGAAAATCCAGGCAGGACAGGAAGCTGACATTGGAGAAAATGTTTGAATTTTCAGTGTTTCTGTCGAATTTATTGTTAATTCCCATTTTTTGGTGTTTTTCAGTAGTTTGTTGCTCATTTTTCCCTGACCTTTGCCCCATGTCTGACTTGGTTTTACCCGAATGTCGTCTTGGTGGTTTGGGTTTGTTTATTTTATTGTTGAACTCTTTAATGGTTGTTTTTTTGTCCAGCTTGGTAAATCCCAAGATGGTTTGGCTGAACGGAGGGTCAGTCACTTGTTGAGGGTTTGGAAAAACCTAAACCTACGCCAGAGATGGGATTTATTTGGGTCACATTCCAAGCGCTTCTTCTGGGAAATGGGGTTTTGCTGTGGGGGAAGTGAAGCAGTTTGGGGCAGAGGGGTGGCCGTGCCCGAGCACTGGGGACAGTGGGAGGTGTCCCTGCCATGGCAGGGGTGGCACTGCAGGGACTTTGGGCTCCCTTCCATCCCAGCCCATTCCAGAATTCCATGATTCTCAGTTTTTCTGGCAGAGCAGCAGCAGAGATGAGTGTTTGCTCTCTCAGGTCTGAGCTGCCATTCCAGGGCTGGGAGCTCCGTGTGTGGAATGTGCCAGGCACATCCGTGAGGAGCCCCCCTGCTCCAGCTGGATTCTCCTCTGCTCCACAGGACGGGGAATTCATCTTCCTTACTGCACTGAGGCGCTCCTGTCTTCCCCAAAGTCACAGTGGTTCAAGGATCTCAGCTGAGTTCTTTCAGGGAACAGGGGATTTTGGGCTGGTGGGGATGGAGGAGCTCCGTGAGCCCCATGGGAGCGCATGGAGTGTTCCAGCCCTGCCCTGTGCTGCCCAGGATCCCCTCAGGGCGGCTCCCAGGCGTGTGAGGGCCCAGCCCCTGCCCGCCACTGTTGGCTTTGGGCGGAGGAGCAGGGCTGTGTTTCCTTCTGGGAAGGATCCCGTGGGGCTGTGATTCCCAGCCCTTCCCATCAAACAGAGCCTCTGCCCCCGGCCCAGGTGTGGCTGTGCCTTGGGGTCACGGAATCCTGGAATGGGCTGGGTGGGAAGGGACCCCAGAGCCCCTGCAGTGCCACCCCTGCCATGGCAGGGACACCTCCCACTGTGCCAGGCTGCTCCAGCCCCAGTGCCCAGCCTGGCCCTGGGCACTGCCAGGGATGCAGGGGCAGCCCCAGCTGCTCTGGCAATGCCAGCCCAGGCAGGAATTCCTCATTGCCAAGATGCCATCCATGCCTGCCCTCTGGCAGTGGGAGCCATGCCCTGGGTGCTGTCCCTGCAGGCCTTGGCCCCAGTCCCTCTGCACTTGGCAAACTGCATTCTCCAGGAACTTTCACTAAAATGTGGAATTTCGAGTCATGTTTTGTATGGTTTCCTTCCCAATATCCCATCTGCACCCCCCCTCCCCAGCTGAACCCCCGGGATAAGCTGGGAAGGGCCCCGTGTCCTGCTGGTCGGCAGGAGCCGGGGTGGGGCTGGGAGCAGCTCCAGGGACAGGTCTGCAGGTGAATCCTGGAACATCCTGAGCTGGAGGGGAGCACGGGGATCACAGATCCAGCTCCTGGCCCTGCACAGGCACCCCAACAGTCCCTGGGAGGGGAGCTCCGGTGGGCCCGGGGCCGTGCCCATTCCCCAGGGAGCCTGGGCAGTGCCCAGCACCCTCTGGGGCAGAACCACTCGGCTCTGTGGCCTTGGGACTCATCCCAAGGTCCCAACCTTCCCAGATAATCCGTGTGGGGGGATGAGGTGGGTTTGGGGGAGCTGGGTGTTGGTGGGGTGCACTGGGAGCAGGAGCTGCTGGGAATGTGCTAATCCTGGGCATCCCTGGCAGGGCTCAGAGCTGGCAGCACTCCCTGGGGCTTCCATCCCCATCTCCCTGCTCATTCCCAAGGGTCAGAGGTGAGGAGCTGCTCCAGGTCACTGGGACCACGGCTGGACCCTCTGGGGTGGTGTGCCATGGGCTTTGGGGTATGGGCATTCCCTGGGATGGGCATTCCTGAGCCTGGGCAGAGCAGGGCTCCTCTCCAGGCTATGGGGTCAGGCTGAGGGACAGCTGCAGGCTCTGGGGCTGCAGGTGCTCCATGGGAGCTGTATCTGCTTCAGAAAATTCCCTGCCTCTCTGGGAAATGGTGATGAGGAAGCTGAGGGCTCCAGGGCAGGATCATTTCCCCATCCTGGAGCTGTCTGCGCTCAGTGGGGTTTCAGTTCCCCTTGGATTCAGCCTCTTCCTCCTCCTGCACCCTCCTCTGTTCCTGCTGTCCCAGGAGAGGTAGATCCCTGGTGGGGGCTGTCCCTCATGGAGGGGATTCCCTTCTGCAGCACAGGTCCTGTGAGGAGCCCTGAGGGAGCTGGGAAGGGCCTGGAGAACCAGGAGGGGCTGAGGGAGCTGGGAAGGGCCTGGAGAACCAGGAGGGGCTGAGGGAGCTGGGAAGGGTCTGGAGAACCAGCTGGGAGGGCTGGAGAACCAGGAGGGGCTGAGCTGGGCAGGGTCTGGAGAACCAGGAGGGGCTGAGGGAGCTGGGAGGGCTGGAGCCCCAGGAGGCAGGGGCTGGGAGGGCCTGGAGAACCAGGAGGGGCTGAGGGAGCTGGGCAGGGGCTGAGCCTGGAGCAGAGGAGGCTCAGGGGCCCCTGTGGCACAAGGCCCTGCCAGGAGGGCACAGCCAGGGGGGTCGGGCTGTGCCCCAGGGAACAGGGACAGGAGCAGAGGGAACGGCCCCAGGCTGGGCCAGGGCAGCTCAGGGGGGATTTTGGGGAAATTCCTCCTGGAAGGGCTGTGCAGCCCTGGCACAGGGTGGAGTGCCCATCCCTGTTGGGATTTCAGAGCTCTGTGGATGTGACATTTGGGGACATGCACAGTGCTGTTCTCGGGGAATTCTCACAGTTCCCTCATGGACGGGACGTTTCCTCCCCTGTCAGTTCTGGTGGCTCCGGCACTGCCGAGCCCGATGGAGGCCCCTGTGGAAGCTGACCCCGTTCCCACTTCTGCATTCCTGCCCTGCGGTTCCAGTCCCTGTCCCTGTCCCTGTCCCTGTCTGTCCCTGTCCCTCCCTGCAGGGTTCCCCCCGGCTGTGCCACGCTCTGCCCGCAGCCGCCGCCTGTGTGGGACACAGGGAACAAAAGCTCCTTCTGCCCTCGTGGGAGATGTTGATGCTGGCAGAGCCTGGGTGGAAATGATCCCTGCAGGGTCAAGACAAACTGAGGCAGGGCTTGGATCATTCCCTGCGCCCTGGCAGCACGGGGCAGGGAGGGACTTGGGCACCCGCGTGTGATCCGTGAGGGGCAGCCCTGGCTGGGATTGGGCTTTGGGGTTTCCCTCTGTCCTCGGCTGCTCTGCAGGGAATCGCCCGGCACCGACGGGACCGGGGCTGGCACTGAGGCCTTTTGTGCTGGAGCTCGGAGCTGCTCTCTGCCTGAGCCTGGATCCTGTCCCACTGTCCCTCTGTGTCCCTTTGCCAGATGGGAACAGCGCTGGCCCTGGAGCCAGGCTGGGAGAGCTGGGGGTGCTCACCTGGAGGGGAGAAGGATCCAGGGAGAGCCCAGAGCCCCTGGCAGGGCCTGCAGGGGCTCCAGGAGAGCTGCAGAGGGACTGGGGCCAAGGCCTGCAGGGACAGCACCCAGGGAATGGCTCCCACTGCCAGAGGGCAGGCATGGATGGCATCTTGGCAATGAGGAATTCCTGCCTGGGCTGGCATTGCCAGAGCAGCTGGGGCTGCCCCTGCATCCCTGGCAGTGCCCAGGGCCAGGCTGGGCACTGGGGCTGGAGCAGCCTGGCACAGTGGGAGGTGTCCCTGCCATGGCAGGGGTGGCACTGGGGGACTCTGAGGTTCCTTCCCACCCAAGCCATTTTGTAATTCCCACATATTCTTCCCACAGGGCAGGAGGGGCCATGGGAGCAGTCGGGGCTGTTTTTAGGCCATGGGTAAATGTTGGCATCCCCATAATTATCACCCAGGGTGCCAGTGGAGCTGGGAATGGCTCCCTGGGAAGCAGCTGGAATTTGGCATCAGGTAAAAATAGCAGAGGTTCCTCCCCAAAACGCTTTTAGCAGCTCTGGCCATGGGACTGTGGCTGGACACCGGGATCCTCCTCTGGGGGAGCTGAGCCACAGCACCCACCCAGCTCCAGGCCATGGAATCAGGGATCCTGGGATGGGCTGGGTGGGAAGGGACCTCAGAGCCCCAGTCCCTCTGCAGCTCTCCCAAGCTGTTCCTGGCCATTCTGCCCCCAGCCGGCTGTCACTGTCACCTGGCTGCTCTTGGTGGAAGCCCAGAGGATTTGAGGTCCCAGGGGACCTTCAGGGATCACTGGGATCCCTTAAAGCAGCTCCTGGGCCCTCACAGCTTCCAGTTTTCCGGGAGGGCCCCTCCAGAGGGACCTCTGGCTGCTGCCCCGTGTGGATGGTGGTTTGAGGTGGTTTGGTGGTTTGAGGTGGTTTGAGGTGGTTTGAGGTGGTTTGAGGGGTTGTGGGGCCGTGGGGCTGGGGCTGGGTGAGCAGTGGCAGCTGTGTCCGTGTCCGTGTCCGTGTCCCGCTGCCAGGAACGCTCGGGGCCGGCGGCGCTTTCCTGTGCCCAGCTCTCGGAAGCAGGCGGGGTTTTTTAAATTTAATTACTTCCTCTTCTGCCTTAATGTTTCCAAAGATAAACACAGCTCTCCCTTGGAACGGGGTCAGGGAACAGCTGGGCTCTGGCCGGGCTGTGCCGAGCCCGCTCCCAGGCACAGCTCTGGGAGGTGCTGGGGATCTCCCGGGATCTGACGGTGCCAGGACAGCAGGGATTCCGTGCCGGGCTGCTCCCTGCTCCCTGCCCACTCCTGCATCCTGGGATCTGCCCTGGGCCACGTGCTGAGTGCTGTCCCGAGAGTGCTGGGTGTGGGCAGGACCCCAGTGGATCTTCCTGCAGGATCGGGGGCGGTGGGAGAGTGGAGAGCCCCACGTTCCACAGGCTCCTGGGATTTCCCTGCCATGTTCTGTGCCAGGGATTTGCCAGCATTCCTGATCCCTGGGAGTCTGCACCCCCAGCTCCTGGCAGGGCACCTGGGCTGTGTGCAGAGAGAGATGGCTCTCTCCGACATTTCTCCTGAATTTGAGGGGGGTTCAGGAGAGGTTGAGAGGATTAGGAAGAGGTTTGAGGAATAATGACATCCTGGGACAGGACTGGTGTGAGCCAGGGTGGGGGGATCAGCGCTGGCCCCTCCTTCACCTGCCTCATTTCAGCTTCCTACAAACACCCTCACCCTGAGCCCCCCAAAGCCACTGCTCCCCAAATTCCACAGGGAATGGGAGCTCCATGGAAGTGCCATGCTGGGAGTGTCCCCAGGTGCAGCTCCCCGTGCTGGCCAGGCACTGACACCCGTGCTGCTGCTCCAGGATGTTGTAACTGGGAGTGGGTGACCCCGGGCTGGAGGGCTTTGCCTCCCGTGGGAAGCGTTCTGTGGCTGGAGGGAGTTTTTCCAGCCGGGAATTGCATGCAGACAGTTTGTTTCCTCACCCAGCTCTGTGTCCCAGGCTGTGGGCGATCCTTATCTTCCCTGGGTGATCCTTATCTTCCCTGTGTCCAGCAGGTCAAGCACATCCTCAGACATCGCCGAGGTGACCATTAAACAGGCAGTGAGGCCCTTATTCCCAAGTTTTTCCCTTTTTTTAGCTGCGTTCAGGACAGGGATTGCTGTTCCAGGTGTGACTCGGGGAGACTTTTGCCCTAAGTCCCCTCCAAATCCCTTTGGCTGAGCCAGAGGTGTCCCTGTCACCCTGCTCCTGCAGGGTCCCTGCTGTCCTTCCCAAGCTCCTTGTCCTGTGGGATTGCACTAAAACATGGAGAGAACCATGAGTGGGGAATTATTCCTTGGGATTTTGCATGTCCCATTCTGGGGGACGGCCCCCCATGCCACAGGGGGGATGTGACCTTGGGGACAGCTGGAGGGGACACCGGGGGTCTGGTAAGTGCCACTTCAGGAAGAATTTCTGCATGGAAAGGGTTGTCCAGCACTGGAACAGGGATTCCACTGCCCAGGGAGGTTTGCAGTGCCCATCCCTGGAGGCGTCCAGGGGATTCCTGCAGGTGGCACTCAGGGCTCCGGGCTGGGGACAAGGTGGGCATTGGGCACAGCTGGGGTTCAGTGATCCCAGAGGGCTTTTCCAGCCCCAGGGATGCCGGGATTGGCACAGGGAGCTGCCAGCACCTGCCCTTGGTGCTGGTGGGGACAGGGCTGTCCCATCCCGTGCTGGTGGCCAGGGGTGGGGCAGGGGCTGTGTGCCCTCCCTGGGCTGGGTGGGCTGTGGGGACAGGGCTGTCCCATCCCTTTCTGGTGGCCAGGGTGGGACAGGGGCTGTGTGCCCTCCGTGGGCTGGGTGGGCTTTCCTGGCAGTGGGACAGGGCCTGTGTGCCCTCCCTGGGCTGGGTGGGCCACCCCAGCCACCCCAGCCCCAGCCAGCCCTTTGTTCCCTCCATAGAAAGGCCATTCTCGGGGACACGTCACAGGGAACAGAGGCTCCTTTGTCCCCACAGCAGACACTCGGGTGTTGTTCTGGGTGGGCTTGGGGGCGGGGGCTGCAGGGCTGGGATGGGAAGGGGTGGCTCATCCCTGTCTGTGCCTTATTCCTGCTCTTGGGGAGGGAGGCAGGAGCTCACGGCCGGGGCTGGAATAGCCCAGCTCCCCACTCAGGTGATGGTTCCTGCTGAACAGAGGGTGAAGGATGGGCTGGGTGTCCTCAGGTTGGTGTGACATGTCTGAGAATCATGGAATAGTTTGGTGGGAAGGGACAGCAAACCCCACCCAGTGCCACCCCTGCCATGGCAGGGACACCTCCCACTGTCCCAGAGTGCCCAGTGCCCCTGCAGGGGCTCCAGGAGAGCTGCAGAGGGACTGGGGCCAAGGCCTGCAGGGACAGCACCCAGGGAATGGCTCCCACTGCCAGAGGGCAGGCATGGATGGCATCTTGGCAATGAGGAATTCCTGCCTGGGCTGGCATTGCCAGAGCAGCTGGGGCTGCCCCTGCATCCCTGGCAGTGCCCAGGGCCAGGCTGGAGCAGCCTGGCACAGTGGGAGGTGTCCCTGCCATGGCAGGGGTGGCACTGCAGGGGCTCTGAGGTCCCTTCCCACCCAAGCCATCCCAGGACTGTGGTGCAGGTGTGGGAAGGTGGATGCAGCTCCTGGACATGACTGGAGGGATGACAGGAGGTGGTCCCAGGGGTTTGGGGCTGCACCAGGATGAGAGGCATGGCATGGCATGGCATGGCATGGCATGGCATGTCACCGTGCCAGGCCATCACCCCCGGTGTGGCGCTCAGCCTGTGCCTGTCGGGGAGCTCCGGCAGCTGCAGCCTCCCCCTGTTCCCACAGGCTTTTCCTGCCTCTGGTGCTTCCTGCCCGGTGCCGGTGCCACGCGGGGCAGGTGCTGCAGCCGGGCCTGGCCCGGGCCCAGCTCCAGGGCTGTGCCAGTCCCGGATGCTGGGGAATTCCAGGGGGAGCTGCTGCAGCCCCAGTGCCAGCCTTTGATCCTGCCATGGCCCCCCTGATGTGTCCCAGCAGCTGCACGGGGCAGGTTTGGGCCTTGGGCCCACCTGGGCTGGCAGCAGCTGCGGGTGACAAACGCCACTGGCTGCATTGGTGTGGGAATGTCCTGCACAGGGCTTCCCTGGGGGCAGGGCTGTTCTCTCCTGACACCATGGATTCATGGAGTCAGGTTGGAAAAGCCCTTTCTGTCCAGATTCTGTCTGAATCTGACCATTCCCAGCACTGCCAGGGCCACCACTGACCCTGTCCCCAGGTGCCACATCCACATGGCTCTGAAATCCCTCCAGGGATGGGGACTGCACCCCTGCCCTGGGCAGCTGTGCCAGTGCCTGGACAGTCCTTTCCATGGGGAAATTCCCCAAAATCCACCCTGCCCCTGCCCTGGCCCAGCCTGGGGCCGTTCCCTCTGCTCCTGTCCCTGTTCCCTGGAGCACAGCCCGACCCCCCCGGCTGTGCCCTCCTGGCAGGGCCTTGTGCAGAGCCACAGGGGCCCCTGAGCCTCCTTTGCTCCAGGCTCAGCCCCTGCCCAGCTCCCTCAGCCCCTCCTGGTTCTCCAGACCCTTCCCAGCTCCCTCAGCCCCTCCTGGTTCTCCAGGCCCTTCCCAGCTCCCTCAGCCCCTCCTGGTTCTCCAGGCCCTTCCCAGCCCCTCAGCCCCTCCTGGTTCTCCAGACCCTTCCCAGCTCCCTCAGCCCCTCCTGGTTCTCCAGACCCTTCCCAGCTCCCTCAGCCCCTCCTGGTTCTCCAGGCCCTTCCCAGCTCCCTCAGCCCCTCCTGGGGCTCCAGACCCTTCCCAGCTCCATTCCCTGGACACTCCAGCCCCTCCAGGGCTCTCCGGAGCTGCCCCCAGGATCCAGGGGCTCCCAGGGCAGGGCCAGCACAGGGGACAGTCCCTGCCCTGGGGCCGTGCCCACCCCGGGGCTGCCACAGCCCAGGGCCCTTGGGCCTCCTGCCCCCCTGTGCTCCCGTTCCAGGCTGGCAGTGCCCGCCCTGCTCTGGCTGCGTGCCAGGCGCTGGCAGGAGCCACCACTCCGTGCACAGGTAGGACAGAGCGTGACTGCAGGATCGGGGAGTCCCAGAGTTGGTTTGGTGGGAAAGGACAGCAAACCCCATCCAGTGCCACCCCTGCCATGGCAGGGACACCTTCCCTTGTGCCAGGCTGCTCCAGCCCCATGTCCAGCCTGGCCTGGGGTGTTTCCAGGGATGGGGCAGGGGCTGCTGGCAGCACTCCCCGCTGTGTTGGTTGGTGCTGGTTGATGCAATCGCTCCCAAGGCTTGCAGGACATTTCCCAATCCCTGTTTGGGGCTGCCCCAGGGTTTCATGGCTCCTGCCTCGTTCCAAGAGCCCCATCAGGGCCCTGCTTCGGGCTGGGCTGGGCCTCGTTTGCCTGGGCTGGAGCAGCCCTGGGCTGGGCTGGGGTCAGAGCTCGGCTCCAAGTGCCCTCAGCAGCAGCTGCAGGTCCTGGCAGGTTGTGTGGCCTTGTGCCTGCTCTGTCTCCTTTGCAGGAGCCTCCTCAGAGAGTCCAGGCAGGGCCTTGCAGCACCAAGGATTTTCTGGTGCTGTACAGCTGCTGAATTTATAAATAATTCCTGCAGCGAGAAGCTCTCGGAAGCCTCAGCTGATGCTTCCAGGCAGGCGTGAGGCTGCCCCTGAACCTGGGGGAGCTGGAGAGTCACTAATGGTGTGAAATGAATGTTTCTGGAATAATTTAAGGTATCTGAAGTAACTGGATGTTTCCAAAGTGATTCCACACTCTCTCCTGGCTGGACATCGTCTCCAGGTTGGAGCCAGGGGGCAGGAGGGCTGGAACAGCTCTGGCTCCTGTGGGGAGCGCTTGGAACCACGGAACGGTTTGGGATGGAAGGGACCTTAAGTCTCATCCAGTCCCACGGCAGGGACAGCTCCCACTGTGCCAGGCTGCTCCAGCCCCAGTGCCCAGCCTGGCCCTGGGCACTGCCAGGGATGCAGGGGCAGCCCCAGCTGCTCTGGGCACCTGTGCGTGCTCCAGCCCTGGGCTGTGTTGTCTGAACCTTGTGCTCCCCTGGATGATTTCATCCCGAATTTCCGAGGTTCAGGGCCGTGGGAGTCGTGTCCCAGCCTGCAGAGGAGCCGTTCCTGGGGACTGGCGGACCAGTGGTCCCGTGCTGGTGGTGAAACACCTCCAGTCCCTGGGAGTGGAGGGGGTCAGGAGTGAGGGCTGGGACAGGGCTTGTTCCAGACAGGCTGCTTTGCCTCAAATCCCTGTGCAAATTCCTTCTCCTCTCTCTCCGCTGCATCCAGCTCCCCAGGAAAAAGGAGCCTCAGGGCTGCCCCAGCGCCTCCCAGCTCCTGGAAGGGGCCTGTGCCCAGCCGGCCTTGGGCTCTGTCTCCAGCAGCACTGGCACAGCCAGAGCACACAGCCTCGGGCTGGGCCAAGGGAAATTCAGGCTGGAGAGCAGGAAAAAGCTTTTTCCAGCAAGGGGAGAAAGGGCTGGGATGGCTGCCCGGGAGGGTGCAGTCCCCATCCCTGGGTGTGCTTAACCAGCCTGGATGGGATGACAGGAGGTGGTCCCAGGGGTTTGGGGCTGCACCAGGATGGATGGCATGGCATGGCATGGCATGGCATGGCATGGCATGGCATAGCATGGCATGGCATGTCCAGGCCATCACCCCTGTGTGGTGGCTCAGCCTGTGCCTGTCGGGGAGCTCCGGCAGCTGCAGCCTCCCCCTGTTCCCACAGGCTTTTCCTGCCTCTGGTGCTTCCTGCCCGGTGCCGGTGCCACGCGGGGCAGGTGCTGCAGCCGGGCCTGGCCCGGGCCCAGCTCCAGGGCTGTGCCAATCCCGGATCCTGGGGAATTCCAGGGGGAGCTGCTGCAGCCCCAGTGCCAGCCTTTGATCCTGCCATGGCCCCCCTGATGTGTCCCAGCAGCTGCACGGGGCAGGTTTGGGCCTTGGGCCCACCTGGGCTGGCAGCAGCTGCAGGTGACAAATGCCACTGGCTGCATTGGTGTGGGAATATCCTGCACAGGGCTTCCCCGGGGGCAGGGCTGTTCTCTCCTGACACCATGGATTCATGGAGTCAGGTTGGAAAAGCCCTTTCTGTCCAGATTCTGTCTGAATCTGACCATTCCCAGCACTGCCAGGGCCACCACTGACCCTGTCCCCAGGTGCCACATCCACACGGCTCTGAAATCCCTCCAGGGATGGGGACTCCACCCCGGCCCTGGGCAGCTGTGCCAGTGCCTGGACAGTCCTTTCCATGGGGAAATTCCCCAAAATCCACCCTGAGCTGCCCATGCCCAGCCTGAGGCCGTTCCCTCTGCTCCTGTCCCTGTTCCCTGGAGCACAGCCCGACCCCCCCGGCTGTGCCCTCCTGGCAGGGCCTTGTGCAGAGCCACAGGGGCCCCTGAGCCTCCTTTGCTCCAGGCTCAGCCCCTGCCCAGCTCCCTCAGCCCCTCCTGGTTCTCCAGACCCTTCCCAGCTCCCTCAGCCCCTCCTGGTTCTCCAGGCCCTTCCCAGCTCCCTCAGCCCCTCCTGGTTCTCCAGGCCCTTCCCAGCCCCCTCAGCCCCTCCTGGTTCTCCAGACCCTTCCCAGCTCCCTCAGCCCCTCCTGGTTCTCCAGACCCTTCCCAGCTCCCTCAGCCCCTCCTGGTTCTCCAGACCCTTCCCAGCTCCCTCAGCCCCTCCTGGGGCTCCAGGCCCTTCCCAGCTCCGTTCCCTGGACACTCCAGCCCCTCCAGGGCTCTCCAGAGCTGCCCCCAGGATCCAGGGGCTCCCAGGGCAGGGCCAGCACAGGGGACAGTCCCTGCCCTGGGGCCGTGCCCACCCCGGGGCTGCCACAGCCCAGGCCCATCGGCCTCCTGCCCCCCTGTGCTCCCGTTCCAGGCTGGCGGTGCCCACCCTGCTCTGGCTGCGTGCCAGGCGCTGGCAGGAGCCACCACTCCGTGCACAGGTAGGACAGAGCGTGACTGCAGGATCGGGGAGTCCCAGAGTTGGTTTGGTGGGAAAGGACAGCAAACCCCATCCAGTGCCACCCCTGCCATGGCAGGGACACCTTCCCCTGTGCCAGGCTGCTCCAGCCCCATGTCCAGCCTGGCCTGGGGTGTTTCCAGGATGGGGCAGGGCTGCTGGCAGCACTCCCAGGGCTGTGTTGGTTGGTGCTGGTTGATGCAATCGCTCCCAAGGCTTGCAGGACATTTCCCAATCCCTGTTTGGTGCTGCCCCAGGGTTTCATGGCTCCTGCCTCGTTCCAAGAGCCCCATCAGGGCCCTGCTTCGGGCTGGGCTGGGCCTCGTTTGCCTGGGCTGGGGTCAGAGCTCAGCTCCAAGTGCCCTCAGCAGCAGCTGCAGGTCCTGGCAGGTTGTGTGACCTTGTGCCTGCTCTGTCTCCTTTGCAGGAGCCTCCTCAGAGAGTCCAGGCAGGGCCTTGCAGCACCAAGGATTTTCTGGTGCTCTACAGCTGCTGAATTTATAAATAATTCCTGCAGCGAGAAGCTCTCAGAAGCCTCAGCTGATGCTTCCAGGCAGGCGTGAGGCTGCCCCTGAACCTGCGGGAGCTGGAGAGTCACTAATGGTGTGAAATGAATGTTTCTGGAATAATTTAAGGTATCTGAAGTAAGTGGATGTTTCCAAAGTGATTCCACACTCTCTCCTGGCTGGACATCATCTCCAGGTTGGAGCCAGGGGGCAGGAGGGCTGGAACAGCTCTGGCTCCTGTGGGGAGCACTTGGAATCGTGGAACGGTTTGGGATGGAAGGGACCTTAAGTCTCATCCAGTCCCACGGCAGGGACAGCTCCCACTGTGCCAGGCTGCTCCAGCCCCAGTGCCCAGCCTGGCCCTGGGCACTGCCCGGGATGCAGGGGCAGCCCCAGCTGCTCTGGGCACCTGTGCGTGCTCCAGCCCTGGGCTGTGTTGTCTGAACCTTGTGCTCCCCTGGATGATTTCATCCCGAATTTCCGAGGTTCAGGGCCGTGGGAGTCGTGTCCCAGCCTGCAGAGGAGCCGTTCCTGGGGACTGGCCGGACCAGTGGTCCCGTGCTGGTGGTGAAACACCTCCAGTCCCTGGGAGTGGAGGGGGTCAGGAGTGAGGGCTGGGACAGGGCTTGTTCCAGACAGGCTGCTTTGCCTCAAATCCCGGTGCAAATTCCCTTCTCCTCTCTCTCCGCTGCATCCAGCTCCCCAGGAAAAGGAGCCTCAGGGCTGCCCCCAGCGCTCTCCCAGCTCCTGGAAGGGGCCTGTGCCCAGCCGGCCTTGGGCTCTGTCTCCAGCAGCACTGGCACAGCCAGAGCACACAGCCTCGGGCTGGGCCAAGGGAAATTCAGGCTGGAGAGCAGGAAAAAGCTTTTCCAGCAAGGGGGAGAAAGGGCTGGGATGGCTGCCCGGGGAGGGGGTGCAGTCCCCATCCCTGGGTGTGTTTAACCAGCCTGGATGTGGCACTGGGTGCCAGGGGCTGGGCTGGGCTCCGTGGCCTTGCAGGGCTCTCCCAACCCGGGGATTGTGTGGATTTGTGTGAATTCAGTGTGAATTGTGTGAATTGTGTGAGTTCAGTGTGAATTGTGTGAGTTGTGCGAAAGGGCTGCAGGAGCTGCGGCAGGGCTGGTTCCCTGCCCAGACCCCGTGGCTGCCCCGGAGCAGGACCTGCCTGTGGGGGCATTGCCCTACCCGCGAATGCCCCGGGCTGATTGCAGGAGGGTGGGAGCAGCCCAGGCAGGGCTGGCGTGCTGCGGGGCTGGTGCGCAGCTCCCCGTGTCCCGCCGTTCAGGGCACACGGGGGACGCGCGGCGTGTCCGTGACCCGTGTCCGGAGCCGTTCCCGGCACTGTCCGGCCGTGTCCCGCCGTGCCAGCGCTCCCAGCCGGGGTCATCCGGTGCCGCGGCTCAGCCCCGTGTTTACCTCGGGGCTGATTTAGAATTTCCTGTATCACAACAACATCCCGTGGCCTTCCAGCGCGGCCGGGCCGGGGCTGCGCTCCCCCAGGTGTCCCCCAGCGGCCGCAGGAAGGACGGAGCACACGTGCTTTCCCAGGAACCGCCGGCTTTCCCAGGGATCTCGGCTGGGGTGGCAGGAGAATGGACGGGGCAGGTCCGGCTCTCCGGGCAGGAAGGGACGCGCCGGTCCCGCAGCCCGATACGGAGCTGAATGGTGGGAAGTGGGAACGCTGGGATCAGGCTGCCCCGGGAGCAGCTGAGGGAAGTGCTGGGTTCCTGAGTCAGGCTCTTGGTGACAGTGCCCAAAATCAGGATGGACCTGCCTGCAGCTGGCTGAAGGGTGGCAGCTCCTGGCTCTGGGAAAACCCCGGGAGCTGAGGTTCCCATTGTTCTCAGCAGGCCTTGGAATGGTTTCTGTTTGTGTTGGGGCTGATGAGCCCGAGACCCCCCAGCCCTGGGCTGAGCCCAGTGGGCAGCAGGGCAGGGGATCTAACCTAACCCTAACCATAACCTTAACCCTAACGCTGTCCCTGTGCCCCCTCAGGTGAGACCCCACCTGCAGAGCTGCCCCAGCCCTGGGCACGCAGCAGCAGCAGCACCTGGAGCTGCTGCAGAGAGCCCAGAGGAATCCATGGAGCTGCTCCAGGGCTGGAGCCCCTCAGCTCCCAGGGAGCCAGGCTGGGAGAGCTGGGGGTGCTCACCTGGAGGGGAGAAGGATCCAGGGAGAGCTCAGAGCCCCTGGCAGGGCCTGCAGGGGCTCCAGGGGAGCTGCAGAGGGACTGGGGCCAAGGCCTGCAGGGACAGCACCCAGGGAATGGCTCCCACTGCCAGAGGGCAGGCATGGATGGCATCTTGGCAATGAGGAATTCCTGCCTGGGCTGGCATTGCCAGAGCAGCTGGGGCTGCCCCTGCATCCCTGGCAGTGCCCAGGGCCAGGCTGGGCACTGGGGCTGGAGCAGCCTGGCACAGTGGGAGGTGTCCTTGCCATGGCAGGGGTGGCACTGGGGGGGCTCTGGGGCCCCTTCTCACCCAACCCATTCCAGGATTTTGTGGTCTTGTATCCATTCCCCTTAAACTGAGGATATTGCATCAGGGCTGGGTGTGGAGGGCACAGCTTGGAGCCGTTGGAGCCATAATCCTGATGTGTGGATCTCAAGGGATTTTCCTGTCTGGAGCTTGAGCCGAGCCCTTGGCACGGGGAGTGGGCAGCCTTTGGCCAGGGCTGGGAGCACTCGGGGCCAAGGCTGCTTCCAGGGGGACGTGGGATGGAGCAGGGACAGAGCAGGGCTGCGGTGACAGAGCAGGGACAGAGCGGGGCTGCGGTGACAGAGCAGGGAGGTGGTGACAGAGCAGGGACGGAGAAGGGAGGAGGTGACAGAGCAGGGCTGTGGTGACAGAGCAGGGACAGAGCAGGGCTATGGGGACAGAGCAGGGACAGAGCAGGGCTGCGGTGACAGAGCAGGGATGGAGCAGGGACAGAGCAGGGCTGTGGGGACAGAGCAGGGACAGAGCAGGGCTGTGGGGACAGAGCAGGGCTGTGGTGACAGAGCAGGGCTGTGGGGACAGAGCAGGGACAGAGCAGGGCTGTGGGGACAGAGCAGGGCTGTGGTGTCGCAGCACGTGGCCAGGCAGGATCTGGTTGACCCCGTCCCTGTGGATATCTGGTGCCCAGTTTGGCTCCAGCCTCCCCATTTTGGGCCCAGGGCTATAAATGGCCCCTTTCCCTTTCCCTTTCCCTTTCTCTCTCCCTGCTAAATCCAGCTGTGGCTGGCGGGCGGCGAGCAGGACCCTGGGGACTTGTCTGGGCTCCCAAAATAGCCCTTCCCTGGGGCTCCTCCTGCTTTCCCAGCCCCATTCCATGGCCAGGAGCTGGGTCGGGATGGGAGGGGCCCCGGGTGCTCCCTGGAAATGGATAATCCTCCCTCTGGAAGGGGCTGGAAGGAGCCCCCTCTCCCCACCACAGGGCTGCCTGTCTTTGTGGCAGGGCCAGAATCCTTGGGATTTGTGATTCCCAGCCGGATCCAGGAGCAGCTCTGTCTCTGCAGAGGCGTGAGCAGCGTGGGAGCCCTTCCCAGCCTGGCAGGGTCTGTGACAGGAGCGCTTGGTGGCACTGTCACCTCGGGCTGTCCCAGGGCCGGCTGCTCATGGAGTGCCCGCCTGCCCTGCTGGGCCTTCCCCAGGCTGCCCCTGGGAAAGAGCAGGATTTGGGGTCTGCAATGGCGTGGGCTGGGGGGCAGGTGAGCGTTCGGAGTGCTCCCAGTGCTCCACAAAGCCCCGGGGGAGCTGGAGCCGTCAGGAAGCCAAAAGCAAAGCCCAGGCAGGGTTGTGTGGGGAAAGGCCAGCGGGGAGATGAGGGCAGGGGAGTGCAGCTCAGAGCAGGGGGTGCTGTCCATGCTGGGATCACAGGGAAGGGAGTTCTGGCTGGAGAGGGACCAGAGCTGCTGCTCCGGTACCGTTCCCACCTCCAGAGAAGGCCCTGGGAGCCGTTTGCTCCAGGATTCCTCGGAATCCCTGCTGTTCCCTGCTGGGGTGGGCAGTGCTGCGCGGCCTGGAAGGGGCTGGGCTCTCTCCTGTGCTGCCCCATCCATGGAGAGCTGGAGCTCGCCGGGGTTGTGCCAGCCGGGCATTCCCGGCGGGTGGGGGGTACCTGCTGCCCTCTAATCCCATCTTGTCTCCGCAGGGAGCGGGGATGGACAGGGACAGATCCTGCAGCGCTTCCCGGAGAAGGACTGGGAGGACAACCCCTTCCCACAGGGCATCGAGCTGGTGAGTGCCTGGGGACCCACGGGTGACACTGGGGGTGGCACTGGGGCACATCCCGTGGGGTCTGACTGGGGGGCTGGGAGGGAGCAGTTCCCTCCTGCCCCGGGTGCATCTCCAGAAACGGTGGGATGGATCCAGGACTGGCTCCTCTCCTGGCCTCCTGCTAGCCCTCCTCTTCTGGGGTGCAGGAATGCCTCGTGGAGGAGCCGTGGATGCAGCCTTGAGTGTCCACAGCCCCCCAGGAGAACGGCCAGGCCTTTCAACAATCACACACAATTCACAGAATTCACACAATTCCCAGAATCCCTGGCTTGGGAGAGCCCTGCAAGGCCATGGAGCCCAGCCCAGCCCCTGGCACCCAGTGCCACATCCAGGCTGGTTAAACACACCCAGGGATGGGGACTGCCCCCCCTCCCCGGGCAGCCATGCCAGCCCTTTCTCCCCCTTGCTGGAAAAGCTTTTTCCTGCTCTCCAGCCTGAATTTCCCTCGGCCCAGCCCGAGGCTGTGTGCTCTGGCTGTGCCAGTGCTGCTGGAGACAGAGCCCAAGGCCGGCTGGGCACAGGCCCCTTCCAGGAGCTGGGAGAGCGCTGGGGGCTGCCCTGAGGCTCCTTTTGTGCAGGCTGAGCCCCCCCAGCTCCCGTTGCCCTGCCCGAGGCTGGGTGCCAGGGCCAGGGCCCGGCTGTCCCCAGCCCTTCTGGCACGGGCACCGGCTCTCAGGGCTGCTTTGGGATCAGCCCAGAGCTGGGACATTGCCGGGTTGTGGAGCTGTGGGGATCCCCCAGATCCTCCAGGAGGGTGGGATTGTTCCCCTCATGGCTGAACTGGAGTGGGAGCTCTTCCCAAGCCCTGCCCTGTGCCCAGGAGCTCCAGGGACCCTGAGGGAGGAGCTGGAGCTGCTCCATTCCAGTGAAAAGGCTGGGCTGGGACGGACTGAGCCCTCTGGAAGCTGCTCCGTTCCCCCTGGAGTTCATGGAATCACAGATTTATTTGGGTTGGAAAATCCCTCCAAGCCCATTGAGTGCCATCAGTGGTGCCAATGCCACCACTGACCCTGTCCCCAAGTTGCCACTTCCACATGGCTTTGAAACCCCTGCGGGGATGGGGACTCCAGCACTGCCCTGGGCAGCTGTGCCAGGGATGGACAGCGCTTTAGGTGGGATCTTGGGAGGGAATTCCTGGCTGGGAGGGTGGGCAGCGCCTGGCACAGGTGCCCAGAGCAGCTGGGGCTGTCCCTGCATCCCTGGCAGTGCCCAAGGCCAGGCTGGGCACTGGGGCTGGAGCACTTGGCACAGTGGGAGGTGTCCCTGCCCATCATCACTGGGGTCACTGGCTCCTCATCCCATTGTTACTGGGATCAGCAGTGTCCTGCTCCTCTTCCCATCACGTGTCCCCTGAAATTCCAGCGCAATTTGGGACCTTTCTGTGCTGTTTAATCTGAGGCAAAAACACACATTTATTTTTATATTTGCTTTTATTTTTCTGCTCCGAGTTTCCTGGTGTCTGCAGGGACTTGGGAACTGTCCCAAGCAGGAGCAAAGCTGCTTTTTCTCCCAAGGGTCAAACTGTCCAGCCAAAAAATCCTTGGAATTTAAACAATCGGAGCCCTGTGCTGTTGGGAGGCAGGGGTGGCTCCAGGGCTTCCCACAAACTCTCCGGGCGTCCTGGGGGAGCAGCACGTGGGGCAGCTCCGCAGGCAGCTCGGGAAATCCACGGGAGCCCGTCCTGGGTCGGGTGGGACGCGCCCCTGCGGCCAGGGCTGATCTCCTTGGCATCTTTTTGGGGACAGAAGTGTTCCCAGGGTGCGCAGGGCGCTGGGGTTTGGAGCTCCTGGCCGTGCAGTGTCCCATGGCAATTCCCAGCAGATATCTCATTTTAATGGATCGCGTTCCTCCGGGGACAGGCACGGGGTGTGGATGAAGCACCCTGGGAGCCTCTCCCTGCGTGCCCAGAGCTGCTCCTGCAGAGCCCCAGGAGCTGCCTGGTGGGGGCATTCCCTGGGGAGGGCATTCCCAGCACAGCCCAGGGTCTCTGCAGGAACAGGGGGATCCGGGGGGGAGTGGAGATTCCTGTAAATCCAGGGGCTCCCTGCGCTCCTGTGGGGCCATTCCCACTCTCCCTTTTGGATCCTTCCTCAGCACTGGGCTTTAGGACCTTCCATGCCACGATCCCACAGGTCTGATCCCACAGGTCTGCCGGACTCTGTGTGGGATTTTCCATGTCCTGAGGCAGCTCTGGGGTGGTTTTGGCACCTGCTGGGTGTGTCCAGGCCTCCAGACCTGCTCCACCTCTGCCAGCATTCCAGGGCATCCAGCAGCTTCCAGGGCCTGCAGGGGCTCCAGGAGAGCTGCAGAGGGACTGGGGCCAAGGCCTGCAGGGACAGCACCCAGGGAATGGCTCCCACTGCCAGAGGGCAGGCATGGATGGCATCTTGGCAATGAGGAATTCCTGCCTGGGCTGGCATTGCCAGAGCAGCTGGGGCTGCCCCTGCATCCCTGGCAGTGCCCAGGACCAGGCTGAGCACTGGGGCTGGAGCAGCCTGGCACAGTGGGAGGTGTCCCTGCCATGGCAGGGGTGGCACTGCAGGGGCTCTGGGGTCCCTTTCCACCCAACCCATCCCAGGATTCCCTGATTCCATGATCCTGACCCAGCAGCTCTGTGTGCTCTGGGCTCCTCATTCCCAGAGTGCCAGGAGATCTCCATGTGGGGCTGGGAGCAGTGAGGGGCAATGCCCACCTTGGGACAGTGACACAGTGACAGTGACACCGTGACAGTGGCACTGTGTGCTCATCCTGGTGTTCTGCTGAGCCAGACCTTCGTCTCTGCTCCCATGGGAGCCGGCAGGAGGCTCTGGGATGGAGGGGCCCCGGGATGGAGGAGCCCCGGGATGGAGGAACCTTGGGATGGAGGAGCCTTGGGATGGAGGAGCTTTGGGATGGAGGAGCCCCGAGATGGAGGAGCCTTGGGATGGAGGAGCCCAGGATGGAGGGGCCCGGGATGGAGGAGCCTTGGGATGGAGGGGCCCCAGGATGGAGGGGTCCCAGGATGCAGGAGCACTGGGATGATGGAGGGGCCCTGGGATGGAGGAGCCTTGGGATGGAGGAGCTCCAGGATGGAGGAGCCTTGGGATGGAGGAGCCCAGGATGGAGGAGCTCCAGGATGGAGGGGCCCAGGATAGAGGAGCCCTGGGATGGAGGGGCCCCAGGATGGAGGGGTCCCAGGATGGAGGAGGACTGGGATGGAGGAGCCCAGGGATGGAGGAGCTCTGGGATGGAGGAGCTCCAGGATGGAGGGGCCCAGGGATGGAGGAGCTCTGGGATGGAGGAGCTCCAGGATGGAGGGGCCCAGGGATGGAGGGGTCCCAGGATGGAGGAGCTCTGGGATGGAGGAGCCCAGGGATGGAGGAGCTCTGGGATGGAGGGGTCCCAGGATGGAAGGGCCCCAGGTGCTGCTTTCCAGGGACACAGAATGTGGGAAGCAGCTCCTGGGGTGCTTTCTCCTCCTGTCCCTCCTGCTGCCACCCCAAGGATCCGGCCAAAGCCCAGCTCCTGTCCTGTGGGCTCTTCCCAGGGAGCACAGGAGGATCCATGGGTGCTGTGAGCACCTGGGAGACTCAGGTGGGATCCACCTTGGGCTCCGGAGGGAGCCGGGGCAGGACTCCTGAGCTGGCCAGGCCCTGGTGCCGTGGTTCTCCTGCCGGGGTTTGCAGAATTCCGTGTCCTCAGCGTGCCTCCAGCCCCGGGAGGAGCCGGGCTGTCCCGCACCCAGGGAATTTTCCACGGCTCCTCAGCAGCCAATTCCAGTCCTGAGGAAATCAAGAAAATCCCCCGAGAGACTCGGGAAGCCGGGGGAGTCTGGAATTACCCCGGCCCTGGGAGAGGCTTTGGGAAGTGCCCGGGGCTGGTGCAGTGAGATGGCACAGCCGGGCCCGTGTGTGTGCCAGGGGAGTGGTGCCACCTCCTGGAGCCACTCCAGAGCCCGTGTCCCACGTGTCCCCTTTCCTTCTGGGCTCTGTGTGCTGCTGGCACGGGGTGTCTGGCCCACGGTGGGATGGGGGCAGCGCAGAGTTTGGGGTCTGTGTGCCATGGGAGTGTGAGGGCAGTGCAGAGTTTGGGGTCTGTGTGCCATGGGGTCATTGCAGAGTTTGGGGTCTGTGTGCCATGGGGACAGTGCAGAGTTTGGGTCTGTGTGCCATGGGGGTCTGGGGTCAGTGCAGAGTTTGGGGTCTGTGTGCCATGGGGTCATTGCAGAGTTTGGGGTCTGTGTGCCATGGGGACAGTGCAGAGTTTGGGTCTGTGTGCCATGGGGGCAGCGCAGAGGTTGGGGTCTGTGTGCTGTGGGTTCATTGCAGAGTTTGGGGTCTGTGTGCCATGGGGGTGTGGGGGCAGTGCAGAGTTTGGGTCTGTGTGCTGTGGGTTCATTGCAGAGTTTGGGGTCTGTGTGCCATGGGGTCAGTGCAGAGTCTGGGGTCTGTGTGCCATGGGGTCAGTGCAGAGTCTGGGGTCTGTGTGCCATGGGGGTGTGGGGGCAGCGCAGAGTTTGGGGTCTGTGTGCCATGGGGTCAGTGCAGAGTTTGGGGCCCATGTGCTGTGGGGTCATTGCAGAGTTTGGGGTCTGTGTGCCATGGGGGTGTGGGGGCAGTGCTGAGTTTGGGGTCCATGTGCCGTGGGGTCAGTGCAGAGTTTGGGGTCTGTGTGCCATAGAGGCATTGCAGAGTTTGGGGTCTGTGTGCCATGGGGTCATTGCAGAGTTTGGGGTCTGTGTGCCATGGGGGCAGTGCAGAGTTTGGGGTCCGTGTCCCATGGGGGTCTGGGGCAGTTCAGAGTCTGGGGTCTGTGTGCCGTGGGGTCAGTGCAGAGTCTGGGGTCTGTGTGCCATGAGGTCAGTGCAGGGTTTGGGGTCTCTGTGTGCCATGGGGGGAGCTTCCCCAGGAGTCTGGGGCTCCTGCCTGGCCGGGCTGTCCCATCACGACCCCTCCCAGTCCGGGGTTCTCCAGGCAGCTCCTGCTGTCCCTGCGGACAGGAGGGGATATTGCTGGCCCTGCTTCCCTGCCGGGGGATTTGGGCATTCCCAGAGCCGGCCCGGCGGGGTTGGGAGTTCCAGGGGCCCGTGGAGCTGCCCTTGCCCCCAGGCTCGGTGGGCAATGAGGGCCGGGCTCGGGGCTGGATCCCGCGGTGCGGGTGAGGGTGGCAGCCCCTGAGCCCGGCCTGTCCCTCCCGCAGTTCTGCCAGCCCAGCGGGTGGCAGCTCTTCCCCGAGAGGAACCCCCCCACCTTCTTCGTGGCCGTGCTCACC
The DNA here is from genome assembly GCA_024865655.1 of Emberiza elegans. Classification (NCBI taxonomy): domain Eukaryota; kingdom Metazoa; phylum Chordata; class Aves; order Passeriformes; family Fringillidae; genus Emberiza; species Emberiza elegans. Next base: position 5,119,018 of record JALJVW010001137.1, read on the forward strand.
GACATCAACTCGGAGCGGCACTACTGCGCCTGCTTCACCTTCTGGGAGGCCGTGGAGAGCCCGCAGGTACTGGGGACACAGGGACACACACGGGGGCACGGGGACACTCGGGGGCATGGGGACAGACAGGGACACACGGGGGCACGGGGACACGCAGGGACACAGGGACACACACGGGGGCACAGGGACACACATGGGGACACACACGGGGGCACGGGGACACACACAGGGAAATGGGGACACACACAGGGACATAGGGACACACATGGGGGCACGGGGACACACACAGGGACACGGGGACACACAAGGACATGGACACACACAGGGACATGGGGACACACGGGGGCACGGGGACACACACGGGGGCACGGGGACACACAGAGACATGGGGACGGGGGCTGGTGGCACTGATGGGGAGGCACCCAGCTGCCTTTGGCACTGGCCAATGGTTCCTGCCTTCCCTGTGCCACAGGAATCCGTGGGTGGGTGGGAAGGGTGGCCAGCAGTGCTGGTGGAGATTGGATTTAGCATTCCGTTGGATTTAGCTCTGGCCGGGGGTTCCTGCCTTCCCTGTGCCACAGGAATCCAGACGCGAGCACTGGGAGCCTGGGACAGGGAAGAGCATGCCTTGACCCCCAGCCCGGGCTGGTTTGTGTCTCTGCAGCCCCAGAGCCATGGCAGGAACGGTGAGGGCGAGGAGGAGGAGGAGGAGGCCTCGGCCCTGGTGCAGCCTGCCCAGCTGTTCGCTCCCAAGAGCCTGGTGCTGGTGTCGCGGCTGGACCACGCCGAGGTGTTCCGGGTGAGCCAGGAGCAGGGCTGCTGCTCTGCTGGGCAAGGCTTCCTGCCCCTGGGAGCGGGAACACGCTGGCACGGCCCCTGGGAGCCTGGCTCCATGCTGCCCTGCCCTTGGCACCGCGGAGCTGCGGGGCTGCAGCTGCTGCGGGACACGGAGCAGCTGCCGGCCCCAGCCCTGGGAACCCCCGAGGAACGGCCTGTTCCTGGGAGCACCGGCTGTGCCAGCCCTGCTGGCTCCAGAGGTGCTGCATTGTGTGCCTGGGGAGGGCTGCGTGTGGATTGTGTCCGTGGGGATGGGCTGGGAGTGTCCAGCCTGGAGAAGGGAGGGCTCCAGGGAGAGCCCAGAGCCCCTGGCAGGGCCTGCAGGGGCTCCAGGGACTGGGGACAAGGCATGGAGGGACCCAGGGCATGGCTCCCAGGGCCAGAGGGCAGGCATGGATGGCATCTTGGCAATGAGGAATTCCTGCCTGGGCTGGCATTGCCAGAGCAGCTGGGGCTGCCCCTGCATCCCTGGCAGTGCCCAAGGCCAGGCTGGGTCCTTTGGGGCAAGCTGGGGCATCTCCCGGGGACAGGATCCCCTCACTTGTCCCCAAGGACAGAGGTGTCCTGCCAGCTGCTCCCCTGGGACACAAACAGTTCCCAGCTCCTCATTGCAGTGCCCAGGAATCTGAGCTTCATGTTCCCTCGTTATTCCAGCAGGCAGGGGTTTATCCTGCTCTTCCCTCATTATTCCATTGTGCCAGAGTCTGCCTGGCCCTGCTCTCCAAATCCCAGTGTTTGTGTTTTCCCTTTTCCTCAGTGGGTGGAAAACAGCACTCCGAGGGTGCCTGGAACACAAATTCCTCAAATCCCTCGTTCCCAGCTTGTCCTGGGGCTGCCGTGTGCTGGTGCCCCCAGAGCTGGTCCATACTGGTTTATACTGGTTTCTATTGATTTTTATGTTTTTTTTTTGGTCCATACTGGTCCATACTGGTGGTCCATACTGGTTTTACTGGCTGGGACTGCTGTTGCTTCCCAGTTGGAATAGGGTGTTTTGGTGGGAAGGAACCCACAGTGACCACCCAGGGCTGACCAGAGTCCAAGTGTGCTGTCAAGGGCATTGCCCAAATTTTGGGTATTTGATCCAGCCCTCGCTGGGGAAGGATCCCCTGCCATGCCTTCCCTGGGGTTTGTGTGGGGCTGGGGTGCTGGGAGGCTGGGGCAGCCCAGCTGCTGTGGTCAGCTGTCTCTGGAGCTTTGGAAGTCCCTTTGTGCTGCTCCATGGAGCTCTGGCCTTGGGGACTCATCTCCTACTGTGGTGGGGTCAGTGCAGGGATGGGGACGTGCTCCTGGCCAGAATATCCCATCCCTGCGGACGAGGATGATGGGGAGCTGGCATTGCCAGGGTGTGTTTGTGGCCAGGGACAAGCCCTGGGCTGTCCCCAGCTGCCTGCACTGCTCATCCCTGCCCTGCTGCCCTCTCCAGAACAGCCTGGGGCTGATCTACACCATCTACGTGGATGGGCTGAGCGTGTCCCTGGAGAACGTCATCGGGAACCTGCTGACCTGCACCATCCCCATCACGGGGGGAGCACAGGTGGGTCCTGGGCCCTGCTGCCCTCCCTGTGCTCGCTCTGTCCCCTCAGAGCCCAGCCCTGCCCCCGTGCCCGAGTGGGGCCCGTGGGCAGGGCCTGGCTCCGTGCCCCGCTGCTTTCCTGAGCACAAATCCCACTCGGATCCTCAATTAGCCAAGGAGCTCCTGCTGCAGCTTCTGTCCTGGCTCCTGCTGCCTTGGGAGGGGGCACCAGGGCTGTGATGTAGGTGCCCAATCCGTGCGAGCATTCCCTGCTCCGTGGGCGCTCCTGGGGTCTGGCTCTGCGCTCAGCCCTGTGGATGATCCCCCCGTGGAGAGAGAGCTGCTCCGGAGCCAAGTGGTCACGGGCCATCTGTGACAGCAGGGCTGGGACAGCTCTGGGGACACGGGCCAGCAGGGCCAGGACAGAGCCTGGCGCTCTCCTCGGGGCACTGGCCTGGGGCTGTGCCCGTGGCTGTGCCAGGTCCTGTGCCAGGTGGCTGTGCCCATGGCTGTGCCAAGTCCTGTGTCTGTGTCTGCACTGGGTCCTGTGCCTGTGCCGGGGGCCTGAGGAGCAGCAGCTTCTCCTGCAGCTGAGGCCACCAAGCCCCCTGCTGTCCCCTCAGAGCCATGTGTCCCCCCAGCCTGCCCTGCTCCGGGCCGGCTGGGCTCAGCACATGGAGCTGGGAGGCTCCTTGGGGGTGGCAGAGAGGAAAAGCCCAGCTGGACCCCCTGGCAGAGGCTGGGGACAGCAGTTTGTGCCCCGGAGCTGTCATGCCCTGCTGGCCCCTGGGATGTCCCTGTGTCCCCATGTGCCTCCCCTCGGCTGAGCTCCCCTTCCCCCAGCACAGAGGGCCAGGAATGATCCCACAGCCCAGCTGATCCAGTGCAGGAGCCTTGGCCAGGCTGGGACAGCACCACGGGGCATGGGGACAGCACTGCGGGACACTGGGACAGCAGCACAGGGCACTGGGACAGCAGCACGGGGCACGGGGACAGCACTGCGGGACACTGGGACAGCAGCATGGGGCACTGGGACAGCAGCACGGGGCACTGGGACAGCACTGCAGGATACTGGGACAGCACCATGGGGCACTGGGACAGCAGCACGGGGCACTGGGACAGCACTGCAGGATACTGGGACAGCACCATGGGGCACTGGGACAGCAGCACGGGGCACTGGGACAGCACTGCAGGGTGCTAGGAGAGCACCATGGGGCACTGGGACAGCACTGCAGGACACTGGGACAGCACCACGGGGCACTGGGACAGCACCACGGGGCACTGGGACAGCACCATGGGATACTGGGACAGCACTGCGGGACACTGGGACAGCACCATGGGATACTGGGACAGCAGCACAGGGCACTGGGACAGCACCATGGGGCACTGGGACAGCACTGCAGGACACTGGGACAGCACCACGGGGCACTGGGACAGCACCATGGGATACTGGGACAGCACTGCGGGACACTGGGACAGCACTGCGGGACACTGGGACAGCAGCATGGGGCACTGGGACAGCACTGCAGGACACTGGGACAGCACTGCGGGACACTGGGACAGCACTGCGGGACACTGGGACAGCAGCATGGGGCACTGGGACAGCACTGCAGGACACTGGGACAGCAGCACAGAGCACTGGGACAGCACTGCGGGACTCTGGGACTGCACTGCAGGATACTGGGACAGCAGCACAGAGCACTGGGACAGCACCATGGGATACTGGGACAGCAGCACAGGGCACTGGGACAGCAGCATGGGACACTGGGACAGCAGCACAGGGCACTGGGACAGCACCACGGGGCACTGGGACAGCACGGCAGGGTGCTAGGAGAGCACCATGGGGTACTGGGACAGCATTTCAGGACGCTGGGACAGCAGCACGGGGCACTGGGACAGCAGCACAGGGCACTGGGACAGCAGCACATGGCCCAGTGCCTCCACAGGGGTGTCCTCCCCTCAGAGCCCTGGCCCCGAGGGGGCTGTCCCTGCTCCCGTATCTCAGCAGGGTTTGGGGCCGGTGCTGCCGCGCGTTCCGGGCTCTCTCTGGCACCCAGAGCCGTGCGGGTCCGGGAGAAGCCGGCGGTGCTGCTGGGGTTCGGGGAGGGAATGGAGCCAGGGCTGTCCCCGTGCCCGGGCAGAGCGAGGTGCTGCCCGTGCCCGGGCTGTGCCAGGGTTTGCGGTCCCTTCCCATGGGATCTGCCCGGATCCGGCTCCTCCCGGCGGGACCAGGCGCGGCTGCTGCAGCAGGACGGCTTCTCCTGCCACCACGGCTCGCTGAGCTTGGCACAGATCCGTGCCCCCAGCTGGGGCAGGGTGGCTCCGCGCCCTGGGAACAGGGACTGTGTGACAAGGGGGGGACAGTTTGGTGGTGGCACTTCCCTTCCTGTGGTTTTCCTGCTCTCCTGCCGTGTCCAGCAGTCCTTCCCAGTGCTGTAGGCATTGCTTTCACTCCGTGTCTGTGTCTGTGGCCTCCTCTCCCTTCCCATTGTCCCTGCTGGTGTCCCTGTATGTGGGCTCCTGTCCCTTCCCATTGTCCCTGCTGGTGTCCCTGTCTGTGGCCTCCTCTCCTGTCCCCTTGTCCCTGCTGGTGTCCCTGTCTGTGTCTTTGGGCTCCTCTCCTGTCCCCTTGTCCCTGCTGGTGTCCCTCTTTGGGCTCCTCTCCTGTCCCTGCTGGTGTCCCTGTCTGTGGGCTCCTCTCCTGTCCCATTGTCCCTGCTGGTGTTCCTGTCTGTGGGCTCCTCTCCTGTCCCTGCTGGTGTCCCTGTCTGTGTCTGTGGGCTCCGCTCCTTTCCCCTTGTCCCTGCTGGTGTCCCTGTCTGTGGGCTCCTCTCCTGTCCCTGCTGGTGTCCCTGTCTGTGTCTGTGGGCTCCTCTCCTGTCCCCTTGTCCCTGCTGGTGTCCGTGTCCCCACTGTGCCTGTCTGTGTGTCCTAACTGACTGTGCTCTCTGTCTGTCCCACCTCAGCCTGACGTGGAGGGGGGAAGCCGTGGTACGATCTCCTTTTCTTTCCCATCATCTTTCCCCCCACCTTTCTCTCCCGGCTCTGGGTCTGTCCCTCGTTAGCAGCCTCTCTGTTAATTGCTGTGACCCAGCCCCAGGTCCCGGTGGTGCCCTCGGGAGTGTGTCCCTGTGTCCCACCTGAGGGCAGCCAGGGTGTCCCTGGGCTCTGGGAAGGGGCTGAATTCCAGGCTCGCCTCTTTGGGTTGTGACAGCCCAGCTCAGGGCTCTGGCTCTGCTCAGCCCTGGATTTTGGGGCTGTTCTGCCAGGAGGTGGCTGCAGTGGGAACGCTGCTCCTGCAGAGGAGTGGAAAGAGGAGGAGAGGGGCCTGGAGACAGCCTGGGGATGTTTGAGTGTCCCTGTGTCCCTGGGAACGAGCTCAGGGCTGGGAATATTCAGTGGTAGCAGGGAAGAAGCACCCATCCTGTGCCCGGGGTGTCCATCCCTTCCCCCAGGGGGATATTCTCAGGATATTCTCAGGATATTCTCAGGACATTCCTCGGGATATTCTCAGGATATTCCTCAGGATATTCTCAGGATATTCTCAGGACATTCCTCGGGATATTCTCAGGATATTCCTCGGGATATTCTCAGGATATTCTCAGGATATTCCTTCCACTGGAGAGGCCGTGGAGCTGGGGCTGTCCCTGGGCACAGCCAGGCTGGGGCAGGGGAGCTGCTCCCTTGGCTCCAAGGGCCTGGGAGAGGCTTGAATTCCCCTTGAGTCCTGGGGAGCCTTTGCATCCTGAGGGAGCCGCAGGACACTGGGACAGCACCATGGGGCACTGGGGACACTGGGACAGCACTGCAGGATACTGGGACAGCACCATGGGGACACTGGGACAGCACTGCAGGACACTGGGGCACATGGGGCACTGGGACAGCAGCACGGGGCACTGGGACAGCACTGCAGGGCAGGGCACTGGGGCACTGGGACAGCACTGCAGGACACTGGGACAGCACCACGGGCACTGGGGCACCACTGGGACTGGGACAGCACTGCTGGGACACTGGGAGCACCATGGGCACTGGGACAGCAGCACAGGGCACTGGGACAGCACCATGGGGCACTGGGACAGCACTGCAGGGACAGGGCACTGGGACACCATGGGATACTGGGACAGCACTGGGACACTGGGACAGCACTGCAGGACACTGGGACAGCAGCATGGGACTGGGACAGCACTGCAGGACACTGGGACAGCAGCATGGGACACTGGGACAGCACCGGGACACTGGGACAGGGATGGGGCACTGGGACAGCACTGGGACACTGGGACAGCAGCACAGAGCACTGGGGGACACTGGGACTGCACTGCAGGACACTGGGACAGCAGCACAGGCCACTGGGACAGCAGCATGGGACACTGGGACAGCAGCACAGGGCACTGGGAGCACCACGGGCACTGGGACAGGGCAGGGCACTGGGACAGCACCATGGGGCACTGGGACAGCACCACGGGGCACTGGGACAGCACTGTGGGACACTGGGACAGCAGCACAGGGCGCTGGGACAGCAGCACATGGCCCAGTGCCTCCACAGGGGTGTCCTCCCCTCAGAGCCCTGGCCCCGAGGGGGCTGTCCCTGCTCCCGTATCTCAGCAGGGTTTGGGGCCGGTGCTGCCGCGCGTTCCGGGCTCTCTGGCACCCAGAGCCGTGCGGGTCCGGGAGAAGCCGGCGGTGCTGCTGGGGTTCGGGGAGGGAGTGGAGCCAGGGCTGTCCCCGTGCCCGGGCAGAGCGAGGTGCTGCCCGTGCCCGGGCTGTGCCAGGGTTTGCGGTCCCTTCCCATGGGATCTGCCCGGATCCGGCTCCTCCCGGCGGGACCAGGAGCGGCTGCTGCAGCAGGACGGCTTCTCCTGCCACCACGGCTCGCTGAGCTTGGCACAGATCCGTGCCCCCAGCTGGGGCAGGGTGGCTCCGCGCCCTGGGAACAGGGACTGTGTGACAAGGGGGGGACAGTTTGGTGGTGGCACTTCCCTTCCTGTGGTTTTCCTGCTCTCCTGCCGTGTCCAGCAGTCCTTCCCAGTGCTGTAGGCATTGCTTTCACTCTGTGTCTGTGTCTGTGGGCTCCTGTCCCTTCCCATTGTCCCTGCTGGTGTCCCTGTCTGTGGGCTCCTCTCCTATCCCTGCTGGTGTCCCTGTGTCTTTGGGCTCCTCTCTTGTCCCATTGTCCCTGCTGGTGTCCCTGCTTGTGTCTGTGGGCTCCTCTCCTGTCCCCTTGTCCCTGCTGGTGTCCCTGTCTGTGTCTGTGGGCTCCGCTCCTTTCCCCTTGTCCCTGCTGGTGTCCCTCTTTGGGCTCCTCTCCTGTCCCTGCTGGTGTCGCTGTCTGTGTCTGTGGGCTCCTCTCCTGTCCCCTTGTCCCTGCTGGTGTCCCTGTCTGTGTCTGTGGGCTCCTCTCCTGTCCCCTTGTCCCTGCTGGTGTCCCTGTCTGTGTCTGTGGGCTCCTCTCCTGTCCCCTTGTCCCTGCTGGTGTCCGTGTCCCCACTGTGCCTGTCTGTGTGTCCTAACTGACTGTGCTCTCTGTCTGTCCCACCTCAGCCTGACGTGGAGGACGAAGCCGTGGTACGATCTCCTTTTCTTTCCCATCATCTTTCCCCCACCTTTTCTCTCCCGGCTCTGGGTCTGTCCCCTCGTTAGCAGCCTCTCTGTTAATTGCTGTGACCCAGCCCCAGGTCCCGGTGGTGCCCTCGGGAGTGTGTCCCCTGTGTCCCACCTGAGGGCAGCCAGGGTGTCCCTGGGCTCTGGGAAGGGGCTGAATTCCAGGCTCGCCTCTTTGGGTTGTGACAGCCCAGCTCAGGGCTCTGGCTCTGCTCAGCCCTGGATTTTGGGGCTGTTCTGCCAGGAGGTGGCTGCAGTGGGAACGCTGCTCCTGCAGAGGAGTGGAAAGAGGAGGAGAGGGGCCTGGAGACAGCCTGGGGATGTTTGAGTGTCCCTGTGTCCCTGGGAACGAGCTCAGGGCTGGGAATATTCAGTGGTAGCAGGGAAGAAGCACCCATCCTGTGCCCGGGGTGTCCATCCCTTCCCCCAGAGTATTCCTCAGGATATTCTCAGGATATTCTCAGGATATTCCTCGGGATATTCTCAGGATATTCTCAGGATATTCTCGGGATATTCCACTCAGGGATTCCTTCCACTGGAGAGGGGGTGGGGCTGTGGGCACAGCCAGGCTGGGGCAGGGGAGCTGCTCCCTTGGCTCCAAGGGCCTGGGAGAGGCTTGAATTCCCCTTGAGTCCTGGGGGAGCCTTTGCATCCTGAGGGAGCCCTCTGATCCTGGAGAGCTTTTGAATCCTGAGGGAGCCCTCTGATCCTGGAGAGCTTTTGAATCCTGGGGGGCCCTCATGTCCTGGAGATCCCTCAGGTCCTGGGGAGCCCTGGGGAGCCCTTGTGGCCTGGAGACTCCTTGAGTTCTGGGGACCCCTCATGTCCCGGGGAGCCCTCGAGTCCGGGGGAGCCCTCGTGTCCCAGAGAGCCCTCGTGTCCCATCTGCACGTGGGTCTCTGGGCTGTTGGGACATTGCTGGTGCTGCCTGGGGATGGTGCAGGAGGTGCCCTCCTTCCCCTCAGCCCAGGGAGCCACTCAAGCACCCAGTGGGTGCTGTGGCAGCGTCTTCTTCTTTCTCTTTTTTTCCTTTTCCTCTTTCCCTCTTCCCGCAGCAGACGGGGGTTGTGCTGGGGCAGGGGGGTCCTGCCCCTGTGCCTGGGCGAGTCTGGCTGCCCCTGGCCTGTCCCTGTCCCTCTCTGGGTGGCCCTGGTGACCAGGTGTGTGTTTCCTTGCAGAGGACGATCTCTCTGGGAGCGGGGGACAGGCAGGTGATCCAGACCCCCATCAATGACTCACTGCCTGTCAGCAGCTGCAGCGTGGCCCTGCTCTTCCGCCAGCTCGGTGAGATGTGTCCCCACGGTGTCCCCGTGTCACCTGGGGTCCCTGCGGGTCACCTCCCTGCGGGTCCCCTCCTGCATGTGGCTCTGAGCTCTGTCCCGGCTGAGCCTCCCGGCCCTGCTGTGCCATCCCTTTCCCAGGAGGGTGGGACAGGGGCTGGGGTCTGGAGGAGCAGCCCGGGGCTGCCACTGCCCTTGTGCCCCCCAGGAAAGGCCACCCCGTGCCCCCAGGAAAGGCCACCCCGTGCCCCCAGGGGGGACGGGAAGCAGGAGCACACCTGGCAGTGACCAGAACCACGAGTGGCTCTCTGGGGATGCTGAGCTCCTCTCCTGGCAGGATGCAGGGATGGGGAGTGGGGTCTCTGAGGGGTGTCAGGGTGAACCCCCCAATTCCTGAGCCCCTGCTGTGCCCTGCCCAGGCATCACCAACGTGCTGTTCCTGTTCTGCGCGGCGCTGACCGAGCACAAGATCCTGTTCCTCTCCAGCAGCTACCAGAGGCTGACGGACGCCTGCCGGGCCCTCCTGGCTCTCATGTTCCCCCTCAAGTACAGGTGAGGGTCCCCAAGCCTCAGCTGTGCCAGCTGTGCCCCTGTCCCACCCTCGGTGCCTCCTGGGCTCTGGGGAATAACTGGGAATCTTCCAGCCCTGCCTCCCTCTTCTCCCAGGCCAAACGGGCCCTGGCACTGGAGGCAGTGCTGGGAAATGTTCTGGGCTTCCTGCTGAGCAGGGACAGGACCCAGGGAACAGCTGGACCTGTGCCAGGGCAGGGATAGCATGGCCATCAGGAAAGGCTCTGTTCCAAAGGCCCTGGGCACTGCCCAGGCTCCCCAGGGAACAGGCACAGCCCAGAGCTCCAGGAGCGTTTGGACAGTGTTCCAGGGATGCCCAGGCTGGGATGTTGGGGTGTCTGTGCAGGGCCAGGAGCTGGAGCTGTGATCCCTGGGGGCCCTTCCCACTCAGGAGATTCCATGGTTCCACGGGCAGCAGTGAGGTGTTCCCAGCAGTGTTGGTGCTGGTGGTGGCCAAGCCCCCGCGGTGACTCCTGTGGGATGGCTGGAGCCCTGCTCGCCCCGGGCAGCTGGGAATGTCCCACAGGGAGTGGGAACACAGCCCTGGCAGCCCCGGGGCTTCGGGCAGCTCTGCCAGGGCTGGGCTGGGCTGGGCCGAGGTTCCTGGCCAGCTCCTGTCCCCAGGCTGCAGAGAAGCTGTCGGTGTCCCAGAGGAACCTTCCTTTTCACAGAATTATGGAATCCCCGAGCTTGGAAAAGCCCTCCAGGGACACCAAGTCCAAGGTGTTCCAAACCCCTTCCTTGTCCCCAGCGCAGAGCTCTGAGTGCCACCTCCAGGAATTCCTTGGACACCTCCAGGGATGGGCACTGCAAATGTGGGCAGTCCCTGCCAAGGCCTGAGCCCCTTTCCATGGGGAATTTTTCCTGAAATTCTTCTTTTGGAGTTAATGGCTCTGCTGGAAACCCTTTCCTTGGTCAGACTTGGATTACAGCCCCAAGACCAGAGAGGGATCATGTAATGGTATAATGAAATCCCAGGATAATTTGGGTTGGAAGGGACCCCAGAGCCCCCCAGTGCCACCCCTGCCATGGCAGGGACACCTCCCACTGTGCCAGCCAGGCTGCTCCAGCCCCAGTGCCCAGCCTGGCCCTGGGCACTGCCAGGGATGCAGGGGCAGCCCCAGCTGCTCTGGCAATGCCAGCCCAGGCAGGAATTCCTCATTGCCAAGATGCCATCCATGCCTGCCCTCTGGCAGTGGGAGCCATGCCCTGGGTGCTGTCCCTGCAGGCCTTGGCCCCAGTCCCTCTCAGGGCATTCTCAGGGATGGGGCAGCCACAGCCTTTGGGAGCTGTGTGGTGCCCGAGGGGCTGGGGGTGCCAGGGGCACCCCGGACACAGCTCCAGTGCCAGGATGGTGTCTGGCTGTGCCAGGACAGGGCTGGGCTGTGGGGCAGCGCTGGCCTGGCTGCCCTGGGGCTGTGTTTGGGGCTGGTTTTGAGGCTGTTTCTGGTTGCAGTTTCACCTACGTGCCCATCCTGCCCGCCCAGCTCCTGGAGGTGCTGAGCACCCCCACCCCCTTCATCATCGGCGTCCACTCCATCTTCCAGTCGGAGACCCAGGAGCTGGTGAGGGGCCACATTCCCTGGCCTGGTGCCGGGGGCTGGGGGCGAGCAGCGCGGGTGTCACAGCTCGGGTGACAGCTTCATCTGTCCTGAGGGTCCCCAGGGCTACGGGCTCCATGTGCTCAGCCCAGGATGCAGCCAGGTGTCCCCCACGAGCCAAGGGGGTGGCTGAGTCCCATGGGAATGGCTGGGGCCCATGGGGATGGCTGGGTCCCATGGGGATGGCTGGGGCCCATGGGGATGGCTGGGGCCCATGGGAATGGCTGGGGCCCATGGGGATGGCTGGGTCCCATGGGAATGGCTGGGGCCCATGGGGATGGCTGGGGCCCATGGGGATGGCTGGGTCCCATGGGGATGGCTGGGGCCCATGGGAATGGCTGGGTCCCATTGGAATGGCTGGGGCCCATGGGGATGGCTGGGTCCCATGGGGATGGCTGGGGCCCATGGGGATGGCTGGGGCCCATGGGAATGGCTGGGGCCCATGGGGATGGCTGGGGCCCATGGGGATGGCTGGGGCCCATGGGAATGGCTGGGGCCCATTGGAATGGCTGGGTCCCTCTCCTGCCAGGTGTCCCCCTGTCCCCCCCAGTGTGGGATCCCAGTGTGTCCTTGGATTTGGGGGTGGGATGGGACTGCTGAGTGCTCAGGGAAGGTGGGGAGAAGCCAGAGCCCCCTCCCAGCCCTGTCCTGAGCCAGCTCACCTGGATAGCTCCCCATCAGCTGTGGGATGGGCTATGGGACTGGGAGGTGGGGCTGTGTCCCACTGCTGTCCCCTCCCAGCTGGACGTGGTGATCGCGGACCTGGACGGCGGCACCGTGAACGTCCCGGAGTGCGTGCACATCTCCCTGCTCCCCGAGCCCCTGCTCCAGCAGACACGGGAAGCCCTGTCCATGGTGAGTGCCATGACACCCCCCGGCAATGGCACACATGGCCAGGGAGCTGGGAGTGGAGCTGGGGCTCCTCTGTGAGCAGGATTCCTGCTTTGGGTCATCCCTGTGCCTTGGGGTCCTGCCCATGCCTTGGGGTCCTGCCCATGTCTTTGGGGTCCTGCCCATGTCTTTGGGGTCCTGTCCATGCCTTGGGATCCTGCCCATGCCTTGAGGTCCTGCCCATGCCTTTGGGGTCCTGTCCCACACCTTGGGGTCCTGCCCATGCCTTTGGGGTCCTGCCCACGCCTTGGGGTCCTGTCCATGCCTTGGGATCCTGCCCATGCCTTGGGGTCCTTTCCATGCCTTTGGGGTCCTGTCCACACCTTGGGGTCCTGTCCATACCTGGGGGTCCTGTCCACACCTGCCCCTGCCTTGGGGTCCTGTGACAGGGACCATTCCTGACCCAGTGGCCTCTGGCCAGCACCCTGGGAGTGGCACACATTCCCATGGGAGCTGGGAGGGGAGCAGCAGGGGTTCCTCGGTGGTTCCTGCTGCCCCTGTCCCAGTGGCCATTCCCAGTCCAGTGCCCTCCGATGTCCTGCAGCACCAGGGGGGTTCCTTTGGCAGAGGTTTCTGGGAACGTGGCGCTGGCTCCTGGCCCGGGGCAGGAAGCAGCTGTGGCCTGGCTGCTCCTGCACTCCCGAGGCGCTGCTGGAGCAGCTCCTGCTCCTCCTGGGGGCACTGGGGGGTGAAGGTGTCCCTGGCAGAGCAGGAGGGGCTCCCCTTCCTGGGCATCCCAGTGCCAGCCGTGCTTCCCAAGGCAGGCTCATTCCCAACAGAGCGTTCCTGATCCCCCATGGTTTGTCTCCAAGCCCCTCAGACATTTTCCACAGGGGCTGTGGGGTCTCTGGGGAAATGTCCTTGGCTTCTCCAGCCAGGATGGGGCCTGAGCTGAGTGTCCTCCCTGGGCAGGTGCTGGACCCGGAGCTGGAGGTGGCCGACCTCGCCTTCCCCCCTTCCACCATTTCCGCCTCTTCCCTCAAGATGCAGGTGAGTGATGGGAGGGAGAGGGGCACTGGGTGAGGGGCTGTTCTCTATGGACACCCAGGGCAGAGGAGAGGGACCCTGGGTGAGGGGCTGTTCCCCAGGGACACCCAGGGCAGGAGGAGAGGCACCCTGGGTGAGGGGCTGTTCCCCTGGGTGAGGGGCTGTTCCCCAGGGACACCCAGGGCAGGAGGAGAGGGTCCCTGGGCGAGGGGCTGTTCCCCAGGGACACCCAGGGCAGGAGGAGAGGGACCTTCAGCAGGGGCTGTTCCCCAGGGCCATCCTGGCTCTCACACACCATTCCAGCCCCGTGTCCATCTGAGACCACTGCTCCAAGCCGTGCCTGCATCCTGCAGTGCCTTGGACTCCAGATTCATGGCCAGGCTGGAGCAGACAGGGAATGTTTGGGCTTGCAGCATGCCCAGAGCTGGAGAGCTCCTCTCCTCCCTGCGCAGCCCCAAGGGGGGCAGAGCAGTGAATGCCGTGCCCCTTCTCCCTGGGATCCCAGCCGCGTTCCCTGCCCTCTCCCCGGGGTTGGTCCCGTGCTGGGGGAAGTCCCTGCCCCGGGAGCTGCCCTGTCCGCACCCTGAGCCCCACCAGCCCGGGCTGTGCTTCCCTGTTGCAGGACAAGGAGATCCGGGCCGTGTTCCTGCGCCTGTTTGCTCAGCTGCTGCAGGGCTACCGCTGGTGCCTGCACATCATCCGCATCCACCCCGAGCCCGTCATCCGCTTCCACAAGGTGAGGGCCTCGTCCAGGCCGGGCTGGGACAGCTGGCTCCAGGAAACAGCCCTGCCTTTCCAGGCAGTGACCTCCCCAGCATCCCTGCCAGCCCACCTGCATCCCGTGTTTGTCCTCGAGCGTGCCGAGGGCTCCCGGGGCAGGAGCGCTTCCCTGCCTGGGTGTTCCTGCCGAGCTCAGCCAGGGGGGAGCCCAGGCCTGCAGCTGGGTGTTCTGGGGGATCTTGGCACTGCTGAGGGACCACCTGCAGTTCTCTGGCCCCGAGTCCCTCTGGCCTTGTGTTCCTGAGTCCCTCTGCCCCTGTGTCCCTATGTCCCTGAGTTCCTCTGGCCTTGTGTCCCTGAGTCCCTCTGGCCTTGTGTTCCTGTGCCCCTCTGTCCCTGAGTCCCTCTGAATTTGTGTGCCTGTGCCCTCTGGCCTTGTGTCTCTGTGTCCCTGTGTCCCTCTGTCCCTGTATTCCTGTGTCCCTCTGTCCCTATATCCCCATGTCCCTATTATTCTGCATCCCTGTGTCCCTATGTCCCAGAGTCCTTCTGGCCCTGTGTCCCTGTGTCCTACCTCTGCATGCCAGGGTGACACCAGAGCCCTTCCCTTGCCCCTTGTCCTGCTGCCATGGGCCAGAGGCTCGGGTTTCCATGCCAGCCCTGTCGCTGAGGAAGGAGGTGGCACCGTCCCAGTGCCACCCAGGTGCCCACCCAGGGCTCGGTGCCACCCGCTCTGCTGATGGCACTGCCGTTCCCTTGGCAGGCGGCGTTCCTGGGCCAGCGGGGGCTCACGGAGGACGATTTCCTCACCAAGGTGCTGGAGGGGATGGCCTTCGCTGGCTTTGTCACCGAGCGCGGGGCTCCCTACCGCCCCATCGACCTCTTCGACGAGGTGGGGCCTCGGGGCAGCTCCCCACATCCCGGGTCTGTGGGGCCGAGCGGGATCTGTGGGGTCTGAGTGGGGTCTGTGGGGCTGAGCGGGGTCTGTGGGGCCGAGCGGAATCTGTGGGCCTGAGTGGGGTCTGTGGGGCCGAGCGGGATCTGTGGGGCTGAGCGGGGTCTGTGGGGCTGAGTGGGATCTGTGGGGTCTGAATGGGGTCTGTGGGGCTGAGTGGGGTCTGTGGGGCTGAGCGGGGTCTGTGGGGCCGAGCGGGGTCTGTGGGACTGAGCGGGATCTGTGGGCCTGAGTGGGATCTGTGGGCCTGAGTGGGATCTGTGGGGCTGAGCGGGGTCTGTGGGGCTGAGTGGGGTCTGTGGGACTGAGCGGGATCTGTGGGCCTGAGTGGGGTCTGTGGGGCTGAGTGGGATCTGTGGGCCTGAGTGGGGTCTGTGGGGCTGAGCGGGGTCTGTGGGGCCTGAGTGGGGTCTGTGGGGCCTGAGTGGGGTCTGTAGGGCTGAGCAGGATCTGCCATGGCCTGAACGGGATCTGCGGGGCTGAGTGGGGTCTGTGGGCCTGAGTGGGGTTTGTGGGCCTGAGTGGGGTCTGCGGGGCTGAGCGGGATCTGCGGGGCTGAGCGGGATCTGTGGGCCTGAGCGGGATCTGTGGGGCCTGAGTGGGATCTGTGGGCCTGAGTGGGGTCTGTGGGGCTGAGCGGGGTCTGTGGGGCTGAGTGGGATCTGTGGGCCTGAGTGGGGTCTGTGGGGCCTGAGTGGGATCTGTGGGGCTGAGTGGGGTCTGTGGGGCTGAGTGGGGTTTGTGGGCCTGAGTGGGGTCTGTGGGGGCTGAGTGGGATCTGTGGGGCTGAGTGGGATCTGTGGGGCTGAGCGGGGTCTGTGGGGCCTGAGTGGGGTCTGTGGGCCTGAGTGGGGTCTGTGGGGCTGAGTGGGGTCTGTGGGGCTGAGCGGGATCTGTGGGGCTGAGTGGGGTCTGTGGGGCTGAGTGGGATCTGCCATGACCTGAGCGGGATCTGTGGGGCTGAGCGGGGTCTGCGGGGCCTGAGTGGGATCTGTGGGGCTGAGTGGGATCTGTGGGGCCTGAGTGGGGTCTGTGGGGCTGAGCGGGGTCTGTGGGGCTGAGCGGGGTCTGTGGGGCTGAGCGGGATCTGTGGGGTCTGAGTGGGGTCTGTGGGGCTGAGCAGAATTTGTGGGGCCTGAGTGGGGTCTGTGGGGCTGAGCAGGATCTGCCGTGGCCTGAGCAGGATCTGCAGGGGCTGAGCAGGATCTGCCATGGCCTGAGCAGGATCTGCACGGTCCCGGGTTCGGGAGCGGCCCTGGAGCTGCCCCTGTCACCCCTGTCATGTCCTCCCCAGCTCGTGGCCTACGAGGTGAAGCGCATGAAGGCGGAGGAGGGGAACAAGCAGAAAATCCTGAGGCACATCAAAGAGCTGGCAGAGAAACTCTACAAAAATGTGAGTCCTGGAGCCCCTGGGCAGGAGTGGGGATGTGCTGGGGGGTACGGGGCAGGGAGAGCCGGGGTGCACTCCTGGTCACTCTGTCCTCCCTCCATAAGCTCCTGGTGATGGATCCTGTCCCTCCTTGTGCTGTCACGTGTGGTGATGCACATGCTCACGTGCCCAGAGGTCCTGGGAGTGGGATTCCCTGGTTTTATAGGGTCACAGAATCCCAGAATCACAGAGGTTGGAAAAGGCTTCCAGGGCTATCCAGTCCCAGCTGTGCCCAATGCCCACCTTGTCCCCAGCCCAGAGCCCTGAGTGCCACCTCCAGGAATTCCTGGGACACCTCTGGGGATGGGGACTGGGCAGCCCCTTCCAAGGCCTGAGCCCCCTTTCCAGGAAGAAATTCCTGCTGATGTCCACCCTGAGCCTGCCTGGCCCAGCTGGAGGTTTCCAGCAGCACCTGAAGGCAGGAGCCTCGCCTGGCCGGGATGTAGCTCCTGCTGGCACTTGGCTCATGGCCGTGCCACAGCTGGGCATCCCTGGCGGCTGGGGGAGCAGATCCTGGGCCCTGCAGCTTCCAGCTGGGAGCAGAGCGGGGGTCTGGGGGCTCCTGTCCGGGAGGGGACACGTGGCGGGCGAGCTCAGGGCTGAGCAGGAGCCGTCCCCACGCAGGAGAACCCGTACCCTGCCGTGACCATGCACAAGGTGCAGAAGCCCACGGAGGGCTGCCACCTGCGCCTGCACCAGAAGCCCTTCCCACACCTGGACGAGGGCACCGTGCAGTGGATCATCGACCAGGCCACGGCCAAGCTGCAGACAGCCCCGCCCGCCGTCAAGGCTGAGAAGAAGTGCATGGTGCCCTCGGGGCCGCCCATCGGTACGTGGGGCACAGGGGACCCTGTCCTGGGGGGCTGTGGGAGTCCATGGTGCCCTTGGGACCCCCATTGGTGTGCGGGGCACGGGGGACCCTGTCCTGGGGGGCTGTGGGAGGCCATGGTGCCCTCGGGACCACCCATCGGTACGTGGGGCACAGGGGACCCTGTCCTGGGGGGCTGTGGGAGTCCATGGTGCCCTCGGGACCCCCATTGGTGGGGCATGGGGACCCTGTCCCTGTGGGAGTCCATGGTCCTGGGCATGGGGGGACCCTGTCCTGGAGGCTGTGGGAGGCCATGGTGCCCTCAGGACCCCCACTGGCATGTGGGGCACAGGGGACCCTGCTTTGGGGGACTTTGAGAGGCCATGGTGCCCTCGGGACCCCCACTGGCATGTGGGGCACGGGGGACCCTGCTTTGGGGGGCTGTGGGAGGCCATGGTGCCCTCGGGACCCCCATTGGTGTGCGGGGCACAGGGGACCCTGTCCTGGGGGGCTGTGGGAGGCCATGGTGCCCTTGGGACCCCCATTGGTGTATCGGGCACGGGGGACCCTGCTTTGGGGGGCTGTGGGAGGCCATGGTGCCCTCAGGACCCCCATTGGTGTGCGGGGCACAGGGGACCCTGTCCTGGGGGGCTGTGGGAGGCCATGGTGTCCTCAGGACCCCCACTGGCATGTGGGGCACAGGGGACCCTGTCCTGGGGGCTGTGGGAGGCCATGGTGCCCTTGGGACACCCCATATGTATGTGGGGCACAGGGGAACCTGGTTTGGGGGCTGTTGGTGCCCTCGGGACACCCCATGGGTGTGTGGGGCCTGTTCTGGGTCACACCACAGGAGTAAAACATGGAGTGACCCTTGGGGTCCTCAGCCCCCCAGGGGCTCCCAAGGCCCATGAAGGCCCCGTGGGGTCACTTGGAGCAGGGGGACACGGTGTCCCCCCGGGGTGCCAGCCCCACCCAGGGTGACGGGATGGGATCTGTTCCACCCAGCTGCCATCCTGGAGCGCAACGGGAACGCCCTGGCCAACAGCGCCCGGCGCCTGGAGGTGGTCAGGAACTGCATCTCCTACGTCTTCGAGAACAAGATGCTGGAGGCCAAAAAGGTGAGAGACGCTGGGGATGGGGCATCAGTGTCTTCTGTGCATGGAGAGGATGTTCCCTGTCCTGTGCCCACGTCCTGCTGGTTGGCTTAGGGTCAAAAAGGTGTGGAATCACAGAGTTACTGAGGTTGGAAAATCCCTCTGAGCCCTTTGGGTCCAACCATCCCCAGCGCTGCCAAGGCCACCACTGACCATGTCCCCAAGTGCCACATCCACACATCCTTGAAATCCCTCCAGGGATGGGCACTCCAAACCCTCCTGGGGGTGCCAGTGCCTGACCACCCTTTCCATGGGGAAATTCCTGCTGATGTCCCCCCTGAGCCTTCCCTGGCCCAGCTTGGATCTGTTCCCTGTCCTCCTGTCCCCGTTCCCTGGAGCAGAGCCCCACTCCCACCTCAGTAACAGCCATGGAGCTGTTTGGATTGGCAATCCCTCTGGGACCATCAAGTCCCAGCATTGCCATGGCCACCACTGACCAGGATGACATGTCCCCCTCCTGGTGTTCCTGGGATTTTGGCTGGTGGCTCCACACCAGCCCAACTCCATTGCTGCATCTCCCGGTGCCCCTGGGCTCCTTCCCCTCCTCCATGGCCGTGTCCTGCCAGCCACACCTGGAATTCTGCCCCGCTTTGTTTCCATGTCCGAGTGCATCCCGTGGCACTGGTGTGGGCCCGCTCCGTGCGGGAGCAGGGCTGTCCGGGCCCGTCCCAGCCCACCGACCCCGTTCCCACAGCTGTTCCCGGCCGTGCTGCGTGCCATGAAGGGCCGGGCCGCGCGGCACTGCCTGACCCAGGAGCTGCACCTGCACGTGCAGCAGAACCGCGCCGTGCTGGACCACCAGCAGTTCGACTTCGTCATCCGCATGATGAACTGCTGCCTCCAGGTAGGGCAGGGCTGGGGGGCTCCTTCTCCTCGTGGGACACGGCGGGGGTCAGCCCTGGAATGTGCCCTGGTCACCCCTGCTCCTTCCCCAGGACTGCACGGCCATGGACGAGCACGGCATCGCCGCCGCCCTGCTGCCGCTGGTCACCGCCTTCTGCAGGGTGAGTGACCGCAGTGTCCCCTCCCCGGAGCCCTCAGGATCCCCCCAGAGGTGGCAGAGGCTGCAGGGGGGTGTCCCCTCAGGGCTTGTCAGCCTATGGCTCCTGCTCAGAATGTTCCACCCAGCCCAGAGTGGCCTGAGGCTCCCAGGGAGGCTGGAACACACCTGTGGGAAGGGGCTTGCTCTGGAATGCCAGCTTGATCCCATGGTCAGGCTGGGCTGGGATGAGCCTCTGGGCTCTGGGTGGGCTCCGAGCAAGAGAATTGTCAGGGAATGCTGGAGGAGCTCTGGTGCAGACATCCCTCCTGCCTGCTCAGGGCTTTCCCAGTGGCCAGTTGGAGGAGCAGGGACACCTGAGTGGAGAGCTCAGCACAAAGGCTGTGTGCAGATGGATCTCTTCCACCTCCTTCCACAGAAACTGAGCCCTGGCATCACCCAGTTTGCCTACAGCTGCGTGCAGGAGCACGTGGTGTGGACCAACATCCAGTTCTGGGAGGCCATGTTCTACTGTGACGTCCAGAACCACATCCGGGCCCTCTACCTGGACAGCGCCGAGGAGAACCACACGGAGCAGGTGGGAGGGTGGCCCAGGAGAGCTCTTCCCAGAGGGCTGGGGCTCATCGTGGAGTTACAGAATCATGGAATGGGTTGGGTGGGAACCTCAGAGCCCCTGCAGTGCCAGCCCTGCCATGGCAGGGACACCTCCCACTGTGCCAGGCTGCTCCAGCCCCAGTGCCCAGGGATGCAGGGGCAGCCCCAGCTGCTCTGGCAATGCCAGCCCAGCTGCCTGTTCTGGGCAGCCTGCTCAGCTGAGGACGAGGGGCTGCACCCCAGTTGTGGGAGATCCCTGTGGGTCTGCCCATGCAGACAGCGCCATCCGTTCCCCCTGCCCCAGGAGAGCGCGGAGGAGCCACAGGAGGCCAAGTCAGGCGCTGGAGATCGCGTCAGAGCAGCTGCGGCTGTGGCCCACCATGAGCCGGGAGAAGCAGCAGGAGCTGATCCAGAAGGAGGAGAGCACGGTGTTCAGCCAGGCCATCCACTACGCCAACAGGATGAGCTACCTGCTGCTGCCCCTGGACACCAGCAAGAACCGCCTGCTGCGCAGCTCCGGCCTGGGCGACGTGGAGAGCGTCAGCAACAGCTTCGTCACCAACAGGTGCTGGGGACACCGCCGCCACCCGAGCTGGGCACAGGCTGCTGTCAGGGAGAGATGTCCCTGCTGCCTGTGGGGGTTGGACCCCTGTGAGGGTTCTTCCCAATCCCAGCCATGCTGGGATTCCAGGGTTGTGTCAGGATTGAAGCAGACTGTGGTGCCCAGGGGGGGTTCTGGGAGTGGGAGCTCTGCTGGGTCCATGCTGGAAGTGGGAACAGTCTTGGACTCTTGTCAGGAGTGGGAAGGAACTTCCCAGCATCTCTGTCAGGAGTGGGAGCTCTCCTGGGTCTGTGTTAGCACTGGGAGCTCTCCTGGGATCATACCAGGAGCAGGAACTTTTCCTGTGTTCCTATGGAGGAGTAAGAGCTCTCCTGGGATCATACCAGGTGTAGGAATTCTCCTGCATTCCCATGAGCAGTGGGAGCTCTCCTGGGTCTGTATCAGCACTCGGAGCTCTCCTGGGATCATACCAGGAGTAGGAACTCTCCTGTGTTCCTATGAGGAGTAGGAGCTCTCCTGGGATCATACCAGGAGTAGGAACTCCTGTGTTCCTATGAGGAGTGGGAGCTCTCCTGGGTCTGTATTAGCACTGGGAGCTCTCCTGGCTTTTTCCAGGAGTAAGAGCTTTCCTGGGTTTCTGTCAAAAGTGGGAGCTCTCCAGGGTCTGTGTCAGCCGTGGGAGCTCTCCTGGGACCATATGAGGAGTGGGAGCTGTCCCGGGTCCGTGCAGGGAGGGGTCCCTGGCCGGGGCTGTCCGGGGCTGACCCTTCCCCGTTTCCCTCGGGAAGCATCGCGGGCAGCGTGGCCGAGAGCTACGACACCGAGAGCGGCTTTGAGGATGCTGAGAGCTCGGACGTGGCCAACTCCGTGGTGAGGTTCATCAACCGCTTTGTGGACAAGGTGTGCACCGAGAGCGGCGTCACCAACGAGCACCTCAAGGGGCTGCACGTCATGATCCCAGGTGAGGACACCGGGGTGGCCACGGGATCCCACAGCGGGAGAGGGCAGGGTGGGGTTTGAGTGGGGCACGATGAGATTTGGGCGGGTGGGATTTGGGAAAGGCAGGGTGGGGTTTGAGCGAGGCAGGGCAGGATTTGGATAGGGTGGGTAGGATTTGGGCAGGGTGGGATTCAGGTAAGGGAGGGCAGGATTTGGGTAAGATAGGATGGGGTTTGGGCAGGGACAGGATGGGATTTGGGCAGGGAGCAGGTGGGATTTGGGCAGGGACAGAGGGTGGGATTTGGGCAGGACAGGATGGGATTTGAGCAGGGCAGATAGGAATTGGACAGGACAGGTGGGATTTGGGCAAGGACAGGTGGGATTCAGGCAGGGACAGGTGGGATTCAGGAAGGACAGGTGGGATTCAGGCAGGGACAGGTGGGATTCAGGAAGGACAGGTGGGATTCAGGCAGGGACAGGTGGGATTTGGGCAGGAGAGGTGGGATTCAGGCAGGGACAGGTGGGATTTGGGCAGGGACAGGTGGGATTTGGGCAGAACAGGTGGGATTCGAGGACAGGTGGGATTCAGGCAGGGACAGGTGGGATTTGGGCAGGGACAGGTGGGATTTGGGCAGGGACAGGTGGGATTCAGGCAGGGACAGGTGGGATTTGGGCAGGAGAGGTGGGATTCGAGGACAGGTGGGATTTGGGCAGGGACAGGGTGGGATTCAGGCAGGGACAGGTGGGATTTCCTCACCAGAACAGGTGGGATTCAGGAAGGACAGGTGGGATTCAGGCAGGACAGGGGGGATTCCCTGGGGGCAGGGGAGAGGCTTGGGGATCCCTGGGGATCAGAAGGATGGCTGGGGATGCTTAGGGAGGAGGGGGCTGGTCAGTGATCCCTGGGGAGCAGGAGCCTGGTCAGTGATCCCTGGGGAGCAGGAGCCTGGTCAGTGATCCCTGGGGAGCAGGGTTGGTGATCTCTGGGGAGCAGGAGCCTGGTCAGTGATCCCTGGGGAGCAGGAGCCTGGTCAGTGATCCAGAAGGTTGGGGATGCCTGGGCTGGGCAGGGGGGCTGGTCAGTGATCCCTGGGGAGCAGGGAGCTGGTCAGTGATCCCTGGGGAGCAGGGTTGGTGATCTCTGGGGAGCAGGAGCCTGGTCAGTGATCCCTGGAGGTCAGGAGCCTGGTCAGTGATCCCTGGGGAGCAGGGTTGGTGATCCCTGGGCAGCAGGGGCTGGTCAGTGATCCCTGGGGAGCAGGAGCCTGGTCAGTGATCCCTGGGGAGCAGGGTTGGTGATCTCTGGGGAGCAGGAGCCTGGTCAGTGATCCCTGGAGGTCAGGAGGCTGGTCCTGACCCCTGGGGATCATCTTGATGATCCCTGGGGAGCAGGGGTTGGTGACCCCTGGGGTGCAGGGGTTGGTTGCCTGAACGGGGACCCATGTCTGTGGTGGGGGACGTCCCTGGGGGCAGGGAGGCCTGGGGATCCCTGGGGCCCAGGCAGGATGGAGGGGATGCTTCCTGAGGGTCCAGGGGGGAGCAGGTGGTGATCCCTGGGGGAGCAGGACCAAAGAGAAGAAGATCAGTATCCAGGGGCAGGGGTTGTTGATCCAGGGGCAGCAGCTGCGCTCCTGCACATTCAGGTGGGACCCCCTGGGGATCTCCCAAAGCCTGGTCAGTGATCCCTGGAGGTCAGGAGGCTGGTCAGTGGTCCCTGGGGAGCAGGGTTGATGATCCCTGGGGAGCAGGGTTGGTGATCCCTGGGCAGCAGGTTTGGTTGTTTCTGAACACTGTGTCCCATGGACCCATGTCTGTGGTGGGACAGACACCAGAATGGGCCTGGGAAAGGGAATGGGGAGAGAAAGGGAATGGGGCAGGGAAGGGATGGGACAGGAAAAGGGAATGGGAGTGTCCAGGGAATGGGACAGGTGGTGATGGGGGG
Organism: Emberiza elegans; assembly: GCA_024865655.1. NCBI lineage: Eukaryota > Metazoa > Chordata > Aves > Passeriformes > Fringillidae > Emberiza > Emberiza elegans. The sequence continues at coordinate 5,142,398 of JALJVW010001137.1, forward strand.
AAGGGGAATGGGACAGGGGCTGGGAAAAGAGAAGAAGGGAATGGGACAGGGGAAGGGGAGGCGGATCAGTTCATCCAGGAGGGATTGGGACAGGGGGGGGAATGGGACACAGGAAAGGTGGGACAGGGGAGGGGAATGGGAGGGAGGGAATGGGACCCAGGGGAATGGGACAGGGACAGGGAAGGACAGGGAGGGGAATGGGACTCAGCAGGAAGGGGAATGGGGCAGGGGAGAGGGAATGGGGCAGGGGAAAGGGAATGGGGGGGGAAAGGGAATGGGGGAGGGGAAAGGGAATGGGACAGGGGAGGGGGAATGGGACAGGAAAGGGAATGGGAATGCAGGGAGACACAGGGCAGCCTCCGTCCAGCCTGTGCCCATGGTGCCCCTGGGTGGGTCCAAGCCCTGCCCTGATCCATGGGAAGGGCTGTCCCTGGCCTGACCCCGCTGTCACCCCCTACCCGTGCCCCCCAGCTGCTGAAGATCGCCTTTGACGAGGAGGTGGCCTCGGACAGCGCCGAGATCTTCGGAAGCACCTGCACAAGCTGCGCTACCCCCAGCACGTGCGCGGCACCTTCGCCTTCACCGTGGGCCAGTCCCCCAAGCAGGCCATGCAGCCCAAGGCCAAGGAGAAGAACCCCTCACTCAGGTACCTGTGCCAGGAGGGAGGATCACACCTGGGTGTGCCTCATCCTCTGGGACTCCCCCTCCTGTCCCTGCTCTGGAGCCACCAGGACGGGGACACGGGGAGCTGAGCCCTCCTTGCTCAGCCCCATCCTGGTGCAGGGTTTGTGTCACTGGAGATCAGAGAATCCTTAGGCTTGGAAAAGCCCTGTGGGACAATGACTGCAGCCATTCCCAGCACTGCCCGTGTTCCCAAGGTGCCACATCCACACAGCTCTGAAACCTCTCCAGGGACAGGGATGCCACCCCTATGCCAGGGCTGCCCAGCCCTTTCCAGGAGGGAATTCCCCAAAATCCACCCTGAGGCCGTTCCCTCTCCTGTCCCTCTTCCCTGGCAGCACAGCCCGACTCCCCCCAGATGTCCCCTCCTGGCAGGGAGCTCTGGAGCCCAAAGAGCTGCAGATGTCCCCTGTCCTGCACTGTCCCCAGCCCCACACCGTCACACTGGGAAGGCCAGGTCACACTGGGAAGTGGGAGTTCATTGCAGTGGCATCATCTGCCTGAGGAGATGTCCCACAGTAGGGGTTCCAGTGGCCTGGGTGGCCCAGGGACACAGTGCTGCAGTGCTGGGTGATTTGGGGACATGGCCCTGCAGTGCTGGGTGCCTCAGGCACATTGTCCTGCAGTGTTGGGTGACTTGGGCACACAGTGCTCCTGCTCTGGGTGGCTCAGGGACACAGTGCTGCAGCGCTGGGTGATTTGGGGACATGGCCCTGCAGTGCTGGGTGACTCAGGCACATTGTCCTGCAGTGTTGAGTGACTTGAGGGCGCATTATTTCTGCACTGGGTGACTTGGGGACACTGATTTTGCACAGGGTGTCTCGGGGATGCAGTACTGGGTGACTTGGGGATGTGGTCCTGCAGTGCTGGGTGACTTAGGGATGCAGTGCTGCAGTACTGGGTGACTTGGGGACATGGTCCTGCAGTGCTGGGTGACCTGGGGACATTGTCCTGCAGCATTAGGTGACTTGGGGACACAGTCCTTCAGTGCTGAATGACTGGGTAGCATTGTCCTGCAGTGTTAGGTGACTTGAGGGTGCATTATTTCTGCACTGGGTGACTCGAGGACACTGATTTTGCACAGGGTGTCTCGGGGATGCAGTACTGGGTGACTTGGGGATGTGGTCCTGCAGTGCTGGGTGACTTGGGGACATTGTCCTGCAGCATTGGCTGCAGCCCTGAGCCCAAGCTTGGCTGGCAATGGCCCTGCCATGGATCCCCTTATACCTGTGGTGGATCCCCTTGTCCCTGTGCTGGATCCCTGTCCCTTGCTGTGATTTGGAGCCTCCCCTGGGATGAGCCGGAGCTCTGCCTGTGGCAGCTCTGATACAGAGGGTGGGGCACTGCCCCATCCCACCTCCCCAGCTCTCCAAATCCCCTGGGAATGGCAGGAGCTGGGGCTCCTGCAGGGCCAAGTTGCTGGCAGGTGACACGTGCGTCCCCTCCCGTGTGACAGTGACCAGCAGGGCTGAGGGCTGCTCCTGGCTCTGGCTGCCTGGGTGACAGCGGTGTCCCTCTGTGCCCTTGCCCGTGTGCCCAGGACGCTGTCCAAGAACCTGGTGAAGAACGCCAAGAGGACGATCGGCCGGCAGTACGTGACCCGCAAGAAGTACACACCTCCAGCCTGGGAGCAGCGGGGCAGCCAGCACTTCCCCGAGGACAACGAGGATGAGATCTCAGGTTGGGAATGTCCCCGGGAGGCAGGGAGCAGTGGCACCTGGGACGAGTCCTGGTGTCCCTGTGGTGGGAGCAGGGTGGGAGCATCTCCCAGTTCCCTTGGCTGCTGGTGGTGGCCAGGCAGAGAGCCCAGCATGGAGAGAGGTCTTGGCCTGGCTGGAGAATCTCCTGGGGCCTACGGGTGACAGCAGCAGGGTGGGACATTGCTCCGACCCATCCATCTCCTGCTGCTGCTCTGGGACACCGGGTGTGCACGGAGGTGTGCCAGCCCCGCCGTGTCCCCGCAGTGTCTGAGGAGCTGGACAGGAGCACGCTGACGCCCAGCAGCACCATGAGGCCATCAGAGAAGATGACCATGACGCACGTGGTGGAGCGCGCCTGCTGCCGGGACTACCAGCGCCTGGGGCTGGGCACGCTGAGCAGCAGCCTGACCCGCTCCAAGAACGAGCCCTTCCGCATCTCCACCGTCAACCGCATGTACGCCATCTGCCGCAGGTGAGCCCTGCTTATTCCTGCACGTTCCTGCTGATCCCAGCGGCTCCCGGTGGATCCCGGCGTCATCAGGACACCCAGGACCACCAGGATCAATAAAACCCTCCACTGGTGCCAGCATGGCTTTGTCCTCGGCCAACCCAATCCCAGCCTGCACTCCCCATGACTTTCTCACTTACTGGTGCATTTTCAGCCAACCTTCATTGGTTCCAAGTTGCCCAGTCCTCTTCATTAATCGCTGTTCTGCCCTCTATTGATTATTGATTTCTCACTTCTCATGGTTAGTGTGAATTTTCCAGTGTTTTTATCATGTTTTTCCCACATGGGCAGTTTCCAGCACTGAGGCTGAAATGTGTTTGTTAGTGTTTCCTTTGTCTTCATTTACTCTTATGTGTCCTTGGATGACCATAAATCCTGGTCACCCTAATGTGTCCTTGGATGACCACGAGTCCTGGTCACTCCTAATGTGTCCTTGGAGGGCCATGAGTCCTGGTCACCCCATTGTGTCCTTAGAGGGACATGAGTCCTGGTCACCCCATTGTGTCCTTGGATGACCATAAGTCCTGGTCACCCCATTGTGTCCTTAGAGGGCCATGAGTCCTGGTCACCCCAGCGTGTCCTTGGATGACCATAAGTCCTGGTCACCCCATTGTGTCCTTGGAGGGCCGTGAATTCTGGCTCCGAGGTGTCCAGCCTTTAACTCCCTCGGGCTTTGCTGAGTGCAGCTTGTCAGGGTTGGTTTTACCCAGCTCGGAGTTGTGATTTAATGATCCGAGGAGCAGTCAGGAGTGTGGGGAAGGGTGATCAGTGCTGGCTCCAAGTGGAGCTCAGGATTAATGAAAGCACTACTGAAGCCAGCTCAGGAGAGCCGTGCCATGCTGGGATTTGTGCCCACAGCTACCCCGGGCTGCTGATCGTGCCACAGAGCATCCAGGACAACACCATCCAGCGGATCTCGCGCTGCTACCGCCAGAGCCGCTTCCCCGTGGTGTGCTGGAGGAACTCCCGCACCAAGGCCGTGCTGCTGCGCTCCGGGGGCCTCCACGGCAAGGGCGTCGTGGGCCTCTTCAAGTCCCAGAACGCCCCGACCCCAGGTGACCCTGCCACCCTGGCTGGAACGTGGAGCTGGGGCTGTGGGATCCCCCTGGCTCCGGGCGGTGACACTGAGGGGTGCCCTGGGTCGGGGTGGTGACACTCAGGGGTGCCCTGGCTCCGGGCGGTGACACTCAGGGGTGCCCTGGGTCAGGGTGGTGGCACTCAGTGATCCCATGGCTCTGGGTGGTGGCACTCAGGGGTCCCCTGGCTCCAGGCGGTGACACTCAGGGGTGCCCTGGGTCAGGGTGGTGGCACTCAGGGGTCCCATGGCTCTGGGCGGTGACACTCAGGGGTGCCCTGGGTCAGGGTGGTGGCACTCAGGGGTCCCCTGGCTCCAGGCGGTGACACTCAGGGGTGCCCTGGCTCTGGGGTGGTGACACTCAGGGGTCTTCCTGGCTTGAGGCAGTGATACGTGGGCGTCTGCAGGATCCAGGCAGTGACACTCAGGGGTCTCCAGCTCTGTGTGGTGTGTTTGGGAGTCCCCGGGCTCTGGGAGGTGACACTCAGGGGACTCCCCAGATCTGGGAGGTGACACTCAGGTGTCTCCCTAGCTTGGTGCAGTGATAGCTGGGGTCTCCCCAGCTCCAGGCAGTGACGCTCAGGGGTCTCCCAGCTCTGGGGGTTGCCCTCAGAGGTCTCCTGGTTCTGGATAGTGACAATCTGAGGGTATCCGGGTGACACTGGTGTCCCCTGCAGGCCCCTCGCAGGCCGACTCCACGAGCCTGGAGCAGGAGAAGTACCTGCAGGCCGTCATCAACTCCATGCCCCACTACTCGGACGCCGGCGGGCGCAACACCCTCAGCGGCTTCACCTCGGCTCACATGAGCAGTGCAGGTGAGGGGGGCACAGGGAGGGGGACAGGTGGGCTCCTGCCAGCCCTGGCTCCTGCTCTGCATCCCAAGGGAGCTGCTCTCGCACATCCCAGGAGGCAGCGCAGCCTCTCCAGAGCTCCCAGCTCCTGCTGGGTCTCCCTGGCTGCGCGGTAGGGATGGGCTTTGGGACAGCTCCTGTCCTTGGAGCTGGGAGCACTGGGAGCGCTGGGGGTTTTGGGAATCCCAGTGTCCCTGGAGCACTGGGAGCGCTGGGGGTCTTGGGAATCCCAGTGTCCCTGGAGCACTGGGAGCACTGGGGGTTTTGGGAATCCCAGTGTCCCTGGAGCACTGGGAGCACTGGGGGTTTTGGGAATCCCAGTGTCCCTGGAGCACTGGGAGCACTGGGGGTTTTGGGAATCCCAGTGTCCCTGGAACACTGGGAGCGCTGGGGGTTTTGGGAATCCCAGTGTCCCTGGAGCACTGGGAGCGCTGGGAGCCAAAGCCTCTGCTGGGTTCTGGGCACTTTCTGGGGGCCAGTGGGGACAGACCCTTCCCAGCAGGATCTCAGCACTGTGTGTGCCCCATGCGTGGTGCTGGGGTCAGTCTGGGGACCCCTGGTAAGTCTGTGCCCAGCTGTCCCTTCCCAGTCAGCCCATCCCAACTGTCCCATCCCAATTGTCCCTTCCCAGCTGGCCCTTCCTGCAGGGCAGAGCTCCATCCTGCCCTGCCACACTCTGGTGCCATCCATGCTGTCCCAGTGCCATCCATGCTGTCCCAGTGCCATCCATGCTGTCCCATCATCCCACCCATCATCGCTGTGGACACATCAGGGGCTGGGGGCTCTGGGGAGCCCAGGGGGGCCCCCTGATCCTGAAGGCAGAGAACTTCCCAAGAGCCCTTCCAAGGCCTTTCCCCCGCGCGAGGGGACGTGTCCAGAGCCTGGCTCTGAGGGTGGCACGGCTGACCTGGCAGGGCTGGCACAGGGTGACCCCACCCTGTGGCTGGGCTGGGGGCCGAGCCCCCTCCTCCAGGGCTGCCCCGGGCTCTGGTTTGCGTGGCTCCAGCTGGACGCTGCTCCCCGCGCTGGCTCCGCGTCCCCGGGCTCCGCTTGCTGCCGCTTCCTCCCCGCCCTGCCCGGCTCCAGCCGGGCCCCGGGGCTGGGCAGGGCCTCGGGAGCTGACCTTCTCTTGGTGCTGCAGATTTCTCCGACAAGAGGCAGCAGCCTAAGCTGGGATCGCTCATGAAGCAGGTGATGGGAGGGAAGGACGAAGGGCCTGGGACTTTGAGCCGCGGAGGTGAGGACGGGACGGGGGCGCTGCCTGGGGGCCTCGCCGAGACCCCCAGCCCCGGGCAGCTCTCGTAGAGTAGATGCTTCTCTGGGGGGAGCTGGTGATCCCCTGGGGAGAGCTGGTGATTCCTTGGGGAGAGCAGGTGATAATTCCTGGGCAAGAGCAGGTGATTCCTTGGGAAGAGCAGGTGATTCCTGGGCAAGAGGAGGTGATTCCTTGGGGAGAGCAGGTGATTCCTTGGGGAGAGCAGGTGATAATTCCTGGGCAAGAGCAGGTGATAATTCCTGGGCAAGAGCAGGTGATTCCTGGGCAAGAGGAAGTGATTCCTTGGGAAGAGGAGGTGATTTCCTGGGAAGAGCAGGTGATTTCTGGGCAAGAGCAGGTGATTCCCTGGGAAGAGCAGGTGGTTCCTTGGGAAGAGGAGGTGATTCTCTGGGAAGAGCAGGTGATTTCCTGGGAAGAGCAGGTGATAATTCCTGGGAAGAGCAGGTGATTTCCTGGGAAGAGCAGGTGATTCCCTGGGAAGAGCAGGTGATTCCTTGGGAAGAGCAGGTGATTCCCTGGGAAGAGCAGGTGATTCCTTGGGAAGAGCAAGTGATTCCTTGGGAAGAGGAGGTGATTCCTTGGGAAGAGCAGGTGATTCCTTGGGAAGAGCAGGTGATTCCCTGGGAAGAGCAGGTGATTCCTTGGGAAGAGCAGGTGATTCCTTGGGAAGAGCAGGTGATTCCTTGGGAAGAGCAGGTGATTCCTGGGAAGAGCAGGTGATTCCTTGGGAAGAGCAGGTGATTCCCTGGGAAGAGCAGGTGATTCCTTGGGAAGAGCAGGTGATTCCTTGGGAAGAGCAGGTGATTCCTTGGGAAGAGCAGGTGATTCCCTGGGAAGAGCAGGTGATTCCTTGGGAAGAGCAGGTGATTCCCTGGGAAGAGCAGGTGATTCCTTGGGAAGAGGAGGTGATTTCCTGGGAAGAGCAGGTGATTCCTTGGAAAGAGGAGGTGATTCCCTGGGAAGAGAAGGTGATTCCCTGGGAAGAGCAGGTGATTCCTTGGGAAGAGCAGGTGATTCCTTGGGAAGAGGAGGTGATTTCCTGGGAAGAGCAGGTGATTCCCTGGGAAGAGGAGGTGCTCCCCTGAGCCGCAGCTGCAGGGAGGGAGGGAGGGTTCCGCCCCAGCCCCGGTGCCATCGTCTCCATCCCATTCCCTGTCTGTGGCTCCGTGTCCCTCGCTGAGGTCACTTTCGTCCTGTGCCCCCAGGGCTGGGTCACAGAGCCAGGGTCATCACCCTGTCCACCCCCAAGTGCGCGTCGCCGAAGGGCCGCGAGACGCCCCGAGGTACGGACGCGCCCGAGCCGGCCGGGAGTGACTGACCACTGTGACTGACCCCCCACTCACTCACTCACTCCCTGCCCCTCACCACTAATGCCCAGTAACCCCAGTAACCCCCCGGGCCCCCGCTGCTCCAGGTGTGCCACGGGCACGGTAAGTACCGGGCAGCCTCGCCAGGTTTGCTTTGGGCTCCTGGGCTCTGCGGTGCCGGGCGGCGGTGCCGGGGCGGGGCGCAGCTGGTGGCAGGGCCGTGGCACAGCGGGCAGGGCCGTGGTGCAGGTGGCAGGTCACGGTGACGCTGGGGTGGGGTGTGACAGTGCCGGTGACACGGAGACACGGAGCCAGCGGGGCCGGAATCCAGCGGGCAGGAATTCCTGCAGCACCCAGAGGGAGAAGGAGCCAAAGCAAACCTGGTGCCCAGCACCTCCCTGGCATGTGCCCCCCGGGCTGGGCTGCGGGGACAGCTCAGCCCCCTGGCTGGGGATGTGGGGCTGGCAGCCCCCGAGCCCCGGCGCCGCCCTGATCCGGCCCCGCTCCCGCAGGGAAGTGGGGCAGCATCCGCGCCAGCGGCCGCATGAGCAGCTACGCCCTGAACGTGGAGATCGGGTCCCGGCTGGCGGGGAAGGACCTGCTGGGCACACAGCACAACGGGACCCCCGCCGAGCCCTCCTTCCTGCGGCAGCACCGCGCCTCGCTCTACATCATCGGGGACAAGTCCCAGCTGAAGGTGACACCGCGGGGGCTGAGCCTGGAGCAAAGGAGGCTCAGGGGCCCCTGTGGCTCTGCACAAGGCCCTGCCAGGAGGGCACAGCCGGGGGGGTCGGGCTGTGCTCCAGGGAACAGGGACAGGAGCAGAGGGAACGGCCTCAGGCTGGGCCAGGGGAGGGGATGGGTGGGCACAGCAGGAATTGCCCCATGGAAAGGGGCTCAGGCCTTGGCAGGGGCTGCCCAGGGAGCTTTGGAGTGCCCATCCCTGGAGGGATTTCAAAGCTGTGTGCATGTGGCACTTGGGGACAGCGTCAGTGGTAGCAGTGCTGGGGAACTATTGGACTCCACGCTCTCTGAGGGCTTTTCCAATCCAAAGAATTCCTGATCCCGAGGGTGGCAGTGGCTCAGGCCAGCCCAGGGCAGCCCAGGCCATGCTGTCCCTCTGCAGGGCGTGAAGCCGGACCCGCTGCAGCACTGGGAGGTGGTGCCCATCGAGGTGTTCGACGTGCGCCAGGTCAAGGCCAGCTTCAAGAAGCTGATGAAGGCCTGCGTGCCCGGCTGCCCCTCCAGCGACCCCAGCGTGGCCTACCTGCGCTCCCTGGAGGACTCGGAGTGGCTGTCCCAGGTCAGCCAGGGCCCTCTCCTGCCCCGGGGGCTCTGCTGGGGCTCTGAGCGAGGGTGGGCTCCAGTGCCCTGTGCAGAGCAGCACTGGGACACCCTGGGGACGCGCAGTGGGGTGTGAGGGGCACGGGTGGGACAATCCAGAGCTCAGCTCCATGGTGCTGGACAGAGCTGCCGGCCAGGAATGCCCGGCAGGACCCACGGGATGCAGCAGAGGGGCTGGGACAGGGCAGTGCCAGGATGAGCCAGGGCAGTGGCCCAGGGGCGCTGCTCCAGCGTGGAGCTGTGGGAGGGGTCCCACTCTGGAGGGGGTGAGGTCTCCTGTCCCCTCTCCCTGCTGCTGCTGCCGTGTGCAAGCACAGGGGGTGGTGGCCCCTGTGACCCCCGAGCGTGGCCTCACTCTGGAGAAGGGGACAGTGCCCCCACACCCAGCCCAGGAACTCCCTGTGCCCTCCTCACTCCTGGGCCTGCCCTGGCAGATCCACAAGATCCTGCAGATCTCGGTGCTGGTGGTGGAGCTGCTGGACACGGGCTCGTCCGTGCTGGTCAGTCTGGAGGACGGCTGGGACATCACCACCCAGGTGAGGGCACGGCGCCGGCCGGGGCGGCCCCGTGGCTTCCCCCCACAGCCCCTGGAGCTCCCTGTCCCCGCAGGTGGTGTCCCTGGTGCAGCTCCTGTCCGACCCCTACTACCGGACGCTGGAGGGCTTCCGGCTGCTGGTGGAGAAGGAGTGGCTGTCCTTCGGCCACCGCTTCAGCCACCGCGGCGCCCAGACCCTGGCGGGGCAGAGCAGCGGCTTCGCCCCCATCTTCCTCCAGTTCCTGGACTGTGTGCACCAGGTGAGCCCTGGCACCTGGGCCACGGGACCCTCCAGTGACCAGGGGGGACCCCTGAGTGCCCCCCAAGTGCCCCCAAGTCCGTGAGTGTCCAGTGGGAGCCCCGGCACCCTGAGGGACCCCTCAGTGCCTACTGGAGCCCCCAAGTGTCCCCTGGGGCGGGCCCAGCGCAGCCCAGCCCGTGTGCCTGGGTCCCAGCCATGCCACGCTCCCCACAGATCCACCTGCAGTTCCCCATGGAGTTTGAGTTCAGCCAGTACTACCTGAAGTTCCTCAGCTACCACTACATTTCCAACCGCTTCCGGACATTCCTGCTGGACTCGGACTACGAGCGCATCGAGCTGGGTGAGCGCGGCGTGCGGCGCCAGGGATGGCACCTGCCCCTGCCCCCGTCACACCCGCTGTCCCCTCTGTCCCCCAGGGCTCCTGTACGAGGAGAAGGGCGAGCGGAAGGGCCAGCAGGTCTCCAAATCCATCTGGGACTACATCGACCGCCTCAACAAGAAAGCTCCCATCTTCTTCAACTACCTGTACGCACCTGAGGACGGGGAGGTGAGAGCTGGGGGCAGATGGAGGGGGGCTGGGAGCACCCCGGGATCCTCCCTGCAGCAGCTGGAGCTGGGATTTGTCCACTGGGAAGGGACCCCAGAGCCCCTGCAGTGCCACCCACCCCTGCCATGGCAGGGACACCTCCCACTGTGCCAGGCTGCTCCAGCCCCAGTGCCCAGCCTGGCCCTGGGCACTGCCAGGGATGCAGGGGCAGCCCCAGCTGCTCTGGCAATGCCAGCCCAGGCAGGAATTCCTCATTGCCAAGATGCCATCCATGCCTGCCCTCTGGCAGTGGGAGCCATTCCCTGGGTGCTGTCCCTGCAGGCCTTGGCCCCAGTCCCTCTGCAGCTCTCCTGGAGCCCCTGCAGGCCCTGCCAGGGGCTCTGAGCTCTCCCTGGAGCCCTCCCTTCTCCAGGCTGGACACTCCCAGCTCTCCATGTGGACACGCTGTCCCCTTGCTCTGCCTGGGAATGTCCAGCCTGGCCCCGCTGCCCTTCTGACCGCCCCCACCCCTCCCGCAGGTGCTGAGGCCGTACAGCAACATCTCCAACCTGAAGGTGTGGGATTATTACACGGAGGAGACGCTCTCCGAGGGCCCCCCGTACGACTGGGAGCTGGCGCAGGGGCAGCCGGAGCCGGCGGAGGAGCCGGATCGCCAGGACACGGCGGCGCCGCAGAGCAAGCGCCGCATCATCTGGCCCTGCTACGACAACCGCAGCCGCGTGGAGCCCGACGCCATCTCCAAACTGCTCGAGGTGGGCATCCTGCCCCGGGGATGGCACCTGGCAGAGCCCTGGCATGGGGACAGCGGCCCCAGGGGCTTTGTCCCCTCCGGGGCTGATGCTGGAACCCCCCACAGGAGTTGCAAAACCTGGAGATGGAGCTGGGGCAGGTCCCGGAGCGCTGGAAGGACACGTGGGACAAGGTGAAAGCGTCCCAGCGCACGGAGGGGCGGCAAGAGGGCAACAGGGTAGGTGACAGGAGGTGACAGGGTTGTGCCAAGCACTGTCACAGGATGTGACAGGGTGTGACAGTGTGTGACAGGGTGTGGGCATAGCTGTGGCAAGGGCTGTGATGGGGCCGTGATGGTGTGACAGGGCATGGCAGGGGCTGTGACAGGACTGTGACAGAGGTGTGACAGGGCGTGGCAGGGGCTGTGACAGGACTGTGACAGAGGTGTGACAGGGCGTGGCAGGCTGGTGCTGCTTCTGGGTGCTGCTGCTGCTGGTTGTGGTGGTTGTGTGATGGTTCTGCTGGAGCTGGAGCTCAGCCCCAGCCCCCCTCACGCTGGCCCTGTCCCGCAGACCCCCAGCTCCCTGCTGATGTCATCGGGGCTGTCCCACCAGCGCCGCTCGCTGGGCGTGTACCTGCAGGAGAGCGGGGTGGGCTCCACGCTCAACCTCAGCCTGGACAGCGACACCAGCAGCACCTCCACCCCGTCCAGCGGGAAGCCGGGCGGCCGCCGCAGCACCTCCACCCTCTACAGCCAGTTCCAGATGTCCGAGAGCGAGAACAGGCAGGCGGGGCTGGGAGTGGTGGCAGCAGGAGGGGGATCCCTCCCGGGGGCAGGATGTGGGTCCCGGTGGGTTTCCATCCCTGACCCCGCTGTTCCGGCCCCTTCCTGCCCTGCAGATCCTACGAGGGGTCTCTGTACAAGAAAGGCGCCTTCATGAAACCCTGGAAGTCTCGGTGGTTTGTGCTGGATAAAACCAAACATCAGGTACCGGGTGGGCCCCGGGTCTGTCCTGTCCCTCTGTCCTGTCCCTCTGTCCCATCCCAGCCCATCCCATCCCTGCCCTGCCCTGAGCACGGCTCTCCCACAGCTGCGGTACTACGACAGCCGGATGGACACGGAGTGCAAGGGCGTCATTGACCTGGCCGAGGTGGAGTCCATCACCCCGGGGACCCCCACCATGGGGGCCCCCAAGACGGTGGATGAGAAAGCTTTCTTCGACGTGAGTGTCCCCGGGGCTGGCGCGGGGCAGCTCCGCTCACTCCGCTCACTCCGGGCCCGCCGCGGCCCCGAGCTGTCCCGGTGCCGCCCTCAGCCCCTCCCGCTCTGCCCACAGCTGAAGACGACGAAACGAGTTTACAACCCCTGCGCCCAGGACGTGCAGCTGGCCCAGCAGTGGATCGACCGCATCCAGAGCTGCCTGTCGGACGCGTGAGCCCGGCTCAGCGGAGCCCGCAATTCCAGGCACGGCTGCCGGGCCCGCAGGGGAGCAGAGGTAGCGCCGGGCGAGGCCGAGCCCGGGACTGAGGGAGAGGAGGAGTGGCCCTTCCTCCCAGGCACCGGGCAGGACGGGCGTGTCCGGGGACGGTGGCACAGGAGGATTCTCGCGTTGAAGCGGGCGGGGGGCCCGCCCCTGGCCCTGTCTGAGCTGTGTCGTGACCCCGTGTCCTCCGTGTGCCCCAGCCCCGCCTCCAGCTCCTGGGCAGGGGCATCTGCACCCCACACCCCCACCCCACGCTGCTGGGGCAGGCAGAGCTGCCCTCACCTGCCCTCGTCCTGCCCCTGCATGTCTGCCAGAGCCCCGGAACCTGCCCTGCCCTCCCGGCCCGGGACAGAGTCCTGGGCTCCGCCTCCCGTCCTGCTGGAGCCGGGACCTGCAGCTCAGGGCATGGCAGAGGGGACAGCACAGGGCACCGGGACCATCCCTGGAGCCGCTCCCGGCTGTGCACAGGAACAGGAATGCTGGGAATGCTGGGATGCTGCAGGTGCTGGCTCCACAGGGACGCGTGGCTGTGGCCCCTCTGCTCCCAGCGGGCAGGAGGTTCCTTGGGCTGTGGCCCCGGGGGTCCCTGTCCTGGCTGGGACAGTCTCTACCTCCAGGCCGGCTGTCCCGGGGGCGCGTTCCCTGCGGGAGGTGCCAAATGCTGCAGCCTCCTGGTGCCCCTGTGTCCCCAGGGGGGTGGGGACCAAACCAGCCAGGACGAGGGTCCCCTCTGGCTGAAGCCACACGGGGCTGGGACAGGGCTGGGGCACGGCCCTGCAGGTGCCACCTGGTCTCTGCAGGGTCTCCTTCGCACAGGTCACAGCCAGGGCCCCTGCCTGCAGCCCGCCACGGGTGCCCCCCTTTGTGCTCTGCCTGTGCCCAGCCCGGGGCCCAGGGAGCAGCTCCTGTCCCTGTCCCAGCCCCGCTGTCCCCTGTCCCCAGTGTCCCCCGCTGCTGCTGCCCCCTCAGTGCCGGGGTGGCTCGGCACCGAACTGGCTCCTGCAGCCCCCGCCCCCGCACTGGTGTGAACTGGGGTTCAGTGGGGGGGACCCCAGAGGGCACCGTGGGGTCACAGCGGCCCCAGTGCTGCCCGGGACCCCCCAAGCACCCCCAGGACTGACCCCCCAGCTCCGCCCAGCCCCTCCACCCATCTTGTTTTTAAAGTCCAGCGTTTTATTTCAGTGCAGAGCTCTTTGTACAGTCGCCCCGTTCCTCTGTACCATCCTGGCTGTGCAGGTGTAACACGGAGGTTTTGTAACTTACCTGAGCAGTTGTAGATTATTGAAGTTTCTGTACATTGTGTCAAACACGCAGAGTCCTTGTATTGTATTTGTGCCTAGAGGAAAAGGTTATTCTATAAAGAGAAAACTAACGGAATTTAATAAAAAAATTAATATGAGAGACGCTCCTTTTGCCTTGCTGAGCACAGGGAAGCAGGGCAGAACCTGGGGCCAGCACAGCATGGGCTCAGCTCCCCTTGGGAAGAGCAGGTGATAGTTCCTGGGCAAGAGGAAGTGATTCCTTGGGAAGAGCAGGTGATTCCTTGGGAAGAGGAGGTGATTCCTGGGCAAGAGCAGGTGATTCCTTGGGAAGAGGAGGTGATTCCTTGGGAAGAGGAGGTGATAGTTCCTGGGCAAGAGCAGGTGATTTCCTGAGAAGAGCAGGTGTTTTCCTGGGAAGAGGAGGTGATAGTTCCTGGGCAAGAGCAGGTGATTTCCTGGGAAGAGGAGGTGATTCCCTGGGAAGAGGAGGTGATTCCCTGGGAAGAGGAGGTGCTGCCCTGAGCCGCAGCTGCAGGGGGGAGGGAGGGAGGGTTCCGCCCCCCGGTGCCATCGCCTCCATCCCATTCCTGTCTGTGGCTCCGTGTCCCTCGCTGAGGTCACTTGCGTCCTGTGCCCCCAGGGCTGGGTCACAGAGCCAGGGTCATCACCCTGTCCACCCCCAAGTGCAGCGTGGCCAAGGGGCCGCGAGACGCCCGAGGGCACGGACGCCCGAGCCGGCCAGGAGTGACTGACCACTGTGACTGATCCCCTCACTCACTCCTCACTCCCTGCCCCTCACCACTAATGCCCAGTAACCCCAGTAAACCCCGGGCCCCCGCTGCTCCAGGTGTGCCACGGTGGTGGCACCGGGCAGCCTCGCCAGGTTTGCTTTGGGCTCCTGGGCTCTGCGGTGCCGGGCGGCGGTGCCGGGCGGGCAGCAGCTGGTGGCAGGGCCGTGACAGCGGGCAGGCTGTGGTGCAGGTGGCAGGTCACGGTGACGCTGGGGTGGGGGGGTGACAGTGCCGGTGACACGGAGACACGGAGGCCAGCGGGGCCGGAATCCAGCGGGCAGGAATTCCTGCAGCACCCAGAGGAGAAGGAGCCAGCAAAACCTGGTGCCCAGCACCTCCCTGGCATGTGCCCCGGGCCGGGCTGGGACAGCTCAGCCCCTGGCTGGGGATGTGGGGCTGGCAGCCCCGCGCCCCGGGCGCCGCCTGATCCGCCCCGCCCCTGCAGGAAGTGGGGCAGCATCCAGGCCAGCGGCCGATGAGCAGCCACGCCCTGAACGTGGAGATCGGGTCCCGGCTGGCGGGGAAGGACCTGCAGCACACAGCACAGCACCCGGGGACCCGCCGAGCCCTCCTTCCAGCGGGCAGCACTCGCTCTACATCATCGGGACAAGTCCCAGCTGAAGGTGACACCGGGGCTGAGCCTGAGCAAAGGAGGCCCAGGGCCCCCTGTGGCTCTGCACAAGGCCCTGCCAGGAGGGCACAGCCGGGGGGCCGGGCTGTGCCCAGGAACAGGGACAGGAGCAGAGGGAACGGCCTCAGGCTGGGCCAGGGCAGCCCCAGGGTGGGATCAGCAGGAATTTCCCCATGGAAAGGGGGTCAGGCCTCAGCAGGGGCTGCCCAGGGAGCTTTGGGGTGCCCATCCCTGGAGGGATTTCAAAGCTGTGTGCATGTGGCACTTGGGGACAGCGTCAGTGGTGGCCTTAGCAGTGCTGGGGAACAGTTGGACTCCACGCTCTCTGAGGGCTTTTCCAATCCAAAGAACTCCTGATCCCGAGGGTGGCAGTGGCTCAGGCCAGCCCAGGGCAGCCCAGGCCATGCTGTCCCTCTGCAGGGCGTGAAGCCGGACCCGCTGCAGCACTGGGAGGTGGTGCCCATCGAGGTGTTCGACGTGCGCCAGGTCAAGGCCAGCTTCAAGAAGCTGATGAAGGCCTGCGTGCCCGGCTGCCCCTCCAGCGACCCCAGCGTGGCCTACCTGCGCTCCCTGGAGGACTCGGAGTGGCTGTCCCAGGTCAGGCAGGGCCCTCTCCTGCCCCGGGGGCTCTGCTGGGGCTCTGAGCGAGGGTGGGCTCCAGTGCCCTGTGCAGAGCAGCACTCGGACACCCTGGGGACGCGCAGGGGGGTGTGAGGGGCACGGATGAGACAATCCAGAGCTCAGCTCCATGGTGCTGGACAGAGCTGCCAGCCAGGAATGCCCGGCAGGACCCACGGGATGCTCCAGAGGGGCTGGGACAGGGCAGTGCCAGGATGAGCCAGGGCAGTGGCCCAGGGGCGCTGCTCCAGCGTGGAGCTGTGGGAGGGGTCCCACTCTGGAGGGGGTGAGGTCCCCTGTCCCCTCTCCCTGCTGCTGCTGCCGAGTGCGAGCACAGGGGGTGGTGGTGGCCCCTGTGACCCCCGAGCGTGGCCTCACTCTGGAGAAGGGGACGCTGCCCCCACACCCAGCCCAGGAACTCCCTGTGCCCTCCTCACTCCTGCGCCTGCCCTGGCAGATCCACAAGATCCTGCAGATCTCGGTGCTGGTGGTGGAGCTGCTGGACACGGGCTCGTCCGTGCTGGTCAGTCTGGAGGACGGCTGGGACATCACCACCCAGGTGAGGGCACGGCGCCGGCCGGGGCGGCCCCGTGGCTTCCCCCCACAGCCCCTGGAGCTCCCTGTCCCCGCAGGTGGTGTCCCTGGTGCAGCTCCTGTCCGACCCCTACTACCGGACGCTGGAGGGCTTCCGGCTGCTGGTGGAGAAGGAGTGGCTGTCCTTTGGCCACCGCTTCAGCCACCGCGGCGCCCAGACCCTGGCGGGGCAGAGCAGCGGCTTCGCCCCCATCTTCCTCCAGTTCCTGGACTGTGTGCACCAGGTGAGCCCTGGCACCTGGGCCACGGGACCCTCCAGTGACCAGGGGGGACCCCTGAGTGCCCCCCAAGTGCCCCCAAGTCCGTGAGTGTCCAGTGGGAGCCCCGGCACCCCGAGGGACCCCTCAGTGCCTACTGGAGCCCCCAAGAGTCCCCTGGGGCGGGCCCAGCGCAGCCCAGCCCGTGTGCCTGGGTCCCAGCCATGCCGCGCTCTCCACAGATCCACCTGCAGTTCCCCATGGAGTTTGAGTTCAGCCAGTACTACCTGAAGTTCCTCAGCTACCACTACATTTCCAACCGCTTCCGGACATTCCTGCTGGACTCGGACTACGAGCGCATCGAGCTGGGTGAGCGCGGCGTGCGGCGCCAGGGATGGCACCTGCCCCTGCCCCCGTCACACCCGCTGTCCCCTCTGTCCCCCAGGGCTCCTATACGAGGAGAAGGGCGAGCGGAAGGGCCAGCAGGTCTCCAAATCCATCTGGGACTACATTGACCGCCTCAACAAGAAAGCTCCCATCTTCTTCAACTACCTGTACGCACCTGAGGACGGGGAGGTGAGAGCTGGGGGCAGATGGAGGGGGGCTGGGAGCACCCCGGGATCCTCCCTGCAGCAGCAGCTGGAGCTGGGATTTGTCCACTGGGCAGGGACCCCAGAGCCCCTGCAGTGCCACCCCTGCCATGGCAGGGACACCTCCCACTATGCCAGGCTGCTCCAGCCCCAGTGCCCAGCCTGGCCCTGGGCACTGCCAGGGATGCAGGGGCAGCCCCAGCTGCTCTGGCAATGCCAGCCCAGGCAGGAATTCCTCATTGCCAAGATGCCATCCATGCCTGCCCTCTGGCAGTGGGAGCCATGCCCTGGGTGCTGTCCCTGCAGGCCTTGGCCCCAGTCCCTCTGCAGCTCTCCTGGAGCCCCTCAGGCCCTGCCAGGGGCTCTGGGCTCTCCCTGGAGCCCTCCCTTCTCCAGGCTGGGCACTCCCAGCTCTCCATGTGGACACGCTGTCCCCTTGCTCTGCCTGGGAATGTCCAGCCTGGCCCCGCTGCCCTTCCTTTCCTGACCGCCCCCACCCCTCCCGCAGGTGCTGAGGCCGTACAGCAACATCTCCAACCTGAAGGTGTGGGATTATTACACGGAGGAGACGCTCTCCGAGGGCCCCCCGTACGACTGGGAGCTGGCGCAGGGGCAGCCGGAGCCGGCGGAGGAGCCGGACCGCCAGGACACGGCGGCGCCGCAGAGCAAGCGCCGCATCATCTGGCCCTGCTACGACAACCGCAGCCGCGTGGAGCCCGACGCCATCTCCAAACTGCTCGAGGTGGGCATCCTGCCCCGGGGATGGCACCTGGCAGAGCCCTGGCATGGGGACAGCGGCCCCAGGGGCTTTGTCCCCTCCGGGGCTGATGCTGGAACCCCCCCACAGGAGTTGCAAAACCTGGAGATGGAGCTGGGGCAGGTCCCGGAGCTGGAAGGACACGTGGGACAAGGTGAAAGCGCCCCAGCGCACGGAGGGGCGGCAAGAGGCAACAGGGTAGGTGACAGGAGGTGACAGGGTTGTGCCAGGCACTGTCACAGGATGTGACAGGTGTGACAGTGTGTGACAGGGTGTGGGCATAGCTGTGGCAAGGGCTGTGATGGGGCCGTGATGGTGTGACAGGGCATGGCAGGGGGCT
Organism: Emberiza elegans; assembly: GCA_024865655.1. Taxonomy (NCBI): domain Eukaryota; kingdom Metazoa; phylum Chordata; class Aves; order Passeriformes; family Fringillidae; genus Emberiza; species Emberiza elegans. The sequence goes on from JALJVW010001137.1 coordinate 5,160,477, forward strand.
GTGACAGGACTGTGACAGAGGTGTGACAGGGCGTGGCAGGGGCAGGACTGGACAGAGGTGTGACAGGGCGTGGCAGGCTGGTGCTGCTTCTGCTGCTGCTGCTGGTTGTGGTGGTTGTGTGATGGTTCTGCTGGAGCTGGAGCTCAGCCCCAGCCCCTCACGCTGGCCCTGTCCCGCAGACCCCAGCTCCCCTGCTGATGTCATGGGGCTGTCCCACCAGCGCCGCTGGGCGGCGTGTACCTGCAGGAGAGCGGGGTGGCCCACGCTCAACCTCAGCCTGGACAGCGACACCAGCAGCACCTCCACCCGTCCAGCGGGAAGCCGGGCGTGCCGCAGCACCTCCACCCCCTACAGCCAGTTCCAGATGTCCGAGAGCGAGAACAGGCAGGCGGGGCTGGGAGTGGTGGGCAGCAGGAGGGGATCCTCCTGGGGGCAGGATTTGGGTCCCGGTGGGTTTCCATGCCTGACCCGCTGTTCCGGCCCCTTCCTGCCCTGCAGATCCTACGAGGGGTCTCTGTACAAGAAAGGCGCCTTCATGAAACCCTGGAAGTCTCGTGGTTTGTGCTGGATAAAACCAAACATCAGGTACAGGTGGGCCCCTGGGGTCTGTCCTGTCCCTCTGTCCTGTCCCTCTGTCCCATCCCAGCCCATCCCATCCCTGCCCTGCCCTGAGCACGGCTCTCCCACAGCTGCGGTACTACGACAGCCGGATGGACACGGAGTGCAAGGGCGTCATTGACCTGGCCGAGGTGGAGTCCATCACCCCGGGGACCCCCACCATGGGGGCCCCCAAGACGGTGGATGAGAAAGCTTTCTTCGACGTGAGTGTCCCCGGGGCTGGCGCGGGGCAGCTCCGCTCACTCCGCTCACTCCGGGCTCCGGCCGCGGCCCCGGAGCTGTCCCGGGTGCCGCCCTCAGCCCCTCCTCTCTCTGCCCACAGCTGAAGACGACGAAACGAGTTTACAATTTCTGCGCCCAGGACGTGCAGCTGGCCCAGCAGTGGATCGACCGCATCCAGAGCTGCCTGTCGGACGCGTGAGCCCGGCTCAGCGGAGCCGCAATTCCAGGCACGGCTGCCGGGCCCGCAGGGGAGCAGAGGCAGCGCCGGGCTCGAGGCCGAGCCCGGGACTGAGGGAGAGGAGGAGCGGCCCTTCCTCCCAGGCACCGGGCAGGACGGGCGTGTCCGGGGACGGGTGGCACAGGGAGGGATTCCTCGCGTTGAAGCGGGCGGGGGCCCCGGCCCGCCCCCGGCCCCGTCTGAGCCGTGTCGTGACCCCGTGTCCTCCGTGTGCCCCAGCCCCGCTCCAGCTCCTGGGCAGGGGCATCTGCACCCCACACCCCCACCCCACGCTGCTGGGGCAGGCAGAGCTGCCCCCTCACCTGCCCCTCGTCCTGCCCCCCTGCATGTCTGCCAGAGCCCCCCGGAACCTGCCCTGCCCCTCCCGGCCCGGGACAGAGTCCTGGGCTCCGCTCCCGTCCTGCTGGAGCCGGGACCTGCAGCTCAGGGCATGGCAGAGGGGACAGCACAGGGCACCGGGACCATCCCTGGAGCCGCTCCCGGCTGTGCACAGGAACAGGAATGCTGGGAATGCTGGGATGCTGCAGGTGCTGGCTCCACAGGGACGCGTGGCTGTGGCCCCTCTGCTCCCAGCGGGCAGGAGGTTCCTTGGGCTGTGGCCCCAGGGGTCCCTGTCCTGGCTGGGACAGTCTCTACCTCCAGGCCGGCTGTCCCGGGGGCGCGTTCCCTGCGGGAGGTGCCAAATGCTGCAGCCTCCTGGTGCCCCTGTGTCCCCTCCCGGGGGTGGGGACCAAACCAGCCCGGGACGAGGGTGAAGCCACACGGGGCTGGGACAGGGCTGGGGCACGGCCCTGCAGGTGCCACCTGGTCTCTGCAGGGTCTCCTTCGCACAGGTCACAGCCAGGGCTCCCCTGCCTGCAGCCCGCCACGGGTGCCCCCTTTGTGCTCTGCCTGTGCCCAGCCGGGGGGGCCCAGGGAGCAGCTCCTGTCCCTGTCCCAGCCCCGCTGTCCCCGTCCCCAGTGTCCCCCCGCTGCTGCTGCCCCTCAGTGCCGGGGGTGGCTCTCGGTACCGAACTGGCTCCTGCAGCCCCCCCGCCCCCGCACTGGTGTGAACTGGGGGTTCGGCGTGGGGGGACCCCAGAGGGCACCGTGGGGTCACAGCGGCCCCAGTGCTGCCCGGGACCCCCAAGCACCCCCAGGACTGACCCCCCCAGCTCCGCCAGCCCCTCCACCCATCTTGTTTTTAAAGTCCAGCGTTTTATTTCAGTGCAGAGCTCTTTGTACAGTCGCCCCGTTCCTCTGTACCATCCTGGCTGTGCAGGTGTAACACGGAGGTTTTGTAACTTACCTGAGCAGTTGTAGATTATTGAAGTTTCTGTACATTGTGTCAAACACGCAGAGTCCTTGTATTGTATTTGTGCCTAGAGGAAAAGGTTATTCTATAAAGAGAAAACTAACGGAATTTAATAAAAAAATTAATATGAGAGACGCTCCTTTTGCCTTGCTGAGCACAGGGAAGCAGGGCAGAACCTGGGGCCAGCACAGCATGGGCTCAGCTCCTGTGTCACAGGGCAGAGCTCCTGGGGATCCTGGCACAGGAACCTTGGCACCAACCACGCTGGATCCGCTCTGTCCCACCCGCTCCTGCTCGGCTGCCGCCGCGTCCAACCCGACAGGAGCAGAGGGAGCCCTGGGGCCGGGGAGCTCAGGGTGGGATCAGCAGGGATTTCCCCATGGAAAGGGGGGTTCAGGCCTTGGCAGGGGCTGCCCAGGGAGGTTTGCAGTGCCCATCCCTGGAGGTGTCCCAGGAATTCCTGGAGGTGGCACTCAGAGCTCTGGGCTGGGGACAAGGTGGGCATTGGGCACAGCTGGGGCTGGGAGGGCTTTTCCAGCCTCGGGATTCCATGATTGCATCGGGAGTCCAGCCCTACCACTGGCCCCGACCATCCCAGAGCCCCTCGGGACCCCTGGCGTGTCCTGCAGGACGGAGGAACCCAGCACTGGCACATGAATTTCGAGCTTTTATTGATAGTTGGAATTTACAGCCTAAAACTGACAACATAGAGAGATGCAGACTTTTTTTCCTTTTTCTTATTTTCTTTTTTTTTTTCTTTCTTTTTTGGTCGCTTTTTTACAAAAAAAAAAAAAAAAAAAAAAAACCAAAAACCAAAATAACCAAAAAAGCCACCAGCATCAGATTTACAATATAAAAGTTTTGACAGTAGAGAGACTAAAGTACATCTGGAATTACTCAGAAAAATAAACAGGGAAAAGGCAGTAATTTCAAATTTGTCCCTCGTATTTACACATAATACACAGACATTGCTTACAAAGACCCGGATCCCAGTTTAAGGGCAGTTGGCATCGTGAGAAGGCTCCCCCGGCATCGCCCTCGCGCCCGCCCGGGCCCCGGCGCCGGGCCGGGGGCGGCTCCCGGGGTCTGCCCGCGGCCCCTCCGTGGTTTTATTGCTTTGCGGGGCCGGCGGCTGTGGAGAAAGGCATCGAGTCCGCCCCGCCCGCTGCTCCCCCGGGGACCCCGGCCCTCGGCAGCGCCCTCGGGGGCCGGGCAGGCCCCGCTGCCAGCGCCGATTCTCAGGGAGGCTCAGCTCGGGACACCGCGGCAGGGTTTGGGAAGAGCGGGGAGAGGAGGAGGAGCGGAGCGACGCCGAAAATCCGGGCTCGGCCCGGGGACCCTCCCGCAACCTTCCCAAACCCATGAGTCCCCACCCGCGCGGCAGCAGCGCCTCCCCCTGCCCGGGCTGCCGGGTTTATGGGCTCGCCTGTGCTCAGGGAAGGCTCCAGCTCCCATCCCACAGCCTGGAATCAGCTCTGCCTCAGCCGGGACGTGGAGATGGCAGAGGTGCCATTCCCAAGGCCTTTTCCCAAAATGAGCCAAGGCTAGGAGCCAGGCATGGCCTGGGATGGGCACGGATCCCAGGCAGAATCTGCTCCCCCAGGAGATGCCTGGATGGCCCGGCCGCCCCAGGCACTGCTGTGGTCCCAGGACCTCCTGCTCTCCTGGAGATCTGGGATTGTTCCCAACCAACAGCCTGGCCTGGGTCACTCTGAGATCGATCTGGGCTTCTGGGGCCGGGGGCGGCACCGGGGTCTCCCGGGGGATGAATCCATGGTTTGTGCTAACAGTCACAGAGCCGAAGGTTCCCAGCCAGCCCCTGCAAGGGAAAGCCCTGGAAAAGCCCTGGAAAAGCGGCTCCAGAGGCTCCAACTCGACAGCCAACATGGAATGCTCCGAGTGCGGATGGACGGAGGAGGCCGGGCGGGAGAGCGGAGCCAAGGAGGGATTTGCTGGAACCAATTCACCAGGGAAAACCACCAGGAGCCCCTGGGGACGGGGATGAGCCAGCTGGGATCACCCCTGTGGCCACGCAGATCCCGGGACTCAGGAGGGATAAAGGAAAGGTTTGGAAAGTGTCTCATCAAGGAGAATGCCTGGAAAACTCCACATTTCCACCAAATTCCCCTCAACTGCCGCTGCAGCCGGGTCAGACATGGAAGGCAAAGACAGAAACAAGGAGAAAGGAAAATTTTTCCATGCCCTCGGAGAGCACCAGGGACACCCCGGGACGGCTCCAGCCTGGAACGGCCTCTCCCACACGGAGAAAATGGAACAGGGATAAAATTAAGGGAAGGAGTTGCTCCATTCTCAGCCCTGGGACCCCTGGAATTCCCAGCCCTGCCCAGCACCTGGGACTGGGATTGGGATTGGATTGATTTGTACTGACGCCGGAGCCCGTTGGGAAGGTGCAAATCTCCTGCTCCAGGAGATCCCAGCAAAGCCAAAAGCTCTGGGAAAAATGGGATTCGGGTGAGTTTAGAAATCTCTGCAATAAATTTTTATAAATATTCCCTATTTACAGCAAACACTGGGAATGGGAGCGTGGGGAGGGAGGGAGGAGCCAGGGACATGCTCCTGCCTGTCCCCAGTGTCCCCTCTGCCCTCATTCCATGGATCCATCCCCTCTGGAATGTTCCTACCTGTCCCCAAGGCTGGGGGAGAAACCAACCAAGGATTTCCATCCCAAGGTCTCTCCTCATCAGTCTCATGGTCCAACCTTTGAGTCACAGCCTCAGCCAAATGGGAAACCACAGGAAAGGTTCCGGCTCCCTTGGGAATGGGGTGGGGGGTCAGGTCCTGTTCCTAAACCAGCCATAAATCCATAAATCCATAAATCCATAAATCCGGGACGTCGGGCTGCTCTGGCCCCGCAGTGCCTCCTTTGATCCAGAACAGGAAAGGGGGATCCCAGCCAGGGAAACCCCAACCCAACGCAGGGAATTCCTGCCTCCAGCCCCTCCCTCTGTGCCCAGGTTTGAGGCTGGATCCCAGCACGGGCCCCTCCACTCGGGAGGTCGGAGCACTCCTGGTGTTGGCTGCTATCGGCTGCCAGGGGACACAGGGACAATTTCAAGAGGGAAAAGCTCACCAGGGAATTCTCTGGGACTGTCTGGCAGAAAAACCCTTTCCATTCCACAAACCCCAGACCCAGCAGGGGAATGTTTATATTCCAAGGGGGGGGGATATTTACAGGTCCAGGAAGTTTTCATTAAATTCCATTAAATAATAAAATATTTGAGATTAAACACTAATTCCATTCCATCAGAAAATCGGGAATAATCCTTTCTTTCTGGTGCTTTTAGCCCAGTTTCTGTCCCACTCGGAGACAGCTCTGATGCCCAGGCTGGAGTCTGGGATCCCTCTGGAGCAGACAGGAAATGGACACGGAATTCCCGTTCCCTGCCCCACAGCCCCACTCCCACAGATCTCCATTATCCCCTGGGAAGGGAACAACTGCTCCCTGCACGGCCCCGCTGGGAACCCCGGGAGCTGAGCATTCCCAAAGCGCCTTTTCCTCCTGTTCCCTGAATTCTGACAGGGCCCCATCCCCAAACATCATCCTTGCATCCCAAATCCTCGCATCCCAAATCCTCACATCCCAAATCCTCACATCCCAAATCCAGGGGAAGTGCAGGGAAGGTTCCCGTGACCAAATCCCAGCTGGCTCTGCCCGGAGCTCATGGGGACACTGGGGGTGGAGGAACTGGGACACTGGGGTGGGTGAACTGGGACAAGGGGATGGGTGAACTGGGATACCGGGATGCACTGACTGGGACACTGGGATGGGCTAACTGGGATACAGGATGAACTGGGATACAGGGATGCACTGACTGGGACACTGGGATGGGCTAACTGGGATACAGGGATGAACTGGGATACAGGGATGCACTAAGTGGGATAAGGAGCTGTAGAGGGAAGAGTACAGGGAACAGAAATCCACTGTTGGAATTGGGATGGATTTAAGGCACTCGGAACAGTGGGAACTGGGAATGATTGTTATCCATGGGCTCGAGCACAGGACATTCTCCTCTGTTTCCTGTGATCTGGGATGGAACAGCACCGGATCCAAGCTGGAATGGGAAGAGATGGCTCCTTCCAGACTAAATCCAAGGCTTTGGATTGCTTTGGAACCACCAGGGTGGTCAGTGCCGTGCCCTGGAACAGCTCCCGGACCCAAGGGCCTCAGAGCTGGAAGTGTCTGAGGGAGCAGAACCTTTTTTGGGAAAGCTGCAGCAGGTCTGGAGCGAGGGGAGGAGCAGGAATGGGAATTGCAGGGATGCGATGAATACACGGGAATTAACTGCAAATTAACAGGATCCAGGGAAAAGGGAAGGGAAGGGAAGGTTTGGGAAGGGAAGGGAAGGTTTGGGAAGGTTTGGGAAGGTTTGGGAAGGTTTGGGAAGGTTTGGGAAGGTTTGGGAAGGGAAGGGAAGGGAAGGGAAGGGAAGGGAAGGGAAGGGAAGGGAAGGGAAGGGAAGGGAAGGGAAGGGAAGGGAAGGGAAGGGAAGGGAAGGGAAGGGAAGGGAAGGGAAGGGAAGGGAAGGGAAGGGAATTTTCCCCATTTTTCCAGATTCTGCCATGGCCAATCAGACACAGACTGGAGTCTGAACATTCCTGGGACCACAGAGAGGAGCAAGGAAAGAACTGAAGTGTCCATGCAAAGTCCCTGCCAGGAGTGGGAGCAGGGAGGTGAGGAGCAGGGAATGGCTGCAGGGAGCAGGGAATGGCTGCAAGGATCAGGGAATGCACGAGGGCCAGGGAACGGCTGCAAGGACCATGGAAGAGATGCGGGATCAGGGAACTGCAAGGGACAAAGGATGACTCCAAGGACCAGAGACGGCTCCAGGGAGCCAGGAACGCACAGGAGGACATGGAAGGCACACAAGGACCATGGAACAAGGGAACTCCAGGCCCAGCTCCGGGCTCTGGAGCGGAGCAGCCAAAATTTCCTGTCACAATCCCAGCGCTCCAGGGGCCACTCGAGGTTCTCCAGCAGCAGTTTGGGAAAGAGGAGAGTGGGAGAAGCATCTCCATGGAGAGAAGAACGTTTGCTGTGCCTGTGGATCCTCATGCTTGGATCCATGAGACCCAGCCAGGGGGATCCTCTGGCAGTGCCCTCACTGCAAGAGCACCAAACCCACCCGCACAGGGGAACCCCTACAGCAATCCCAGAACTCCTACGGAGTTCTGCAAAACTACCTCTGAGCATCAAAATTACAGGGGAAAGGATTTGTCCCTCGTTTCCATCTGTCCAAGGAATTGGAGGGAATCAAAAATAGAAGGGAAGGCTCTGCCCTCCAGAAAAGCCCCAAACTCAGGGAGAGAGGAAAATCCCTCTCTTCCCATCAGCATCAAATACAAAAATACAGTTTCCATGGGAATATCCCACTGCTGGGGGAGGTGAGGACCACCACGGAATACCAGGAATTCTGTACAAATCCAGGTGGGAGCTGGGACACCACAAAGCCCTGCCTGGATGAGGTAAGAGAGGTTCAGGTGAGCAAAGCCACCGGGAGGAGCCAAATTGTTCCTTTTCCACTTGTCCCAAAGTTCAGCCCTAAATACACCTGGAAAACGCCTGGGTTTGCTCGAACTTCCCACCACAGAGGGAGAAACCAGGATCAAAAATCCCATTGTCAGCCCAAGCCCAACAGCATTCCTGATGAAACCAACGGGAACGGATCCAACCCATCTTCCAAAGGACCTCAGACTTTCACTGACGGAATGCTGGAGTTGTCCGACGCTTCAAGGGCACCATTCCTGCCACTGCCACATGTCATTAGCTAACACAGGTAATTATTCACTAATTGTTCATTAACACCAATCTCGGCAGAGCAAAGGGAAAAGCTGAATCCCAGAGCCGGGGATTCCCAGTCACTCCAATTCATTCCACAACGGAAAATCCCAAATCCAATGTCCCAGCCTGGGGCAGAGCCCTTCCCAAAGGGAAAAGTCCCTGTCCCCACAGAGGGCAACAGGGAAGTGGCACAGGACGGAGGAGGGAGAACAGTCACAAGGAAACCCCTCCACCCCGGGGTTCCATGCAGACACCACAGCAGCACACCCCACTCCAATTCATTCCATTCCAACGGAATTCAATGGAATGCAATTCCAATTCCCTTCATGTCCCAGCCTGGGACACTGCAGCCTCCAGCCCTTCCCTGAGGACACGGCTGGGATTCCAGGGTGACACATCCCTGTCCCCACAGAGGGCAGCACAGGGAAGTGGCACAGGACGGAGCCAGGAGAGCGGGAATGGGAAATGTTCCATGGCAGGAACAGCTTCCCAAACGGGGTACGGAGCCAGGAGAGCAGGAATGGGAAATGGCAGGAGGAGCTCCCAGTCCAACACGTGCAGGTGCAGCCGGCCAGGAGGGGACCAGGAATTCTCTCAGGGCAGCACCAAGCCCAGTGAGCTCCAGTTTAAACCAGTTCAGAGCCAGTCCATGAGCGACACGACAGCAGGAAGACAGGTACAGCTCGGATACACCCTGGGTACACCCTGGGTACACCCCAGTTACACCCAGGATACACCCTGGGTACACCCTGGGTACACCCTGAGCCCTTCACCAAGCACCACACTCCAGTTTTCCAATAGATCAGTTCTGGTTTTTCCAATGGATCAATTCCCAGCCCACCCAGTGGGGCAGAAAGGTCCCCTCAGGATGAGGGGGATCCCCGAGGGGTTGGGATTTCAAGGCCTGGCACAGGGATGAGCTCCAAGGATTGCTACTGATAAATCAGGATTTTAACGACAGCTCCCTGGCCAGTGTGGGAAAAATGACTCTGGGATGCCACTGGAAAATGAGTAACTGAAATGATATTTCCTTCAGATATGTTCTTTGGGAACGTCCCTGCACCTTCACTCCAAACCTTTCACTGGGAAGTCTGGGAACTGGTGCCCAATCTGTGCCCCCCAGGGTTCCCATTCCCTGCAGCTCTCCAAGGAGATGTTCTTGATGAAACCTCGGGGTGGAACCTTGGGATTCCATCCCAGGGACAGCCAAGCCTTGGGACACCTGGGGAATTTCCCCTGGGCTTTGCTGAGGACACAGGACCCCAACAAACACCTGGGATTTTGCCTGCCTCAGGAGGAGAGGGGATTCTGTTTTAGGGAAGTTTTTGGCTGTGGAATTGCGGAGGGAATGATGGGAATACTCCCTGCTGGCTGCCCCTCCAGGGCGCTGGGTGCAGTGGGAAGAGGATCTCCCACCTGGGACACGCAGGGAAGTCTGGACACACCTCTGGATAACCCTGGATTGAGGGGGTGCAGACCCCCCCGGCCTGTCCTGAGCCCCAGGACTGCTCAATCCCAGACACCCCAGCTCCATCTGCCATAGGATCACCGCTCCACACACTGGGATTTGGGATTCCCAGCCCTCCAGCTCTGCACCCCGGTGCCCCCACAGGACCTGGGACACTGGGAAGGGGCACCTGATGTGACAGTGATGGGGACACTCCCATGCCCAAGGAGCCTGTTCTTCCTGCATCCCACCCAGGACAGGTGTGCCACGATCCAGGGATTACCCAGGACTGGCCAAAGGGATGAGGTTTAGTTCTAGCTGTGCCCAGGAGCCCGCTTTCCTCCCACCCCAGTGTGGAGCACCTGGCACAGCGGCATCACCAGACCCCCACATCAATGCCCAGGTGGGCAGAGCCACTGCACGGAACATTCCAGAACCATCCCCCAGGAACCTGGCCTTGCTGCTCTTGGTCTTGACCCTGGAGACAAAAACCCAGCTCACAGTGCTCCCGGTGCCCCTCCCCAGGCTTCTCACAGGATCCAAGCGGGTGAGGATGAATATCCGTGGAATGGCACTCCAAGCCCTCCACGCCTGCCGTGTCTCCAGAGGGACTGGAAGCTCTGCCTCAGGAGGATTTCCCACTCCTGCATTCCCCACAGAACCACTGGAGCCAGGCCAGGAAGTGGCTCTGGCTCTGCTGAGAGCTGCAAACCCCGCCAGCCCAAGCAGCAGGAGCTGGGTCTGGATCAGGCCCTGGCTGGTGGGAAGAACAACCCAGGGGAGAGGAGAGGAGAATGAACTGAGAGCCTCAAGCCCAGCCATGGAAGGATTATCCACAGGCACCCAACCCATGGAATCTGTGCATCTCCACAGGTCTGACCAAGCCCCAGTGATGTGTCTCAGCACTAAGTAATAAATTAACCCACTAATGAGCCCCAGTAACGAGCTGTGTTTGGATCTGGATATGCCCAAGGATATTATTATTATAATCATTATTATTAATATAATTATTATCATTAAAGCTCTCACTGACACTCAGGGACTAGAGGCCAAAGCTGAGGAATACCAGACTGGCACTGCAGCAGAAGGCACGGCCAGCCCCAGCTCTGGGAGCCACCGTGGGGCCACTGCTGCCCCATCCCTGCCCAGGTGCAATCCCTGCTCCCAGAGCTCAGCAGCTCGGGGGTGGAGGCCCTGTCCTGTCCCTCAGACCCCACCCAAAGCACTGCTCCCAGGGGAAGGATGGCCCAGCTGTGCCTGCTGAGGACGTGCCCCTCATCCCCCGCTCCCACACGGATCGGGGCACAGCTGCCCCGGGGCAGGCACAGGGAACGGGCTGCAAGAGCACCCTGGCATCCCCTGGGAGCCAGCCAGGCTGCACCAGCACATGGATCCTTCAGCTTCCATGCAATCAGCTCTGGGGCCCCAAGGATGCCCGGTGTTCAGCAGAACTCTAGCACCAACCCTTGGAAAATTAAGACTTTAATGTGTCTCCAATCAGGACCTCAAAGCCACTGATCCTGAGGGTCCTGGCTGGAGTGGGATTGATCCCTGAACACCAAGCGGGGGAAGCAAAGCACAAAGTGAGATTTTTTTCCCTCCCAGTGCAATTAACTTTAAATTATTAATTTTACATTACACACAGCGAGTGAAGACTTCCTGAACAAGAGCCCTGCAGCACCTGATTCCCAAGGAATTGGGAAGCAGCACACGAGCGGCCCACAGCCCCAGGAGCCTCCAGGATCCCATCCATCTCAGCAGCCCAGCTCCCGGGATCCACCCTTTTCCCTACGAGCAGAACTGACCGGGGCACACAGGGCTGGGCCCGGGCTGGGAACACCTGGTTCCCCCAGTGCCCTCCCTGCCCAGCTGAGCACATCCCAGCAGCAGACAGCACAGCACAAGGAAGGGATTCCTGCCTGCTGGCAGTGTGAGGCCCTTCCCGCCCTCGGGAATGCATCCCACGGCAGCGGTCTGGCTCCCTGGGTGCCAAGCTCCAGCCTCTGCTCCAAGGGAGGATTTTTCAGGGCTCCACATGCCGGGGGTTCCAGCTCAGCTGCCCCAGGTGGCCCAACCCCCCCAGTGCCCCTCAAGTGCCCCCCAGGCTGGGCTGGCAGTGAGCTCAGAGCTCCAGCCTGGGCACATCCCACATCCCACATCCCACATCCCAGCTCCAGGTGCTCCCCTCACCTGGCCCTGCTCCCCATCCCCCCTGAGGGATCTGGATGTCCCCCAGGGCTCTCCCATGCCCTCCCCCAACGCTGTCATCACCAGGTACAAAGTGCAAAAGTGTTGCTGTTCCTGCATCCATTAAAAACTTTAAAAACAGAACAAAACAAACAGAAAAAGGATTTCCATCATCATTTGTAAATACATTAATTCATTCTCCAAAGAGCCAGCAAACCCCTGGTCACCTCCTCGTGGGCAGGGCCCCCTGTGGCCAGCACGGACATCAGCAGGAGAGGCCACCTCTGCCGGCCCAGCCCCTGCCCTGATCCACCACGCGTCCGTGGCGAGCCCGGAGCAGTGCTGGAAGGCAGGCACATCCCGCTCCCCGCACAGCCGGGCCTCAGCGGCACTGCCCGGCACCGACCCGGCCCTGCCAACCCAGTCCAAGCCCTCCCTGCTCCCCCCACGGAAGTGTTGGCATGCCTCCTCTCCTGTGAAATGTTTCTGGTAAGGCTTTATTGCTCTACAAAGCGGTGCAAAGGCTGCCCGAGGACAGCTCCATCAGGAACTTTGGTCACACGGCTGCGGGATTTGTGCGCTGGCCCCGGCCGCCGCTGGACCTGCTACCTTCCCAAGAGAAGCTGAATACTGTGTGCAATAACACTGGGAAAACAGCACTGAACCCCAAATCCAAAACAAAAACCAGGGGCACGGGGAAGGGGACAACTCAAATCAGGCAGAAGGCTTGGGAAGAGCCCGTCATTCCCGTGAGGACTGAACTCAATGCTACATTTCGACAATGCCGAGTGTCTTTCCGAACGGATCGGTGCTGTTGGATCTGCGTGTCTGGTCCTGAACGCCAGCTCGCTCTCATCAATGCAGCATTTATTAAAAAATAAAATTAAAATGAAAAAAAAAATAATAAAGAATTGACAAATTGCATCACCAGGGAGCAGCCTGGCCTGGCTCACACACGTCCCAGGGCAGCGGCGGCATCAAGCGGGGCCGTTCAACGTGGCTTCGGTGCAGGGCAAGGCCTCGTCACCCCTGCAGGGACACCAGGAGCAGCCTCAGGAACACAGGACAGGCCAGGAGAGCTCCCAGAGCTGCCCTCCTCCCTCCTGGGAACGCCTCCTGCTGGGACCCTGAGCCCCTCCCTCCGGTTGTGTTCTGCCTGCCCAGTGAAGTGTCCTCAGCTCCCCGTGGAGAAACTCCCCCAGTGCCCCATGGAACATTACAGGGAAAATAACGTGGAATCAGGGAATGGCCTGGGTGGGAACAGACCTAAAAGCTGTCTAGTTCCAACCCCTTCCAAGGTGATCACAGGGATGGGGCATCTCTAACTTGAGGGCAGGCTGAGAATTAGGAATCTTCAGCCAGGGAGAGCTCAGAGCCCCTGGCAGGGCCTGCAGGGGCTCCAGGAGAGCTGCAGAGGGACTGGGGCCAAGGCCTGCAGGGACAGCACCCAGGGCATGGCTCCCACTGCCAGAGGGCAGGCATGGATGGCATCTTGGCAATGAGGAATTCCTGCCTGGGCTGGCATTGCCAGAGCAGCTGGGGCTGCCCCTGCATCCCTGGCAGTGCCCAGGGCCAGGCTGGGCACTGGGGCTGGAGCAGCCTGGCACAGTGGGAGGTGTCCCTGCCATGGCAGGGGTGGCACTGGGGGACTCTGGGGTCCCTGCCCACCCAGCCACGCCAGGATTCTGCCCTCACCTGTCTCTCGTGGCCGTTTCTGTGGCAGTTGTGACAGCAGTGGCCACTCTCTGGTGCCCCTCCGTGTGCGTGTCCGCGCTGTTCCGGGCTCGGGGCGCGCTGGAGTCGGCCGCAGGAAGCGAATCCGGAGCCTTTCCATCGGAGCCACTGCAGGAGAGGGCAGGGACACGTCAGTGGAGCTCAGCCCAGGGGAAAAGCAGACTCACGCTGGAATGGGGCTCAAATTCCAATGGGGAGAACAAAAATCCTCCTGCTCTCCTCACACAGGCCTAAAGATCCCATCGGGAATGAGAACTGGCAACAAGCTGGGATTCAAACCAGCGGGCACATCCTGGAGGCTCCGGGTCCCAAACCCAACAGGACACACCAGAACAGCTCCTCGAGGGAGGCATTCTCAGCTCCTGCTGCAAATCCAGTCTGACAGCTCCCAAAGCACCATTTCCACTGCCATTGCTGGGATGGCACAGCCTGCTCTGCTCCACAGGCTCTGGCAAGGGGCTCCTCAGGCTTCTGGAACACCCAGAAAATCCTGGGTTTAGGGGCAGGTCCTAAAACCCCACGGAGGAAAACCCCCAGGGGTTGGATGTCCAGAATCCAAACATGCTGAAGGTGCTCCAGGGACCATGGAGGTGCCACCTGAGGGACAATGTCCCCAGTGAGGCACCAACAACCAAAGCTCAAATCCTGGGAAAGGAGAAGGGCAAGAACAAACCCTCCCAATCTCTTGTTTGGAATAAACCCACCCAGATTTGCAGCTGGAGAAGGGATTTCTGTGCCCATCCCATTTTTTGGCTTCCAAGGCAGAGGATGAGCTGCCCCAGGAGTGTTTTCTTCCCACTTTCCACCCAGAACAATTCTTTCTCCCTCTCTCCCAGAGCAAACCTCCACAAAAGGGAGAAAAGCTGGATAGGGCTGAGCTGAATCCTGTCACCGGCTCCGGGGGAGTTTATGGAATAAAATAATCCCAGCTGGATAATTGGACATGTGATGGAGATTGGAGACTGAGGTTCTATTTCTGGAGCACTTCTCTTGAAAAAAAAACATTAAAATGAGGAATAATGAGATCCAAACATTCCCTTTCCTCCGCGGCTCACAAGCTCCTCAGAAGTACCAAAATACACCTTGGGGAGACACAGGGATGGAGCTGCGTTCCCAGGAATGTCGCTGGAAAAAAACACTTCCCACACAAAAAACTGGAGCTCGACATTTCCATGGCTCAGAGAGAAACTTCTGAAGCCCAGACCCTAAAGTTTCCAGGGCAGGAGGATTCCAGAGTTACCTGAGCACCCATGCGGGCTTGGGAATTTCTCTGCCTTCCCTGGGCTCCTGGAAAATCCCAGCTGGACACACAGGGCCAGACCCAGGGGTGGGACCCCAACCCTCCCCAGGCAGTGGGATCCAAACTGGGAAGCTGAGAGCAATTCCTGAGCAGCATCTCCCTAAGGATCCCCCTGGGAGCTGGGATGGGGCTCACAGAGGGTGGAACATCTGCAGGATCCACTGGGCTGCAACATCTGGTTCTCCATGGAATCCACAGAGGCCTTGGGCAGCTCCAGGGATAAAAGAATCCAACGTGGATTCCAGGGACAAGGAGAAGGAAAACCCTGAGTCCCTGAGCAGCTCCAAGGAGAATTAGAGATCCCTGTGTGGATTCCAGTTATTCCAGGGGCACAAGGGGATGGAAAAACTGCTCCTACAGCAACAGGAATGGGGTCTGGTGCAGGTTTTGGGGAAGTGCTTGGAGTGAGTCACAACCCCCAGAGTGAATCCAAAATGTTCCTGATTTCCCTGGAATCCTTAAGGAACGTGGTAAGAAATGGATATTCCCACTGCAGGCAGGGTGGTCTGGGAGAGCAGAGGACACTGGGAAGGCTCTGGGTGGTGATTCCCACTGGCAGCCCAGGCCTGGAGCAGCTCCAGTCCCAGCTGTGGCACCACCCCTGGGCTCCCACAGCTTCCCCTGGGATCTCTGGCCATGGACACAGCTGTGGAGAGCCACAGACACCTGTCAGGGGAGGCCCTGGGTGCCCTTTGCCACAATGGAATCAGCAGGCAGGAAAAGGCAGGCAGGTCTGGGAAGCTTTATCCCTATGGAATGTGCTACAGACACTCGTCTGGAGAGGAAAACATTCCCAATGTGCCAAACCAGGAACAGACACTTCCCCCCTGCCAGGAAAGCAGGGAAGAGGTGAGAACATCTCAAAGAGGATGGGCACAGGAACTGGAAGAGCTGGAGCTAGGTCAGAGAGCGTTAGGTGGGGGATCAGGAAAAGGCTCTTCCTCCAGAGGGTGCTGGGCACTGGAACAGCTCCCCAGGGAATGGGCACAGCCCCAGAGCCCCAGGAATGTCTGGACAACACTGGGATGGTTGGGCTGTGCTGGGCAGTGGGACCAACAACCCTGTGAGTCCAGCTCAGGACATTCCCTGATCCTGCTGGGAACCCAGGCAAGGTCCTGCTGTGCCCACACCACGGGCCAGGGCAGGAAAAGCACCTGGAGCACAGCTCGGATCAGATCCAACGGATCCAACTCCTCTCCCAGAGAAGGAGAGGCTGCTTTCAGCACAGCTGCAGCTGCTGTGCCTTCCCTCACCCTCTGCTTCCCACCAAGCCACAGCCACGCCATTCCCAGGCACAGAGAGTGCATTTATCAGAATTAATGCATTTATCAGAACTAATGCATTTATCAAACTGAAATGTATCAAAATTAACTGTGTTTATCAATGTGAATGCATTTATCCAAATTAACTGCATTTATCAGAATAAATGCATTTATCAAAATCAACTGTATTTATCAGAATTAATGTAATTATCAGAATTAATGCATTTCCCAGAATAAGCTGCTTCCAACCTAACAGACTCTGGGATAACTCCTGCCCTAATTCCAGGGAATTCTGCAATCCCAGTGGTTTCCCAGCCCCAGGCCCCCAGGAGCTGCTGCTGGCTGAGCACACCCAAGGATGAGCCCAACTGTCACCAAGCACTGCTGAAGGAAACTCCTGATCCTGAGTCAGGTGCACAAACCCAGGGACTCAGGTAAAAAACACGAGGAAATCCATGGAAGAGTATGAGGAGAAACCTCACAATCTTAGAACGGAGCAAAATCTCTGTGGATGAAGCAGATGCTGACTGGGCTGGGCAGCAGCTCATCCCCTGGGACTGGAGCAGGCTGGATTGAGGATCCAACTCCTACAAACCTGCCCAATCCCTGGATCTGCTCCAGCCCTTCTGGTGCTTTTATCACTGAATGCCTTTGACACCGAGGGGAAAATGAGAACATGAGTGGGTTAAACCTTCCCCCATGGCTGCAGGAGAATCCCATGGGAGCCTTTACTCTGCTTTTCCCAGTGATCCTACCCAGATCCTGCCCTGGGTCAGATCCCAGATCATGGACAGAGATGCTCCTGTGACACTGGAGTGCCCAAAGGACAGGGACAGAGATGCTCCTGTGACACTGGAGTGCCCAAAGGACAGGGACAGAGATGCTGCTGTGACACTGGAGTGCCCAAAGGATGGGGACAGAGATGCTCCTGTGACACTGGAGTGCCCAAAGGACAGGGACAGAGATGCTCCTGTGACACTGGAGTGCCCAAAGGACAGGGACAGAGATGCTCCTGTGACACTGGAGTGCCCAAAGGATGGGGACAGAGATGCTCCTGTGACACTGGAGTGCCCAAAGGACGGGGACAGAGGGACAGAGAGATGCTCCTGTGACACTGGGTGCCCAAAGGACAGGGACAGAGATGCTCCTGTGACACTGGAGTGCCCAAAGGATGGGGACAGAGATGCTGACCTGGATGCCCAAAGGACAGGGACTGACACTGCCCAAAGGACAGGGACAGAGATGCTCCTGTGACACTGGAGTGCCCAAAGGATGGGGACAGAGATGCTCCTGTGACACTGGAGTGCCCAAAGGATGGGGACAGAGATGCTCCTGTGACACTGGAGTGCCCAAAGGACGGGGACAGAGATGCTCCTGTGACACTGGAGTGCCCAAAGGATGGGGACAGAGATCCTCTTGTGACACTGGAGTGCCCAAAGGATGGGGACAGAGATGCTCCTGTGACACTGGAGTGCCCAAAGGATGGGGACAGAGATGCTCCTGTGACACTGGAGTGCCCAAAGGACAGGGACAGAGATGCTCCTGTGACACTGGAGTGCCCAAAGGATGGGGACAGAGATGTTCCTGTGACACTGGAGTGCCCAAAGGGGACAGAGATGCTCCTGTGACAATGGAGTGCCCAAAGGATGGGGACAGAGATGTTCCTGTGACACTGGAGTGCCCAAAGGGGACAGAGATGCTCCTGTGACACTGGAGTGCCCAAAGGGCAGGGACAGAGATGGGACAGAGGATGGGGACAGAGATGCTCCTGTGGCCCAAAGGACGGGGACAGAGATGCTCCTGTGACACTGGAGTGCCCAAAGGACAGGGACAGAGATGCTCCTGTGACACTGGAGTGCCCAAAGGATGGGGACAGAGATGCTCCTGTGACACTGGAGTGCCCAAAGGACAGGGACAGAGATGCTCCTGTGACACTGGAGTGCCCAAAGGACAGGGACAGAGATGCTCCTGTGACACTGGAGTGCCCAAAGGATGGGGACAGAGATGCTCCTGTGACACTGGAGTGCCCAAAGGATGGGGACAGAGATGCTCCTGTGACACTGGAGTGCCCAAAGGATGGGGACAGAGATGCTCCTGTGACACTGGAGTGCCCAAAGGATGGGGACAGAGATGCTCCTGTGACACTGGAGTGCCCAAAGGACAGGGACAGAGATGCTCCTGTGACACTGGAGTGCCCAAAGGACAGGGACAGAGATGCTCCTGTGACACTGGAGTGGCCCAAAGGATGGGGACAGAGATGCTCCTGTCTCACTGGAGTGGCCCAAAGGATGGGCCCAAGAGTGAGCCCCAATGCTCCTGTGACCTTGCCCTGGAATCCTGTGACACTGTGCCCCAACCCTTCCTGGAAAATGCTAAATCCCTCAGACCCCCGTGCCATGCCAGGGCAGGACCTGTTCCCAGGGGACATTGGGACATGAAACCCACAGGAGAGAGGACACTGGAACCACGTAGGGCCATCCCAGCCCACAGATCCCTTCTCACCTGGAGGGAGCTGCCCTGTCCTTGCTGGGCTCCTGTGCTGTGGCTGTGGATTCCGTGCCAGCCTTGGCCTTGTCATCGTCGTCGTCGTCGCTCTCGGAGCTGCCCGAGGAGCTGCTGTCCAAGGCCACCAGCGGTGCCTTCCGCGTCCCACACGCGTTCCACACACAGGGAGAGGCAGCAGTGCTGGCTGCGGGAGGAACAGCCCACAGTGGAACCTCGGGAAAGCTCCCTGCACCGGCCCAAGGGGTCAAACAGGGCCTGCAGCCACTGCAGATGGTCTGGGAATCGTGGGATGGGCTGGGTGGGAAGGGTCTCAAAGCCCACCCAGTGCCACCACGGCTGGGGACACCTTCCACTGTCCCAGAGTGCTCCCAGCCCCATCCAGCCCGGCCTGGGAGACACGTCCAGGGATAAATGAAGTGTCCCTGTGATACCAGCTCCAACCCACTGCAGCTCCATCCCTTCCCTGCCGACACTGTCCTCACAAACCCTGGGGATCTCTGCCTTTGTTTCGCCCACTGACCCCGCAGAGAACGCTCAGAGCAGGGGCCCTGCAGGGAGGTTTCTCCTGCCCCAGGGGCTCCATGCAGAGCTCCCAGGCGCTGAGAGCACCCCGTGTGCCCAGTGTCACTCACAGTTCTTGTCCTGGCCCTGCGCCGGGGTCCCGTCGGTGCCACTGCTCTCGGTGTCCACGGGGGAGCTGCAGCGAGGGCCGGACTCAGAGCTGGGGAGGGAAGAGCCCTGAGCACAGAGCCAGGATCACCCCAGAGCCTCCCAACAGCCCCGGGAGCAGCCCCGGGAGCAGCCACCGGCCCTGCTCTTCCTTCCCATCACTGTTGTGAATTTCTCTAAACCCTATTTCCTGGTTTTCTACCCCAGTGAGGACACAGAAAGCGGGGCAGTGTCCCACCCCAGTCAGGAGCACTGGAAAGCAGCAGGAAGCACAAAGGAGCCCTGATCCAGGATCATCAGACAGCATTAAGCCATAAAAGGGAAGCGATGGGAAGGGAAGGGGAAGAAGAAAGGATTACAGCCAGGCACACCATCGAAACATATCCCAAATATTGCCCGGCTCCCAAGCCCCAGGGGAGCTGGAATTCCATGGTTCTTACCAGCAGAAAGGCTGGAAGTCTGTGAACTTGGCCCAGCCCTTCTCCTCCGGGGTGCTGCCCTGCGGGGCGGCCGAGTCCCACACGCTGGAGCCCACGTCCATGGCCACGGGCGGCGTGGGGCCCGCGGGCTCGAACACGGCCGTCCAGCCAGCCCCTAGGGACAGCACAGCCTGGGTGCCAGCCCAGCCTCAGCCGGCCAGGAGCACCCCAGGGACAGAGCAGGGACCCCAGGGATATGCCAGGAATCCCAGGGACACAGCAACCCAGCCCAGGAACATCCCAGGGATCCCAGGGGAATCCCAAGGACATCCCAGCTGCACCCTAGGGATCCCAGGGACACAGAAACCCAGCCCAGGAACACCCCTGGGATCCCAGGGACATCCCAGGGACACAGCAACCCAGCCCCAGGACATCCCGGAGAGACCAGGGACACAGCAACCCAGCCCTAGGACATCCCAGGGATCCCAGGGGAATCCCAAGGACATCACAGCTGCACCCTAGGGATCCCAGGGACACAGAAACCCAGCCCAGGAACACCCCTGGGATACCAGGGACACAGTAACCCAACCCACGAACATCCCAGGGACACAGCAACCCAGCCCAGGAACACCCCAGAGATCCCAGGGACGTCCCAGGGACACAGGGACCCATCCCAGGGCCCCCCTTCCACACCCGCCTGTGTCCCACAGAAATCCCTCTGCAGGTGTTTATCCCCAGGAGAGGCATCCTTGGAAACAAATGACACCGTGGGCGGCTTCATCCCCCAGGCCAGTGACTCCCAGCTCCAAGTCCCTCAGTTCCCTGCCAAAAGCTCCCATCTCCATCTCCAGTGTTGGGTTTCAGGTAAAAAACTGATCAATGGATTCCAGTATTTAAGATCCTAAAAATCACCCATTGCTTTTTTTACAGTCCTGGACAATTCCTCCTCCAGAACCTCCTTCCACTTCTAGTCCCACTTCCAACTTCCACTCCTGCAAATCCCACCTCTGGAATAGCATTTTTCCTTAGCTTAAAACTGATCCCAAATTCCAGCTGAGTCTCCAGAGGGTGACTGGGCTGCCACACGCAGCCCATTGGGACTGGGAGGTTCATACTGGTTCCTCCCAATGGACTGGAATTATCTGACACTTCCAAAGGGGTGCAGAGAGCAGGAACCTGGGATAACCCTGCCTGATGCTCACAGGGACAAAACAAAGGCAGCACCCAGAGAAAAAAACTGGTATAAAACTCAAAAAGCTTGGAAAAATGGATGGTTGGGAAAATATTTTGTCCCTTGGAATTGTTCTCCTGACAGCACCATGTCTGTCCATCATTCCCATGGGGTCATTTACACAGAGAGCTGTGAAAACCCCTGAAGGGAGCAGACCAGATGGAAAATGACAATGTACAGGGGCCTGGAGGGACAGGACACAGGGAATGGCTTGAGCCCCAGGTTTAGATGGGATCTTAGAAAGGAATTCCTGTCTGGGAGGCTGAGCAGGGGCTGGGCTGGCATTGCCAGAGCAGCTGGGGCTGCCCCTGCATCCCTGGCAGTGCCCAAGGCCAGGCTGGGCACTGGGGCTGGAGCAGCCTGGGACAGTGGGAGGTGTCCCTGCCAGGGCAGGGGTGGCACTGAGGGGACTTTGGGGTCCCTGCCCACCCAAACCCATTCCTGGGATTCTAGGAAAAGCCTGTCTCTCTGCACTCCTGCTCCAGTCACTGTAGGGATGGCTTTGCCACAGGCAAAGCACAGCTGGAAAAGCAGAACGGGCAGGGATGGGGGTGTGGAGACACCTGGCAAAGGTGGGCACACAACTCCTGTCCTGGGATGGGAGGAGCTCAGGTCACATCCCTGCACTGCTGCTTTGACTGGGATTTGCACTGAAGGAGCTGGGATTCGGGAGCCACAGAACCATGGAATGGCTGGGCTGTGAGAGGACCTTACAGCTCCTTTCATTCCAAGCCCTGCCATGGGCAGGGACCCTTTCCCTGTGGGGCTGCCTGACACAAGGGCTCTTCTGGGGCAGGGCTGCAGCTCCAGAGACTCCAGAGGCACAAAGTGAGCCCTGCCATTCCCATTTCCCCCTGCCCAGGAGGAGCTGGGGCCTGCCCAGAGGAGCTGGCAGTGTGTGAGTGCTGCTGTGATCCCTGCAGCCCCAGGGATGTGCTCCCAGGCCTGGTACCTTGGCAGGAGTCTGAGTCCTTCTGCTCCAGGGTGCTGCACTTGTGTGGGGAGGGGGGTGGTGGCCGCTCCTCCTCCTCCTCCGAGTCCACGCTGCCGTCGTGGTCCCCATTCTCCAGGTCACTCTTGGAGCCCTCTGACGTCTGTGAGGCTCCAAACCTGAACGGGAACTGGGAGTGAGCCACGCCTGGATCCCTCAGCTCCTCCTCCCTGTCCCTGGGGAAACAGCCCAGAGCCTTTGCCAGGCTTGTTTCCCCCACACTATTTCCCCCAGCTGCTCAGGGCAATTGTGGGTGCTCAGAGAGATTCCCCAGACTCCTGAGGGCTTTGGTGCCAGCATTCCCTGGAGGTGCAGGACAGAGCCAGGGCTGGGGACACCCCACAAACCAGTGCTCAGAGAGGGGACAGACACTGGTGTGGAGCCCACCCTGTGCCCAGGCAGGACCTGAGGCTGCTGACGCTTGGCAAGGACACAGCGAAGTCTTGGATGTTTTCTGTTTCCTTTGATCACACTGCAGATTGGGAATTATGGAAATAACTTTATTTTAATGAGTGGCTCTGTCAAAGGGATGAAAAATTATTTCAAAGCCCGAGATGCCCCTGTGAGGCCTCTTGTTCTCACTTTTCTGATTTGAATGTTCTGAGAAAGAATGTTCTGCCCACTCCCCTCAGTCTCACCTCCTCCTCCTCCTCCTCTCCAAGGATGAGAGAAGGAGCAAATTCCAAGTGTTTCACACTAAGGGTGGAGGTTTTTAATGTGTTTGATGGAAGACTCATTAATTAGGTGTTCCCATTGTTAATGAATTCCCTTGAACTCGATCTGTTCAGGAGAACCCCCAGCACAAGTGGCAGGGAAAGTGCTCAGGGTTGTGACAGACAAAACCTCACAGCCCCAAAATGACACAAAACCCAAGGAATTCCTCCTGGCCTGGACTGAAATGTGCAGATTCCCAGCAGCAGGGGGAAAATCAGAGTTCTGCTTTCACCGTACCGTGTCCTGGACTTGACCTGGGTGGCGTAGGAGATGTCCTTCTCCTCCCAGATATCCTCCTCCTCCTCGTTGTCGTCGAACTGCTGGATGCGCTCGTTGCAGCAGGCCTCAAACAGGGAGGCGTTGGGCTGCAGGACCAAAGGGAAATCACATTTCACAGCTTCTCTGGAGACACTGCTTTAGGCCCAAGTCCCAGGGCTGACCAAATCCAGCTTTGCTCAGGAGCTGGGATCACCACAGTCCAGCTGCTGCTTTGCTTTGGGACAATACACCAGGAAAGGCCAGGAACAGCCTGGCAACGTTTAGATCCATGAGAAATCCATCTCTGCCTATACCTCCCTAATCTGTGTCTGGAAAGATGATCTAAAGCTGTGAGAGCTGGGGGTGCTCACCTACACAGGAGAGGAATACAGAAATATCTCAGAGCCCCTGGCAGGGCCTGCAGGGGCTCCAGGAGAGCTGCAGAGGGACTGGGGCCAAGGCCTGCAGGGACAGCACCCAGGGAATGGCTCCCACTGCCAGAGGGCAGCCATGGATGGCATCTTGGCAATGAGGAATTCCTGCCTGGGCTGGCATTGCCAGAGCAGCTGGGGCTGCCCCTGCATCCCTGGCAGTGCCCAGGGCCAGGCTGGGCACTGGGGCTGGCACAGTGGGAGGTGTCCCTGCCATGGCAGGGGTGGCACTGCAGGGGCTCTGGGGTCCCTTCCCACCCAACCCATCCCAGAGGACAGACTGGCACTGCAGGGAGGGAGGAAGACTCTGTCCGTGCCAGGGGTGCTGCCTCAGAGGGAACATTCCCTGGCAGGAAGCCCTGAGGGGCCAGCAGTGCCCGGCTCTCTCAGGCCCCTCTGCACTGCCCAAACCCCAAAGCTTTGCTCTCTCAGCACGCAAGCAGCAGCTCTGCAGCAGCACACGGACCCCAGCCCCAGCCCAGAGCCCCACTCACACTGTCGTCGTCAGCGTCGATGTTGAAGTTGATCTCGGCGATGCGGTCAAAGGGAGCGCTGGGAGGGAGGAGGGAGGGAAGAGCCTCAGGGCTGGCCCGTGCTTCCCAGAGGGACAGCAGCAGGGCCAGAGCCACTCCTGGGCCGGCATCCCTGCACAGCCACTCCCGCCCAGCGTGTCCCCTCACCGAGGGAAGGGTTATTGCAGCCTAGAACATTCCCTGCCCGTGGCAGGGGGGCACTGGAGGGGCTTCCTGGGGGGCATCAGGCTGTGCTCCAGGGAACAGGGACAGGAGCAGAGGGAACAGCCTCAGGCTGGGCCAGGGGAGGGGATGGGTGACATCAGCAGGAATTGCCCCATGGAAAGGGGGTCAGGCCTTGGAAAGGGAGCTTTGGAATCGCCATCCCTGCAGGTGTCCCAGGAATTCCTGGAGGTGGCACTCAGGGCTCTGGGCTGGGGACAAGGTGGGCATTGGGCACAGCTGGGACTCCATGGGCTGGGAGGGCTTTTCCAGCCTCAGGGACGCCGGGATCCTGTGAATCTCAGTCTCAAAGCCCAAGGTGTGCTGCTCTGTGAATATCCCAGGATGTGAATATCCCCGGTGACCCAATTCCCAGTCCAAGGCAGGGGAGCCCCTGGTGGGAACAGCAGAGGGTGCTGCAGGCCCAGTAATTCCCAATTCCCAGAGTCTGGATTCAGGGAGAGCTCACTCTCCCTGCTCATGGATCTGTAGCTTTTCCAGTGTCATTTTCTTTGAAAGACTCTCCAGTTCAATACTCCTGCAATCCCAGGGACATTGACACATGACTGATAGTCCTTATATATTCCAATTCACTTCCAGCCCAGTGTCCACCACCTGGAAACAGCTGGCAGGGAGCACCACTCCCAGAATATTCCCAGTTTTGCAGGACATTCTCCTTTTCCAATCACAAACAAAGCTACAACATGCCAGGCAGACTTTTTCCAGTTTCATGTTCATTTTACACCTGGCACAAGGCCCCTGGGGCAGCTCCTCCAGGATTTAACTCCTCCCTGCCCCTCACTCACATGGGACTGTATTTGCCAGCAGTGAAAAGTGTTTTACTTATTTTATTTTATTTTATTTTATTTTATTTTATTTTATTTTATTTTATTTTATTTAAAAATATTAATGTGTAGAACAGAATAATTTCTGTTCATTTCAACTCTGATTCTATTTTAGAACTTTCTGGCCTTATCAAGTTTCTGACATCTCTGCGGGTCAGGAAAAACCCTGGACAGGAAGGGCAGAGGTGCTGCCTTGGATCCCAAGGAATTCCTGGGATGGAGACAAACCCAGGAGCACTGGGATCCCCTGGAACGCTGCTCAGTCCATAACTGGGCCCAGTTTCAGAATTGTTATGGCCACTGGGATAATCCCAGCGCCAGGTACATTTCAAACAGGAGAGGATGAGCTGCAGCTTTAATGGGATTAAAGGAATTCTGTAAAAGCAGCGAATTCGGAGCTCTGGATTCAGCAAGTTGTGTAACTCTGAATCCCCTTCCCTGTCTCCCTAAACTGCCACTGCTCCTGATCATCCCTGCTCCCTTCCTCAGGAGGGGGAAAATGGCTGCATTTTCCATGGATTCCATCAGAGCACTGTCTCTTCACTCCTCCTTCCAATAAGGATTTAATGCCTTGGAAAAGATCTGTTTAACTGCCCAGAGTTTGCTCTCATGCTTTGTCTTTAAACTCATTCCAGACCAGGGCTGGACAACAGTTGCCTGCTTTATTTCAAATATCCTTCTTTGAAATGAAGGAACACTTTTCCTTGCTTCTCCACCTGGCTCTGGAGATCGGGCTGGGCTCCTGGAAAACAAGGAGCTGTTTACAACCTGAGGAGGGATAACAAGGCTCATTTGTAAACCTGAAGCAGAGGGAGGATGGGATGCAAAGAGGCTGAAATGCCAATCACCCCCAGACTCACTCGGTGCTGCCACCAAACACCCCCAGACTCACTTGATGTTGTCATCCTGGTCTGCAAACTCCTCGTCATTGAAGCCAAACTGATCCACGAAATTGGCCGTCATCTGCTGGATCTGGTACTCGGAGAAGGCCTGGGAAGGGATCCCAAAAAATCCATCAGTAGGGTGTTCAGAGACATTCCAGAAACAGCTAGTGGAGCTCCTCCAGGAAAGCACTAAAATCCCAGGGAAGAGTGTGAAATGCTCACTCTGACCCGTTCCCAGAGCAGGGTCACACAGAGCTCTGGGATTCCCACCCTGCTGCCTCCTGCCCTGCTCCCAGGTGGATCCCAGGCCATGGAACTGCTCTGGGAAAGCCCAAAGGAGCTGAACACAGCCTGGGAGCAGAGTTCAGGAAGCTGCTCCACACCAGGATGGACTGAAGGCAACTGGAGCAGCGAGTTTCCCAGGAATAGTGAAGATGTTCCCAACTCACCTGCTGGAGAGTGAGCTCGTTGGGAAAAGCACTTTCAATGTCCTCATCCTCACTGGAGGAGTGCAGGTGGTGGGTGCTCACCTGGGAAAGCACACACCAGTCAGGGAACCAAGGAAAGCTGGAAAAGCTCCAGTGTTTCAGTTCCACCAAAGCCCAAACTCCTGCCCAGGCAGGAGCTGCCCCAAGGAATCCCAGGGACCAGCTCAGCACCACAGATCAGCTCTGCTGAAGGACTGTTATGAAACAGGTTTATGGAAATGCTTTCTACTCTGCCTTGAAGCATTCTTCAGCAAAAGCAGGAAAATGAGAAAAACCAGGAATATCCCTTTCTTCTGTTAGGGGAAGCCCAGCAGGCACTGGAGTGAGCAACTCACCAAGTCCACTGTGTTTCTCCGGTTTGTCTCCGTCAGCGTCTCCTCCACGAAACTCTCCCACCTGCCCCTGCAGTCCTCAGGCAAGTCTGGAATGAGAGGGGCACAGAAACCATGGGAGTTCTGGGCCAGCTGAACTCCCTGGGGACTCACCTGGGCTAAGGACTCACAGCTTTTCTCACCTTGCTGGGAACAGCCCCGAGCAGGGCTCCAGCTGGGCTTGGGCCTCCCCTTTCCTCCTGGGGACCGGGGGCACCTTCCCCTCCCCTCCCATCCCTCCCAGCCCAGCACAACTGGGAGCACAAAGGAGAGCAGAACTTGAGGGTTCAGGCAGGGAAACACAGAAACAATAAAAGGAGAAAAGAGCAGAAGATTGTGCCCCCAGATTGTCACTGCCCGGCTGTGCCCCCTCCCAGCCTGGCAGAGGCTGAGCAGTGGGGATGGAAAATGTGGAAAATGGAAAATCTTCCTTCCTCCCACCCAAACCCATGGGACAAAACCAGTTCTCCAAGTGGATCCAGTGAGGGCAGGATGGACACAGCCTGGAAATGGGAATATCCCTGATGAGCACATCTGGGGACATTTAACCTCATGTCTCCTTCCTCAGAGAGTCATGGAATCATGGAATGGGATGGGTGGGAAGGGACCTCAAAGCCCATCCAGTGCCACCCCTGCCATGACAGGGAGACCTTGCACTGTCCAATCTTAACCTCACTGCGTGAAAACCAGGTTATTTTTCCCTGGAGAGCAGTGAAAAGTGAAGGAGGAGGAAGAGGAGGAGGAGGAGGAGGAGGAGGAGGAGGAGGAGAAGGAGAAGGAAGAGAAGGAGGAGGAGAAGGAGAAGGAGAAGGAGGAGAAGGAGAAGGAGAAGGAGAAGGAGAAGGAGAAGGAGAAGGAGGAGAAGGAGAAGGAGAAGGAGAAGGAGAAGGAGAAGGAGAAGGAGAAGGAGAAGGAGAAGGAGAAGGAGAAGGAGGAGGAGAAGGAGGAGGCTGAAGAGGAGGAGCAGGCAGTACCTTTGATGAAGTCACTGATCTGGGCCTGCATGGGCCCCTTCTCCATGTTGTGCACCACGGCGTTGGCGATGCGCGTCAGGTGCCCCATGTTCCCTCTCCTCCTGCCGCCCTCTGCCCTGGAACAGAGAGCAGCCGCTACCCACGGAGCCGGGACACCCTCGGAGCTGGGACACCCACAGAACTGGGACACCCACAGAACTGGGACACCCACAGAACTGGGACACCCACAGAACTGGGACACCCACAGAACTGGGATACCCACAGAGCCAGGATACCCTTGGAGCCAGAACACCCAGAGCCGGGATACCAAATGGAGCTGGGATAACCACAGAGACAGGACAGAGTCCCGGGAATGGCCCCAGAATTCCTGCCCCAATGGCCCCAGCATTGCTGCCCCACTGGCCCCAGCATTCCTGCCCCACTGGTCACAGAATTTCAGCCACAATGGCCACAGAATTCCAGCCTTATGGTCACAGCATTCCTGCCCCAATGGCCACAGCATTCCTGCCCCAATGGCCACAGCATTCCTGCCCCACTGGTCACAGAATTTCAGCCACAATGGCCACAGCATTCCTGCCCCACTGGTCACAGAACTTCAGCCCCACACAGGGACCAGCCCTGCTCTGGCAGGATGGGGTGAGTTCGCCCCCAGCACAGGGACCATCCCTCATTTTGCCCTGTTCCCTCCTGATCCCTCCTCCTGCTCAGGTAATATGGGAGGGGCTCCAAACAAGGAGCTAAACATGGAAAAGATGTGGGAATAAATCTGATTGCAATTCCCAGGGAAGAAAACACCCAAAGTCAAGGATCTACAGCACAGCTACTGGCAGAGCTCCAGGGTGGGACTGGGATTGCAGCGGTGACTCCCCCAGAACAGAAGACATTCCCATCCAAGCATGGGATTCCCCCAGGGATAAACCAGTTCCCAACACAGAGCCCAGGCAGCCCCGAGTCCCTGCTCTGGCTCCTCACTGCTTCCTTTCCTGCACAGTGAAGCCATGCTCCAAACCAGTTCAGGGAACGGTTTGGGTGGGAAGGGACCCTGCAGTGCCACCCCTGCCATGGCAGGGACACCCCCCACTGTCCAGGGTGCCACAAGCCCCCGTGTCCAGCCTGGCCCTGGGCACTGCCAGGGATGAGGAGCAGCCCCTGCTGGTCTCCATCTGCCCCCTGAGAGCAGCCAAGGACCTTCCTGGAAACTCCACCTTCCCAAAGCCCCAGCTGAGATTCCTCTGCTTAAATCTCTATTTTTTTCCTTCCATTCAGATTCTTTCCAGTGTGATGGAACTCTGGCAGGAAATAGGGATGAGCTCTGGCTCCTTTTTGGTTTAACCAGGAAAACTCCCAAGCAGCATCCAGGGATATTTCTGGTCCTACAGAACTGGGCAAGGAAATGCCCAGCAAAATTCCTTATGTGGACAAGGGGCTGTAAAAAGAACCAAAAACCCAAAACCGCAAACCACACCAACAAAATAAATGTAATCCAGATCTCAATCCACCAATTATGGCCTAAACAACTCCAGCGGGACTCCAAAGCCCTTGGAAGCCATCAGGAGCTCAAAATAGAGAGGGAGGACCAAACACTGAGCTGGACTCAGAAACTGAAGCCTCTGGAATATCTACACTTTAATGTTTTAGTTCTTTCAGAATATTTAGTTCTTATCAGCCCAATCAGCACAAAATCCAAGGGGTTTATAAAGCTAAAACAGGAAATTCAGGCCACAAATGCTTGGCCACCCCAACTTCCAACAGTTTTCTACTCCAGGAAGAATAAAATTGTATATTTAAAACAAACCAACAAATTTAAAAAGTGACTATTCCATGGGATTCCCTGTGAAAGCAGGAAAGCAGGAGACTGAGTGTTTGGGGTGGGGTATTGGAAACATCCATAAAACCCATCATGCCTTCAAATGCTGTCCAAAATTTGGGAATCTGGCTTGTCAGCATGCAAACCACCCCAGTCCCAAATCCCAACCAAAATCCAAGTCTGTTTGGACACCCCTGCAATGGAAATTCTCCACGAATATTCCCAAGTCAATGTGCAGCCCTGAGCCCCCAGTTCCTTACTGGATTTTGTCATTGGCTTCCCAGGCATCCAATATCCTCTGCACCAGGCAGCACTTCTGGAACAGCTGTGGGGAAGAGGGAGGATATTCAGGATTTTCCGAAGGAGAACTGTGGATCCTCCTGCTGCTTCCCTGGCTGCTGCTCAGGCGCTCACAGCTCAGCCCCTCCCCTGCACACGAGCCCGGCTCCTTCCAGGTTATTCCCCCGAGGATCCCAGCAGAGCAGCACCCGGAGCATCCCCAGGCTGCTCCTGAGCCTCCCAGCAGCAGGAATTAAATAAAGCACGGCTGGCATTTTCCAGCCACCACACTGAGGCCTGGCCACTGACGGCTGGAATGGTCTGGGTCAGTTTTTTGTCCAAAATTTGTAGGAATTTTTACTTTAAAAAATGGAATTTTAATAATAAATGGGGATAATTTTAATAAATACCAAGAGATTCACAGGATCATTAAATAAGGGGAGTTTTAATGGGATGCTGCAAATAAAGGAACAAAAGCAACCACAGCTCCATGAGAACCACTACAAATGATAATAAATAATAATAAAAACACTAAAAATAGATAAAAAATTAATAAAAACCAACTAAAAATAGATAAAAAATTAATAAAACCAACTAAAAATAGATAACAATAAAACCCACTAAAATTTGATAATAAATAATAAGAAATTTTAAAAGGAATAAATTATAACAAAACCCACTAAAAATTACATATAAAAATAAATAATAATTTTAAAAATCTACATTAAGACAAGTGCCTGCTCTGGAACAGCCCATCCCGGAGATCCCTGGTGACCCCAGCCCCAGCCCAGAGATCCCAGATCCACCCCAGAGATCCCAGCCCCACCCCAGAGATGCCCTGGTGGCCCCAGCCTCACCCACTCCAGGCAACCTGGTGGCCCCAGCCCCTCCCCAGAGAGATCCACCCCAGAGATCCCAGCCCCTCCCCAGAGATCCCTGGTGACCCCAGCCCGACCCCAAGGGCCCTGGTAGCCCCAGCCCAGGCACCCTGGTGACCCCAGCCCTAGCCCAGGCACCCCAGTGGCCCCAGCCCAGCCCAGGCACCCTGGTGACCCCAGCCCAGCCCAGGCACCCCGGTGGCCCCAGCCCAGCCCAGGCACCCCAGTGACCCCAGCCCCAGCCCAGGCACCCCAGTGGCCCCAGCCCAGCCCAGGCACCCCGGTGGCCCCAGCCCCAGCCCAGCTCTCACGTGGGTGACCATGACGTTCTCGGTGGCTCGGGCAGGGGGCTTTGCGGGCTCGGCGGGCTCGGGGCCGCGCTCCCGCTCAGAGCCTCCTCTTTGCTGCCAGGCTCCCCCGGGCTGGGCTTCCCCTCGTGCACCGAGTGGGACAGGATGGCTGCTATGGACAGCTCCACTTGGAAATGCAAAAAGTTATTCCACGTGTATTTAAAAAATAAATCCTGGAGGAGAAACAAGAGATGGAAGAGTTTACTCAAGATAAATTTTCCAGGTTTTAATGATATCAGGGATCTTTAAGAATCTTCCCAATTCAACCCATCACAGCATTCTGGGACTCTGGGATATTAAATTGTTGCCCAAGCTGTTGTTTGATCAAGCAATTCCTCTCAAACAGTTTTCCTGCTACATGCCAGCACCCAGTGCAGGCTGGGCTCTGCATTCCCAGGGGGCTCAGTCCACTGGGAAATCAGTGAATATTCCCAATAAATGGAGCACTTAGGAATCTTTTCACACAAACAGCACTCACAGCACAGACACACTGCATTAAACAACTTAACTCTGCTGGGGCTCAGTGAAGCCTAGGAAAAACAGGAACTAAACCACTGCTAAGGGTGGAATGAATTCTCTCAAGGCTGCCCAGGTTCTGCAAGGCTTTTTCCAGCCTCAGGGATCCTGGGAGAAAATTAATCTCTCATCATTCCAGGAGCTCACACACACAGCACAGACCGTTTCACACCTTCTCCACTGAACTGACACGCAATTGGAAGTGTGAGCTCAGTCCAAACCCCCAACAGTCGGATTTGTACCACAAACGCTCCTCCAGGGGAGGAGGAGCTGGAGCAGGTAAGGGAAACGCCAGGACTTTGGTCCCCTGGCACAAGCCCTGCACAGAAGGGATCCAGGTCCCATCCCCGGGGCCCCGGACACTCACAAGTAACAAGTCCATGGTGCCGAGCCTGCAGAGCTCGTGGTTGATGCTGGGCGTGTTGGCGTGCAGCAGCGCCGCGATCAGCCGCGAGCCGTGCAGCCGCGCGTTCCCCAGCGGCTCCTCCAGCACCCCCAGCGTGGTCAGGATCGCCGGTTTCTGAGGGCAGGGAGGGCAGTCAGGGCAGGGCAGCGTTCCCACAGCGCACCTGCACCGGGGCTCTACAGGGCCGTAAATCCAGCCCTGGGAATTCCACCTCACCAGGGGGAACAGCTTTCCATGGAGGGGACAGAGCCCTGGAACCCTGCACTGCCCAGGGAGGGCCTGCGTCCCCTGCTCTGCAGGCATCCCAATCCCAGCTGCATGTGTCCCTGTGTCACCTGCTCCAGGTGACCCTGCCCTGCATGGAGCAGCACTGGATGATCCCTAACAACCCCAGCTGTTCCGGAATTCTCAGATTTAACAGAACCCACCTATTTCAGGAATGTTCTCAGCAGGGAAACCTAAACCACCTTCCCAAGAGGATGGTTAGGGGCCCACTGGGAAATTTAACTTCCAAATCAGAAGATTAAAACCCCACTATTCACCAAAATTTTCTTCTTCTCCATCCCTTCCCATTTCCACTCAATCCCCCAGTCCCAAAGATTTCCCTGAACACAACTCTCAGACTCCTGCTGCTCATCCCTGAGTCACAGGCCTTGGTGTGGATTTCCCCTCCCCGGCCACGTGTCCGGGCTGGAGCTGTCTGGGGTCCCGGGAGTGCCGGCGGTACCTTGGGCGGGCACAGCAGCAGCTGGTGGAAGTCCTTGAGCCGGGGCTCGATGCCGTGTAGGATGCTGCTGTTGACAGTGTAAGACCTCTCGAATCCCTGAGTGTACGAGTCCATCAGGCCTTCCACTCTGAGGGAACACCAGGATTCACTTGGAGTCACTCACCGTTCCCTCTTCCCATTCTGAGCAACCAAGTGATACCAGGGTCCCCGAGGTCCCTCCCAACCCAGTCCGTCCTGGGATTCTGGGACTTCATGAAATTAAACCAGCGCCCAACCTGGTGTTTAATCAGCAATTCCACTAAAACCATTTTCTTTCTACACTTCCTGCATTCCATCTTCCTTCTCCTGGGGCCCAGAACTGCCCCCAGTATCCAGAGGTGGAGATTTTGTTAAGGAGCCTCCAGTCACACTGGCCATGTCAGTAGTTTTCTCTTCAAAAGTGAGGATGAAAAATAATAGTATTCAGCTCCTGAATGCATTCCCATAGCTGCACGGTATTGATTCTATTATATTAGTTATTTCTATTATTTATTATACTGTATTAGTTAACATTGGTATAATTTCCCAGGTGCTGCTCACACAACCAAACCTATGCCGAGCTCAGGAGGAGCTGACCAGAAATAACCTCCCAGTAGAGCTGGCAAACCACATTCCCAAAGTGCTTCCTGGGCTTCCAAGCTCCCAAACACTTCCAAAGAAAATGGCTCAGCAAGAGTTACCTAACAAATGTTTGTTCCTCCCGCTGTCCCAGGCTGCTCCCAGCCCCGTCCACCCTGGCCCCGGACACTGCCAGGGATGCAGGGGCAGCCTCAGCTGCTCTGGGCACCCTGTGCCAGGGCCTGCCCACCCTGCCAGGCAGGAATTCCCTCCCAGTATCCCATCTAAGACTTGCTTCTTCCAGCTTGAAGCCATTCCCTGTATCTGGGTGGTGCCTTTCCCTCTGTACCCCCAGCCCAGCCTGGAGCCCCTGGTGATCCCAGTAATCCCAGAGATCCCAGTAATCCCAGCAATCTCAGTGATCCCGGTGATCCTGGTGATCCCAGTAATCCCAGTGATCCCGGAGATCCCAGTAATCCCGGTGATCCCGGTGATCCCAGTGACCCTGGCAATCCTAGCGATCCTGGCAATCCCAGCAATCCCAGTGATGCCTGTGATCCCAGCAATCCCGGTGATCCCGGCAATCCCAGCAATCCTGGAGATCCCAGTGATCCCAGCGATCCCGGTAATCCCAGAAATCCCAGTGATCCCAGCAATCGCAGTGACCCTGGCAATCCTGGTGACCCTGGCAATCCCAGCAATTCCAGCGATCCCAGTGATCCCAGCAATCCCAGTGATCCCAGTGATCCCAGTGATCCCAGTGATCCCAGTGATCCCGGCAATCCCAGTAACCCTGGTGATCCCGGCAATCCCAGCAATCCTGGAGATCCCAGCAATCCCGGTGATCCTGGCAATTCTGGTGATCCCAGCAATCCCAGTGATCCCAGCAATCCCAGCAACCCCAGTGACCCTGGCAATCCCAGCAATCCTGGCAATCCCAGTGATCCCAGAAATCCCAGCAATCCTGGTGATCCCAGTGATCCCAGAAATCCCAGCAATCCTGGTGATCCCAGTGATCTCGGCAATCCCAGTGACCCTGGCAATCCCGGTGATCCCAGCAATCCCAGTGATCCCGGCAATCCTGGTGACCCTGGCAATCCCAGCAATCCTGGCAATCCCAGTGATCCCAGAAATCCCAGCAATCCCAGAGGTTTTAATGATATCAGGGATCTTTAAGAATCTTCCCAATTCAACCCATCACAGCATTCTGGGACTCTGGGATATTAAATTGTTGCCCAAGCTGTTGTTTGATCAAGCAATTCCTCTCAAACAGTTTTCCTGCTACATGCCAGCACCCAGTGCAGGCTGGGCTCTGCATTCCCAGGGGGCTCAGTCCGCTGGGAAATCAGTGAATATTCCCAATAAATGGAGCACTTAGGAATCTTTTCACACAAACAGCACTCACAGCACAGACACACTGCGTTAAACAACTTAACTCTGCTGGGGCTCAGTGAAGCCTAGGAAAAACAGGAACTAAACCACTGCTAAGGGTGGAATGAATTCTCTCAAGGCTGCCCAGGTTCTGCAAGGCTTTTTCCAGCCTCAGGGATCCTGGGAGAAAATTAATCTCTCATCATTCCAGGAGCTCACACACACAGCACAGACCGTTTCACACCTTCTCCACTGAACTGACACGCAATTGGAAGTGTGAGCTCAGTCCAAACCCCCAACAGTCGGATTTGTACCACAAACGCTCCTCCAGGGGAGGAGGAGCTGGAGCAGGTAAGGGGAAACGCCAGGACTTTTGGTCCCCTGGCACAAGCCCTGCACAGAAGGGATCCAGGTCCCATCCCCGGGGCCCCGGACACTCACAAGTAACAAGTCCATGGTGCCGAGCCTGCAGAGCTCGTGGTTGATGCTGGGCGTGTTGGCGTGCAGCAGCGCCAGCGATCAGCCCCGAGCCGTGCAGCCAGCTTGCCGTTCCCCAGCGGCTCCTCCAGCACCCCCAGCGTGGTCAGGATCGCCCGGTTTCTGAGGGCAGGAGGGCAGTCAGGGCAGGGCAGCGTTCCCACAGCGCACCTGCACGGGGCTCTACAGGGCCGTAAATCCAGCCCTGGGAATTCCACCTCAGGGGGGAACAGCTTTCCATGGAGGGGACAGAGCCCTGGAACCCCGCACTGCCCAGGGAGGGCCTGCGTCCCCTGCTCTGCAGGCATCCCAATCCCAGCTGCATGTGTCCCTGTGTCACCTGCTCCAGGTGACCCTGCCCTGCACGGAGCAGCACTGGATGATCCCTAACAACCCCAGCTGTTCTGGAATTCTCAGATTTAACAGAACCCACCTATTTCAGGAATGTTCTCAGCAAGGAAACCTAAGCCACCTTCCCAAGAGGATGGTTAGGGGCCCGCTGGGAGATTTAAATTCCAAATCAGAAGATTAAAACCCCACTATTCACTGAAAGTTTCTTCTTCTCCATCCCTTCCCATTTCCACTCAATTCCCCAGTCCCAAAGATTTCCCTGAACACAACTCTCAGACTCCTGCTGCTCATCCCTGAGTCACAGGCCTTGGTGTGGATTTCCCCTCCCCGGCCACGTGTCCGGGCTGGAGCTGTCTGGGGTCCCGGAGTGCCGGCGGTACCTTTGGGCGGGCAGCAGCAGCTGGTGGAAGTCCTTGAGCCGGGGCTCGATGATGGCCCGTGGTAGGATGCTGCTGTTGACAGTGTAAGACCTCTCGAATCCCTGAGTGTACGAGTCCATCAGGCCTTCCACTCTGAGGGAACACCAGGATTCACTTGGAGTCACCACCGTTCCCTCTTCCCATTCTGAGCAACCAAGTGATACCAGGGTCCCCGAGGTCCCTCCCAACCCAGTCCGTCCTGGGATTCTGGGACTTCATGAAATTAAACCAGCGCCCAACCTGGTGTTTAATCAGCAATTCCACTAAAACCATTTTCTTTCTACACTTCCTGCATTCCATCTTCCTTCTCCTGGGGCCCAGAACTGCCCCCAGTATCCAGAGGTGGAGATTTTGTTAAGGAGCCTCCAGTCACACTGGCCATGTCAGTAGTTTTCTCTTCAAAAATGAGGATGAAAAATAATAGTATTCAGCTCCTGAATGCATTCCCATAGCTGCACGGTATTGATTCCATTATATTAGTTATTTCTATTATTTATTATACTGTATTAGTTAACATTGGTATAATTTCCCAGGTGCTGCTCACACAACCAAACCTATGCCGAGCTCAGGAGGAGCTGACCAGAAATAACCTCCCAGCAGAGCTGGCAAACCACATTCCCAAAGTGCTTCCAGGGCTTCCACACTCCCAAACACTTCCAAAGAAAATGGCTCAGCAAGAGTTACCTAACAAATGTTTGTTCCTCCCGCTGTCCCAGGCTGCTCCCAGCCCCGTCCACCCTGGCCTCGGACACTGCCAGGGATCCAGGGGCAGCCTCAGCTGCTCTGGGCACCCTGTGCCAGGGCCTGCCCACCCTGCCAGGCAGGAATTCCCTCCCAGTATCCCATCTAAGACTTGCTTCTTCCAGCTTGAAGCCATTCCCTGTATCTGGGTGGTGCCTTTCCCTCTGTACCCCCAGCCCAGCCTGGAGCCCCTGGTGATCCCAGTAATCCCAGAGATCCCAGTAATCCCAGCAATCTCAGTGATCCCGGTGATCCTGGTGATCCCAGTAATCCCAGTGATCCCGGAGATCCCAGTAATCCCAGTGATCCCGGTGATCCCAGTGACCCTGGCAATCCTAGCGATCCTGGCAATCCCAGCAATCCCAGTGATGCCTGTGATCCCAGCAATCCCGGTGATCCCGGCAATCCCAGCAATCCTGGAGATCCCAGTGATCCCAGCGATCCCGGTAATCCCAGAAATCCCAGTGATCCCAGCAATCGCAGTGACCCTGGCAATCCTGGTGACCCTGGCAATCCCAGCAATTCCAGCGATCCCAGTGATCCCAGCAATCCCAGTGATCCCAGTAATCCCAGTGATCCCAGTGATCCCAGTGATCCCAGTGATCCCGGCAATCCCAGTAACCCTGGCAATCCCAGCAATTCCAGCGATCCCAGTGATCCCAGCAATCCCAGATCCCAGCAATCCCAGTGATCCCAGTGATCCCAGTGATCCCAGTGATGGTGATCCCAGTAATCCCAGTGATCCCAGCAATCCCAGCAATCCTGGAGATCCCCAGTGATCCTGGCAATTCTGGTGATCCCAGCAATCCCTGGCAATCCCCAAGTGATCCCAGAAATCGGCAAATGACCCTGGCAATCCCAGTGATCCCAGTGATCCCAGAAATCCCAGCAATCCTGGTGATCCCAGTGATCTCGGCAATCCCAGTGACCCTGGCAATCCCGGTGATCCCAGCAATCCCAGTGATCCCGGCAATCCCAGTGATCCCAGCAATCCTGGTGACCCTGGCAATCCCAGCAATCCTAGTGATCCCGGCAATCCCAGTGATCCCAGTGATCCCGGCAATCCCAGCGATCCCAGTGATCCCGGCAATCCCAGCGATCCCGGCAATCCCGGCAATCTCAGCAATCCCAGCGATCCCGGAGATCCCGGCGGTCCCGGCAATCCCGGAGATCCCAGTGACCCTGGCGATCCCAGTGACCCTGGCAATCCCGGCGATCCCAGTGATCCCGGCAATCCCAGCAATCCCAGCAATCCCAGCGATCCCGGCAATCCCAGCGATCCCAGCAATCCCGGAGATCCCGGCGGTCCCAGCTCACCCGGAGCGCCGCGTTTCCAGCAGCGTCAGGAGCACCTGGGTTCCGTTGACGATGCAGGTCTCGCTCTGCTCCCCGTCGAACATGTTCCTGAGGAGCTGCTCCACGCACTCCTGCCTGGGGACACAGGGCTGGCTGACGCGGGCTGCGCCTGCTGCGCCCGCCCAGGCACTGCTGGCAGCCGCTGAGGGCACAGGGAAGATCCCACTCTTCCCACAGCTCTGTGCCACACCAAGGAATGGCGGGTGGCAGCAACAGGAGGCTGGGGCCAGCCCTGCTCCCCAGCTCACACAATCCCTGGGTTGGGAGAGCCCTCCAAGGCCATGGAGCCCAGCCCAGCCCCTGGCACCCAGTGCCACATCCAGGCTGGTTAAACACACCCAGGGATGGGCACTG
Source organism: Emberiza elegans (assembly GCA_024865655.1). NCBI lineage: Eukaryota > Metazoa > Chordata > Aves > Passeriformes > Fringillidae > Emberiza > Emberiza elegans. The sequence goes on from JALJVW010001137.1 coordinate 5,198,722, forward strand.
CCCCCCCTCCCCGGGCAGCCATCCCAGCCCTTTCTCCCCCTTGCTGGAAAAGCTTTTTCCTGCTCTCCAGCCTGAATTTCCCTTGGCCCAGCCCGAGGCTGTCCCCTCTGGCTGTGTCAGCTGTTGCTCCAGTTCCTGCAGCTCCTGTTCCCCACCACACCCCAGCTCTGTCCCTCAGGGACACCTCCCCAAAATCCAGACCTCAGGAAGTCCCTTCCCCTTCCCTGCCTTCCCCAGTCCCACGTCCAGCCAAACCCAGCATCCCTGGAGTTCACAGCCCAATCCCGACTATTTTCTAATGTTCCAAAAAGTCTCCTTTCCATGGGTATAAATAAAATATGAGACAAAAATATAAAAACAGCTGAATAATTAATGAGGGAGGATTCTTTTAATAAGGAGCATCTAAATACCCCCTGTCAGCAGAGCAGGGGAGGCAGAGGCAGGAAAAGGAGGCAATTTTCTGTAATGAACCAAATTCCCTTTATTGCACCCAGCCAGTAGCCCCTGAACCTGGATTTGGGGCTCATTCCCCGATCCCACCTCCTTCATGCAGATCATTCATTCCTGACTCAGGGATGATAAAAGTTATCCAAAACCCAAAAGGTCACTGTAATGCTGGGAAAATTGGCCAGGTAGGTTGACCAGCTTTGTGACCTTCAGCACAAAGGGAAGAGGAGCAAAAGAACACCTTTGCCCAAAATGCTCCTTTATTTTGAGCAGAAATTCTGGAGATGGTTCCTGGAAGTGCAGGGTCCCACAGCCCCCTCCAAAACTACAAAGAAAGCCTAAAATTACCAAAAAAGTCTGTAGGCACCATATCATCCATGGCCATCACCCCTGCCACTGCAGGGAATCACAGCCCTCATTAAAGGTCCTGGGATTCCTCTGAGATCCCTTCAGACCCTGAGGTGCTGTGAGGTCCCCACACAACCCTCCCTTCTCCAGGCTGGAATTCCTTGGCATTTTGCCTCACCCTGGATCAGGCCAGGACCTTTGGGCTCCCTGACCCCCTCTCCTGCCTCTGGACAGAGCCCCAAGCCCCAGATCGCTGAAGAGGCCATTCAGAGCTGCTCCAGCTCCAAAGGAACATCCCTGCTCTGTCTGCTCCCTGCAGAGCGCTCCAGGAGCCTCTCCCAGTGCACCCAGTGCCCCCAGTACTCACGATTCCAGTGCTGTGAGAAGTGGATCTGGCTCCGGGACATCCTGGAGCTGAGTGCTCTGGTCTCTGCTCAGCCTGATGATGTCACACAGGGTCTGGGAAGCGTTGGATTGCCTCTGGAAGCAGGACAGGAGCAGCGTCAGCGCTGGGGCCGAGCCAGGCTGGGATCAACCCCACTCCTGCTCCCCCTGGAGTCACTCAGGGCGGACACTCCTGGAGCAGCAGCACCAACAGGCTTTGCACTCAAAGGAGATTGGCCCAAACGTGACCATTCAGGAGCTCAGGGGTGAGGGTTCCTTTTTCTCTCCTCAATCCCGCTAATCTGCACATCTGCAACACAAACATCCCATCCTTCCTCCCACTGCTCGGCTTTCCTGCTTGAGAAAACCCTTCACCATTTAATTCCTGGGATTTAAAAGGGGTGTTTGAGGAATTCATCCTCCGCTTCTGGCCACCAAGCAAAGCCTCTCTGGAGCTGCTGTACCTCAGCATCTGCTCCAACACAAATCCATGGGCATGTTCCCAGTTTTCCCCTTGCAGAGGGAAGTTTGCTTGGGATGAGCTGAGGAACTGGGCTCAGAGAACTGCATTTTCTGGACTTTACAATTGAATTCTGCTAGAAAAATTTGAAAATGGCATAAAGTGGCTGATTTTAAAGGATCTTCCAAGAACAGCAGGTTCCTCCCTAATCCCAAGGGAAATCCCCACTGTCTGTAGGATTGAGATGAACTGAGGCAGCAGAACCAAGAAACTGGGAGTAAAATAAGTCAAAAGCAGATGAAACCACTCCCAAAGCCCTCATCTGGTACTGAGCAGAAGATGGGACATCCCAAGGCCATCCCAGTGGCTCCGCCACAGATCACCAGGACAAGGCAAACGGAAATGTCCCGGACCCTGCAGGACCCAGCCCCCGAAATCCCAGCCCTGGTGCCACTCACATCCTCATCCTGGCTCGAATGGATCAGCCCCACGAGTCTCTGGATAATCCTGGCTTCATTCAGCCACTGCAGGGAAAAGAGCAGCAGAGAAAATCCTCGATGGATGTCCGAGAACTCAGAGCAAGAGGGGCTCTGGGAAGCTCTGCAGGAAGGGGAAGCCCTCCCTTCCCTCTCCAACCCCATCCCTGAGGCAGGGACAGGGATGGATTCAGATTGGCATCAGCAGGGATGGGGATGGATTTGGATTTGCATCTGCCATGGAACTAACATGCAGGCCCCTCTGGAAAACATGGAATGCTCCAGGGACAAACAGCCTCATCTGAGCAGCGGTGGCAGAACCCCACCACGTTCTCCCAGCAGTTCCTCTCTTCCTGCTGCTCACACCCAGCAACTCCACCTCCTGCCAGATGTTGGAACAGCTGTCACTGCACCTTCACCTTGCTCCACAACTTCCTGTTCTCCATGCAAACCATTCCCTGTCCCCCTTTCTGGCCCAGGCAAACCAGGAACAACCTCTCCCAAGGCTCCCTGCCACTCCTCCCTCCCAGCCCCACGTGCAGACTCAGCCCCTCATCTCCACCCATTTCCATTCACATCCCACTCCTTCTCCAGGAAAACTGCTGCATGTGTGACATGCCCCAGACTCATCCCAACAATGCCCAAACTCAGCTGCCTGGGAAATGAGCAAATTCCCATTACAAGGAAAAACACTTCCAGGGATGAGTCTGGAGCCCCTCTGCTCCTGAGCCTGGGACAGTGGGAGGTGTCCCTGCCATGGCAGGGGTGGCACTGGAGGGGCTCTGAGGTCCTCTCTAACCCAAACCATTCCATTGACTCTATGATTCCTTGAACATGGGAAGGAATTACACTAATTACTGTCCCAATCGATGTCTGAATTTCTGAACACTGGGAAAAAACAGTTTCCCTTTCTCCAGCTCTCCAGCTGGACTAAAAAAGAGAGGTTGCTCCATGGAAAAACGAGTGGGAACCCCTTTGGTGCCAGGAGTGACCCAGGCTGCTGCCCTGGACCCACAACGGGGCTGAGGGACTTCAATGCATGACCCCAGCCCTGGGAACAGGAGCTGCCAGAGGGGTGCATCTGCTCCTGGGGTGGAACACCCACAGACCCATCTGTCCCGAGCCAGGCAGGGACGGGGCTGGGAGGGGAAGGCCCTCACGTTGAGCACGTCCTGGCGCAGCGCCGTGGGCTCCACGCAGCTGATGAGGCGCAGCAGCAGGTCCATCATGGCAGAGGTGTCGATGTGCTTTAGCACCAGGCTCAGGAACTTGTCCTTTTTCCTCAAAAATGAGATCACCTGTGGAAACAGTAGCCTGCATCAGCTGCCAGTGGGACACACACCTCCCTCCCAGCTCCCTCACGAATCCCCCACAACTCCCTCACAGCTGCCTCACATATCCCCCACAACTCTGTCACAGCTCCCCCACAACTTCCTCACAGATCCCCCTGAACTCCCTCACAACTCCCTCACAGCTCCATCACAACTCCCTCACAGCTCCCAGAGCTTCTCCTTTGTGTCTCAACCACCGACCTTGGGCTGGGAACTCTCCAGGGAACAAGGGAAAAATTCTTATTCCAAGGCAACACCAAATCAGATCTTTTCAGTCAACTTTTCTCCCCTTTGTGCCACAGAGAAAAACCCAATGCCATGGAGATAAAAGAAGCTGGAGGATTGTCCTTTCCTCTCAAGCTCCCTACCAGGCAGCATTTACAACCCTGGTATTTACTGGGATGTGAGTATTCCTGCATCCCTGTTCAGCCCATGCCTCAGCACTCCTTCCATAAGGACGAGCCTGAGGCCTTGTTTATGGATTGGGATGACTCTGATGATCCTCAAAATGCCTTGGCATGGAAAGTGAAGCTTGAGCTGTGCCATGGGGAAATCCTGGCCATGGCAGATCCCAACCCAAAACTCTGGGAGAGTCTGCCCACAGCAGCATGTCCCTGCACTGAGGAATTCGGAGAACTTTCCAGAGACCCCATTTCACCTCCAGCCTTAGACCCAACTCCAGGAGTGCCATGAGCTCACAGCAAGGACGCAGCACGGGCAGTGCCGGGGAATTCCCTGGATCGGGACAGACCCGTGCCCACCTGTTCTGTTTTCCGTGCAATGAGGTTCCCGATGGTCTTGCTGAAGAAGCTGGCGAGGAGGGGGTTCAGGGGGGGCTCGTGGTCCAGGAAGTCGTAGAGGATGTTGAGCAGGGTCTCGTCCCCGCCCAGTTTGTCGTTGATCTGCGGCACGTCCGAGGTCAGCAGCTCGCAGGCCGTGTTGGGATACCTGCAGCGACACACCCGGAGCCACCACAGGTGAGATGGGAACTCTCTGGAGATCTGCCCTCCACAAAGGAAGCGAAGGAATTCCTGCCTGGGAGGGTGGGCAGGCCCTGGCACAGGGTGCCCAGAGCAGCTGGGGCTGCCCCTGGGTCCCTGGCAGTGCCCAAGGCTGGGCTGGGCACTGGGGCTGGAGCAGCCTGGCACAGTGGGAGGTGTCCCTGCCATGGCAGGGGTGGCACTGGGGGGCTGTGAGGCCCATCCCACCCAACCCATCCCATGACTGACTCCCTCTGGTGAGGACACTTTCCCCACAATGGGTTATCAGTGATTTGTGACCACACCAGGTTTCTACACCAGGATCTTTCCCAATCTCTGCATTCCCTACAAGCCACTAGGACAAGCCACTTCCAGGCCCGCTGGGAGCTCTGACCCTTTCCCTGCACCAGTCCCTCCCCCAGCAGCCTCCTCCTGTTCCTGCAGTTCCAGCCCTGGAGGTTCCAAAAGCCCCTCAGGCCCTACTGCTGCTGTTCCAGGCCTGGTGCTGCCCAAGGAGCTGAGGCTGAGGATGTCACTGTCACCACCACAGAGGCACCTTCCAGCCCCTCCATCCCTTACACCCTCGAAGGGACACCAAAATTCTTTTCTTGTTTTCCCGACTTATTCCATGCACAAAATATCTACAATTGCTAAAGATCTGTGTGTGGAGCCCCCCTGGGATACACATCCCATGCACAGGGGAGAAATGGGAGCTCTCCCTGTGCCAGCAGGTTCTGCTCCTGCAGCTCTCACTGCCCCAGGTCTGATCCAACCCCTCACCATTCCCGTTCTGGCACCACATCCCAGCCCTGGAGGTTCCCAGGCTGCAGGGACCTCCCTCACCCAAACTCCCCCCCCGACCCCTGCAAGCTGAGCTTCCCTCACCCCTGGCCTCAGCAGCTCATTGGCAGATCCAAGATTCACACTCTCCTTTCCTGCTCCAGCCTCCTTTCAGGTGTTTCATTCCACAAGTTCTGCTTGGATGGGGATTTACTAGGGACTTTTCCTCTTTGCAATTTCCCCTCTGAACTTTATGAACCTCCATCCCACTGTTCCGGGGATAAAGCCCTTGGATGATCCCCTCTCCACGCATGCCCAGCCTCAGATCCTTCCAAAGCTATTGAGTTTCTCCCTGTTCCACTTCATCAACTTTTATAACCTTTCCTGAAGAGCCAAAAGTGGGATTCCATCTGGATTTACACAGAGTCCATTCTTCCTGCTCAGCCTTTATTTATCCCAAAAGCTTCCCTGGTTTCTAATGAGCTCAAACCCTCCTTCCCCTCTCCAGGCTATGGAGACATTTCTGGGCCTGCTCTGCCTGGGAGTCCCAAGAGCTGCCAAAAAAATGCCCCTGAACATCAGCCCTCTGTGTTCCAGCAGGAATTTCCTTCTTGAAACTTCTGTCCTTGTGCCCCCCTTCCCTCATTCTTCACCTGTTTGGTAACAATCAGGGAATCCTGGGATGGTTTGGGTGGGAAGGGACCCCAGAGTCCCCCCAGTGCCACCATGGCAGGGACACCTCCCACTGTGCCAGGCTGCTCCAACCTTTCTTGGGCACTGCCAGGGATGCAGGGGCAGCCCCAGCTGCTCTGGCAATGCCAGCCCAGGCAGGAATTCCTCATTGCCAAGATGCCATCCATGCCTGCCCTCTGGCAGTGGGAGCCATTCCCTGGGTGCTGTCCCTGCAGGCCTTGGCCCCAGTCCCTCTGCAGCTCTCCTGGAGCCCCTGCAAGGCCTGGAATGTGCTGGAAGCTCTCCCTGGATCCTCCCTTCTCCAGGGGAACATTCCCAGCTCTCCCAGCCTCCCCAGAGCAGAGGGGCTCCAGCCCTGGAGCAGCTCCTTGGACTTGCTCCAGGTCCTGCTGGCCGCAGGGCTGGGGCAGCTCTGCAGGTGGGTCCCAGAGTCACCCTTCAGAGCAGGATCCTTGCACAGCAGCCACAGGATATTCCAAGTTATTATCCCACGTACTCCTGGCCATTTACTCACCTGGGAAAAGCCAACTCACACCACCATCAACTCTTACCCAAAACCACACCTGAACGTGGCACTTCTGTGGTTTTCCACCCACCCCAGCCCTGATCCATTCCCACCAGGAAAAACCTGCCCAGTTTCATTTATTTATAGTTAGAGCAGCCTTTTATTTTTATATAAACTTTGTAAGAACTTCACAAAAGCAAACAAACTTCCCAAACCCAAATGTCAATATTTTTGAGTATATATTGGGTTAAAAATACATAAACACAACTGTGGTGAGAAGCAAACTCCTGTGAGGAGCTCAGTGTGGCCTGAGCAGAGGCAGGGCCTGCCCGGAGCTGTGATCCCTAAAACCAGCAGGATCTGGACATGCAGCACACTGAAAATACTCCAGATTTTATTCATTTTTCAGCTCACTTTGTTCTGTGGGATTGGAAACCCATTGAGTTCAGAGATTTCCACCTCTTGTGCTTCCCTTTCCTATAAAAACCTATTCAGGGGGTTTGGATTTTGTGAGCACAGCTGATTTTTTGAGACTTTATTTGAGATAGGACTATTTTTTTACATTATTTCAGATTTGATATTTGAGACATTACTTGAGTGATGTTTTTTTGGAGACACTACTTGAAATAGGATTTTTTTTTGGAGACCAACTCAATATTAAACCATCAAAACCAAACCAATTCCCTCTAAACCCCAACAGCTGGAATATCCCCAGTGCTCAAAGCCTCCCTCCCCGGAGGAGGTGCCACCCCGGGCACCTGGTGGGTTGGAGCCCAGGTGGAACGTCAGTTTCCAGCCCGGGATCCCTGGCCGGCATGCCCAGGGGAGCAGGGATCCAATACCTACTTGAATCGGACCTTCTCGTCCATGTCCACGGGGGGCTCGTGCGTGATGAGGGTGACCAGCTGCTCCATGCAGCGCTGCTGGCACAGGAAGTCCAGCAGCCGCCGGTTCTGGGCCTTGCATTCCTGCAGGACGTCATCCTCGTCCATCAGCTCCTCCAGGGTCACATCCTCCTTGTCCAGCAGCTTGTCCACGTGTGACGTTGTGTTCAAATCAAACTTCCAGAACATGGTGATGGGACACGACTGGCTGGGGGCAGGAAAGCACCGGTTACTGCTCCACACCTACTGAGATGATCACGGCGTGGCTGAGGTTGGAGAAGACCTCTGAGACCATCGAGCCCCACCATCAACCCCATCCACTGCCACCCCGTGTCCCCAGGTGCCACCTCCACACATTTTTTGAACACTTCCAGGGATGGGGATTCAAGCCCATCCAGTGCTTTCGAACCCTGCTGGGGAAGGAATTTCCGCAAAATCCACCCTGAGGCTCCCCTGTCCCAGCCTGAGGCCGTTCCCTCTGCTCCTGTCCCTGTTCCCTGGAGCACAGCCCGACCCCCCCGGCTGTGCCCTCCTGGCAGGGCCTTGTGCAGAGCCACAGGGGCCCCTGAGCCTCCTTTGCTCCAGGCTCAGCCCCTGCCCAGCTCCCTCAGCCCCTCCTGGTTCCTCCAGACCCTTCCCAGCTCCCTCAGCCCCTCCTGGTTCTCCAGACCCTTCCCAGCTCCCTCAGCCCCTCCTGGTTCTCCAGACCCTTCCCAGCTCCCTCAGCCCCTCCTGGTTCTCCAGACCCCTGCCCCTTCCCCCAGCCCCTCCCTCAGACCCCTGCCCTCCTCAGGTTCTCCAGACCCTTCCCAGCTCCCTCAGCCTCTCCTGGTTCTCCAGACCCTTCCCAGCTCCCTCAGCCCCTCCTGGTTCCCCAGCCCCTTCCCAGCTCCCTCAGCCCCTCCTGGTTCTCCAGACCCTTCCCAGCTCCCTCAGCCCCTCCTGGTTCTCCAGACCCTTCCCAGCTCCATTCCCTGGACACACTCCAGCCCCTCAGGGTTGTTCTTGGGGCACTGCACTTTGAATCCTCCCTTTCCATCCACTCCTACCCCAACCTTAGTTTGTCCTTTTGTTATCCCAATTTTTCTCTGTGAGTTCTATTAATGATATTTTTCTACTTTGCTTTCCTAATACCTGAAATTTTGGAAAAGCTGTGAGTTACACCAAAGCAAGGCACGGTTCAAACCACTCCTAGGAGACTCTTCCAGGGCTCTTCCTCTTGCTTAACACTTCCTCTTTCGATTCTGCCCTTCACCATCTCACCTCAGCTCCTCAACAACCCTTCACAGTCCTGCTCTGGCCACAGCACCAGGTACAGAATTCATGGAATCCTGGAATGGTTTGGGTGGAAAGGGACCTCAGAGCCCCTGCAGTGCCACCCCTGCCACGGCAGGGACACCTCCCACTGTGCCAGGCTGCTCCAGCCCCAGTGCCCAGCCTGGCCCTGGGCACTGCCAGGGATGCAGGGGCAGCCCCAGCTGCTCTGGCAATGCCAGCCCAGGCAGGAATTCCTCATTGCCAAGATGCCATCCATGCCTGCCCTCTGGCAGTGGGAGCCATTCCCCGGGTGCTGTCCCTGCAGGCCTCGGCCCCAGTCCCTCTGCAGCCATTAACACAAACAGCAGGCAGTGGCAGTCATGCCCAGGGACACAGGGGACACAGGGGACACAGGGGACACAGCTCCTCCGGACACATCCTGGGCAGTGCCAGCCCTGGCTCCCACGCCTGCACATGCAGCCCCTGGGCTGAGCTGTGTCCCTGTGCCACAGTCCCAGATGATCCAGCAGCACCATGTGATTCCATACCCAGGATCACAAGGCTGTTTTTTAACCTAACCCACATCCCCAGTTCTGCACACAGAACTCTCTCCATCCATTCCTTTTCGCTTTTTCCAGCATTCAAAAAATGTCCCTGTGCCTGATCCTTTGCTGGTCGTGCTCTGCATACCCTCTGCTACAGGACAGCCTGGACACTGTCCTCCTAAAAAGCCCATTTTCCCTCCAGGAATGACACTGAGGGGGCTCAGCCTTCCAGTCACCAGAGCAGGGCCTTGCAAAAGCTGAAGACCCCAATCTTCCCACTAGATTTTAAATCTCTCCGTCCTTCATGGTGTAACTTCCACAGTGAGTCTTCAAGTGAAGCAGGACATGGAACAGGGGAAAAACTGAGTTTCTTTTACACATCAGGATTTTCCCACCCAGAATCCTGGGGCAGCTCTGGAGAGCCCTGGAGGGGCTGGAGTGTCCAGGGCACGAGCTGGGAAGGGTCTGGAGAACCAGGAGGGGCTGAGGGAGCTGGGAAGGGTCTGGAGAACCAGGAGGGGCTGAGGGAGCTGGGAAGGGTCTGGAGAACCAGGAGGGGCTGAGGGAGCTGGGAAGGGCCTGGAGAACCAGGAGGGGCTGAGGGAGCTGGGAAGGGCCTGGAGAACCAGGAGGGGCTGAGGGAGCTGGGCAGGGGCTGAGCCTGGAGCAAAGGAGGCTCAGGGGCCCCTGTGGCTCTGCACAAGGCCCTGCCAGGAGGGCACAGCCGGGGGGGTCGGGCTGTGCCCAGGGAACAGGGACAGGAGCAGAGGGAACGGCCTCAGGCTGGGCCATGGGAGGGTGTGATTGGACACCAGCAGGAATTTCCCCATGGAAAGGGGTTCAGGCCTTGGCAGGGGCTGCCCAGGGAGCTTTGGGTTGCCCATCCCTGGAGGTGTCCAAGGAATTCCTGGATGTGGCACTCAGAGCTCTGGGCTGGGGACAGGTGGGGGTCAGGCACAGATTGGACTGGATAGGCGGCTGGGAGGGCTTTTCCAACCCCAGGGATTTTGGGATTCTGGGATTTCAGCACTGAATTTTGGAGTTGGGAGCAGCCATCTGAATGTTCAACCTACATGACACTGCAGTGACAGCACTGCTGGGCTCGGTGTGTTCCTCACAAACTGTTCTTTGGGTATTTTTAACCATCTCTGCTTGGTTATAAATTCACCGAGGGAAAATCTGGCACCAAAGGCCTTCAGTGAAGGAGGTTTGGGGGCTCAGTCAACCCAAATGCAAAAATATTCCTTCCATTGGTGTGGAATGCACACAGAATTCTCACCTTCCAAACTGACACCCATTGTCATCCTGGCAACTCCACAGCTTTCCTGAACTTTTTATAAATCTCCAGGAAAAGCTGCCTGACCTTCCCTGTTGGAGTGGAGAGGGGCTGGGCTGGCATTGCCAGAGCAGCTGGGGCTGCCCCTGCATCCCTGGCAGTGCCCAGGGCCAGGCTGGGCACTGGGGCTGGAGCAGCCTGGCACAGTGGGAGGTGTCCCTGCCATGGCAGGGGTGGCACTGGGGGCTCTGGGGTCCCTGCCCACCCAACCCATTCCAGAACTCTCTGATTCCATGGGATTTGCTACTTCTCCCGTCTCAGTGCTTAAATTTAGGTCACTCTTGCCACCAGCAAAGCAGAGCTGTTTTCCCTTTTTCAGGTGGACACTCACAGCCCTTCCCAGCTGCTGATTTTATTTCTGGAATATCCAATGAGAGCAACACCCACGAGGGCTCCAGGAGGGCAGCTCTGTGTCAGTTCCTGCTGCGGGGCTGGACCTGAGCTGCATTCCAGAGAGCATCTCCCAGCCCCAGGTGGGAAATTCCAGTGTCCCCCAAGGCCTGCGTTTGCCAGCAAGGCTCTGCAGGGCTGGGAAGGGGCAGGGAGGCTGCAGCCAAGGAGAGCCCCACAGCAACCCCCGCGGGCACCAGGCTCTGGGACAGCTCAGTAACAACAGCACTTACAGATCCTCTGGGTGGGCACTGCGGCCCAGGGAGTCCTGGGATGGGCTGGGTGGGCAGGGACCCCAGAGCCCCTCCAGTGCCACCATGGCAGGGACACCTCCCACTGTGCCAGGCTGCTCCAGCCCCAGTGCCCAGCCTGGCCTTGGGCACTGCCAGGGATGCAGGGGCAGCCCCAGCTGCTCTGGGTACCTGTGCCAGGGCTGCCCGCCCTCCCGGGCAGGAATTCCTAACTCCCAATATCCCATCCATGCCTGCCCTGCCCCAGCCTGAGGCACCAGGGAGAGTGATTTCTGCAGGTGTGTCTTCGGGCCCCCTGGATTGAAGCCCCCCTGTCCCAGGACAGCAGCACCAGTTTCCAGCCCATAAATGAATTCCTATTCATGACAAAAACCAGTGTTGGGCTGTTTCAATTCTGGGACAATGCAGGAGATATTTAATCTCCCTGCTCCAACACAGAATTCCAAGACTAACAAACCCTGCCTCCTCAGGGCTGGGAATATTCAATTCCCTGCCAACAGAATTCCAGCTGAGTTTATAGAAAGTTCCAACAACCAATGCACTTGCTGTTAAAAACCCTAAACAAAGGACCCCTTTTGCCACCTCTGCTCTGTGTTTCTTCTCCATCTGCTCAGGAGCTAGTGGGAGGACACATTTTATTTTATTTTGGTTATGTGTTATTTTGTTTTATTTTATTTTATTTTGTTTCATTTTCCACCCTCCCCAGAGCTGTGTCCTGGACAGTACCTGCCCCAGAGCTGCTCATTTGCATAAAGGACAACATCAATGTTTTACACAGAATGTTCTGAGCCCGAGGAGCTCCTGGCTGGGAATTCCAATGGGGATTTTGTCCTTTAATTATTTATTTTTCATGGATGATCACCCAGCCTCCTGCTGCTGGCAGCCCCAGGAAACCAAGGCTCCCTTTGGGGACTGCAGTGGGAACAGCAGGGAAGCAGCCTGGGGGCGTGGTGCTGGGGACAGGGACAGGGTCACCCTCAGGTGACTCCAAAGGGTGCTGGGGACAGGGACAGGGTCAGGTGACTCCACAGGGACCTGGGGACAGGGTCACCCTCAGGTGACTCCAAAGGGTGCTGGGGACAGGGACAGGGTCAGGTGACTCCAAAGGGTGCTGGGGACAGGGTCAGTGTCAGGTGACTCCAAAGGGTGCTGGGGACAGGGACAGGGTCAGGTGACTCCAAAGGGTGCTGGGGACAGGGACAGGGTCACCCTCAGGTGACTCCAAAGGGACCCGGGGACAGGGTCACCCTCAGGTGACTCCAAAGGGACCCGGGGACAGGGTCACCCTCAGGTGACTCCAAAGGGTGCTGGGGACAGGGTCAGTGTCAGGTGACTCCAAAGGGTGCCAGGGACAGGGTCACCCTCAGGTGACTCCAAGGGGACCCGGGGACAGGGTCACTCCCAGGTGTCCAAAGGGACCCGGGGACTCCCAGACTCCAAGGGGTGCTGGGGACAGGGTCACCCTCAGGTGACTCAAGGGGACCCGGGGACGTGGTGGTGGAGGGTCACTCCCAGGTGACTCAAAGGGTGCTGGGGACCACTCCCAGGTGACTCCACGGGGACCTGGGGACAGGGTCACTCCCAGGTGACTCCAAAGGGTGCTGGGGACAGGGACAGGGTCAGGTGACTCCAAAGGGTGCTGGGGACAGGGTCACTCCCAGGTGACTCCAAGGGGACCTGGGGACAGGGTCACCCTCAGGTGACTCCAAAGGGACCCGGGGACAGGGTCACTCCCAGGTGACTCCAAGGGGACCCGGGGGGTGGGTGCGGTGCCAGGGTCACTCCCAGGTGACTCCAAGGGGACCCGGGGGGTGGGTGCCGGTGCCAGGGTCGCTCCCAGGTGACTCCAAAGGGTGCTGGTGCCAGGCTCACCCTCGGGTGACCTTCCCAGCCCTCCTGACCCACGGCTCCAGGAGTATCCAGGCCCTGGGTTGCTGTGATTTCTCCCAGGGTTGGTCCCAGCCAGGGTCCCCCTGAGCCTCAGCAAACACAGGCACAGAGAAAACACCCACAGCATTTCCCAACCTTTCCAAAATGCTCTGTGCACTCCAGTGCCAGGAAAAGTGCACACAGAGGGACAGGAACCCTCCCCAGGCAACTGCTCCTGAAATCAGGACAAAATTCCCGAGATTTACTGATTTTTTAGGCCCATTTAAGATCATTCCTGCTAAAATAAAACACTGAATGTTTTTTCTAGGTGGGGGCACATGGAAGTGCTGAAGGGGGGACATTCCCAAAAAGAGTTTTGGGATCATCCTGCCATCCTGGTAACATCCAGTACAAAATCCCAAAGCCAACCCAGACTCCAGCAGCTGAACAGGTCCCAGTTCCATCCAGCGTGGATTTTAGCCTGGACAGACTCAGATTCCTGATGGGAATTTCAAGCTTATGCCAAGTTTTAATACAAAATCTCCTCTATCTCCTCCATAAGAATACATAATTTTAAGCTTTGCTACACAAAGCAACAAAAATACCAAAAAAAACGTAGGGAATTCCCTCCAATCCCAGTATGGGAAGAAGTCTGGAGAACACCAGGACCACACATCCATCCAAGAACTCTCCACCTTTAATTCCAGTTATCCAGTAAGAGTTATCCCAGCTCCAGGGAACAAAATCTCACTTTACTGAACCTGCTGAACGTGAACCCCCAAATCAGCTTTTCCAGCAAACTGTTCCACCACTGGAAAATCCACCTGGAAAACACAGATGGACAAGGCCAGGCTGATCAATGGCTCAGCTGAATTCCCACGGAAGGGTTGGGCATGGAATTCCCAAACAGCTTTAGAGCAAAACTCCCTCCCTTTGGTGACTCAGCAGTGGGACGAAAGGGAAGAAATGAATCGACACAAATTAGAAAGAGGAAAAGGCACAGGCAGATCCCAAACCGGTGGATTTGGGAGTGATCCCAGAAGGATCACTGTCCCCAAGAGGAACAGCAGGAAATCAACATCTGCTTGGGACACAAAAATAATTAGGCTGAGCCTACCAAAGCTGTCACAAGGACCAGGGAGCTCCAAGCCCCATCCAGCCTGGCCTTGGACATTTCCAGGGATCCAGGGCAGCCACAGCTTCTCTGGGAATTCCACCCCAGCCCTCAGCACCCTCCCAGCAGGAATTCCTTCCCAATATCCCACCTAACCACTCCAGTCTGTGCATCTTTAACTCATCACCTATTTCCATGGGAGAACCTGTTTTACATGAAATCTCTCCCTTTGGAGCATTAGGGGAGCTTTTCCCACCAGAATTCCCAAGAGGAAAACGCCCGAGTCAGCCGCTCCACTGCTGGCACTGGGAAGGATCCCGCTGCTCCCACACCTCCAGGGAATGCCAGGGCAGTGGATCCACAACGGAACTGCTGCTGCAGGAGAGGGCAGCTCCTGCTGTGTGCCCTGAGCTGCTCTGCTGGGTGGTTCCCACTCCTCCCTGGGAACTCTGCTGAGAGATCCCAGCCTGTTCCCTTTTCCTGCCCCATGATGAGGGCACAGGGTGGCACCTCCACAGGGAATTTCCGGCCACAGCCACAGCAGTGCCCAGGAGAGCAGGGAAAGAGGAGTTCCATGCCCTTCCCAGCCATTATGGACCTGAGCTCAGGTTCTGAGAGGTATTTTTTCCCAGCTGTGCCCAATGCCCACCTTGTCCCCAGCCCAGAGCCCTGAGTGCCACCTCCAGGAATTCCTGGGACACCTCCAGGGATGGGGAATCCAAAGCTGCCTGGGCAGCCCCTGCCAAGGCCTGACCCCCTTTCCATGGGGAAAAAGGCAGCCCAGGCTCAAGGATGGCACTGGGACACAGGGACTGAGCCCCTCAGCCCGGACTCCATCCCAGGAACATCCCTGGGACACCACAGTTCCCTCTCAGATGACTCAAGGTAATAAATACCAGGATCAATCCCAGGAGCAGCCACCAGACCTGAGCACCCAGCATCACAGAGCTCATCCTCATTACTGGGAATTAATTGGCCCCTTAATGAGGAACTTCACAGGCCCTGGCCAGAAATCCCCCAGTGCTGGGCTGATCCCACAGGGGAGGGGGATTCTACCTCTTTGCTCAGGTGAGACCCCACCTGCAAAGCAGCCCTGGGGCCAACAGCAGCAGGACCTGGAGCTGCGCCAGGGCTGGAGCCCCTCAGCTCCCAGGGAGCCAGGCTGGGAGAGCTGGGAATGTTCCCCTGGAGAAGGGAAGGCTGCAGGGAGAGCTTCCAGCACATTCCAGGGCTCCAGGAGAGCTGCAGAGGGACTGGGGCCAAGGCCTGCAGGGACAGCACCCAGGGCATGGCTCCCACTGCCAGAGGGCAGGCATGGATGGCATCTTGGCAATGAGGAATTCCTGGCTGGGCTGGCATTGCCAGAGCAGCTGGGGCTGCCCCTGCATCCCTGGCAGTGCCCAGGGCCAGGCTGGGCACTGGGGCTGGAGCAGCCTGGCACAGTGGGGGCTGTCCCTGCCATGGCAGGGGTGGGTGGCACTGCAGGGGCTCTGGGGTCCCTTCCCACCCAACCCATTCCAAGACAAAAGGACAAGGAGATGTTCCTACCTTCAGTAGAAGTTTCTTCAAATGTGAAATCTCCTCCACGGACAGAGAAACATTTGGGTTACAGTTCCTGGAATAGACCCAGCTTCAGGAAATGGTTTTCATCCAGTGTGAATTCCTTTGCAAGCTTCCAATCCTGGAAAAGATTTTTAAAAGTTAGTAATAACCAAAGGTACCTGAGGGCCAAAGGCTTTTATTTTTCCCCCTAAATGAACTTTCACAGAACCATTCACTCAAAGGAAGATCACAGGGACTGACAGTCCCTGCCAAGGAATCACCAATCAGGGCACTCAGCATCCTCCCAGTTATCCCAGTTCCCCTCCTCCTGCAGTGCTGGGCAAATGTGAACTGCCCAGCCCTGGCAGTGTCCAAGGCCAGGCTGGACGAGGCTCAGAACAACCACAGACAGTGGAAGGGGATCACAGGGGAAGAGCTAAGCCTGGCTCAGCCCATGAGCTCCCCCACAGCTCCAAGCTGGGCTTTAACCAATCTCCAGAAATCCAGGAGTTCCTGGTGTGCTGTGGGATACACCCAGACAGAGACCAACCAGCAGCAGGTCCCCACATCACATGGAAATCAAATGTAATGTGAATATAAATGTATTTCCTCATCACCCAACAGGTGGTTACTTAACTGCAGGTACAACATTCACCCAAACCAAGGGCATTGATCTGAACAAAAACGGTTCAGGGTTTTATTTCTAAACTTTGATTACTTTTTCTCCAGCATCTGTGCTCAAAAGTCTTTGACAGAGTTCCAGACTCAGGAAGGTTGGAAAAGCCCTCCCAGCCCATCCAGTCCCAGCTGTGCCCGATGCCCTCCTCGTCCCCAGCCCAGAGCCCTGCGTGCCACCTCCAGGAATTCCTGGGACACCTGCAGGGATGGGCACTGCAAACCTCCCTGGGCAGCCCCTGCCAAGGCCTGAGCCCCTTTCCATGGGGAAATTCCTACTGATGTCCACCCATCCCCTGCCCTGGCCCAGCCTGAGGCCGTTCCCTCTGCTCCTGTCCCTGTTCCCTGGAGCACAGCCCGACCCCTGCCATAAACAGGGACACCTCCAACAAGAACCTCCTCAGCAAAACAAGTGCCAAGAGCTCCATAAAATTCTGCACAGCTCTGGCTTAAATGGACACGGATGCTTTGGAGAGCTCAAGGCTGGAAGAGCCACGGAAGAACACAGGGAATTCTCACAATGCACAGAAGCTGGGACAGGGAGCAATGGGGGGGTGGAAGGAGAACTTGTCTTAGTCTGAGTTGGCTTTGCATCCACATGAGTCATGGAGTGGTTTGAATGGGCTTTGGGTGGGAACAGACCCAGAGCCCCTCCAGTGCCGCCCCCTGCCATGGCAGAGACACTCCCACTGTGCCAGGCTGCTGGATATTGTCGCCAATATCCAACCTGAGCTCCGCTCCATCCGTTCCCACAGAGCCAGGACACCAAGGGATCCAGCCTGGCCGACCCCAGCAAGCCCCAGGCTCTGTCACATCCTCATGGGAATGGCTCAGGAGAGCCTCCAGAGACACCCGGACACAGCCAGCACTGCTGCCACCACCCCCGTGTCACTGCCATGGCACCACAGCCAGCACTGCTGCCACCACCCCCGTGTCACTGCCAGGGTACCACAGCCAGCACTGCTGCCACCACCCCTGTGTGTCCCTGCCATGGCACCCCAGCCAGCACTGCTGCCACCCCTTGTCACTGCCAGGGTACCCCAGCCAGCACTGCTGCCACCACCCCCGTGTCCCTGCCATGGCACCCCAGCCAGCACTGCTGCCACCCCTTGTCACTGCCAGGGTACCACAGCCAGCACTGCTGCCACCACCCCCGTGTCACTGCCAGGGTACCACAGCCAGCACTGCTGCCACCACCCCCGTGTCCCTGCCATGGCACCCCAGCCAGCACTGCTGCCACCACCCCTGTGTCACTGCCAGGGTACCACAGCCAGCACTGCTGCCACCACCCCCGTGTCACTGCCAGGGTACCACAGCCAGCACTGCTGCCACCACCCCCGTGTCACTGCCAGGGTACCACAGCCAGCACTGCTGCCACCACCCTTGTCACTGCCAGGGTACCACAGCCAGCACTGCTGCCACCCCTTGTCACTGCCAGGGTACCACAGCCAGCACTGCTGCCACCACCCTGTGTCCACTGCCAGGGTACCACAGCCAGCACTGCTGCCACCACCCCTGTGTCACTGCCATGGCACCACAGCCAGCACTGCTGCCACCACCCTGTGTCCCTGCCATGGCACCACAGCCAGCACTGCCACCCCCCTGTGTCACTGCCAGGGTACCACAGCCAGCACTGCTGCCACCACCCCAGCACTGTGTCCCTTGCCATGGTACCACAGCCAGCACTGCTGCCACCACCCCTGTGTCACTGCCAGGGGTACCACAGCCAGCACTGCTGCCACACCCCTGTGTCACTGCCATGGTACCCCAGCCAGCACTGCTGCCACCCCTGTGTCACTGCCATGGTACCACAGCCAGCACTGCTGCCACCACCCCTGTGTCCCTGCCATGGTACCACAGCCAGCACTGCTGCCACCACCCTGTGTCACTGCCATGGTACCACAGCCAGCACTGCTGCCACCACCCTGTGTCACTGCCATGGTACCACAGCCAGCACTGCTGCCACCCCTGTCACTGCCAGGGTACCACAGCCAGCACTGCTGCCACCCCTGTGTCCCTGCCATGGCACCACAGCCAGCTGCCCATGTCACTGCCAGGGTACCACAGCCAGCACTGCTGTGTGTCACCATCCTGTGTGTCCCTGCCATGGCACCACAGCCAGCATTCCATGTCACTGCTGTGTCACCCAGCCAGGACTCCCTGTGTGTGCCACCATCCCATGTCACTCTGTCACCACAGCCACCATTCCCTGTGTCGCCATGTCACCCCAGCCAGCACCCCTGCCACCAGCCTGTGTCACTGATTGTCACCCAGCCACCACCCATGTCACTGCCAGCACAGCCAGCAGCCAGCCACCAGCCTGTCACTGCATTGTCACCACCCTCAGCCAGCACTGCATGTCACTTTGTGTCCTCAGCCAGCACTCCCCTGCCACCACCCCTGTGTGTCACTGCTCTGTCACACCAGCCAGCACTGGTGCCACCACCCCTGTGTCACTGCTTTGTCACCAGCCAGCACTGGTGCCACCACCCGTGTCACTGCTCTGTCAGCAGCCAGCACTGGTGCCACCACCCTGTGTCACCATCCCTCAGGAAGGCCTGCTGCCAGGGACACGCCTGGTGACAGCCAGCAGCTGCCAGCATCCAGGCCATTCCACCGGCAGCCAGCACCCTGCCGAGGTGACCGCCTCATTGACAGAGCAGGCTGCCACAACAGCTGTGTCCCACCCTGATGATCACAACAAACAGCCAGAACTCACCCCAAGTCTGGTGGGAGCAAAACCGAAAGGCAGCAGCCAGCACTGCATGACCCGCTGCTCCTTCCTCACAGCCAGCTGGTCCCAAATATCCCAAGCAACCCACAAGAGAGCTGCGGCTGTCATTGGCCAGCACCGGCCCAAAATATCCCCGTGTCATTAAAATATCAATCAAGTGGAACCATTGTCTATAAAACATGAACCCATGGAATGGGTTGGAGGGAAGGACCTTCACCAGCCAGCCCAGTGCCAGCCCACCCCATGGCAGGGACACCTGTCACACCCTGTGCCAGGGGGTCCCAAGCCCCAGTGTCCAGCCTGGCCGGGGCCTGCCAGGATGGGGGCCATGTCTTTCATGGATAGTTCAGCTCCACACAGGAACAAATCAGGTGGTTGCAGCTTTTCACACATCTGTGTGACAGTGAACAGAGCTCCACCTTTCCCAGCTGGGCCACACCTTCCATGCCTGGGACAGATGGTCCCAAGATACTCCACAGAACATGGAATGGAATCCGCTTTCCATGGAATCCACCAGGCCAGTAAGGAAAGCATTTACTGAGCAGACTAAAACCCACTAAAAACCTCTCCAGTGCCTTTGGAAAGCATTTACACATTAGAGTCATGAACAACTGTTCAATACATCCTGCTGCCTCCCAAGCCCCCTCAGGGAAGCTCCACCTGGAGCAGCCCCGCTGGAGGTCTGCAGGCCCAGGAGAAGCAGACCCACTGTTCCTGTGGGAAGAGTGCAGGTGCTGTGTGTGCCCACCTTGCTGGACCACGGGGACAGAGCCCCCTGGGAGAGCCCGCACCAGGACCTTCCCTGCCCCCAACCCCAGGGATGGCACATGGAGAGCAGAAACTGCCTTGGACTCATGGAATATCCTGAGCAGCTTTAAGGGAGCCAGGAATTCAACACCCAGCACATGGATGGAAAGAGAACAGTCCCTTGGCCTTGTGGAATATCCTGAGCTGGGATCCACAGGATCACCTGCACCATCCCTTGATCCCATCCTGGGAGCGCATCCAAACCTCCTGGAGCACCACAGTTCCTCCCTCAGATTCCTCCTGCTCAGTGCCCAGCACCTGGAGAACAACCTGAGATGCCATCTGATCGCAGCCAGGGGCACCCTCCTGCTCTGTGCCTGCTGTCCTGGGAGGGGATGCACAGAGGCTGCAGTGCCCCTTAATTAGGGCAGGGCCCAGAGGCTGCAGTGCCCATTAACCAGGGAGCAGGGATGCACAGAGTGCAGTGCCCCCCCCAGAGCAGGGATGCAGGGCTGAGTGCCCACCAGGGGGGGGATGCACAGGAGGCTGCAGTGTGCCAGCAGAGCAGGGATGCCAGAGGCTGCAGTGCCCATTAACCAGGGAGCAGGGGAGCCAGGCTGCAGTGCCCATTAACCACCTTCAGGGATGCACAGGGCTGCAGTGCCCAGCAGGAGGGGAGCACAGAGGCTGCAGTGCCCATTAACCATGGAGGGATGCACAGAGGCTGCAGCCCATTAACCAGGGAGAGGGGACAGGGCAGCAAGGAGAG
Organism: Emberiza elegans; assembly: GCA_024865655.1. NCBI lineage: Eukaryota > Metazoa > Chordata > Aves > Passeriformes > Fringillidae > Emberiza > Emberiza elegans. Next base: position 5,219,239 of record JALJVW010001137.1, read on the forward strand.
CTTGCAGTGCCCATTAACCAGCAGGGGATGCACAGAGGCCCAGTGCCCATTAACCAGGGACTGGGATGCACAAGGCTGCAGTGCCTCCCAGGGACAGGATGCACAGAGGGCATGCCCATTAACCTGGCAGAGGGCAGGCAGAGGCTGCAGTTGGCAATGAGGGATTCACCCCCTGCACTGGGCTGCAGTGCCCTCCCAGAGCAGCTGGGCTGCCCCTGCAGTCCAGGAAAGGTTCTGCCCAAAGGAACTGCCCACTGAATCCTGGGGCAGGGAGCAGCCTGGCACAGTGGGGCATTTGTCCCTGCCATGGCCTCACTGGAGGAACAGAGGCTGCAGTTCCCACCCCAGAGCATCCCAGGAGGACCCAGTCCAAGGCACACTTTCCCCACAATGGCCATACAATCAGTATTTTTCCTTGACCACACCCTCCACGGACACCAGGATCTTTTCATGGTTCTCTGCATTCCCCTACAAGCCACTAGGACAAGCCCCAGGGAACTGGGTTTTCTATCTTTCCCTGACCATTTTCCCCCAGCAGTTCCCCTCCTGCTGGAGTTCCAGAAAAGGAATAACCAAAGTTAGCCCCCTCAGACTTTATTTTTCAGGTTCCTCATGCTGCTGTTCCAGGCCTGGTGCTGCCCTTTAAGCTGAGGCTGGAGGATGTCACTGTCACCACCACAGAGGCACCTTCAGCCCCTCCATCCAAACACCCTCGAAGGGACACCAAAATTTTTTTTGTTTTCCCGACTTATTCCATGCACAAAATATCTACAATGTCAAAGATCTGTGTGTGTGGAGCCCCTGGGCAGCCCCATCCCATGCACAAGGGAGAATGGGAGCTCTCCTGTGCCAGCAGGTTCCTGCTCCTGCAGCTCACTGCCCCAGGTCTGATCCAAACCCCTGCCCATTATGGGGGTTCTGGCACCACATCCCAGCCCTTGGAGGTTCCCTGAGGCTGCAGGGACCTCCTTGTCTCTGCCACCCAAAAGGATTTAAACCCTGCAAGAGCTTAAACCACATGGGCCTGCAGCTCAAAGGAAACGGCAGATCCAAGATTCACACTCTCAACTTCCTGCTCCAGCCTCCTTTCAGGGGTTCATTCCAAGTTCTGCTTCCAGATGTTTTTAGGGGCTGAAATGGATGCATATTTCCCTTCCTCTTCCCATGAACTGATGCATAGGAACTCTCCATCCCACTGTTCCAGGAATGAAAATTCCCCTTGGATGATTCCCTCTCAAACGCATGCCCAGACAAGATCCTTCCAAAGTCCAGTGAGTTTGCCCCAGGGCAGCCTGGGATCAACTTTTATAACCTTTCCTGAAGAGCCAAAAGGGATTCCATCTGGATTTACACAGAGTCCATTCTTCCTGCTCAGCCTTTATTTATCCCAAGGGCTTCCCTGGTTTCTATCAGAGCCCCAGTGCCCTCCTTCCTCTCTCCAGGGATGGAGACATTTCTGGGCCTGCTCTGCAGGGAGTCCCAAGAGCTGCCAAAAAATGCCCCATGAACATCAGCCCTCTGAGTTCCAGCAGGAATTTCCTTCTTGAAACTTCATCCTTGAGCCCCCAGTGCCCAAATTCTTCACCTGCCAGGAGGCTCAGCTCAATCCTCACCAGGTTTGGGTGGGAAGGGACAACAGAGCCCATCACCTCAGGGGCACCTCCCACAGGAATTTCTTTTCCCCTGTGGCATTTGGAAAACTGGTGGGCAGGGGCAGCCCCAGCTCCTGGCAGTAGCCAGCCCAGGCAGGAATTCCCCATTGCCAAGATGCCACCCAGCCTGCCCTCTGGCAGTGGGAGCTTCTTGTTCCTGTCCAGGCAGGAGCATCCAGGCCCCAGCCACCCACCTGCCCAGAGCTCCTGGAGCCAAAAACCAAGTCCCTGGGGCAGAGCAGGGACACCTCTGCAGGCTCAAAGAGCCCCTGCAGACATTTGGAAAACCTGGGCACTCCGCAGGCTCCCAAAGGGAACATTCCCAGCTCCTCCCAGCCTCTGTTCAGAGCAGCCCAGGCTTCCACAGGAGTGTCTGGAGCAGCTCCTGACCATGATCCCAGGTCCTCCCTCCCGCCCTGAGGCTGGGGGTTCTGTGATGCAGGTGGGTCCCATGGTCACCCTTCCAGAGCAGGAATAAGGTCCACAGCAGCCAGCCCCCATTCCAGTTATTATCCAGGGATGCCCTGGTCATTTACTCACCAGGGAAAAGCCAACCCACACCACCATCAACTCACCTGTTGATTCCAGGTTACACCACACTGAACACCTGAGTTTGAGCTGTGGTTTCCACCCACCCCAGCCCTGATCCATTCCCACCAGGAAAAAACCTGCCCAGTTTCATTTATTTATAGTTAGAGGCAGCCTTTTTTTTTTATATAAACTTTGTAAGAACTTCACAAAAGCAAACAAACTTCCCAAACCCAAATGTCAATATTTTTGAGTATACATTGGGTTAAAAATACATAAACACAACTCTGGTGAGAAGCAAACTCCTGTGAGGAGCTCAGTGTGGCCTGAGCAGAGGCAGGGCTTGGCCGGAGCTGTGATCCCTAAAACCAGCAGGATCTGAACATGCAGCACACTGAAAATACTCCAGATTTTATTAATTTTTCAGCTCACTTTGTTCTGTGGGATTGGAAACCCATTGAGTTCAGAGATTTCCGCCTCTTGTGCTTCCCTTTCCTATAAAAATCTATTCAGGGGGCTTTGGATTTTGTGAGCACAGCAGATTTTTTGAGACTTTATTTGAGATAGGACTATTTTTTTACATTATTTCAGATTTGATATTTGAGACATTACTTGAGTGATGTTTTTTTGGAGACACTGCTTGAAAGAGGACTTTTTTTTGGAGACCAACTCAATATTAAACCATCAAAACCAAACCAATTCCCTCTAAACCCCAACAGCTGGAATATCCCCAGTGCTCAGAGCCTCCCTCCCCGGAGGAGGTGCCACCCCGGGCACCTGGTGGGAAGGAGCCCAGGTGGAACATCAGTTTCCAGCCCGGGATCCCCGGCCGGCATGCCCAGGGGAGCAGGGATCCAATACCTACTTGAATCGGACCTTCTCGTCCATGTCCACGGGGGGCTCGTGCGTGATGAGGGTGACCAGCTGCTCCATGCAGCGCTGCTGGCACAGGAAGTCCAGCAGCCGCCGGTTCTGGGCCTTGCATTCCTGCAGGACGTCATCCTCGTCCATCAGCTCCTCCAGGGTCACATCCTCCTTGTCCAGCAGCTTGTCCACGTGTGACGTTGTGTTCAAATCAAACTTCCAGAACATGGTGATGGGACACGACTGGCTGGGGGCAGGAAAGCACCGGTTACTGCTCCACACCTACTGAGATGATCACGGCGTGGCTGAGGTTGGAGAAGACCTCTGAGACCATCGAGCCCCACCGTCAACCCCATCCACTGCCACACCGTGTCCCCAGGTGCCACCTCCACACATTTTTTGAACACTTCCAGGGATGGGGATTCAAGCCCATCCAGTGCTTTCCAACCCTGCTGGGGAAGGAATTTCCCCAAAATCCACCCTGAGCTGCCCATGCCCAGCCTGAGGCCGTTCCCTCTGCTCCTGTCCCTGTTCCCTGGAGCACAGCCCGACCCCCGGCTGTGCCCTCCTGGCAGGGCCTTGTGCAGAGCCACATCCCCCTGAGCCTCCTTTGCTCCAGGCTCAGGCCCCTGCCCAGCTCCCCTCAGCCCCTCCTGGTTCCTCCAGACCCTTCAGCCCCTCCTGGTTCTCCAGGCCCTTCCCAGCTCCCTCAGCCCTCCTGGTTCTCCAGACCCTTCCCAGCTCCCTCAGCCCCTCCCCAGACCCTGCCCAGCTCCCTCAGCCCCTCCTGGTTCTCCAGGCCCTTCCCAGCTCCCTCAGCCCCTCCTGGTTCTCCAGACCCTTCCCAGCTCCCTCAGCCTCCCTCCAGACCCTTCCCAGCTCCCTCAGCCCCTCCTGGTTCCCCAGCCCCTTCCCAGCTCCCTCAGCCCCTCCTGGTTCCTCCCAGCTCCCTCAGTCTCCAGACCCTTCCCAGCTCCATTCCTGGACACACTCCAGCCCCTCAGGGTTGTTCTTGGGGCACTGCACTTTGAATCCTCCCTTTCCATCCCTCCTACCCCAACCTTAGTTTGTCCTTTTGTTATCCCAATTTTCTCTGTGAGTTCTATTAATGATATTTTTTCTACTTTGCTTTCCTAATACCTGAAATTTTGGAAAAGCTGTGAGTTACACCAAAGCAAGGCACGGTTCAAACCACTCCTAGGAGACTCTTCCAGGGCTCTTCCTCTTGCTTAACACTTCCTCTTTCGATTCTGCCCTTCACCATCTCACCTCAGCTCCTCAACAACCCTTCACAGTCCTGCTCTGGCCACAGCACCAGGTACAGAATTCACGGAATCCTGGAATGGTTTGGGTGGAAAGGGACCTCAGAGCCCTTCCAGTGCCACCCCTGCCATGGCAGGGACACCTCCCACTGTGCCAGGCTGCTCCAGCCCCAGTGCCCAGCCTGGCCCTGGGCACTGCCAGGGATGCAGGGGCAGCCCCAGCTGCTCTGGCAATGCCAGCCCAGGCAGGAATTCCTCATTGCCAAGATGCCATCCATGCCTGCCCTCTGGCAGTGGGAGCCATTCCCTGGGTGCTGTCCCTGCAGGCCTCGGCCCCAGTCCCTCTGCAGCCATTAACACAAACAGCAGGCAGTGGCAGTCATGCCCAGGGACACAGGGGACACAGGGGACACAGGGGACACAGCTCCCTCCGGACACATCCTGGGCAGTGCCAGCCCTGGCTCCCACGCCCTGCACATGCAGCCCCTGGGCTGAGCTGTGTCCCTGTGCCACAGTCCCAGATGATCCAGCAGCACCATGTGATTCCATACCCAGGATCACAAGGCTGTTTTTAACCTAACCCACATCCCCAGTTCTGCACACAGAACTCTCTCCATCCATTCCTTTCGCTTTTTCCAGCATTCAAAAATGTCCCTGTGCCTGATCCTTTGCTGGTCGTGCTCTGCATACCCTCAGCTACAGGACAGCCTGGACATTGTCCTCCTAAAAGCCCATTTTCCCTCCAGGAATGACACTGAGGGGGCTCAGCCTTCCAGTCACCAGAGCAGGGCCTTGCAAAAAGCTGAAGACCCCAATCTTCCCACTAGATTTTAAATCTCTCCGTCCTTCATGGTGTAACTTCCACAGTGAGTCTTCAAGTGAAGCAGGACATGGAACAGGGGAAAAACTGAGTTTCTTTTACACATCAGGATTTTCCCACCCAGAATCCTGGGGGCAGCTCTGGAGAGCCCTGGAGGGGCTGGAGTGTCCAGGGAACGCAGCTGGGAAGGGTCTGGAGAACCAGGAGGGGCTGAGGGAGCTGGGAAGGGTCTGGAGAACCAGGAGGGGCTGAGGGAGCTGGGAAGGGTCTGGAGAACCAGGAGGGGCTGAGGGAGCTGGGAAGGGCCTGGAGAACCAGGAGGGGCTGAGGGAGCTGGGAAGGGTCTGGAGAACCAGGAGGGGCTGAGGGAGCTGGGCAGGGGCTGAGCCTGGAGCAAAGGAGGCTCAGGGGCCCCTGTGGCTCTGCACAAGGCCCTGCCAGGAGGGCACAGGGGGGGCTGTGCCCCAGGGAACAGGGACAGGAGCAGAGGGGCGGCCTCAGGCTGGGCATGGGGAGGGTGTGATTGGACACCAGCAGGAATTTCCCCATGGAAAGGGGTTCAGGCCTTGGCAGGGGCTGCCCAGGGGCTTTGGGTTGCCCATCCCTGGAGGTGTCAAGGAATTCCTGGATGTCCTGGAGCTCTGGGTGGGACAGAGGGGTCAGGCTGGATGTGGACTCATAGGCTCTGGGCTGGGGACAGGTGGGGTGGGGATTGGGACTGGATAGGCTGGGAGGCACAGATTTTTTCCTGGGAGGGCTTTTCCAACCCCAGGGATTTTGGGATTCTGGGATTTCAGCACTGAATTTTGGAGTTGGGAGCAGCCATCTGAATGTTCAACCTACATGACACTGCAGTGACAGCACTGCTGGGCTCGGTGTGTTCCTCACAAACTGTTCTTTGGGTATTTTTAACCATCTCTGCTTGGTTATAAATTCACCGAGGGAAAATCTGGCACCAAAGGCCTTCAGTGAAGAAGGTTTGGGGGCTCAGTCAACCCAAATGCAAAAATATTCCTTCCATTGGTGTGGAATGCACACAGAATTCTCACCTTCCAAACTGACACCCATTGTCATCCTGGCAATTCCACAGCTTTCCTGAACTTTTTATAAATCTCCAGGAAAAGCTGCCTGACCTTCCCTGTGAGAGTGGAGAGGGGCTGGGCTGGGATTGCCAGAGCAGCTGGGGCTGCCCCTGCATCCCTGGCAGTGCCCAGGGCCAGGCTGGGCACTGGGGCTGGAGCAGCCTGGCACGGTGGGAGGTGACCCTGCCAGGGCAGGGGTGGCACTGGGGGGCTCTGGGGTCCCTTCCCACCCAACCCATTCCAGAACTCTCTGATTCCATGGGATTTGCTACTTCTCCCGTCTCAGTGCTTAAATTTAGGTCACTCTTGCCACCAGCAAAGCAGAGCTGTTTTCCCTTTTTCAGGTGGACACTCACAGCCCTTCCCAGCTACTGATTTTATTTCTGGAATATCCAATGAGAGCAACACCCACGAGGGCTCCAGGAGGGCAGCTCTGTGTCAGTTCCTGCTGCGGGGCTGGACCTGAGCTGCATTCCAGAGAGCATCTCCCAGCCCCAGGTGGGAAATTCCAGTGTCCCCCAAGGCCTGCGTTTGCCAGCAAGGCTCTGCAGGGCTGGGAAGGGGCAGGGAGGCTGCAGCCAAGGAGAGCCCCACGGCAACCCCCGCGGGCACCAGGCTCTGGGACAGCTCAGTAACAACAGCACTTACAGATCCTCTGGGTGGGCACTGCGGCCCAGGGAGTCCTGGGATGGGCTGGGTGGGCAGGGACCCCCGAGCCCCCCAGTGCCACCATGGCAGGGACACCTCCCACCGTGCCAGGCTGCTCCAGCCCCAGTGCCCAGCCTGGCCCTGGGCACTGCCAGGGATGCAGGGGCAGCCCCAGCTGCTCTGGGCACCTGTGCCAGGGCCTGCCCGCCCTCCCAGGCAGGAATTCCTAACTCCCAATATCCCATCCATGCCTGCCCTGCCCCAGCCTGAGGCACCAGGGAGGGTGATTTCTGCAGGTGTGTCTTTGAGCCCCATCTGGATTGAAGCCCCCCTGTCCCAGGACAGCAGCACCAGTTTCCAGCCCATAAATGAATTCCTATTCATGACAAAAACCAGTGTTGGGCTGTTTCAATTCTGGGACAATGCAGGAGATATTTAATCTCCCTGCTCCAACACAGAATTCCAAGACTAACAAACCCTGCCTCCTCAGGGCTGGGAATATTCAATTCCCTGCCAACAGAATTCCAGCTGAGTTTATAGAAAGTTCCAACAAGTAATGCACTTGCTGTTAAAAACCCTAAACAAAGGACCCCTTTTGCCACCTCTGCTCTGTGTTTCTTCTCCATCTGCTCAGGAACTAGTGGGAGGACACATTTTATTTTATTTTGGTTATGTGTTATTTTGTGTTATTTTATTTTATTGTATTTAATTTTGTTTCATTTTCCACCCTCCCCAGAGCTGTGTCCTGGACAGTACCTGCCCCAGAGCTGCTCATTTGCATAAAGGACAACATCAATGTTTTACACAGAATGTTCTGAGCCCGAGGAGCTCCTGGCTGGGAATTCCAATGGGGATTTTGTCCTTTAATTATTTATTTTTCATGGATGATCACCCAGCCTCCTGCTGCTGGCAGCCCCAGGAAACCAAGGCCCTTTGGGGACTGCTGGCAGCAGGGAAGCAGCCCAGGAAACCTGGGGAAGGGCTCCCTTTGGGGACTGCTGGGGTGGGGAACAGCAGGGACCTGGGGACAGGGTCACCCTCAGCCTGGGGGGGACAGGGTCAGGTGACTCCAAAGGGTGCTGGGGACAGGGACAGTGGGTGACTCCAAAGGGTGCTGGGGACAGGGACAGGGTCAGGTGACTCCAAAGGGACCCGGGGACGGGTGCTGGGGACGGGGTCACCCTCAGGTGACTCCAAAGGGTGCTGGGGACAGGGCCACCCTCAGGTGACTCCAAAGGGTGCTGGGGACAGGGCCAGTGTCAGGTGACTCCAAAGGGTGCCTGGGGACAGGGTCACCCTCAGGTGACTCCAAGGGGACCCGGGGACAGGGTCACTCCCAGGTGACTCCAAAGGGACCCGGGGACAGGGTCACTCCCAGGTGACTCCAAGGGGTGCTGGGGACAGGGTCACCCTCAGGTGACTCCAAGGGGACCCGGGGACGTGGTGGTGGTGCCAGGGTCACTCCCAGGTGACTCCAAAGGGTGCTGGGGACAGGGTCACTCCCAGGTGACTCCAAGGGGACCTGGGGACAGGGTCACTCCCAGGTGACTCCAAAGGGTGCTGGGGACAGGGACAGGGTCAGGTGACTCCAAAGGGTGCTGGGGACAGGGTCACTCCCAGGTGACTCCAAGGGGACCTGGGGACAGGGTCACCCCCAAAGGGACCCGGGGACAGGGTCACTCCCAGGTGACTCCAAGGGGACAGGGGGGTGGGGGTGCCAGGGTCACCCCAGGGTCAAGGGGACCCGGGGGGTGGGTGCCGGTGCCAGGGTCGCTCCCAGGTGACTCCAAAGGGTGCTGGTGCCAGGCTCACCCTCGGGTGACCTTCCCAGCCCTCCTGACCCACGGCTCCAGGAGTATCCAGGCCCTGGGTTGCTGTGATTTCTCCCAGGGTTGGTCCCAGCCAGGGCCCCCCTGAGCCTCAGCAAACACAGGCACAGAGAAAACACCCACAGCATTTCCCAACCTTTCCAAAATGCCCTGTGCACTCCAGTGCCAGGAAAAGTGCACACAGAGGGACAGGAACCCCCCAGGCAACTGCTCCTGAAATCAGGACAAAATTCCCAAGATTTACTGATTTTTTAGGCCCATTTAAGATCATTCCTGCTAAAATAAAACACTGAATGTTTTTTCTAGGTGGGGGCACATGGAAGTGCTGAAGGGGGGACATTCCCAAAAAGAGTTTTGGGATCATCCTGCCATCCTGGTAACATCCAGTACAAAATCCCAAAGCCAACCCAGACTCCAGCAGCTGAACAGGTCCCAGTTCCATCCAGCGTGGATTTTAGCCTGGACAGACTCAGATTCCTGATGGGAATTTCAAGCTTATGCCAAGTTTTAATACAAAATCTCCTCTATTTCCTCCATAAGAATACATAATTTTAAGCTTTGCTACACAAAGCAACAAAAAATACCCCAAAACGTAGGGAATTCCCTCCAATCCCAGTATGGGAAGAAGTCTGGAGAACACCAGGACCACACATCCATCCAAGAACTCTCCACCTTTAATTCCAGTTATCCAGTAAGAGTTATCCCAGCTCCAGGGAACTAAAATCTCACTTTACTGAACCTGCTGAACGTGAACCCCCAAATCAGCTTTTCCAGCAAACTGTTCCACCACTGGAAAATCCACCTGGAAAACACAGATGGACAAGGCCAGGCTGATCAATGGCTCAGCTGAATTCCCACGGAAGGGTTGGGCATGGAATTCCCAAACAGCTTTAGAGCAAAACTCCCTCCCTTTGGTGACTCAGCAGTGGGACGAAAGGGAAGAAATGAATCGACACAAATTAGAAAGAGGAAAAGGCACAGGCAGATCCCAAACCGGTGGATTTGGGAGTGATCCCAGAAGGATCACTGTCCCCAAGAGGAACAGCAGGAAATCAACATCTGCTTGGGACACAAAAATAATTAGGCTGAGCCTACCAAAGCTGTCACAAGGACCAGGGAGCTCCAAGCCCCATCCAGCCTGGCCTTGGACATTTCCAGGGATCCAGGGGCAGCCACAGCTTCTCTGGGAATTCCACCCCAGCCCTCAGCACCCTCCCAGCAGGAATTCCTTCCCAATATCCCACCTAACCACTCCAGTCTGTGCATCTTTAACTCATCACCTATTTCCATGGGAGAACCTGTTTTACATGAAATCTCTCCCTTTGGAGCATTAGGGGAGCTTTTCCCAACAGAATTCCCAAGAGGAAAACGCCCGAGTCAGCCGCTCCACTGCTGGCACTGGGAAGGATCCCGCTGCTCCCACACCTCCAGGGAATGCCAGGGCAGTGGATCCACAACGGAACTGCTGCTGCAGGAGAGGGCAGCTCCTGCTGTGTGCCCTGAGCTGCTCTGCTGGGGGGTTCCCACTCCTCCCTGGGAACTCTGCTGAGAGATCCCAGCCTGTTCCCTTTTCCTGCCCCATGATGAGGGCACAGGGTGGCACCTCCACAGGGAATTTCCTGACACAGCCACAGCAGTGCCCAGGAGAGCAAGGAAAGAGGGGTTCCATGCCCTTCCCAGCCATTATGGACCTGAGCTCAGGTTCTGAGAGGTATTTTTTCCCAGCTGTGTCCAATGGCCACCTTGTCCCCAGCCCAGAGCCCTGAGTGCCACCTCCAGGAATTCCTGGGACACCTCCAGGGATGGGGAATCCAAAGCTGCCTGGGCAGCCCCTGCCAAGGCCTGACCCCTCTTTCCATGGGGAAAAAGGCAGCCCAGGCTCAAGGATGGCACTGGGACACAGGGACTGAGCCCCTCAGCCTGGACTCCATCCCAGGAACATCCCTGGGACACCACAGTTCCCTCTCAGATGACTCAAGGTAATAAATACCAGGATCAATCCCAGGAGCAGCCACCAGACCTGAGCACCCAGCATCACAGAGCTCATCCTCATTACTGGGAATTAATTGGCCCCTTAATGAGGGACTTCACAGGCCCTGGCCAGAAATCCCCCAGTGCTGGGCTGATCCCACAGGGGAGGGGGATTCCACCCCTTTGCTCAGGTGAGACCCCACCTGCAAAGCAGCCCTGGGGCCAACAGCAGCAGGACCTGGAGCTGCTCCAGGGCTGGAGCCCCTCAGCTCCCAGGGAGCCAGGCTGGGAGAGCTGGGAATGTTCCCCTGGAGAAGGGAAGGCTGCAGGGAGAGCTTCCAGCACATTCCAGGGCCTGCAGGGGCTCCAGGAGAGCTGCAGAGGGACTGGGGCCAAGGCCTGCAGGGACAGCACCCAGGGAATGGCTCCCACTGCCAGAGGGCAGGCATGGATGGCATCTTGGCAATGAGGAATTCCTGCCTGGGCTGGCATTGCCAGAGCAGCTGGGGCTGCCCCTGCATCCCTGGCAGTGCCCAGGGCCAGGCTGGGCACTGGGGCTGGAGCAGCCTGGCACAGTGGGGGCTGTCCCTGCCATGGCAGGGGTGGCACTGGGGGGGCTCTGGGGTCCCTGCCCACCCAACCCATTCCAAGACAAAAGGACAAGGAGATGTTCCTACCTTCAGTAGAAGTTTCTTCAAATGTGAAATCTCCTCCACGGACAGAGAAACATTTGGGTTACAGTTCCTGGAATAGCCCCAGCTTCAGGAAATGGTTTTCATCCAGTGTGAATTCCTTTGCAAGCTTCCAATCCTGGAAAAGATTTTTAAAAGTTAGTAATAACCAAAGGTACCTGAGGGCCAAAGGCTTTTATTTTTCCCCCTAAATGAACTTTCACAGAACCATTCACTCAAAGGAAGATCACAGGGACTGACAGTCCCTGCCAAGGAATCACCAATCAGGGCACTCAGCATCCTCCCAGTTATCCCAGTTCCCCTCCTCCTGCAGTGCTGGGCAAGTGTGAACTGCCCAGCCCTGGCAGTGTCCAAGGCCAGGCTGGACGAGGCTCAGAACAACCACAGGCAGTGGAAGGGGATCACAGGGGAAGAGCTAAGCCTGGCTCAGCCCATGAGCTCCCCCACAGGTCCAAGCTGGGCTTTAACCAATCTCCAGAAATCCAGGAGTTCCTGGTGTGCTGTGGGATACACCCAGACAGAGACCAACCAGCAGCAGGTCCCCACATCACATGGAAATCAAATGTAATGTGAATATAAATGTATTTCCTCATCATCCAACAAGTGGTTACTTAACTGCAGGTACAACATTCACCCAAACCAAGGGCATTGATCTGAACAAAAACGGTTCAGGGTTTTATTTCTAAACTTTGATGACTTTTTCCCCAGCATCTGTGCCCAAAAGTCTTTGACAGAGTTCCAGACTCAGGAAGGTTGGAAAAGCCCTCCCAGCCCATCCAGTCCCAGCTGTGCCCGATGCCCTCCTCGTCCCCAGCCCAGAGCCCTGAGTGCCACCTCCAGGAATTCCTGGGACACCTGCAGGGATGGGCACTGCAAACCTCCCTGGGCAGCCCCTGCCAAGGCCTGAGCCCCTTTCCATGGGGAAATTCCTGCTGATGCCCACCCATCCCCTGCCCTGGCCCAGCCTGAGGCCGTTCCCTCTGCTCCTGTCCCTGTTCCCTGGAGCACAGCCCGACCCCTGCCATAAACAGGGACACCTCCAACAAGAACCTCCTCAGCAAAACAAATGCCAAGAGCTCCATAAAATTCTGCACAGCTCTGGCTTAAATGGACACAGATGCTTTGGAGAGCTCAAGGCTGGAAGAGCCACGGAAGAACACAGGGAATTCTCACAATGCACAGAAGCTGGGACAGGGAGCAATGGGGGGTGGAAGGGAGAACTTGTCTTAGTCTGAGTTGGCTTTGCATCCACAGCCATGGAGTCCTGGAATGGTTTGGGTGGGAACAGACCCCAGAGCCCCTCCAGTGCCACCCCTGCCATGGCAGGGACACCTCCCACTGTGCCAGGCTGCTGGATATTGTCCCCAATATCCAACCTGAGCTCCTCTCCATCCGTTCCCACAGAGCCAGGACACCAAGGGATCCAGCCTGGCCGACCCCAGCAAGCCCCAGGCTCTGTCACATCCTCATGGGAATGGCTCAGGAGAGCCTCCAGAGACACCCGGACACAGCCAGCACTGCTGCCACCACCCCCGTGTCACTGCCATGGCACCACAGCCAGCACTGCTGCCACCACCCCCGTGTCACTGCCATGGCACCACAGCCAGCACTGCTGCCACCACCCCCGTGTCACTGCCAGGGTACCACAGCCAGCACTGCTGCCACCACCCCTGTGTCACTGCCATGGTACCACAGCCAGCACTGCTGCCACCACCCCCGTGTCACTGCCATGGCACCCCAGCCAGCACTGCCACCACCCCCGTGTCACTGCCAGGGTACCACAGCCAGCACTGCTGCCACTGCCACCCAGCCAGCACTGCTGCCACCCCTTGTCACTGCCAGGGTACCACAGCCAGCACTGCTGCCACCACCCCTGTGTCACTGCCAGGGTACCACAGCCAGCACTGCTGCCACCACCCCCGTGTCACTGCCATGGCACCCCAGCCAGCACTGCTGCCACCCCTTGTCACTGCCAGGGTACCACAGCCAGCACTGCTGCCACCCCTTGTCACTGCCAGGGTACCACAGCCAGCACTGCTGCCACCACCCCTGTGTCCCTGCCATGGTACCACAGCCAGCACTGCTGCCACCACCCCCGTGTCACTGCCATGGTACCACAGCCAGCACTGCTGCCACCACCCCTGTGTCCCTGCCATGGCACCACAGCCAGCACTGCTGCCACCCCTTGTCACTGCCAGGGTACCCCAGCCAGCACTGCTGCCACCACCCCCGTGTCCCTGCCATGGCACCCCAGCCAGCACTGCTGCCACCCCTTGTCACTGCCAGGGTACCACAGCCAGCACTGCTGCCACCACCCCTGTGTCACTGCCATGGTACCACAGCCAGCAGCCAGCACTGTCACTGCCACCACCCCAGCCAGCACTGTGCCACCCCTGTCACTGCCAGGGTACCACAGCCAGCACTGCTGCCACCACCCCTGTGTCCCTGCCATGGTACCACAGCCAGCACTGCTGCCACCACCCCCGTGTCACTGCCATGGTACCACAGCCAGCACTGCTGCCACCACCCCTGTGTCCCTGCCATGGCACCACAGCCAGCACTGCTGCCACCACCCCTGTGTCACTGCCAGGGTACCACAGCCAGCACTGCTGCCACCACCCCTGTGTCACTGCCATGGCACCACAGCCAGCACTGCTGCCACCCCCCCCTGTGTCACTGCCAGGGTACCACAGCCAGCACTGCTGCCACCACCCTGTGTGTCCCTGCCATGGCACCACAGCCAGCACTCCATGTCACTGCTGTGTCACTCAGCCAGGACTCCCTGTGTGTGTCACCATCCCATGTCACTCTCTGTCACCACAGCCAGCATTCCCTGTCACGGCCATGTCACCTCAGCCAGCACTCCCTGCCACCAGCCTGTGTCACTGATGTGTCACCACAGCCACCACCCTGTGTCACTGCCAGCACAGCCAGCACTCCCTGCCACCAGCCTGTGTCACTGCATTGTCACCTCAGCCAGCACTGCATGTCACTGCTGTGTCCTCAGCCAGCACTCCCTGCCACCACCCCGTGTCACTGCTCTGTCACCTCAGCCAGCACTGGTGCCACCACCCCGTGTCACTGCTTTGTCACCTCAGCCAGCACTGGTGCCACCACCCCGTGTCACTGCTCTGTCACCTCAGCCAGCACTGGTGCCACCACCCCGTGTCACTGCTCTGTCACCTCAGCCAGCACTGGTGCCACCACCCCGTGTCACTGCTCTGTCACCTCAGCCAGCACTGGTGCCACCACCCCGTGTCACTGCTTTGTCACCAGGACACATCTGCTGGCCAAGGGACACGCCTGGTGACAGCAGCAGCTGCTGGCAGTGCTGCTCGGGGCCAAGGGGCTGGCCCAGGCGCTGATGATCACAACTCCCTCCATCCAGCCTCATTCCACGGCAGCCAAACCCTGCCGAGGTGCCAGGACCGACGGGCAGCACAAACGGAGCCGTGTCCCCTCGGGAGGGACGCTGGCCAAACGCCCACAGAACTCACCCCAAGTCTGGTGGGAGCAAAACCCAAAGGGGTGCAAGAGGCTGCTGACCCGCAGCTCCTTCCGTGAGACAGCAGCTGGTCCCAAATATCCCAAATACACACAGAGAGCTGCGGCTGGCATTGGAAAAACACGGCCCAAATAACATGAACTAATTAAAAATATCAATCAAGAGTGAAAGCCCATTGTCTATAAATCAGGGGCCCATGGAATGGGTTGGGTGGGAAGGACCTTGAAGCACACCCAGTGCCAGCCCTGCCATGGCAGGGACACCTTCCGCTGTGCCAGGGTGTCCCAAGCCCCAGTGTCCAGCCTGGCCCGGGACGCTGCCAGGGATGGGGCCATGTCTTTCATGGATATAGTTCAGCTCCAAGCACAGGAATGAAATCAGAGTGTGTTGCAGCTTTTCCACACATCTGTGTGCCAATACCCCGTGAACAGAGCCCACCTTCCCCACCTGGGCCACACCTTCCATGCCTTAGGACAGATGGTCCCAAGATACTCCACAGGAACATGGAATGGAATCCGCTTTCCATGGAATCCACTCAGGCCAGTAAGGAAAGCTTGTTACTGAGCAGACTAAAACCCACTAAAAACCTCTCCAGTGCCTTTGGAAAAGCATTTACACATTAGCAAGTCATGAACAACTGTTCAATACATCCCTGCTGCCCTCCCAAGCTCTCCTCAGGGAAGCTCCACCTGGAGCAGCCCCGCTGGAGGATCTGCAGAGCCCAGGAGGAGCAGACCCACTGTTCCTGTGAGAACGCGTGCCAGGTGCTGTGTGTGACGCACCCCTGCTGGACACGGGGGACAGAGCCCACCCCAGAGCCCGCACCAGGACCCCTGAGTCCAACCAGCAGGGACAGGGATGGGCTCTGGCAGAGCCTGGATCCTTCCCTGCGCCCCTCAGCTTAAGGGAGCCAGGAATTCAACACCCAGCACATGGATGGAAGCAGAGAACTGTCCTTGGACTCATGGAATATCCTGAGCTGGAGGGGATCCACAGGGATCACCTGCGCACATCCCTCAGATCCCATCCCTGGGAGCGCTGTCCAAACACTCCTGGAGCTCTGGCAGCCTCGGGGCCAGCACCATGCCCTGCTCAGTGCCCAGCAGCCGCTGGAGAACAACCTGAGATCCCATCTGATCGTCCTGCCAGGGGCTTCCTCCTGCTCTGTGCCTGCTGTTCTGGGGAAGCTGGGAGAGGGGATGCACAGAGGCTGCAGTGCCCATTAACCAGGGAGCAGGGATGCACAGAGGCTGCAGTGCCCATTAACCAGGGAGCAGGGATGCACAGAGGCTGCAGTGCCCCCTCCCCAGGGAGCAGGGATGCACAGAGGCTGCAGTGCCCATTAACCAGGGAGCAGGGATGCACAGAGGCTGCAGTGCCCATTAACCAGGGAGCAGGGATGCACAGAGGCTGCAGTGCCCATTAACCAGGGAGCAGGGATGCACAGAGGCTGCAGTGCCCATTAACCAGGGAGCAGGGATGCACAGAGGCTGCAGTGCCCATTAACCAGGCAGAGGGGATGCACAGAGGCTGCAGTGCCCATTAACCAGGGAGCAGGGATGCACAGAGGCTGCAGTGCCCATTAACCAGGCAGAGGGGATGCACAGAGGCTGCAGTGCCCATTAACCAGGGAGCAGGGATGCACAGAGGCTGCAGTGCCCATTAACCAGGGAGCAGGGATGCACAGAGGCTGCAGTGCCCCTAACCAGGGATGCAGGCTGCAGGATAACCAGGCAGAGGGGATGCACAGAGGCTGCAGTGCCCATTAACCAGGGAGCAGGGATGCAGGGAGTGCCCCCTCCCAGAGGAGCAGGGATGCACAGAGGGTGCAGTGCCCCCTCCCCAGGGAGCAGGGATGCACAGAGGCTGCAGTGCCCCCTCCCCAGGCAGAGGGGATGCACAGAGGCTGCAGTGCCCACTAACCAGGGAGCAGGGATGCACAGAGGCTGCAGTGCCCCCTCCCCAAGGCAAATCCATACCCACCATTGCTCTGAGCCAACTACAAGGAAAAGGTTCTTTGCCTGCAAAAGGAACTGGAAAAGGATGAGGAGAATCAGGAATTCCTAAATAAAAACAATCAAAAGGTCCATTTAACCCTTAAACATGAGCCTCACAAGAGGAACAGAATTCCTGCCTTTCCCATACATCCCATAGCACATCCCAGGAGGCAGCAGTGCGATGGGAGCATTTGGAAAAGGAGAGGCACATACAAAATCCAGCTATTTTTAATAAAATTTAAAGTCTTCCCACTGCCTCAGTTACTTTATCATGGTTGATCAGAACTATCAGCCCAGATGAGCTAAATTCAACCTTTTATGTAAGTTAGAACTCCCCTCAAGATTTCACTGATAAAGGAAGAGTTTGAGCTGCTGGAATAAGGAAAAGCAGCATTTCCCAGGGTACCTGCACTGCTGACAGAACAGAACAACCACAAACTATTCCCTAATCAAAGTCCACTCACATGAATTTTGGGATTTATTCAGCCTCTTCCCACCCGCTTTAGGAGCAGCCCCAAACAAATCCCAGGATCCCGGAGGTTGAGAAAGCTCCCCCAGCCCATCCAGTCCAAACTGTGCCCAATGGCCACCTTGTCCCCAGCCCAGAGCCCTGAGTGCCACCTCCAGGAATTCCCTGGGCATCTCCAGGGATGGGGACTCCAAACCTCCCTGGGCAGCCCTTCCATGCCCTAAATGCACTCAAAGGAAAAAAAAAATAAATCCCAGCCTAAAACAGTTGGACTTTCCAGCTTCTCTCCTGCAGAAGTGAGTGATGCAAAGACTGGAAAAAACAGTCCAGATGTTTTCCCATTATGGGGGTTTTATACCATCAACACCTGCATCAATTTGCTGAACTTGGGGTTTTAGGACACCTGCAGCTCTTCCCTAACCCTCCTTGTCTCTGCCAGGAATGGAAGGATTAAAGGCTGGAAGAGCTGTAAAACCACCCAGGCACCGCCCCAGTGCCCAGCCAGAACGGCCGGTGACCACAAACACCAACTGACCGGGATGGTCACTCCAGGCAGTCCTGGTCAGTTCTAACCCACAGACCCCTGCAGCCCATTCCTGACTCCACACAGCCCAGGGCTCACTGGGATGGGCTCTGCTCTCTGCGGCTTCCCCATTTCCAGCAAATAAACAAATAAATAAATGCATACATACATAAAGATCCTTCCACCAACTCTTCTGAACCTCAGCCTTAATACAGGAATTGAAATATTCCCAGAGGCACTGGTTCAACAGTAAATAAACAACAGCTGAGACAAACTGCTGGACAGAGTCCAGAGAGCACGGAGCTGCTCCAGGGCTGGAGCCAGCCTGGGAGAGCTGGGGGTGCTCACCTGGACAAGAGAAGGCTCCAGAGCCCCGGGCAGGGCCCAAAGGGGCTCCAGGAGAGCTGCAGAGGGACTGGGGACGAGGCCTGGAGGGACAGGACAAGGGGGTGCCCATGGGCAGGGGCACCTCCCACTGTGCCAGGCTGCTCCAGCCCCAGTGCCCAGCCTGGCCCTGGGCACTGCCAGGGATGCAGGGGCAGCCCCAGCTGCTCTGGCAATGCCAGCCCAGGCAGGAATTCCTCACTGCCAAGATCCCACCTTACCCTGCCCTCTGGCAGTTTCCTGGAGCTCCTGTTCCATCCCCGTGCAGGAGCAGCCAGCCCACCCATCTCTGCCCAAACACTGCCAGCTGCTCCCGGCCCAGCTCATCCCTAAACCCACTCCTGGCAAACATCATTTCAACTCTTCCTTCATCACCTCAGGGTCAGAGCAACAGCAAATTTCTTTTCCTCTGCATGTGGACATTTGGAAAACGATATGCAAATCATGAGATCCCTGGAATGATCCTGGTAACTGGAGAAGCCACCAAGACCAGTTACTAATTTTAAACTCTTGGCCAAGCTCTGGGAATCTTCCACAGGAGCTGATCCAGCACACAACCAGCACCTTGTGCTGCCAGAGCCTGCTCCAAATCTTTTCAAATCTCCATGGAGCTGTGCCAGGGCAGGGACAGGATGGACATCAGGAAAGGCTCTGTTCCAGAGGCCCTGGGCATTGCCCAGGCTCCCCAGGGAACGGGCACAGCCCCAGAGCTCCAGGAGCGTTTGGACAGTGTTTTGGGATGCCCAGGCTGGGATGTTGGGGTGTCTGTGCAGGGCCAGGAGCTGGAGCTGTGATCCCTGTGGGTCCCCTCCTGCCCTGGAGACTCCCTGGTTCTGTGATTCTGGGTACACCACAGGATGGACGTGCAGCTGCTGTGGTTTTCCAGTCAGACACCTAACCCACAGCACGTCCCTCCCCAAGGTCAGGCAGCCCTGGATGAGGAAACAGCCCAGGACGTCCCAGTGCAGCTCCTGATGGCAATGAACTGCCCACACCTGCAAGCAGAGGCACTGCTGTTGCTGCTGTTGTTATTGTTATGGTTACCCCAGCCCAGGGCTCCCTGGGAAGAAGCTGGAGCCTGCAGGGACAGGGAGGGTGCCCAGGTGCCCCGCTGCCGCCTGGTGACTCCCAGGGCAGGGACAGGGTCACTGCCAGCCCTTTCCCACCTCCTGCCACACAGCTCTGCCTGCCTGCCCAGCTGGAAGCCAGCCCTGATCCATCCCCAGACCTGTCAAGCGCTCCCAGGAAAGCAGGCGAGGAGCGGTGCCAGGCTCATACATAACACCCCACTGCCACCTCACAACAATTTACACTCGCCAGTATTTTTATCCCCAAGAAACTGGATCATTTGGGTTATCAACATTTCTCGACTGCACAATTTCACTAAAAAGGACCCAAATTTCCTTGAGAGAGAAGCGAACACTGTCCAGAATTCAGAGCACCCTGTAAATGTCTCAGGTCAGCCCTGACGGGGGCTGCAGGCACATCTCGCAGTCCTCCTCCTGTGCGTGCTGCACAAGGGAGACAAGAAGTCACCATCCTGCAGGAATTCAGCAGGAATTTCCCATGGAAAGGGGGCTCAGGCCTTGGCAGGGGCTGCCCAGGGAGCTTTGGGGTGCCCATCCCTGGAGGCGTCCCAGGAATTCCTGCAGGTGGCATTTGGGGCTCCGGGCTGGGGACAAGGTGGGCACTGGGCACAGCTGGGACTCAGTGATCCCAGAGGGCTTTTCCAGCCCCAGTATTTCTGGGATTCTGGAATTCAGTCTGCCGGGGAAGAGAATCATGAGCTACTCAGTCATTTCAGAGCTCTCTCAACCTCCCTAGGCTCCCACCTCAGACTCCTGAGCAACACACTCTGTCTCTGCTTCCAAGATGGAATAATTCCCATATTCATCTTAACACAGCAAAGACTGAATCCAAGACCTTTGTGCATTTCTCTTCAGAGGAACAGTGGAGGCACCAAGGATGGTGAGAAACTCCAAAGGAGGAAAGGAAATGCTTCCTACACAAACCCTGGAGCTCAAGGCCAGGCTGGATGGGGCTTGGAGCAGCCTGGGACAGTGGGAGGTGTCCCTGCCACGGCAGGGGGGGCACTGGAGGGCTCTGGGTCCTTTCCCACCCACAGCAGTCTGGGATTCCACAATTCCATGATCCCAGCCCCTCTGCTCTCACATTACACCATGCCAGAGCCCATCCCGTGCCAGCCACGAGGAACAGCCAAGGGACAGGACCTGTGGAAGGCTCCCCCCAGGGGCAGCTCTGCAGCTCTGGGACACCCTCCCAGGTGGCAGCACAAAATAAAAACAGCTCCTTTGACATCAGGATTTTACATAGCTCCATTCTCATTCAGCACCTTTCCCTTTGCTCCCTGCCTCTCTCATTTGCTCAATTCTTTTTGGAATCCCTGACTAAAGGCAAAGCAGGACACACCAGTGACCTGGAGGCAGTGATCCCAACTCACTGGGGGTTCATCATTGCTACACACCCCCAGAAGAGGCACTTCAGCTCCCTGAGACATTCCCCGGCCCAAGCGGCTTATTGAAAACCACTGGGATACACTTAAAATTCACAGATAAAATTTCAACCAAAACATTTCACCAGTTTGCCAAGAATCTCCTTTTGTTTTCCCCTTGTGAGCTATGAAGATGAATTTCTTCATTATTCCTTAATATCTGACAAATTACAGAGATCTCTGCATTTGCATTACAAAATTTTGGCACCATTAAGGTTGGAAAAGCCCTCCAAAGCCTCCAGTCCAGGGATGGGGACTGCAAACCTCCCTGGGCACCTGTGCCAGGGCTGCACAGCCCTTCCCAGGAGGAATTTCCCCAAAATCCACCCATCCCCTCCCCTGGCCCGGCCTCAGGCCGTTCCCTCTGCTCCTGTCCCTGTTCCCTGGAGCACAGCCCGACCCCCCCGGCTGTGCCCTCCTGTCAGGAGCTGTGCAGAGCCACAGGGGCCCCTGAGCCTCCTTTGCTCCAGGCTCAGCCCCTGCCCAGCTCCCTCAGCCCCTCCTGGTTCTCCAGACCCTTCCCAGCTCCCTCAGCCCCTCCTGGTTCTCCAGGCCCTTCCCAGCTCCCTCAGCCCCTCCTGGTTCTCCAGGCCCTTCCCAGCTCCCTCAGCCCCTCCTGGTTCTCCAGACCCTTCCCAGCTCCCTCAGCCCCTCCTGGTTCTCCAGACCCTTCCCAGCTCCCTCAGCCCCTCCTGGTTCTCCAGACCCTTCCCAGCTCCCTCAGCCCCTCCTGGGGCTCCAGACCCTTCCCAGCTCCCTCAGCCCCTCCTGGTTCTCCAGGCCCTTCCCAGCTCCCTCAGCCCCTGTCGGGGTTCCAGACCCTTCCCAGCTCCAGGATCTCAGGGCTGCCCCCAGGATCCAGGGGCTCCCAGGGCAGGGCCAGCACAGGGGACAGTCCCTGCCCTGGGGCCGTGCCCACCCCGGGGCTGCCACAGCCCAGGGCCCTTCGGCCTCCTGCCCCCCAGGCCCCCCTGGGCTCGTGTCCAGCCACTGGCACAGCCCCCCCAGGCCCTTTCCCAGCTCTCCAGCCCCCCTGCCCCAGCCCGGAGCGCCCCAGGGGCTTGGGCTGAGCCCAGGGCAGCACCTGGCACCTGGCCGGGCTGAACCTCGCCCTGCTGTCCCCAGCCCCCTGCCAGCTCCCACCTCCCACCCAGCTCAGCACCACCCGAGGTTCCCTGGCCACCAGCAGGAAACCTCAGGCACGGTGGGATGCTGCTCTGCATGGAAAGGGGCTGCGCTGGGCTTTTTCTTTAACAAAAAACTGCCCCTGGCAATGAACCCTTGAAGGCCTCTGTGTTGGACAAATGTACGCCCGAGATAAAGAGCTCCTTCTAGTCCTTCCCGGCCTCTGAAGCTCCCAAAGACAGAGATGGTATCAGGAGTACTTTGTTTTGATCACCAACCTTATCCTCACCCAGTATCTCGTTAAGCAGCCTCCTAATTGCTGCCCTACCCCATGCTAAAGACAGAATTTGCACAGCTTCTTGATTTAAATATTGCTTTTTTCATTAACTGCTCCACACCCAGACACGAAGAAACCGAAACCGCAGCACTTCAAAAGCTGCAGGAAAAAGCTGCAGAAAAGGATCCCAAATGCTCTGGGAAGAGAACGACACAAAAAAGGCCTTTTTTACCAGCTCAGTTGGCACACATGGAGCTCAATACATCCCTAACATTCACCTCTGTGATCTGCTGGGCTCACATCAGCTCTGAGGGCAGAGCAATCTCCCAGTTTGTGATGTGTATTTCAGCAATAATTCAGCAGGATTGGTATTTCCAGCTGCTCCTCTGCGCTGACCCCACGGAAGCAACACCAGTCCCAAGGAACCCCGCAGGGACTCGGGGCTTCCCATTAAACATTAACCTTTGAGTGTGAGATTTGCAACTGCATTTGAATATTAAACCAGCAAAACAAAGTCCTGGGGTGCTTGAAGCGCTGATTTCCATCCCTAGCAGGACTCCAGGCTCCTCCCTCTCGGCCTGCCTGGATCACTTTGATGCTGCTGGGGGCTGGTTACTCTGTCTGCTCTAAGCAACAAGTGACGTTTTCTCCCGGGTCACCCCAGCTCGGCCCCACACAAGTCCCTGCCCATGACCAGACCGGGATCTCCGAGCAGGGTGCTGGTTTGTACTGGGGCGCACGAGCAGCGTTTCACAGAAATCCCACTGTGTCCTTCCGCGGACCTTGGATGTTTTCATCTTCGCTGCCCACACAGACGAAGGCAACGTTACAAAGGACACCTCTTTGTACTCAGACTGAGGGCCAGCATTTGCAAACTGAGATTTCCTGCTGCACCCCATGGGGAGATCAAGGGCTGCCCGTTCCACAGACGCCTATTTGATCAACACACGGCCTCAAGTGAGCCAGTGGAACAACTGCTGCGCTCCTTTCCTGGTCCTTCATCCCAGTTCAAAGCTCCCAAGGTGAGTTTGTGGCTGTACCTCACCAGAACAGCCCAGCCCGTCACACACTGCAGCTCCCACCAGAATGTTCCAATGCTCTTCCACTCAACAGACCCAGAACCGAGGGCCCAGTGAAGCAGAGCCCTCAAACAAGACATTAAATAAATACATTTTCATTTCCTCAAGCTTTCAGGGCATTACAGACACAGTCCATGCAAAGTTTAAGAAGTTTTGCAGTTAAAACTCAAAAGGAGCTCAGAATGGCTGAGGTTGGAAAAGACCATCAAGTCCCAGCTGTGCCCAGTGCACACCTTGTCCCCAGCCCAGAGCCCTGAGTGCCATCTCCAGGAATTCCTTGGACACCTCCAGGGATGGGCACCCCAAAGCTCCCTGGGCAGCCCCTGCCAAGGCCTGAGCCCCCTTTCCATGGGGAAATTCCTCCCTCTTAACCCAATTCCTCAGAATTGGGTAAAACATCTTTCCCAGACCAAGGCACTACCAGGCTGTTCTCCCTGCGTGGCACCACTTAACCTCTATTTATGAGCCAGGCTTCATCCATCATAAAACATCCTGAAAGGAAAACAATCCCTGGGAACTCTCAGACCCACCCTTCGGAGTTCCATGGGTTTTACCTGGACAAAGAAACATCAAAGCTCAACCTGCCCTGGGAATCCCAAACCAGCAGGACACACTCCTGATCTGAGGCCACGGCTTGCTGGGTATTAAACCAGCACTGCTGGGAAAAAATGGGTTTCCTTTGCCATGCAGTGTTAGCAGCAAAAAATAACCAGCTGGATCATCCCCCCAAACTGGCTTCCAACATTGCTGCAGGAACGTCTGAGCAGGGAGGGAGGGCAGGGAAGTGAGGAAGGATGGAGCAGCAGGAAGGGGACAGCATTCCAGCTGACGTGTCCATCCAACTGGGCTTGGAGCACTAATCCAAGGAGTCACTCACACTGTGACTGAATTCCCTCAGTCATAACCAAAACCACTCACAAAACCCATGGAATCTGTAGGGTGAGCATTTCAGAAGACTGAAAGGATGACATTTGTTTTTCCAAGCTTAAGAAAGAATCCTAGAGATTGGATCAACATTGGGAAAACAACTGAACATCCACCTTGCACAAGTGATCGTCAATGGTTCTCCTGGAACGGTTTGGGTGGGGCCTGGAGTCCCTGGGATAGTGAAGGTGTCCCTGCCCTTGGCAGGGGCTTCAAGGCCCCAAACCATCCTGGGATCCTGTGATTCCCCCCAGGACTCTGAATGGGCCAACCCACAGCAATTGCAGCCATCTCCTCAGCAGGAATTGCCCCCACAGCATCACAAGCCTAAACCCAGCAGGGCACTGCTCCTTTCAGCAGGGCCCTGGAGATCCTCCTGCTTCCCCCAGCACTGGCCCTGCTGGTTGGCTGATGGTGATCCCACCTGCTTTTCCCAAAATAACACATTCCTGACCAGGGCACTGACCACAGCTCCAAACAAACTGGGATTACACAACAGGATCTTCCCCACATGGCCAAAGTCTCCCCTGCCCGCCAGGTGATCCCGTCTCACTCCACTGCTCCATGGAAAACTCCAGCACAGATCCAAACCCCAAGGATACACTCGATACTCCTCCTTGCTTTTCCCTTCTAAAACTAAAAATAACTCAACAAGTTTTGTTCGTGGGAACTGCACTGCTTCATTTCAGCATTTGCTTCCAGCTATTTGAGAAAAGAGCACAAAAAAGCTCCAAGAACCCCAGGATCCCTGAGGCTGGAAAAGCCCTCCCAGCCCATGGAGCCCCAGCTGTGCCCAATGCCCACCTTGTCCCCAGCCCAGAGCCCTGAGTGCCATCTCCAGGAATTCCTGGGACATCTCCAGGGATGGGCACTGCAAAGCTCCCTGGGCAGCCCTTGCCAAGGCCTGACCCCCCTTTCCATGGAGAAATTGCTGATGATGCCCGAAATTCACCTGTCAAAAACGAAGTGGCCATTTGTTTTCCTGCAAGACACAATATTCCTCAGCAGAGCTGCTGCTGGAAATGGAGGGCAAAGCAGGAGCAGGGAGGCCATGGACACACTGGATGCCCACACTAACATCACTGCCCTGTACCAGATATTTCATGTGTCAGAACAAAGGGGACAGAAGGGAAGGAAAAACAGAAGGGCTGAAATTGCCTCTTTTGCAAGAGGAAGTTACAGTGTAACAGCCATGAAATTGGGTGTGCAGTCACTGCTGGCACCACATCCCAAACCCCCCACCAACACCTGGAACCCTAAAGGATCTTACAGCTTTTGGAAACTCCTGTGCTGCCTCATCCTTGAGTTTCCAGAGCCCTCAGTCACACAGCAGTCTGGGACCAGCCATAATTAAACAAACTTTCTGTAAAGGAGAAGGAAAAAACTCAGTAAAATATTGATAAACTCCTTCTGAGCTTTGGGTCCTCCCCATGCCAGGCACCAAAGAAGGTGGGGAAACTCTGCCCTCTGCCTGAAGGACCCCAGAGCCCCCCAGTGCCACCCCTGCCATGGCAGGGACACCTCCCACTGTGCCAGGCTGGCCCTGGGCACTGCCAGGGATGCAGGGGCAGCCCCAGCTGCTCTGGGCACCTGTGCCAGGGCCTGCCTGCCTGCTCTCCCAGGCAGGAATTTTTTCCTAATATCCAATCTAAACCAATCCATCCCTGCCCTCTGGCAGTGGGAAGCCATTCCCTGTCCTGCTGATTCAGGGCCCCTCTCTGGCTCTCTTGGATCCCTTCAGACCCTGGAAGGTGCTGCGGGGTCTCCACACGACCTTCCCCTCCGCAGGCTGACCATTCCCAACTCTCCCAGGCTGTCTCTGGATGAAGGTGCTGGGCTCCTCTGGACCTGCTCAGCAGCTCCACATCCTCCTGATGCCAGGAGCAGCAGAGCTGTGCCCCACGCTCCTCGCAGAACTGAAAACCAGCCGTGCTGGGCATGTGCACAACAACAACAACAACAACTTCGCTCTGGTTCAGTGCTTTGGCCCTAGAGAGATCTCCATGGTTCTGAATCCCTCCCTGCTGCCAGCAGCAAACTCACGCACCCGCTGTGAAGAGGGAGAAGGTTCCCCAGGCAGAGCTCAGGGTTTGGACACAGCTAAACCTCAGGGTCTCACTTAGGATGGAAAAGCTGCTGGGGAGCACCCAGCCCAATCTCCTCAGGCTGCCTGACCCAGGTGAGGAGGTCCCTGTCCCTGTTGCAGTCCTGCAGGTGTCCCTGCCCAGGCTGGGTCTCACCTGAGGTGCAGCTATTTATGCTGAGGATGACTGATGCCAGTCACTCACACAGATTCCCTGGGCAGGAGAGGAACGAGTGCTTCTCCAGCACAAGTCAGCTACTTCAGACCCCTGCACAGACAGGGAATGAGCACCTGGCTCCTCCACTGACTAAAAAAGGAACCCTGAACCACTGAACCTCAGAAAGAGGGATTTACATCACAGAGGTGTGAACTCAGGGAGAGGTTCCAGCCCCTGGAAAGCCCAGGCACAGTATGAAACATGCTGGGGAGGGAAATACTTAGAAAGTCATAGAAGGAAAATTAGGATATACCATGGACAGTACAACATTAAACAATGATACAGTAAATCAGGGAATCATAGAATGGTTTGGCTGGGAAGGGACCTTAAAGACCATCTCATTCCAACCATGGCAGGGAACAAGGACTAGGAGAATGCAGAAGAAGTAAATAACAACTGAGCACAAAGAAAAACAATCTTCCAACTGAAAAATAAAAAGGAAACAAGCTGAAGAACTAAGCTGAAAAAACATCCTTTGGTGTTTTCCAATTTGCTAAATGGTGCAGACTGAGCACCCGCTCAGCAGGAAAGGGGTGTCTGGCTCAGGGCTCCCAGGATAACCTGGATATTCCATTCCCTGGGCTGAGCTTGACTTAACCTAACACAGAATTGTGGCTGCTGTCAACACCAGCGCAGCCCCACTGCTGCAACCCCATCACATTCCAGCCCCATATTCCAGCTGCCCAGCAGAACTTCCAGCAGTGGGACTCACGTTCAGTGACACAGCAGTGCACAGTCACGGAATGGCTTGGGTGGGCAGGGACCCCAGAGCCCCCAGTGCCACCCCTGCCATGGCAGGGACACCTCCCACTGTGCCAGGCTGCTCCAGCCCCAGTGCCCAGCCTGGCCCTGGGCACTGCCAGGGATGCAGGGGCAGCCCCAGCTGCTCTGGCAATGCCAGCCCAGGCAGGAATTCCTCATTGCCAAGATGCCATCCATGCCTGCCCTCTGGCAGTGGGAGCCATGCCCTGGGTGCTGTCCCTGCAGGCCTTGGCCCCAGTCCCTCTGCAGCTCTCCTGGAGCCCCTGCAGGCCCTGGAAGAGGCTCGGAGCTCTCCCTGGTTCCTTCTCCTCTCCAGGTGAACCATTCCCAGCCCTCCTGGCCTGGCTGCAGAGCAGAGGGGCTCCAGCACCCCCATGGCCTCTCTGGGCTCACTCCAGCAGCTCCAGGTCCCTCTGCTGTCAGGAGCTGCCGGCTCTCAGAGGCAGCAGCAGGAGTTCCCAGGAAGGGGAGGTGTCTGAGTCCCGCATGGCCACACCAGGAACATGTTGCACCACGATGCTGCCAGCGCCATCCAACCACGCCCTGGTGAAATCCCAGGGCAGCCCTGGCCCTGTCACTGTGCTCCTTCCTGGGTCCCAGGTGCCCGCGCTGTCCCTGGTGCCAGCGCTGCCGTGCCGCTCCAGCTGCGGAGCTCCCGGTGCTGGCCCCGTGCCCGCGGCTGTGCCGCTGCCATCCCGCACGGACGCGGTGCCAGCACAGGGCAGCCTGGCCTTCTGCCCGCTCCTGGCACAGGGCAACCCTGCCCTTCGTCCTCTGCCTCGGGGACACGGGGACAGTTTGCAACCTGTGAGCTCACAGGCTCAATTATCCTTCTCAAAGAAAAGAAATCCATCTTAACATAAAAGAATTCAATTAAACGGCGTCCCGGGGGATCTGCCGAGGGAAGAGAACACAAATAAACAGCTAAGGAAACACAACCTTCTCATCCCAGCCCGCTGCACAGCCAAGCAAGGAGCTGGAACGAGCTGCAGGCTGTGCAGGGCTACGGGAACGGAAGGGAAGGAAGAGACTGCCACATGGAAGAAAACCCCAAATGTGACAGCAGAGCCAGCGGTGTGTTCTCTGAGGTGTGACAGAACTCAGTTCTCACAGGGAACCGAAGGCAAAACTGAAACTGAAGCAGCTTCTTGTGTTCTATTTCCTTCTTCCTTCCTGTGGCTGCAGCAGCCAGACCATCCCCACTCCTGCAGGTCTGTGCCTCTCCCAGTGCCAGGCTCTGCTCTGCTGCCCTGCTCCGAAAGCTGCTCAGGGAAATCAGAATCAAAGTGACTCCGGAGTCATCAGTGTCACTCCAGGCCACAGAGCTCTGAGCAGCAGCAAAGTGCAGGACTGAAATCCCAGTGCAACCCCCGGTTCCCAGCACAGGCACCCTGAAGTGCAGCAGGGGCACTGCCAGGCCCACACAAAGCCCGGACTGGGCAGTCCAGAGGTCTGGGAAGTTCCACCTGGTTCCAGCTCAGGCCCAGCTCCCTTCACAGGCGACCTGGATGCAGCCTGAGGGGACACCAGGGAAGGGAAGATGGTACACAACCGGGAGGAGCTGCTGCCTCCCCTAAGGCACAGAGGCCCGGCAGAGACCGGGACACATGCGAGGGCTGGCAATCACCAGCACTGGGAGCTTTAACACAGGCAGGTGCTGGGTTCTGCAGCTGGACCGGGGCAGCCCTGGATGGGGAGGCTGGAGAGCAGCTCTGGAAAGGGACCTGGTGCTGGTAGATGGCAAGGGGGACCTGAGCCAGCTGGGCCCTGGTGCCAGGAGGGACATCCCTGTCTCAGGGGGCATCGGGGACAGCAGCAAGGCAGGGGATTGTCCTGCTCTGCACTGGGGAGGCCTCGCCTCCACTCCTGGGATTGGGCACCTCAATACACAAAACAACTAAAGCTCCTGGGGAGCATCCAAAGGAGGGACATGGGGATGGGGAAGGGTCTGGAGGGGCCACACGAGGAGCAGCTGAGGGCACTTGGAATGTCCAGCTGGAGGAGACTGAGCTCAGACCTCCCCAGGGGCTGCAGCCTCATCCCCAGGGGCAGCTCTGATCTCTGCTCCCTGAGAGCAGGGACAGAACCCAGGGAATGGCTGGAGCTGTGCCAGGGAGGGTCAGGCTGGAAAGCAGGAAAGGTTCTGCCCCAGAGGGTGCTGGGCACTGCCCAGGCTCCCTGGGGAATGGGCACGGCCCCGGGGCTGCCGGAGCTCCCCTCCCTGGGACTGCTGGGGTGTCTGTGCAGGGCCAGGAGCTGGATCTGTGATCCCCGTGCTCCCTTCCAGCTCAGCAGATTCTGTGGAAAGCTGTGCCAGAGAAGCTTTTCACTGTGCCCCGGGCAGGGAAGAGCTCTGAGCTCTGCCTGCCCCCGGTGACTCCCTGCCCTTTGCCATTTCACCAGAAGGCTTTCTCCTCACGCCTTCCAGCTTCCCCTCCTGCCCAGACGATCCCCGTGTCCTCAGGCACCCAGGCCGACTCCAGGGGAAGGAATGGGGTGTGTGGGTACCGTGACACCGGGGACAGCCACCCCAGAGCTCCCGGCTCTCAGGTAACAAGTGGACACAGCAAAGAGAGACTGAGAAGGACAAGGAGGAGCAATCCCGGCCCAGCAGCTGCAGAGCTGCCAGCTCAGGCTGAGGAGCTGCACTTCCTCCTGACAGCACCTCACCCTCGCTGCGGTGACAGCCCCCGGTCACGGCTCAGTGCCACGTGGGGTTTGGCTTAAAGGCGCCCCTGACAAAAATGACAATTCTGGTCAGGCTTCAGGCCCTGCAGACGTTTATTACTGTCAACCTCGAGGTGCCTCTGCTCCATCTGGGACTAACAGGCACTAAGAAACACAAAGATGGAACTTCCCACTTCCACACCTCATCCAACATCAATATGTGTGGCACTCAAATTCCACCTAAATCTGAGCCTTTTTTGTGTGATATTTTCAGGCTTGGCTGCAAAAGCTTCATTTCCTGAGATAACTGATATTTATTTGCCCAAGTTTCCCTCCAAACCAGAGTTAAGGTGCAGGTAAAAATAGTCCAGGCAGTGATAGTAATGTCAATATTGGTTATTGCAGTGCTGGCAGCTGGGTAGGATCAAAACAAGGAGCAGGGAAGTCCATCAGGAGTGAGGGGAGGATGGTGGGAGGAACAGGGAGCAGAGAGGGAAAAAGAAAAGCTCAAGTAGAGAAACACAGCAGCAGCCAGGAAAGACAACACACTCCTGCTTCCAATAATATTGAATCAAAGGAGACACTTAAGAGCCTTTGTTGCTACTCCTGGTCACACAGAGGCCACATTCCTTCCCGGAGCCTTCCATAAACCCCGACATCTGTGGATTTTCCATGAAAAGGAGGCAAAACCACCGCAGCCCATAAACGTAACTGGGAGCAGGGCAGTGTTCCCTACAGATAGGGCCAGGAGTGAGGGACTGCTGCTCCCGGCCGAGGCTCCGTGTCTGACAGCCCGGCCTGAGCACTGCCGCCACTCATTAACTCACTCTATTAACTCCTCAATTAGTTCTTCAGGAATTCTGCACCCAGCTAAACAAGACCTCCCACAAACCTTCCTCCCTGTAAAGTTCTCTGAAGTTCTGTCAACCTGGCACAGGCTCCCCAGGGAATGGGCACGGCCCCGGGGCTGCCAGAGCTCCAGGAGCACCTGGACACTCCCAGGGATGCACAGGGTGGGGTTTGGGGGGGCCCGGGCAGGGCCAGGAGCTGGACTGGATGATCCCTGTGGGTCCTTTCCAACTCGGATATTCCTTGATCCTATGATTGAAGCACCCAGCTCCTCCTTTGCTCTCAGCTCGCCGACCTCACCCGTTTCTCCCGCACCATTTGCACCCAAATTTCCCAGTTATTCTTGTTCTACTCCTGTTCCAAACCCAAGATTTACTCCAACAAGAGACTCTCCTATTTCCTGGCATTCCAGTTTGCCCATTTTTACGGCTGAGCTGCAGCTCCTGCCCTTCAGGCACTCTGACTCGCAGCCCCTGTTAAACCATCCTGCTGGATGACATCCACAGTCATGATCCCGAGCACAGAACCCAGGGCTGCTCCACCTGCACCCTGGCTGTCAGCACGGAGAGAGGAGAGCTCATCCCTCTGTTCCCAGCCCCGGGCTCTCTCCAGACTCTGCTGAGCAGGGACAGGACCCAGGGAACAGCTGGAGCTGTGCCAGGGCAGGGATAGCATGGCCACCAGGAAAGGCTCTGTTCCAAAGGCCCTGGGCACTGCCCAGGCTCCCCAGGGAACGGGCACAGCCCAGAGCTCCAGGAGCGTTTGGACAGTGTTCCAGGGATGCCCAGGCTGGAATGTTGGGGTGTCTGTGCAGGGCCAGGAGCTGGAGCTGTGATCCCTGGGGGCCCTTCCCACTCAGGAGATTCCATGGTTCTGGGATGCTGGAATTCCTCTATACCACTGCTGGACTCAGGGAAGAAAAGTTTTGGGTCCCCTTTGTCACCAGAAAACTCAGGGGAGACCTCAAACGAAGCAATCCCTGCACAGAGCATGGAAAAGCACCACAGGAAATACTGGGATATCTCCCTAGCAAAGAGGAAAGGAAGCACTAACAAACCAACACCCCCTTCTTGCTCAGGATCTGACTGTGGGGGACAGCAGGGATGGGATTCCCCCAGCTGTCTCCCAGTCCAACCAGGAAGCTGTGATCAGGACCAGGGGATCCCCTCTGGAACACAGCTGGGCCCCCCAGCCCCCTGTTCCCCAGGGAAGCTCTGCCAACAGGGGCCTGGAGCTTCCCAAAAATCCTGCAAGCCCACAGAGCACTTTTCTCCTGGTAACAAACCCCCGAGCAGCAGCTCTCACACAGTGCTGCCTCGTCGTTATTATTTTTGACAGTTTCCAATTTGTGAAGTCAGAAATCCACCCTGTCCCTCCCACAGCACACGCAGAGCTCCTGGAACACCAGGCTGAGCAGGAGATGCTCCACAGCTCCTGCATCCCACAACAAACCTTCCCCCAGCGAGAGGTTCTGCAGGAACCTTTCCGGCACCACCTGCCCGACAGGCGCCTGCTGCTGCACCGCCAATCTGTCCCCACGGCCAGCCAGGACCTCGTCCCACATCCTTGGATTTCAACGTTAATCCAAAGGAAGTACAGAAAGCACCAGGAGTATCAGTGTACACACAGAGAACAAGCCTTGGTTTCAGACCAGCTTGTTCCTACCCAGCCCTCAGCACCTTCCGCCGAGCAAATGTCACCCAGGCCAGCCCAGGCCATGATGTGCTCCCACTGACAGCCCAAAATTTAACTTTGCTTCCCATGAGATCACCATCGGTTGCCATGGAAATCCCTATACTACCATCCACCAAGGGTTTTTTTTACCACTGAAGTATTTTGGCAGCATGTTCGCTTTTAAGTGTCAGAGTAATAAGAGAAAACATAAATGTTTTTTCTCTCATCAGGCTTTAAACAGAGCTTTATAACCCAAATCTGCTCCTAAGAGCTTGGTTCAAACCTGTGGGGCTGGGCAGGACTGGAATCACCACCTTCTCCTTTCTGAGACACAAAATAAACAATGAAAACAACCTTTAAGTTTTTAAAACATTAATTTCCAAGTGAGGGATCAAGCGAGGAAAAATCTCTTAGGCCCCTCCAAGTTCTCTCAGTTTCTCTTTTTCACTTCCTAGTTTGGTTTTTTTTTTTAGCTGGTGCAAAACAAGGCCCTCAAATTCAGCAGGGCCCTCCCAGCCTCTGCCAGGAGCCGCTTTCCTGTCAGACCAATCTTGTGGTGATTCCAGCGGGGCCTCCACTCCTACCCCGGTTTCTGGTCGTTAATAAAACCAGCACGGTGACATTTACGGCCAAACTCTGCACCCTGAGGTGGGCAGGTCCCCAGGAGGGTGACACCCGTGGGAGGCTGAGCCCCCTCCTGTGACCCCCGGGAGGGACCTGACCCCTGGAAGGGACCAGATCCTCTGGAGAGCAATCCTGACCACTGATCCCTGTCCTCTCACCCCCGGGAGGGACCTGACCCCCGGGAACAGGACCAGAACCCCGGAGGACAGGCCAGACTCTCGGGAAGGCGACCAGGCCCCCGCAAAGGGGAGCAGACCCCTGGGAAGGGGAGCAGAGCCCTGGGAGGGGGATCTGACCCGCCAGAAGGGGACCAGACAGCCGACAGGGACTTGACCCATGGGAGGGGAACCACACCCCAGGAAGGGGGACCCTCCGAAGGGTGATCTGACCCCCGGAAGGGACCTGACCTCCGGGACTGACCTGACTCCCAGGAGGGGGCCAAGAACCTCGAGAGGGGGACCTGAGCCTCGGGAAAGGGACCAGACCCGCAGGCGGGTGATGTGACCCTCGGGCAGGGGACCCCCGGCAGGTGAGCAGACCCTCGGGAGGGCGCGCCGAGCCCCAGGAGGGGGATCTGAGTCGCAGGAAGGGTGACCTGACCCCTGACCTTGCCACCGCCACCACTCCCGACAGCTCCGGCCACTCCCGGGCGGCCAGGTGAGCTCCAGGACCACCTGGAGGCCGCGGCCCCAGCCCCCAGCCCCGCCAGCCCGCCCCGCGCGCACCAAAACACGGCAAAAGGAAACTGTCACGCGCAGAGCAGGCGGATTTAACCCAGATCCGCACGGAACGAGGCGGCGGGACCACGGCCCAGCCCCGGACAGCGGCTCGGCGGGGCAGGTTTTTAACCCCCCAAACGGTGCCGAACCCCAGGAGCGCGGGGGGCGGCTCCGGGAGGCCGGAGCGGAGCCGGGGGGGCGGCGGGGCCCAGTCCGCGGCGCCGGGCCCAGCCCCGACCCTGGCCCCGCGAGGGCGGCGGTGACAGCCGGGTCTCACCTGCGGGTGCCGGGCTGCCCTCGGGCGCTGCCGGGCCGGGCTGCGGGCCGGGCCCGCGGGCTGGGCCGGCCGGGGCTGCGCGGGCAGCGGCGGCGGAGCGGCGGCGGCGGCGGCTCCAAAATGGCGGCGGCGCCGCGGCTCCCTCAGGGCGGGGGAGAGGGGCGGGGCCGATGGAGAGGGGCGTGGTCTTGGTGGGCGTGGTCGCTGGTGGGCGGTGCTATCGGAGGCAGGCGTGGCTGGGGCGGGACCGCGGGGACAGGGATGGGGACGGGGGACGGGAATGAGCGCATGGAGATGGGGACACGGGGATGGCGACACGGACATAAGGACACGGGGACGGGGGCAGGGATGGGGATGAGGACAGGGGGACGGGAATTGTCCATGAGCGCATGGAGATGGGGACACGGACATAAGGACACGGGGATGGGGGCAGAGATGGGCACGGGGATGGCGACACGGACATGGGGACACGGACATCGCAGGACGGGGATAGGGGTTGTGGGACGGGGATCGCGACTCGGGACGGGAACGGTGGGACGGGACGGGGGGACAGGGACGGGAATGGGGATGGTGGGACGGAATGGGGACGAGGACAGGGGGACGAGGATGGGGACATGCGGACGGGTATGGGGATGGGGGGACAGGGGCGGGGATGGGATGGGGTCGACATTGGAACGGGGATGGGGGACAGGAAAGGGGACATGGGAAGACAGGGACGGGAATGAGGATAAGGGGACGGAGACTCGGGGGCGGAGATGGAGACACGGGGGCGGGGACTGGGGACAGGGAGATGGTGGGACGGGGACACTGGGATGGCGATGGGGACACGGGGACAGGGGGTCAGGGATGGTGGGGCGAGGGCGGGGACAGGGGAACGGTGTGGCGGCCCCAGCCCCGGGGACAGGGGCGAGGGGACAGTGACAGCCCCCCCCGGGGTGGGCGAGCTGCGGCTCCCGGGGGTGGTCACGGCCTCGGGGGGAGCAGGAGGAGCACGAGGACAGGACCCCGCGGCTGGGGGGACACGGGGACAGCGGGAGCCCTTCCGCGGCCTTCAGGCGGCCCCAGCATTACTGCAAGGGGGGACCCCAGAGATGGGGGTCAGGGGACTGCGGTGGGGACAGGGTCCACCGTGTCCAGGGATGTGGGGTGAGCACGGAGAAGGGAAGGGAGAAGGGAGACAGAGGGAGCAGGAGCCAGGCTGGGAGCAGGGATCTCTGAGTCATGCTGGCAGCCTGGGCTCCTGGATCCGCTGTCGCCGTGCCCGGATTTGTCTTTGTCTCGTGGATAAACTGCTTTCCAAGTGCCAGCATCCTCCAGGAACCAGCAGGAAGCCATCCAATCCTTCATTCCAAAGTGAATTCCTGCCATGAGATTTACCACTAAGCTGCTCCGTGCCGCTCTCGCCGAGGCCTTGACCCTGCACAGATTCCTGCACGTGGTTAAAGTTTACAGGGAAAACGTGGCCTTTGCCATGGGAAAAGAGGGATGGTTTTGTACTGCCCTGCTGGCAGGGGGCACGGAATCACGGGATCCTGGAATGGTTGGGGCTGGGAGGGAGCTTAAGGCTCATCCCATGTCACCCCCTGCCACAGGCTGGGCTTTGGCCATGGGACTGCTGCCACAGAAATGCCACTAGAAGCGTCCCCCATGACTGAGCGGATAAAATTCCTCATTTATGGACGCTTTTCCAGTGTGAGGGCTGCAAGGGAAGGACTCCTAGAATTTATACGACACCCAGTGTGGTAATTAGCACGTTGGTGGCCATTAATGCGGGAAAAAATAGCACAACCTCAGGAGTTTCACTTCCCTGTTTCGTCTCTTGGAGGGAAATGGGCTTATAAAGCATTTTTTGTGGCTTACTGTGACTTCTGGGGACAGGACGAAACCATCCAAGTAAATTCCCAAACCTCCAGCTGATTTCTAGAGTTCCAACCTTGGAACAGCCTCCTTCGTCTCTGCTGCAGCCCTCTGGAACACGCTAAGACAGAGCTGAACTCTGGGCTTGGCAGCAGCAGGGCCAGGAGCTGCCAGCTCCCCTCTCCCAGCAGGGCCAGGGACAGACAGCCCAGGCCATGGTTCTGTGCCCTGCTTGTGGCACAGGGCACTGCATCCCACTGGGAACAACGGCTGGAATGTCCTCAGCACCGACACGAGGGGCTGGACCAGGCTGGACACCGGGGCTGGGAGCAGCCTGGACTCACGGAAGGTGTCCCTGTCCCTGGCAGGGGTGGCACTGGGTGGCACTGGGGACCCCCTCACTCCAAACCGTTGCAGGATTCCCTGGTGCTCCGTGTGAGGGCAGCCCCTCAGCACAAGGAGCGCTCTGGCTGCAGAGCCCCCAGCTCTGGAGCAGGGAGTGGAGCTGAGCCTGAGCAGGATTCCCAGCGGGAGCGGGCACACGCTGCAGGGTGGGAGGCTGCAGGCCCAGAATAGGCTGTGGATGATGAAGAATTCTGGGATCTATTCTTGGCTCAGGATTGAGGCGTGATCTGGTGCCTCCAGCAGGCATCAGAACAGGATCTCCCAGCGCCAGTTTGACATTAATCTGAGCGGCCCTGCAGGGAGGAGGGGACGAGCTCTCCTCGCTTCTCCCGCAGCCACAGACTCTGCCGAGCACCCAGCGCTGCTCTGGGAGCTTTTCCAAACCCTGGCGTTTTTCTCTCGCTGCCTTTTGGGCCGAGTGACCGGGCCTGCTTCAACTCCCACGGCTCCGAGTGCCCGAGCACAAACAGCCCGAGGAGCAGCTCACATTCCTTGGCCTGCGGCACCCCGCAGGTCCCCGGGGCTGCAGGGAATGTTCCTCGCTGCTCCGGGGAACATTATCCCGCCCGGCAGCGCGGGAGCGCAGGCGGCCCGGGCAGCGGCTCCTGCGGGGCCGGGGCGCACGGGTAATTATAGCCGGCAGGGTTGGGCAATGTTGTGTTTGCCGGGTTGCCGGGGAGATGAGCAGCGGCCCCAGCGCTGCCCCGGCCGCTCCGCGCTCGGCACCAGCGCCTGCGCTTGCAGGGCTGCACCGCCGACCTTCCCAAATATGGTCCAGCAGCAGCCGGAGCTCCCCGGCTCAGGCCGGGCTCGGGGACCAGCCCGCTCCTGCCATGGCACCCTCAGCAGCCTCTCCTGAGAGCACCGAACTCAGCCCTGCGGGGAAATGCCGCTCCGCAGCCTCCCCTGGCCGGAACCAGCGCCCCTGGGCTGGGCAGAGCCCGAGCCCCGCAGGGCTCCAGCCGGGAGGCACCCAGAGGAGCCGGGCAGAGGAGTCCTGAGGGCTCGGGGGGTTCAACAACAGGAAACCAAAACTGCTCTGGGGCAGGTCCCAGGTCATGGAAACCTCCTGTGGAGCCAGGCTGGGAGAGCTGGGGCTGCTCACCTGGAGGGGAGAAGGAGCCAGGGAGAGCCCAGAGCCCCTGGCAGGGCCTGCAGGGGCTCCAGGAGAGCTGCAGAGGGACTGGGGCCAAGGCCTGCAGGGACAGCACCCAGGGAATGGCTCCCACTGCCAGAGGGCAGGCATGGATGGCATCTTGGCAATGAGGAATTCCTGCCTGGGCTGGCATTGCCAGAGCAGCTGGGGCTGCCCCTGCATCCCTGGCAGTGCCCAAGGCCAGGCTGGGCACTGGGGCTGGAGCAGCCTGGCACAGTGGGAGGTGTCCCTGCCATGGCAGGGGTGGCACTGGGGGGCTCTGGGGTCCCTTCCCACCCAGCCCATCCCAGGATTCCCTGATTCTGTGATTCCAACTCTGCCTGTCCTGCCTGGTGGCTCTGGGAAATTCTCTGTGAAGGAATGGGCATGCTGGGTGTGACCTTCTGCCCCTGACAGTTCCCTGCTCAGGGACAGGGCTCTGCTCCCATTCTAATGGAAAACCTCCAGCCCTCACTTTTATACTTCTCAGATGTTCTAAGCACTTTTATTGCCCTTTTCATTCACAGTTAATTTTCTTCTGCTTGGCCAGGAGGGAATGTTTGTGTGGCTGCAGTGAAATCAGCTATGGGAGACCCCTGGGACAAGATTAAAACTGATTTTTATTGCGGGACAAAGAGTTACTGAGGAAAAAATGTCCAATATTTTTAATTAATATTTTCCTTATCTTTTCCTCCTGTCCCTTGTGTGGCAAGAATCAGCTCCAAGTGTGGCAAGTGTACATGCAGTGTTGCAGGCTTTATTACAAGCCTGTAATAAATCATAATCAGCATTAATTAGCAGTTCGTGGGACAGGGCAGTGTTTAAGGGCAGCTCCTCTGCTCCCTGACCAGGGGAGTTTGACGGGGCAGGGCAGGCGGGGCAAGGACATTAAAGGGCTGAAACTGAATAAACAGCATGGGGGGGCAAAGAAGTGCCAAAAATAAAAAGCCAAACCCACGGGGGCGATGCTGCTGTGGGAGCTCGGCAGCCTGGCCATGGGATTCCTGTGGAAAACAGCTCCTGCCAGGAGCTGCTGTGACACCGCACACTGGGGGTGCCTGGGGGACACTCGGGGTCACTCGGACACCTCTGGGCACTCTGGAATCATGGAATGGTTTAGCTGGAAGGGACCTCAAAGCCCACCCGGTCCCGTGGGCAGGGACACTGTCCCAGGGTGCTCCAAGCCCTGTCCCACCTGGCCTTGGGCACTGCCAGGGTGGAATGGTTCCTTCTCACAGTCTCTTTACACTGCACCTACTCCTCCTCTGCTCCGGGCCTGGGCCTGGCTGTAAATAACCCCGCAAAGTGCCTGGGTGCTCCTCAGCAAACCTGCCACAGATCTGTGATTTATCCCCGGTATTTCCCATTTCCCAGATGTCCCCGAGCAGGAAGCAGCTCGTGCGCTGTATTCACGTGCCTGGAATCCCACAGAAATCACGGTAACTAACAATCCCGGGTCAGCCTTTGCCCTCTGCCTTGGAACACCCCCGTGCCAGCTCTGCCCACACCCCAGGGCATCTCCCGGCCCCGGGGCTCCCCGGTGCATCCTCATTCCCGGGGAAAACTGCTCCTGAAGGAATCTAATTCATTTTCTCACCTTTGTAAACGCAACTCAGGCGTCAGGTAACTTGTACAATAGGAGTCGCTCAATAAAAGAACTCTCTCTCAAGCGAAAGTCAACTTTCAGCTGGGCCAGCTCAGGTCACACAACGAACTGTGCGTTAGGCGGGTGCAGAGTGTGAGTTACACCGGGGCGGGTCTGTGCAACTTCTCCCGTAAAAGAGATGTCATTTTTTACCCCTTCGCGAGCTTGCTTTGCGGAAATCTCCTCCTCACGCCCGGCACGGAATAAACTGCGTCTTTTCTAAACGGCGTTTGGAGCGCTCCTAAAACCGGCCCCACGGGACGGGCCCGGGGGCTGCGAACGGGGGCTCGGGGTGAGCTCAGACCGGGCACAGCCGGGGGCCGGGGAGGCTCAGACTGGGCACAGCCGGGGGTCCGACAGGCCCCGGCCGGCACACACGGGGGCCGAGCGCCGAAGC
This sequence comes from Emberiza elegans, assembly GCA_024865655.1. NCBI lineage: Eukaryota > Metazoa > Chordata > Aves > Passeriformes > Fringillidae > Emberiza > Emberiza elegans. The sequence goes on from JALJVW010001137.1 coordinate 5,258,693, forward strand.
CGCCGCGGGTTCAATAGACCCCAAGCCCCGCGGAGCCCTCACGCCGCCGCCATGACACCCGCACAGCCCCGCCCGCGGCGCTCTGCGCGCCCGCTCCCGTCTCGATGGTCTCGGGACCTCCCGGCCGGCAGGGGGCGCGGCGCGTTGGGGCGGGGGCGCGTTGGGGCGGGGTCCTCCCCGCCGCCAGGGGGCGCGGCGGGGCGGGGCGGGGCGCGTTGGGGCGGGGTCCTCCCGGCCGCCAGGGGCGCGGCGCGGCGCGGCGGGCGGGGGCGCGTTGGGGCGGGGTCCTCCCCGCCGGCGGGGGCGCGGCGCGGGCGGGGCGGGCCGCGCGCGGGCGGCGCCGCCATGGACGCGCTGAGCCGGGCCGGGCCGCGGCCCCGCCGCGCGCCGCCGCCGCCGCCTCCCCGCTGCCCTGGGGCCGCTTCGCCGCATGGATCGACTGCGTGTGCGTGGTGACCTTCGATCTGGAGCTGGGACAGGCCATGGAGGTGCGCCACGGCAGCACGGGCACACCGCCTCGGGGAGCGGGGGGACGCGGCCGTCAGGGAGCCGGGATGGAGAGGAGGGGAGCGGGAATGGGGAGGTGGAGCGGGGAATCGGGGATGGGGCTGAGGGGCGGGCATGGAGAATGCGGAGGTGACAAGGGCAGTCAGGGACTGGGGGTGTGGAGGGAGCAGGGATGGGGAGAGAGGGAATCGGGGATGGCGGAGTGGAAAGGGAATTAAGGATGGGGACGGAGGGGATTGGGAACGGAGAGCGAAAAGCGGGATCCGGAATGGAGAGGGAAAACCGGGATTAGGAATGGACAGGAAAAACGGGATAAGGAATGGACAGGGGAAAGCGAGATTAGGAATGGAGAGGGGAAAGTGGGATTAGGAATGGACAGGAAAAGCGGGATAAGGAATGGAGAGGGAAAAGCGGGATAAGGAATGGAGAGGGAAAAGCGGGATCAGGAATGGAGAGGGAAAAGCGGGATCAGGAATGACAGGGAAAAGCGGGATCAGGAATGGACAGGAAAAGCGGGATCAGGAATGACAGGGAAAGCGGGATCCGGAATGGAGAGGGAAAAGCGGGATAAGGAATGGACAGGAAAAGCGGGATAAGGAATGGAGAGGGAAAAGCGGGATAAGGAATGACAGGGAAAAGCGGGATCAGGAATGGACAGGGGAAAGCGAGATTAGGAATGGAGAGGAAAAAGCGGGATCAGGAATGGAGAGGGGAAAGTGGGATCCGGATTGGAGAGCGAAAAGCGGGATCCGGAATGGAGAGGGAAAAGCGGGATTAGGAATGGACAGGAAAAGCGGGATCAGGAATGGAGAGGAAAAGCGGGATCAGGAATGGAGAGGGGAAAGCGGGATCAGGAATGGAGAGGGGAAAGCGGGATCAGGAATGGAGAGGGATCAGGAATGGAGAGGAAAAGCGGGATCAGGAATGGAGAGGGGAAAGCGGGATCCGGAATGGAGAGGGAAAAGCGGGATCCGGAATGGAGAGGGAAAAGCGGGATCAGGAATGGAGAGGGAAAAGCGGGATCAGGAATGGAGAGGGAAAAGCGGGATCAGGAATGGAGAGGGAAAAGCGGGATCAGGAATGGAGAGGGGAAAGCGGGATCGCGGCTGGGGGTGTGGACAGGGGGGTCAGGGGGGGGGCTGGGGTGGGGGCACGAACAGAGAGGAGAGCGGAGCCCGAGCAGAGACTGGGGGTGAGAGGGATCTTTGTGGGGTGGGGGTGCACAGGGCAGCATCCAAGAGACCCTTGTGGATCCTCTTCATGGAATAAAGCCTGCCCAGGGTGACACGTCCCATGGAGCCAGGCTGGGAGGGAAGGAAATGTTTACATGGAGGAGGGAAGGATCCAGGGAGAGCTCAGAGCCCCTGGCAGGGCCTGCAGGGGCTCCAGGAGAGCTGCAGAGGGACTGGGGCCAAGGCCTGCAGGGACAGCACCCAGGGAATGGCTCCCACTGCCAGAGGGCAGGCATGGATGGCATCTTGGCAATGAGGAATTCCTGGCTGGGCTGGCATTGCCAGAGCAGCTGGGGCTGCCCCTGCATCCCTGGCAGTGCCCAGGGCCAGGCTGGGCACTGGGGCTGGAGCAGCCTGGCACAGTGGGAGGTGTCCCTGCCATGGCAGGGGTGGCACTGGGGGGGCTCTGGGGTCCCTTCCCACCCAGCCCATCCAGGATTCCAAAGGCACACATTGCCAGCAGGGCAGGGAGGTGTCCGTGCAGGATTCCCAGGGAAGGGAAGTTCCCCGGCTGGGTTGGAGCAGGGCTGAGCCCCGTGTGGGGCCCGAGGGGTGGGATTGGGACGGGAAGGGCTGGACAGTTGTTCCCAGTTCCCTGGAACGCCCAGTGCTGGTCCTGCAGGAGGGTTTTGGGGGGGCTGTGAGGAAAGCAGGGAACTGTGGATTTGTCTCAGCCTGAGGCATCACCTCGAATTCCTTCTTCTCATGTGGTTGTGGGAGTCACTCCTTGCTCTGCCCTTTTTAGGGAGATTGATCTGGTTTTCAGATAATTCAGCCTTCCCAGTTTTAGATGCTGGAGCTTCCAAAAGGAATGGGAAAGCAGGAGGAAGCAACTCCACCTTTTTGCCTCTCCCTTGCCTTGAACACTTGATTGTTTCTTTCCCTGAAGCCTCAAAGTGAATAAAAAAGTCTCCTCCAGACCCAAGTTTCACCTGTTTGATCATTTTTCCTGCAAAACCAGGCTGAAATACCCCAAGAAAGGGAGGAATACCGGGATGATAATTAGCATAGCAAATTCAACACTTTGTAGTTGTGTTTTGATGTGCAAAGGTGGGTTCTCACCTGTCTGCCTTTGTGGATGAGGGATGCAGGAATGTTGTTTGTTCATCCCTGGAAAGGAATTTTCGTTCTTTTCCTCCCTTTGCCTGCATAAGTTTCAATGGGAAAATGTTCCTTCTGTGGCAGAAATGACTCGGGGAAGCTGGGAACGTCAGTGGGGATGGCACAGCCCCACTGCCCCCCTTCCTTTGGAAGGATTTCTGTCCCAGAGGGAAGGGAAGGGGCAGGGATGAGACATGGGGAGGGAAGCCAGGAAGAGGGGAAGCTGGGGGGGCTCTGGGGGTGCCAATTTCGGGGGTCTGGCCATACAAACCCAGGCGGTCTCTGTGGGTACAAACCTGGAGGGTCTCTGGGAGATTCAGAAATCCAGAAGACTCTGAGGGAGAGCCCAAAGATCCTGGAATTCAGCTATTCCCACTGCTTCCATGGACAGTGGAGAAGCTGTTGGAAAGCAGAACCCAAATCAAGGCAGGAATCAAATGGAACTCCTGTTTCTGGCCCCTCCACCTCCAGATAACCAAAGAAACACTTTAGGATGTGATTGAAGCCCTTTTGGGCTGCTCTGGAGACATCCAGGGACTTCTACACATCCTAATTCCCTTTTCATTTGCCTTTTTTTGGCTTCTGAAAAGTTACAGTGACTCTGATTCCTTTTGGCTTGGATTTGAGATTTTGAACTTTTGGACATTTGGTGATTTCCCTGCACCCCAAACAGAGAAACACCGGAGTTAAAGGGAAGGGGAAGCAGAGATGAGGGATAAGGTTGGAAAGGACCTCTGAGACCATCAATTCCAGCCCTGGAGATTAGAGCCTGATTTTCCAACTGTTCTCTGGCAAAGCTCCCCAAAATCCAGCAGGAGAAGCAGAACCCCTGTCCCAGCTCCTGCTGGGAATTAGGCAGCAAATGTTGAGGAAAGCACAGTTCTGGGATTCACAGACCCTGATGGACCAGGATCAGCTGTCCAGGGCTCCCTGGCCACGATTCCCGGGGAATTAACAGGATAAATGCTGGGCTGGGGTTCGTTAGTCCCAGGCACAGGGATGTGCGGGGGCTCCTGGCACAGGACAGGGGAGCAGGGAGGTCATGGATGCCCTGGGACAGCCCCAGCCCTCCCTCTCCCCGCTGGGCTCCCTGCAGCCGCTCAGGATCGTTTTGCCTCGGCGGTTTGGTGGCTTTTCTCTCTGTGCCCAGCTCTCAGCAGGGCTCACAGCGGCGCTGCTCATTGGGAATTTGGCCGGCTCGGCGAGGGATCCGCGGGAATTGTCGGAGCTGGGTGAACTTCCAGCCCCTGGCACGGGGCCACCCGGGCTATTTATGGCCTGGAGAGGAGAGGCAGGGCTGAGGGAGCTCCTGGCTGCAGCAGCAGCCGGTTCTGGAGCGCAGCTCCCCGGGCTGACCCGGGAGCTCCGGCCCGGCCCGGCCCGTGCCGGCCCCTTCTGCTGTGCTGCAATTCCTGCGCCTCAGCAGGGCCTCTGCGGGACCCTTCTGCTTGGGACCCACCCCTCAGGTGAGACCCCACCTGCAGAGCTGCCCCAGCCCTGGGCACGCAGCAGCAGCACCTGGAGCTGCTGCAGAGAGCCCAGAGGAATCCATGGAGCTGCTCCAGGGCTGGAGCCCCTCAGCTCCCAGGGAGCCAGGCTGGGAGAGCTGGGGGTGCTCACCTGGAGGGGAGAAGGAGCCAGGGAGAGCCCAGAGCCCCTGGCAGGGCCTGCAGGGGCTCCAGGAGAGCTGCAGAGGGACTGGGGCCAAGGCCTGCAGGGACAGCACCCAGGGAATGGCTCCCACTGCCAGAGGGCAGGCATGGATGGCATCTTGGCAATGAGGAATTCCTGGCTGGGCTGGCATTGCCAGAGCAGCTGGGGCTGCCCCTGCATCCCTGGCAGTGCCCAGGGCCAGGCTGGGCACTGGGGCTGGAGCAGCCTGGCACAGTGGGAGGTGTCCCTGCCATGGCAGGGGTGGCACTGGGGGCTCTGGGGTCCCTGCCCACCCAGCCATCCCAGGACTCCCTGACTCTGTGGTCTCCATGGGTTATGAGAAGCACGGAGTCGGGCTGGAGAAGCCCTCCAAGGCTGTCAAATCCAGCGCTGATGGAATTCCTCCCTGTGGGGTTTGTCTCAGCCCTGGCTGTTGAGCCCTCCCAGTGCCCCCTGCAGTGCATCCCCCCACACCCCCTGCTCCTTCCCAGCTCCTTCTCCACCCTGTCCCTCCTGTGGGTCCTGTCCTGTTGCTGGCAGAACAGATGTTTGCACATCTGGAATGCTCCCAGAGGATTTGGGGCTGTTCATTCACTCAGCTCAGCTGTCAGGAATAAATCTGAACCAGGAGCCTTTGGGTCTGTCCAGAAATGCCAATAAAGCCGGGTTCAGTGACAGGTTCTGAGTGTAAATCATCCCAGGTGCTGTCCCGTGGGATCTGTTGGGATCAGGGAGGCGTTGTTGTGTGGAGCTGCGGGCACAGGGGCTGACAGGCTCTGCTCTCTCCACAGCTGGTGTATCCCCACGACTTCAGGCTCACCGAGAAGGAGGTAACCAGCCCACCCTGCATTGCCCTCCTCCCTCCTTTGCCAGCAGCTCTCGGGGGTCTCACTGGGTGCTGGTTTTTTGCAGAAAACGAGCATCTGCTACCTGTCCTTCCCAGACTCCTACTCAGGTGGGTGACTCCGGGGCTGACAGAAGTGTCCCTGGTGGGAGGACAGTCCCTGGGGTGCAGCAGGGCCGAGGGGACTGCAGGGAGCGCCCTGGGGCTGAGCCAGGGCCCCCATGCTCGCTCTGCTGGGTGGGAACCTGTGCTCCAAGGGAATTCCAGTGAGGCCAGGAGGGCTGGCAGCTCTCACATTCCTGTGTTTGGGAGCAGGAGCTGGGGAGGAGACACTTCCAGCAGAAACGTTCCCAAACCTGAGTTTATACTTCACAAAGGGACCAAGAGAAATAAATCTGCTCATCCAGCCAGGCCCTGGGGCTTTAAGGGTTGGGTTTCTGCATTTTCATGGAACTCTGAAATGGTTTGGGGCCTCAGAGCCCCTGCAGTGCCACCCCTGCCATGGCAGGGACACCTCCCACTGTGCCAGGCTGCTCCAGCCCCAGTGTCCAGCCTGGTCCTGGGCACTGCCAGGGATGCAGGGGCAGCCCCAGCTGCCAGGGCCTGCCCACCTCCCAGGGAAAAGCTTTTTCCTGTTGTTCCATTTCCCTTTTCCATCCCGTTTTGCTTCCTTTTCCCTTTGGATTTCTCTGCTTTGGTTTCTCCCCGTCGCTCCCCCATCCCCTGCCGGGTTTCCCCATGGCCCCCCGTTCTGCTGGAGCCATGCCCTGTCACTGTCCCCAGGTGGCCTCGGGGACACGCAGTTCAGCTTCCGGCTGCGCCAGGCCAGGGGCTCCCGCAGCTCCCCGTTCCAGGATGACGGCCGCTACAACCGGGAGGCCCCGCTCACGCTGCAGGTGGGTCCCGGCCCGCGCACCTGCCGGGCAGAGCCGAGGGCACCGAGGTCTGGGGTTCCTGGGAAATCCTCCTTTCCTTGGCTGTGGGAATAGTGAGGCAGGAATGGATCAGGGACAGGGAGAGCGGGACTGGGAACTGCTGGGACAGGGAATGGGATCAGGGACAGGGAACTGCTGGGACAGGGAATGGGATCAGGCACAGGGAACTGCTGGGACAGGGAACGGGATCAGAGGTGGGACTGGATCAGGGACAGGGAACTGCTGGGACAGAGAATGGGATCGGGGACAGGGAACTGCTGGGACAGGGAACTGCTGGGACAGGGAACTGCTGGGACAGGGAATGGGATCAGGGACAGGGAACTGCTGGGACAGGGAATGGGATCAGGGACAGGGAACTGCTGGGACAGGGAATGGGATCAGGGACAGGGAACTGCTGGGACAGGGACATGGGAAGGGCTGGGACAGGGGAATGGGATCAGGGACAGGGAACTGCTGGGACAGGGAATGGGATCAGGGACAGGGAACTGCTGGGACAGGGAATGGGATCAGGCACAGGGAACTGCTGGGACAGGGAACGGGATCAGAGGTGGGACTGGATCAGGGACAGGGAACTGCTGGGACAGAGAATGGGATCGGGGACAGGGAACTGCTGGGACAGGGAACTGCTGGGACAGGGAACTGCTGGGACAGGGAATGGGATCAGGGACAGGGAACTGCTGGGACAGGGAATGGGATCAGGGACAGGGAATGGGATCAGGGACAGGGAACTGCTGGGACAGGGAATGGGATCAGGGGACAGGGAACTGCTGGGACAGGGAATGGGATCAGGGACAGGGAACTGCTGGGACAGGGAATGGGATCAGGGACAGGGAATGGGATCAGGGACAGGGAACTGCTGGGACAGGGAATGGGATCAGGGGACAGGGAACTGCTGGGACAGGGAACTGCTGGGACAGGGAATGGGATCGGGGACAGGGAACTGCTGGGACAGGGAATGGGATCAGGAGACAGGGAATGGGATCAGAGGTGGGACTGGATCAGGGACAGGGAATGGGATCAGGGGACAGGGAATGGGATCAGAGGTGGGACTGGATCAGGGACAGGGAATGGGATCAGGGGACAGGGAATGGGATCAGAGGTGGGACTGGATCAGGGACAGGGAATGCTGGGATCAGGGACAGGGAACTGCTGGGACAGGGAATGGGATCGGGGACAGGGAACTGCTGGGACAGGGAATGGGATCAGGAGACAGGGAATGGGATCAGAGGTGGGACTGGATCAGGCACAGGGAACTGCTGGGACAGGGAATGGGATCAGGGGACAAGGAACTGTTGGGACAGGGAATGGGATCAGAGGTGGGACTGGATCAAGGACAGGGAACTGCTGGGACAGGGAATTAGGTCTGGGGGATCAAAGAGTGAATTGAATTGGAGAGAGGGAACTGAACTGAGTGAGGGGGACCCCCAGCTATTTTGGGAGGTGGGCCAGAATTAGGGAGACCACAGCTCCACTGGGAGGGGGAACTGAATTTGGGAGGCCTCAGTTATTTTGGGAGAGGGGACTGGAGCAGGGGAGCCTGGCAATGCTGGGAGAGGGAACTGAAGCAGGGACACCTCCCACTGTGCCAGGCTGCTCCAGCCCCAGTGCCCAGCCTGGCCCTGGGCACTGCCAGGGATGCAGGGGCAGCCCCAGCTGCTCTGGCAATGCCAGCCCAGGCAGGAATTCCTCATTGCCAAGATGCCATCTGTGCCTGCCCTCTGGCAGTGGGAGCCATTCCCTGGGTGCTGTCCCTGCAGGCCTTGGCCCCAGTCCCTCTGCAGCTCTCCTGGAGCCCCTGCAGGCCCTGCCAGGGGCTCTGGGCTCTCCCTGGAGCCTTCCCCTCTCCAGGCTGGGCATTCCCAGCTCTCCCAGCCTGGCTCCAGTTGTGTCTCTCCCTGTGTCCCCCTGGACAGCTCTCTTGGAGGCCTGGGAGGGGTCAGAGCAGGGCGGTGGCTCAGGAGGGGTTGGTGGCAGTGGGGCTGGGCTGTCCTTAACTGTGTGTCTCTCTTCTTGTTCTGTCCCTCTGTCCCTCTGTCCTTCCCTGTCTCTCCGTCCCTCTGTCCCTGCCTGTCCCTCTGTCCCTGCAGCGGGAGGCTGCTCACTATTTTGGGTACGTGTACTTCCGGCAGGTCAAGGACAGCTCCATGAGGAGGGGCTACTTCCAGAAGGTCAGTGCTGAGTCTGGAATCCCGGCAGCCCTGGGGCTGGAAGAGCCCTCCCAGCCCATCCAGCCCCAGCTGTGCCCAACCTCCATGTCATCCCCAGCCCAGAGCCCCGAGTGCCACCTCCAGGAATTCCTTGGACACCTCCAGGGATGGGCACCCCGAACCTCCCTGGGCAGCCCCTGCCAAGGCCTGACCCCCTTTCCATGGGGAAATTCCTGCTGGTGTCCAACCTCACCTGCCCTGGCCCAGCCTGAGGCTGCTCCGCCTTGTCCTGTGCTGCTCCGTGGGGACATCTCAGTCCCAGCAGTGTCCTGAGCTTTGTGCCCTCCTCCTCCAGGAGTTCCTTTCAGACTCCTGCTAATGCAGCAATCAGTTTTTCCATCCCCACTAAACCAGTGAGTTTTCCACTGGAGCAGTGGAACTGCTCGGGGAAGGAATTACCACACTTGGATGAGGTTTGAATTAAAATGGCCAAGTCTGGGGTTGGACAGGAGGGGTTTAAATGACTCCTGCATTCCTAATTAATGCCCTCATTAATGGCTAGAGGAAGAGGAGAGTCGGTGTAACAATGGAACCTCCAGTGAGGCTGGGTTGGGACAGCTGTAAAAACCAGGGATTTATTTCACAGGGAGGCCCCAATTAGAACAAAAAGGGCCTTGCTGGACACACCTCGTTATTCCAAGTTCCTTTGTCCTACCCCAGCATTCCTTGACTTGGTTTATCTGCCCAATTCCCATTTCAGGAGTCGCTCCTTTGTGCTTCTCCACCTGAAATGGTTTTGGGGAGCTTTGACCCCACCAGCAATTGACTTTTATTCCCTGTCCAGCTGCTCTTTTGCCAGGCATGTTCCCATCCCTTTGCTCTCCCAAACCCTGGCTCACAGGCAGGTGGCAGCAGGAATTCCAGCAAAGTGCTGCTTGGGAGCTGCTCCACGGATTTAGTGCTGGGTTTTTAAGTCCATCCCTCTCTAAGCAGTACAGAAACGTGCAGTGCTGGGGTCAGGGGGGTCCTGATCCCAAACGTGCCATTCCCAGTCCCTGGTGCTCGTGTCCCGCCTTCCCTACGTGAACCTGTTCCAGTGCCTGCTGCAGCTGATTGCTCCGGAATACTTCGACAAGCTGGAGCCCTGCCTGGAGGCAGGTGAGCTGGGGGCAGGAATTCCAGCTTGGGATAGAGGGGCTGCATCGGGAGGTCCCTGGAGAACAGCTGGAATGCTCCGAATGGCTTCATTCTGGAGCAAATTCCAGCAGGGAAGAACTTCCTCCTGCCTGTCCAAGCGGATAACCAGGTGTAAAGGAGGGATTGTGGGGAGGCAGGGGATGGGGCTGTCGGTTCGGATGCAGGGTGTTCCCAAGGAAAGCCAGGGATCTGCTGCGCCTCCATCAGGCCTTTCGTGCCTGGGTCATTTCATCCTGGGTTTGCCGCGAGCCAGGGGGATGCGTGAGCTGGGAACAAGGAATAGTTCCCTTTCAGAATGCCAGGATCAGCTGGGCTTTCCCTCAGTGAATCTCTTCCCTTCCCTGTGTCCCCCAGTGTGCAACGAGATCGACCAGTGGCCGCCCCCAGTGCCTGGCCAGACCCTGAACCTGCCCGTGATGGGAGTTGTCATCCAGGTACCTGGGCTGTGCTCCGTGCTCCCGCCTGTGGAATTCCCCAGGGCCTTTCCAGCTGCAGCAGCTGCCTGGGAAGTTTCTGCCCTGCCCGGCCCAGTGTGATCGCTGCTCTCCTTGCCCTGCAGGTGAGGATCCCGTCCCGGGTGGACAAGCCGGGCTCCAGCCCAGTGAAGCAGTGCAACCAGGAGGTGAGAGGGGCTGGCACGGAGGGAGGAGCTGGATCCTGAGTCCTCCTGGGAGCCCTTTGGCCCGGGATCAGGGTGGTCTCAGCAGTTCCACGCCAGGCTCTCCTGCCTGGAGTCACACAGGGCTCTCTGCACCCACTCCGGGTGCTTTACTCACCGCGCCCCTTGCTTTCCCTGAAGTTGGGCCCTGCTGGGTCTCCTGCCTTCACCCTGGAGTTGTTTTGAATTTGCTTCAGTGTTTTGGTTCAGCTCTGGCTTGGATTCCTTCCTTTCCCCTTTCTCTGCTGTGAGTAACACTGGTTTGGTGCCACATCTCTAACCCCGCTGGCTCTGCTGTGTCTCAAACGCTCTCCCACCAGAGGAAATCTTGGCAAACAAAGGAGCGGGCACGGGCAGCCTTTCCCATCTGGAAAATCAGGGAATCTTCTTTAGTTTTAGGCCCAGGGATTAGTTTGGGATTGAGCGCTGTGCACACCTCAGGGTGTGAGCCCTGTTCCCCGTGTTCCTGTGGCTGGCTGGTGGAATTCCAGCCAGGCTGCTCCCATCTCCTCACAGTTCACTAACAGCTACTAACAGCCTTTTCTCCCTTCCTCATCCAGAATCTGTTACCAGCCCCCCTGGTTCTCCCCAGTGTTCATGAGCTGGATCTGTTCAGGTGAGAGGCTCCTCCCAACCCTCTCCCTGCTGGGAGCATCCCGTAAATCGCAGGGATGGTGCACAATCAAACACTGCTGCATTCCAGGGACCCCTTGGCATTCCGGGCAGGGTTTGAGCTCAGGGTTGTGCCTGCACAGCCCCAGGGGCAGGGGAGGGGCTGGGGGTGAGAAATGGACCTGACCAAGCCCAGAACCCCCCAGCCCTGGGGAGCAGGGCAGGGGCATCCTGTCCCTGTGCCCCCTCAGGTGAGACCCCACCTGCAGAGCTGCCCCAGCCCTGGCACACAGCAGCAGCACCTGGAGCTGCTGCAGAGAGCCCAAGGAGGCCCCAGGGTGGCAGGGGTGGCACTGGATGAGCTCTGAGGTCCCTTCCCACCCAAACCATTCCACGACTCTCTGATCACAGATTGCCTGGCTTTGCTTAGAGCATTTCCTTTAAACTTGTACGAAACAGCTGAGTGACAGCCCAGGTGAAAGCACCTGAATTCCCCCGTGGAATGCTGGAAGTCCATCCTAGATCTCAGATTCCCAGACAGGAGCACACCAGGGGGGGCTTGCAGGCCACAGCTGTGTCTGTCCAGCCTGACTGACCCTGTCGTTGTTCCCATTGTCCCAGGTGCTTCCAGCCAGTGCTGATCCACATCCAGATGCTGTGGGAGCTGATGCTGCTGGGGGAGCCCATGGTGGTGATGGCACCGTCCCCAACCATGTCCTCAGAGATGGTCCTGGCCCTCACCAGGTAATAACCACAGGGTGGGAGGGCCTGGGAGCTGTGACAGCAAATTCTGGCAGCTTTCCCCTCCCACACGGGGATTGTGCTGCTGCTGCTAACAATAAACTGGGTTTAGTTGGGGATTGGAAGTTTGCAAGGCAAACTGCAAATATTCCATGCCCATTTTCCAGCAAGGATAGAGAGAAGTACAAAGGAATCTCCCCTGATGGTTCCAGCCCTGAGGAATGCTCTCTCCCCAGCTCAGAGCTCTGCCTTAGCACAAAACCCCAAAAACCTGCAGCTTCCCCAGAGAGGTTCAGCCCGGCCAGGTGCCAGGTGCTGCCTGGATTTGGGACCAAGCCCTGGGGGCGCCTGGGTTTGGGGCTGGGGGGCCGAGAGTTTGGGACCTGGGCCTGGGGACCTGTGCCTGGGGTGGGACAGTGAGGGGGGCCTGGGGGCTGGAGTTTGGGGCCCTGGACCCTGTGGCAGCCCAGACTCCTGTGCCCTGGGGCCTGGGGGCAGGACTGTCCCTGTGCTGGGCCCTGGGTGACCCTGCTGTGTCCAGAGTGACCCAGCTGTGCCAGTGGGTGACCCCTGTGTGACCCCAGTGACCCAGCTGTGACACACCCTGGGTGACCCTGCTGTGTCCAGAGTGACCCTGCCATGCCAGGGGTGACCCTGCCGTGTCCAGAGTGACCCTGACACACCCTGGGTGACCCTGCCGTGCCCTGGGTGACCCTGCCGTGTCCGGGGTGACCCTGCCGTGCCCTGGGTCACCCTGCCACGCCCCAGCTGTGTCCAGTGCCTGTGTCCAGAGTGACCCTGCATGGGTCTGTGCCTGTCCCTGCAGCTGCCTGGCCCCGCTGCGTTACTGCTGCGACTTCCGGCCCTACTTCACCATCCACGACAGCGAGTTCAAGGAATACACCACGCGCACCCAGGCCCCGTGAGTGCCCCCTGCCCTGCCACCGCCCCTCGGGGACTGTGGGGGCCACCAGCACTCAGCCTGTGCCCTCCTTCCAGGCCCAACATCGCCGTGGGCGCCACCAACCCTTCTTCATCAAGACCCTGCAGCACTGGCCGGGACATCCTGGGGTGGCGAGCCCCGATGTCAAATGCCAGGTGAGCCCAGGGGGGCCAGGGAGCTCAGGGTGGGGCAGGGGAGAGTCCAGGGGGATGGCTGCCAGGGAGTCCTCAGGGGGGGCCAGGGTGGCTGCCAGGGTGTTGCAGTCAAGACAGCCACGATACACAGAGCATCATCCCACAATTTCAGAAAGCTTTAAGCATTCCCCCACACAGTAACACCTTACCACTCCAGAAGGCTGCAGGCATCTGCCCTTGCTGTTCTCTGCCCACCCTTTTATGCCCCTCATGTTCATGCAGTGCACCTGTGTGCCCTCTGAAACCTCTGGGCACACCTGGGCACCCCATGGCTGTCAGTGCTGCTCACCTGGGCACCCTGGGCACTCCAGGCTGCTCACCTGGCCACTCCATGGCTCACCTGGGCACTCCATGGCTGTGCTCACCTGGGCAGTCCAGGCCCACCTGGGTACTCCATGGCTCCTCCATGGCTCACCTGGGCACCCCATGGCTGTCAGTGCTGCTCAGGGACAGGCTTGTCCCAGCTGTGCCACTGGGGATGGGCTGGGGCAGCCCCAGTCCCCATCACCACAAACTGTGCGTACACCAGGGGAGCTGAGGGTGAAGGGAGAGCTCGGGGTGTCTGTCAGGGGAGCTCAGGAGCCACGGGGGGCTCAGGATGGAAGGTGAGCTGGCCCGGGGCTCTGGGGCTGGCAGCGCAGCTGGAGGCTGCAGGGAGCTGCCCTGGCAGTGATTCCTCTCCTGGGAGAGCCCAGCAGCCACAGGAGCTCCCCTCTGGCTGTGGCCGTGTGCAGGATGAGCACAGAGCTGGGGCAGGGTGTGGGGAGCAGGAATTGCTGTCCTGGAGCTTCCAGGAGAGGCAATTGAGAGAGGTGGGGAGAGAGAGAAAGCTCCTCTCCTTTATCGAGCCCCTTTGTAGAAGCCAAGGAGGCCCTGGGAGGAGGAGCTGGTTTTCAGCACATCCTCATCCCAGAGTTCCAGCAGGGAGGGGAGCTGGGATTGCCGTGAGCGTGGGCAAGGGCAGGGCTGGTGTCCCCAGGCGCAGTCCCTGCAGGAAGGGACAGAGCCTGAATTGTCCCCGCTGTGTGTCACAGGAGACCTGCCCAAGCAGGTGAAGGTGAAGAAGCTGGCCAAGCTGAAGACCCTGGACACCAAACCAGGTGGGTGCAGGCCTCAGGAGTCCTCGGGACTGACCCTTCCCTCGGGGGTTTGCAGCAGGAGCTGTGTCCAGTTGGGACTCCTGCTTTTTCCTGAGCCGTGTGTTTTCCCATCCAGGAATCTACACTTCCTATAAAACATTCCTTCACAAAGACAAAACCCTGATCAAAAGGCTGCTGAAGGTAAGCGCCTCCCGCCCTGTCCTGGTGGGAAGCTGTGCCAGAGCTCGCTTTGAGCAGACAGAGCTCTCCAAAGCAGCAGAACTTACACTTGGGGTGATTTAGTCCGTAGTGGGACCGTTCATGGTGCCCAGCTTGATGAATGGATTTTCCATTTGATATTAAGGATTAAATCCTGCTGCTAACAATAAACTGAGTGGGAATGATTTATAGTTTAAAAAAACAACTGAAAAAAACAAAAAAACCCCAGGTTTTGTGTAGTGAAACTTGAAATTTTAGTGTGGTTGAGTAGAGGGTGGAATCTGTGCTATGGGACCTAGAGTTTGGTACCTGGATTTGGGGACCTGGAGTTTGGGATCTGGATTTGGGGATCTGGATTTGGAGACCTGGATTTGGGGACCTGGAGTTTGGGATCTGGAATTTGGGGACCTGGATTTGGGGACCTGGAGTTTGGGATCTGGAGTTTGGGATCTGGAGTTTGGGACCTGGAGTTTGGGACCTGGATTTGGGGATCTGGAGTTTGGGATCTGGAGTTTGGGATCTGGAGTTTGGGGACCTGGATTTGGGGATTTGGAGTTTGGGGTGCACTTCAGACTCCTGTGGCTGCAGAGCTGCAGGTTGTGTGTGACAGTGAGGGGACATCTGGGTGACCCAGCTGTGACACTGGGTGACACCGTGTGACCCAGCTGTGCCGTGGGTGACCCTGGGTGACCCCACATGACCCAGCTGTGCCCTGGTGACCCTGGGTGACCCCACATGACCCAGCTGTGCCCTGGTGACCCCACATGACCCAGCTGTGCCCTGTGTGACCCTGGGTGACCCCGTGTGACCCAGCCATCCAGGAATCCCTGAGCTGGGAAAGGATCAGGAATGACCCAGCTGTGCCCTGGTGACCCTGGGTGAGGGGTCATGACCAGGGCTGTGCTGGGGGTGACCCTGGGTGAGGAATGGATGACCCAGCTGTGCCCCTGGGTGACCCTGGGGTGGACCCAGAGGCAGCCCCTGTGATGACCCCTGTGACCCAGAATGTGCCCTGGTGACCCCTGGGTGACCTGGGAGGACCCAGCTGTGCCATGGGTGACCCCCCAGGGACCCAGCTGTGGGAGCAGCTCCCAAGGAATGGAGCTGTGCCCTGGAGTGACCTCTTGATGACCTGGCCTGTGCCCAGGGACAGCCCCAGGAATGGCCCAGCTGTGCCCTGGGACCCTGTGACCCCATCTTGACCCAGCTGTACCCCAGGACCCTGGGTGACCAAGCTCCCCTGGGCCATGGTGACCCTGGGTGACCAGGGCCAGCTGGGCCCTGCAGCCCCCTGGGTGACCCCTGGGACCCAGGAGTGCCCTGCCATGGGGCACTGGGGGCATCCAGCGGAAGCGGCCCTCGGAGGTGCAGAGCGCCTGCTGCGGAGGAGGCACCTCCTGGAGCTCACCCAGAGCTTCATCATCCCTCTGGTGAGCGGGGGACGCCTGGGGACGGGGAGCAGTGCCTGTGACAGACAGTTGGGGCACGGAGCCCTGGAGGGGCTGCCTGGGAGGCGCCTTTTGAACTCATCCCATGGCCCCTGCCATGGCAGGGACACCTCCCCTGTCCCCAGGTGCTCCAAACCCCAATGCCACCTGGCCTTGGGCTCCTGCCAGGGGCACCACAAGAGGCTGCTCAGCTGTAAGTTATTACTTTTATTTTTGTCTTTTCTTGGTTTAGGAGCATTACATGGCCAGCCTGATGCCTCTGCAGAGGGCCATCACTCCGGTGGAAGGTAGGGTGCACTTCCAGTCCTCCTTCCTTTGGGAGTGGTTACAGGGCGCTGGGCACGCTCCTGGGAACCTCCCTGTTGAAGGCAGAGGGTTTACCCCTTTAAAAATTCATTATAAAATTGGAAGAACTCTTGGGACAGATATTCCCAGTTTTGCCAGGAGCTGAATTACTGGGAATCTCGTGTGAGGATCAGCCTGGGCACCTTTCCCACTGGAGGTGCAGCCCTCGCTTTCCTGGTTTCCTTTGGGATTCTCTGGTGCGGTTCCGTGGACTAACGCGGATTTCCCCGTGCAGAATCCCCCAGATCCGCCCCGTTCTGCCAGGAGGATTTCATGAAGAGCCTGGAGCACGCTGGCCCCCAGCTCACCTGCGTGCTCAAGGGGGACTGGCTGGGGCTCTACAGGTGAGGATCCAGCGCCAGAAGGGCAGCAAAGCCTGCAGCAGCACTGGGAGCCCGTGGGAGCTGTGGGGCCTGCAGAACTCAGCCGTGGGATTAACGCGGGATGTCAGGGAGAGCAACCAGGGCAAATCCAGCCTGGGGTTCGTGTGTTCTAAACAAGGGAGAGCCTGCAGGAGCTGGTCCAGGGTTTTCCTGGATAACTGCTTCTGAATGGGATGGAGAAGACACTTGGTGCATTAGGAGTGGGAAAATCCAGAAGTTGGATACCCAAGGAAGGAAAATGGGAAATGCAGATAGGAGAATGAAAAAAAAATCCCAGAAAGTGATCAGGAAAAAAAAAGTATGGAATTATGGGATGGGTGGGTGGGAAGGGACCCCAGAGCCCCTGCAGTGCCACCCCTGCCATGGCAGGGACAGCTCCCACTGTGCCAGGCTGCTCCAGCCCCAGTGCCCAGCCTGGCCCTGGGCACTGCCAGGGATGCAGGGCAGCCCCAGCTGCTCTGGGTACCTGTGCCCTTGTCATGGTGTGTCTGGTGACCCTTCCCAGGGCCACCTCGGGGGAGCTCTGGGGCTGGGACAGGATTGGGCATGGCACTGTCCCCTGTGGGTCCCTGCCAGCCCCAGCACCCCGCAATTCACAATTCCTGACCGCTCCACAGGCGATTCTTCAAGTCCCCCAACTTCGACGGTTGGTTCCGGCAGCGGCACCGCGAGATGACCCAGAAGCTCGAGGCCCTGCACCTGGAGGCCATCTGTGAGGCGGTGGGTGACGGGCAGGGCTGGGACAGGGACAGGGCTGGGACAGGGACAGGGCTGTGTCTGTGAGGCGGTGGGTGACAGGGACAGGGCTGGGACACGGACAGGGCTGGGACAGGGACAGGGACAGGGCTGGGACAGGGACAGGGCTGGGACAGGGACAGGGCTGTGTCTGTAAAGCAGAGTCGTGACAGGGACAGGGCTGGGTTTACTCAGAGGGGAGAAGGGTCCAGGTAGAGCTCAGAGCCCCTGGCAGGGCCTGCAGGGGCTCCAGGAGAGCTGCAGAGGGACTGGGGCCAAGGCCTGCAGGGACAGCACCCAGGGAATGGCTCCCACTGCCAGAGGGCAGGCATGGATGGCATCTTGGCAATGAGGAATTCCTGCCTGGGCTGGCATTGCCGGAGCAGCTGGGGCTGCCCCTGCATCCCGGGCAGTGCCCAAGGCCAGGCTGGGCACTGGGGCTGGAGCAGCCTGGCACAGTGGGAGGTGCCCCTGCCATGGTGGCACTGCAGGGGCTCTGTCACTGTTTCAGGGATGAGGATGAGAAGCCCCTTGCTCACCTTCAGGCTTTCCTTAGGGGAATCCCTTGGGAAGTGTCCCTGAGGGAAGCCACTCTCTCCTTAGGACATCGTGGCCTGGATGAAGGACAAGTCCGAGGTGGAGATCGTGGACCTGGTGCTGAAGCTGCGGGAGAAGCTGGTGAGTCCCTCCTCGCTCCCCTGCACTCCTTCCTCTCTCTGGGTGCAGGAAGGGAGACACAAATCACACCTGTGCCGTGGAAAACCTTGCTCTCCCTCCCTGGAGGGCTGGGAAACTCAGGGAAGGGCAGTGTCTGTGTGAAACCCTCAGAATCAGGAGGATGCAGGGCAGTTCGGTGTTTGTGTGAAATCCTCAGAGTTGGGAGGATCCAGGGCAGTTCGGTGTTGTGTGAAATCCCCAGAATCGGGAGGATCCAGGGCAGTTCGGTGTTTGTGTGTAACCCTCAGAGTCAGGAGGATCCAGGGCAGTTCGGTGTCTGTGAAACCCTCAGAATCAGCAGGATCCAGGGCAGTTTGTTGTGTGTGTGTAACCCTCAGGAATCAGCAAGATCCAGGGCAGTTCGGTGTCTGTGAAATCCCCAGAATCAGGAGGATCCAGGGCAGTTTGTTGTCTGTGTAACCCTCAGAGTCAGCAGGATCCAGGGCAGTTTGATGTTTGTGTGAAACCCTCAGGAATCAGCAGGATCCAGGGCAGTTTGGTGTCTGTGTGAAATCCCCAGAATCAGGAGAATCCAGGGCAGTTCGGTGTCTGTGAAACCCTCAGGAATCAGCAGGATCCAGGGCAGTTCGGTGTCTGTGTGAAATCCCCAGAATCAGCAGGATCCCGGGCAGTTCAGTGTCTGTGAAATCCCCAGAGTCAGGAGGATCCAGGGCAGTTCGGTGTCTGTGTAACCCTCAGAATGAGGAGGATCCAGGGCAGTTTGTTGTCTGTGTGTAACCCTCAGAATGAGCAGGATCCAGGGCAGCCCTTCCCGTCCCGAGGCTCAGGTGGCCTTTCCTGCCCGTTTGTGTCCTGAGCTGCAGCAGCAGAGCCGGGCAGAGCGCACGGGCCCTGCCATGTGTTCGTGGCCTTTCCCCCGCAGGTGAGGGCCCTGCCAGCACCTGCCCGTGAAGGAGGAGACCCTGCAGAGGGTGGCTCTCTACATCGACACCGTCATCGGCTCGCTGCCCGAGGACCTGCAGACCGTGCTGCACCACCCCTGAGCCGGGGGGCTCCTGCAGACCCTTCCCAGCCTGTCTGGGGCAGCTCCTGCCCCGGGACGGGACTTGACCGGGCCCGCCCTTGGGGCGCGGGGCGGAGCCGGGCTGGCTGTCCCCGTGGGACCGCAAAGGGGTGGCAGCGGCGGGGCAGGAGGGCCCGCCCGACACCCCATCCTTACCCGAGCTTGGATCCGCGGGGCACTCCCGCAGCCCCCGCCCCGGCCGGGAGGGGAGGGGCCGTGCTCAGGGCACGGGCCGGAGGTGACAGAACCGTCCCTGCCCCGGGCAGCGGGAGGAGGAAGCGCTGGACATGGACGGCTGCTGCTCTGTTCCTGCAGGGCAGAGCCAGAGGAGGGCTGGGGCATCCGCGAGGGATCGGGGCCCCGGAGTGCCTGGGAATGGCTGCTGGGGGGAGCTGGCCCCAAATCCTATTTATTCTGCTTGAAAACCCAGCCTGAGCTCCGGGCACACAGGGGGGCTGGGGCTCTGCTGGGAGGCACTGGGAGAGCTCCTGCCAGCCCCTTCCCAATAAAACCTGGAGAAGCTGATTTCACAGGCTCTGCTGGCTGGAATGGGCCCTGCAGCCCTGCCCCTGGGCCTGGATCCCCTCCTGCCTTGGCAATGCATTTGCTGGGCATTGGCACTCCAAAACTGCATTGCACCACCAGGGCAGGGCCTCCAGGGATGGGATTTTACCCTAGAAGAAGGGTTTGGGAGGGATGTGGCAGCCTGGAGGGTTGAACAGGGCGCCTCTGCCCGTGGTGGGGTTGCTGGGTTGTTCCTGCCCTGAGCTGGGGCAGCTCCCAGTGCTCCCAGTGCAAGCTGCACCGTTGCCATCAGTCCCTGCCCATCCTCAGGGCTGGCGAGGTTCAGAGGGGGCTGAACTCTCCCTGAATTTCCCCTCTGGAGCCAGGCAGGAGCTGCAGGAGGCTGCTGGGTGTCTGAGTGCCCCTGCCCTGCTGCAGTAAGGGGTTCTGAGCAATGTCCTTCGGGATGGACATATCCCAATCCTGACACATCCCAGGTGTGTCCGTGCAGGCCCCAAGCCCTCCTGTAAAGTAGGAAATCGTGGTTTAAAAATCCCCTGGAGCCAAACTGGGTCCCGCTTTGGAGGTTTATTGCGTGGGGAATGGCTGTCCCTGCTCTGGGTCACTCGTGGCCATCCTGGTTTTCCAGAGGGTTCGCAGCACCTGGGGGTGGCTGGGTGTCCCTGTGCCCTTCCCAAGGCACAGAATCACAGAAGCATTTGGGTCGGAAAAACCTTGGAACCCATGGAGTCCATCCATTCCCAGCACTGCCAAGGCCACCACTGACCGTGTCCCCAAGTGCCACAGCCACAGGGCTTTGAGATCCCTCCTGGAGTGGGGACTCCACCATCTCCTGTGGCTGTTCCTCCACAGCCCGAACATCCCCCTTCAGGAATTCTCCCTCAGGGATGTGTCCTTAGCTTTGCATTCCTCCGAGGAGGCCAGACCCCATCTCCTGCAAGCCCAAAATCCCAGAGTCCTGGAATGGTTTGGGTGGGAAGGGACCTCAAAGCCCCTTCGGTGGTTCCAGGATTCCGCACTCCATCCCCGTGGATCTGTGGAAGTTGGGGGGGGTCTCCAGCAGGGAGGGGCTGCAGGTGCCCCCAGTGCTGTGGCACCTGCCCAGCTCCACCTGTGCCCTGCCCAGGCCGCTCCAGGCACGAGGGGCTGCATCCCGGGCACCCTGTGCGACACCGGCAGCCCTGGGAGGGGTCCCTGGAGGGGCTCCGAGGTCCCTTCCCACCCAAACCATCCCGGGATTCCCTGAGCTGCTGGGAAAGTGCAAATCCTGCCGTGGCTTTGGGCTGCCCACCCACAGGGAGTGGATGAGGTGGGTGCCCCAGGGATGGGATGGGGAGCAGCCCCAGGGGAATGGGATCAGGTGGGGTGGGAGCAGCCCCAGGAATGGGATCAGGTGGGGAGCAGCTGGGACAGGGATGGGATCAGGTGGGGCTCAGGGAGCAGCCCTGGGACAGGGGATGGGATGAAATGGGAGCAGTTCCCAAGGAATGGATGAGGAGGGAGCTCAGGGAGCAGCCCCAGGGATGGGATCAGGTGGGAGCTCAGGGAGCAGCCCCCAGGGAATGGATGAAATGGGAGCAGCTCCCAAGGAATGGATGAGGTGGGAGCTCAGGGAGCAGCCCTCAGGTAATGGGATCAGGTGGGAGCTCAGGGAGCAGCCCCCAGGGATGGGATGAAATGGCAGCAGCCCCCAGGGATGGGATGAGGTGGGAGCTCAGGGAGCAGCCCCTAAGGAATGGATCAGGTGGGAGCAGCTCCCAGGGATGGGATGAGGAGGGAGCTCAGGGAGCAGCCCCCAGGGAATGGATGAGGAGGGAGCTCAGGGAGCAGCCCCCAGGGAATGGGATGGGATCAGCTGGGAATGGAGGGGTGGCCCCAGGGAGTCATCGTAGAAAGCCTTGAGCCCCTGGCAGTGGGGCCCTGCAGGAGAGGCTCCGGGCCAGCACCTCCTGTCAGGAAGTTCTCCCGCATCCAGCCGTACTGGACCAGACTGTGCAGGAAGCCCTGCAGGGACACACTCAGGGCCTGTTCTGGTTGGGACAGAGGGTCAGGGCTCGCTGTCCCTGCAGGCCAGCCCAGGCAGGGTGGCACAGGACACGAGGGGAGCTTTCCTCTTGGAGTTAATGCCAGGAAAAGCCAAAGGGTGAAATCCCAACCCAAATCCCAACCCAAAATCCAGTGGGAAGAGCCACACTGGGCCTGGGGCCGTGTCCTCACTCTGCCTGGGGTGTCCCCAAGGGCTGTCACAGCTCCCCGTGGGATGGGGGGCAAATGTCCAGCCTGGGAGCTCTGGAAAAGGGGCTTTACTCACTGTGTCCCACGTAGAGCACAAAGAGCGAGGCAGGGCTGATGCTGGTGAAGGAGAGGATGGAGGAGGGAACCTCCTGTGGGTGGGACACAGAAGGACAATCCCTTGGTGGGGACGCCCACCCCCCAGTGTGACCCCTGCAGGCTGGGGCCTGGGGCTGGGGGCTGGGGACACCCTCAGTGTGACCGTGGGAGCTGGGGACACCCCTCAGTGTGACCCTGCGGGATGGGGACACCCCAGTGTGACCCTGCAGGGCTGCTCCTGGGGGACACCCCCAGTGTGACTGGGGGTTCCTGGGGACACCCCGCGGCCTTGCCTGGCGTCCAGCAGAGCAGGAAAACCAGCTGGAAGCCCAGCAGGGGCTCTGCTGACGCCGCGGCCGCTCCTGGCCCCGAAGCCGCCGTCCCGGCGCGGGCTGAGCAGCGGCAGCGCAATGCGCTCCCCGGCAGCGGAGCCGCACCCGCCGGTACAGGAGCTGGGGACGGGCGGGGGGGTGGACGCGGCGCTGCGGACCCCCGGGCCTCCCCAGGGCCGGCGCCTCACCGAGCAGCAGCCGAGCACCAGCAGCAGGCACAGCAGGAAGATGATTTTTTCTCCAGCAGCCGCGCTCCTGTCCCCGCCGGACTGGGAGGCAGCGGGAATGAGGTGGGGCCGGGCCCCGGAGGCCCCTGGGAGCCCCCGGATTTAGTGAGGGTGGGTGGGTGGGTGGGGCAGTGCGCCCACCTGCGAGCAGATGTCCCGGCCTGGTGGTGGATCAGGAGGAGACCAGCTGCAGGGACAGAGCGGGGCTGGAGGTCCCAAAGCCCCACCCGGCGAGGGGGGCTGCCCGGGCAGGGGCGGGCCCGGGGGTCCCACCTGGAGCAGCAAATAGAGGCCGAAGGTGTCGTTGGAGCCGGCCCAGGGCACCACGGGCGCGATGGCGGCGCTTGGAGATGGCGCCGCGGGCGAGCAGCTGCGCCAGGAGCGTCACTGCCTCGGGCACCAGCCTGGGCATCCTGGGGGACATGGAGGGACAGGGGCCGGCTGAGAGCCCCCGCCAGCGCGGCACAGTGAATCGGGGCGCTCCGGCGGGGGCTGGCAGTGGGCACCTACCAGGCCAGACCCTGAACCTGCCCGTGATGGGAGTTTCCTGCCAGGCGCTCTCCGCCTGTGGAATTCCCAGGCTCCTGCTGGGAACCGCCTGGGAGAGCCCGGGGCTGGGGGGCTGCCGCAGCCCAGGGTCCGCCAAGCCGGGCTCCGCCCAGGACCGGGGACCCCCAGGAACTCCCGGGCACAGGGGCTGCCCTGGCCCCGCCCCGGGCTGGCAGTTCCCCTCTCCTGCCTGACAGCCCTCCCTGTGTCCCCCAGTTGGGCGATTCCCGGCCGTGCCTTCACCCAGGTTTTGGACCTGCAGTGCTGCCGGCTTGGATTCCAGGCTCCCTTTCTCCCTGTGGCACTGGTTTGGTGCGACTCTCCCCGGGCTGGCTCTGCGTAAACAAGGACCACCAGAGGAACGCAAACAAAGACGGCGTAGGAGGTCTGGGAGGGATCTTCTTTAGAGGTGGAGGGGGTTTGACGGGCTGGGCGGTCTCAGGGTGTGTCCAGCGCCTCCAGGGCTGGCTGCACCCTCCCAGGCTGCCCCCTCACAGTTCCCCATTGCCCCTGCCTTTTCCCCTTCCTCGTGCCCAGCCCCCTGGTTCTCCCCAGTGTTCATGAGCTGGATCTGCAGACAGGTGAGAGGTGCCCTCCCCTGCTGGGAGCATCCCAGAAGGTCGTGGGGATGGTGCCCAATCAAACACTGCAGCCTCAGGGCTGGCATTCCGGGCAGGGTTTGAGCTCAGGGTTACCACAGCCCCAGGGGGCAGGGAGGGGCTAGGGGGTGAGCGTGGGACCTGACCAAGCCGGAACCCCCAGCCCTGGGCAGCAGGGCAGGGGGGATGGTTCCCTGTGCCCCCTCAGGTGAGACCCCACCTGCAGAGCTGCCCCAGCCCAGGCACACAGCAGCAGCACCTGGGCTGCTGCAGGAACAGGAGGCCCCAGGGTGGCACAGGGCACTGGATGAGCTCTGAGGTCCTTCCACCCAAACCATTCCAGACTCTCTGATCACAGATTGCCTGGCTTTGCTTAGAGCATTTCCTTTAAACTTGGGAAACAGCTGGTGACAGCCCAGGTGAAAGCACCTGAATTCCCCCGTGGAATGCTGGAAGTCCATCCTAGATCTCAGATTCCCAGACAGGAGCACACCAGGGGGGGCTTGCAGGCCACAGCTGTGTCTGTCCATCCTGACTGACCCTGTCGTTGTTCCCATTGTCCCAGGTGCTTCCAGCCAGTGCTGATCCACATCCAGATGCTGTGGGAGCTGATGCTGCTGGGGGAGCCCATGGTGGTGATGGCACCGTCCCCAACCATGTCCTCAGAGATGGTCCTGGCCCTCACCAGGTAATAACCACAGGGTGGGAGGGACTGGGAGCTGTGACAGCAAATTCTGGCAGCTTTCCCCTCCCACACGCACTCTGTGCTGCTCGCCTGGGTTGGGTTTAGTTTGCTCGTGGAAGCTTTGCAAGGCAAACTGCAAATATTCCATGCCCATTTTCCAGCAAGGATAGAGAGAAGTACAAAGGAATCTCCCCTGATGGTTCCAGCCCTGAGGAATGCTCTCTCCCCAGCTCAGAGCTCTGCTTTAGCACAAAACCCCAAAAACCTGCAGCTTCCCCAGAGAGGTTCAGCCCGGCCAGGTGCCAGGTGCTGCCCTGGGCTCAGCCCAAGCCCCTGGGGCGCTCACCTGGGGATGGGGCTCGCAGTGGGAAAGGGCCTGGGGGCTGGCGGCTGGACTCTCAGGGGCCTGGGGGGGAGGCCGAAGGGCCCTGGGCTGTCAGCCCAGGGTGGGCCGGCCAGGGCAGGGACTGTCCCTGTGCTGGCCCTGGGTGACCCTGCTGTGTCACTGCCCTGGCTGGGGGGTGACCCTGATGTGTCAGCAGTGACCCTGACACACCCTGGGTGACCCTGCTGTGTGGTGAGCCCTGCCATGCCAGGGGTGACCCTGCCAGGACTAAGCACACCCTGGGTGACCCTGCCGTGCCCTGGGTGACCCTGCCGTGTCCGGGACGGCCGTGCCCTGGGTCACCCTGCCACGCCCTGGGTGACCCTGCTGTGTCCAGTGACCCTGCTGTGTCCAGAGTGACCCTGCATGGGTCTGTGCCTGTCCCTGCAGCTGCCTGGCCCAGCGTTACCATCCTTCCGGCCAGCTTCACCATCCACGACAGCGAGTTCAAGGAATACACCACGCGCACCCAGGCCCCGTGAGTGCCCCCTGCCCTGCCACCGCCCCTCGGGGACACCAGGGCCACCAGCACTCAGCCTGTGCCCTCCTTCCAGGCCCAACATCGTCGTGGGCGTCACCAACCCCTTCTTCATCAAGACCCTGCAGCACTGGCCGCACATCCTGCGGGTGGGCGAGCCCCGCATGTCAGGTGAGCCCAGGGGGCCAGGGGAGCTCAGGGTGCAGGGAGAGCTCAGGATGGCTGCCAGGGGAGCTCAGGGGGCCAGGGTGGCTGCCAGGGTGTTGCAGTCGAGACAGCCACGATACACAGAGCATCATCCCACAATTTCAGAAAGCTTTAAGCATTCCCCCCCACACAGTAACACCTTACCACTCCAGAAGGCTGCAGGCATCTGCCCTTGCTGTTCTCTGCCCACCCTTTTATGCCCTCATGTTCATGCAGTGCACCTGTGTGCCCTCTGCTCCCTGGGCACACCTGGGCACCCCATGGCTGTCAGTGCTGCTCACCTGGGCACTCCAGGCTCACCTGGCCACTCCATGGCTCACCTGGGCACTCCATGGCTGTCAGTGCTGTCAGTGCTGCCCACCTGGGCACTCCATGGCTCACCTGGGCACTCCATGGCTGCCAGTGCTGCTCACCTGCTTGTCCCAGCTGTGCCACTGGGGATGGGCTGGGGCAGCCCCAGTCCCCATCACCACAAACTGTGCGTACACCAGGGGAGCTGAGGGTGAAGGGAGAGCTCGGGGTGTCTGTCAGGGGAGCTCAGGAGCCACGGGGGGCTCAGGATGGAAGGTGAGCTGGCCCGGGGCTCTGGGGCTGGCAGCGCAGCTGGAGGCTGCAGGGAGCTGCCCTGGCAGTGATTCCTCTCCTGGGAGAGCCCAGCAGCCACAGGAGCTCCCCTCTGGCTGTGGCCGTGTGCAGGATGGGCGCAGAGCTGGGGCAGGGTGGGGGGAGCAGGAATTGCTGTCCTGGAGCTTCCAGGAGAGGCAATTGAGAGAGGTGGGCAGAGAGAGAAAGCTCCTCTCCTTTATCGAGCCCCTTTGTAGAAGCCAAGGAGGCCCTGGGAGGAGGAGCTGGTTTTCAGCACATCCTCATCCCAGAGTTCCAGCAGGGAGGGGAGCTGGGATTGCTGTGAGCGTGGGCAAGGGCAGGGCTGGTGTCCCCAGGCGCAGTCCCCGCAGGAAGGGACAGAGCCTGAATTGTCCCCGCGGTGTGTCACAGGAGACCTGCCCAAGCAGGTGAAGGTGAAGAAGCTGGCCAAGCTGAAGACCCTGGACACCAAACCAGGTGGGTGCAGGCCTCAGGAGTCCTCGGGACTGACCCTTCCCTCGGGGTTTGGCAGCAGGGAGCTGTGTCCAGTTGGGACTCCTGCTTTTTCCTGAGCCCGTGTTTTCCCATCCAGGAATCTACACTTCCTATAAAACATTCCTTCACAAAGACAAAACCCTGATCAAAAGGCTGCTGAAGGTAAGCGCCTCCCGCCCTGTCCTGGTGGGAAGCTGTGCCAGAGCTCGCTTTGAGCAGGCAGAGCTCTCCAAAGCAGCAGAACTTACACTTGGGGTGATTTAGTCCGTAGTGGGACCGTTCATCGTGCCCAGCTTGATGAATGGATTGTCCATTTGATATTAAGGATTAAATCCTGCTGCTAACAATAAACTGAGTGGGAATGATTTATAGTTTAAAAAAAACAACTGAAAAAAACAAAAAAACCCCAGGTTTTGTGTAGTGAAACTTGAAATTTTAGTGTGGTTGAGTAGAGGGTGGAATCTGTGCTATGGGACCTAGAGTTTGGTACCTGGATTTGGGGACCTGGAGTTTGGGAGCTGGATTTGGGGATCTGGATTTGGGGACCTGGATTTGGGGACCTGGAGTTTGGGATCTGGATTTGGGGACCTGGATTTGGGGACCTGGAGTTTGGGAGCTGGATTTGGGGATCTGGATTTGGGGACCTGGATTTGGGGACCTGGATTTGGGGAGGACCTGGAGTTTGGGATCTGGAGTTTGGGATCTGGAGTTTGGGCAGCACTTCAGATTCCTGTGGCTGCAGAGCTGCACGTTGTGTGTGACAGTGAGGGGACATCTGGGCGACCCAGCTGTGACAGTGGGTGACCCTGTGTGACCCAGCTGTGCCGTGGGTGACCCTGGGTGACCCTGGGTGACCCAGCTGTGCCCTGGTGACCCTGGGTGACCCCACATGACCCAGCTGTGCCCTGGGTGACCCAGCTGTGCCCTGTGTGACCCTGGGTGACCCCGTGTGACCCAGCTGTGCCATGGGTGACCCCACATGACCCAGCTGTGCCCTGGTGACCCTGGGTGACCCCAGATGACCCAGCTGTGCCCTGGGTGACCCTGGGTGACCCCACATGACCCAGCTGTGCCCTGGTGACCCTGGGTGACCCAGCTGTGCCCTGTGTGACCCTGTGTGACCCAGCTGTGCCCTGGTGACCCTGGGTGACCCCGTGTGACCCAGCTGTGCCATGGGTGACCCCACATGACCCAGCTGTGCCCTGTGTGACCCCACATGACCCAGCTGTGCCCTGTGTGACCCCACATGACCCAGCTGTGCCCTGGTGACCCTGGGTGACCCCGTGTGACCCAGCTGTGCCCTGGTGACCCTGTGTGACCCCACATGACCCAGCTGTGCCCTGGGTGACCCTGGATGACCCCACATGACCGAACTGTGCCATGGTGACCCTGGGTGACCCCGTGTGACCCAGCTGTGCCCTGGTGACCCCGTGTGTCCCGCAGGGCATCCAGCGGAAGCGGCCCTCGGAGGTGCAGAGCGCTCTGCTGCGGAGGCACCTCCTGGAGCTCACCCAGAGCTTCATCATCCCTCTGGTGAGCGCGGGGACGCCCGGGGGGACAGGGAGCAGTGCCTGTGACGGACCCCAGGGCACGGAGCCCTGGAGGGGCTGCCTGGGAGGCGCCTTTGAACTCATCCCATGGCCCTGCCATGGCAGGGACACCTCCCCCTGTCCCCAGGTGCTCCAAACCCCAATGCCACCTGGCCTTGGGCACTGCCAGGGCACCACAAGAGGCTCCTCAGCTGTAAGTTATTACTTTTATTTTTGTCTTTTCTTGGTTTAGGAGCATTACATGGCCAGCCTGATGCCTCTGCAGAGGGCCATCACTCCGTGGAAGGTAGGGTGCACTTCCCAGTCCTCCTTCCCTTTGGGAGTGGTTACAGGGCGCTGGGCACGCTCCTGGGAACCTCCCCTGTTGAAGGCAGAGGGGTTTACCCCTTTAAAAATTCATTATAAAATTGGAAGAACTCTTGGGACAGATATTCCCAGTTTTGCCAGGAGCTGAATTACTGGGAATCTCGTGTGAGGATCAGCCTTGGGCACCTTTCCCACTGGAGGTGCAGCCCTCGCTTTCCTGGTTTCCTTTGGGATTCTCTGGTGCGGATTTCCGTGGACTAACGCGGATTTCCCCGTGCAGAATCCCCCCCAGATCCGCCCGTTCTGCCAGGAGGATTTCATGAAGAGCCTGGAGCACGCTGGCCCCCAGCTCACCTGCGTGCTCAAGGGGGACTGGCTGGGGCTCTACAGGTGAGGATCCAGCGCCAGCGGGCAGCAAAGCCTGCAGCAGCACTGGGAGCCCGTGGGAGCTGTGGGGCCTGCAGAACTCAGCCGTGGATTAACGCGGGATGTCAGGGAGAGCAAATCCAGGGCAAATCCAGCCTGGGGTTCGTGTGTTCTAAACAAGGGGAGAGCCTGCAGGGGAGCTGGTCCGGGGTTTTCCTGGATAACTGCTTCTGAATGGGATGGAGAAGACACTTGGTGCATTAGGAGTGGGAAAAATCCAGAAGTTGGATACCCAAGGAAGGAAAATGGGAAATGCACAGATAGGAGAATGAAAAAAAATCCCAAAAAGTGATCAGGAACAAAAAGTATGGAATTATGGGATGGGTGGGTGGGAAGGGACCCCAGAGCCCCTGCAGTGCCACCCCTGCCATGGCAGGGACACCTCCCACTGTGCCAGGCTGCTCCAGCCCCAGTGCCCAGCCTGGCCCTGGGCACTGCCAGGGATGCAGGGGCAGCCCCAGCTGCTCTGGGCACCTGTGCCCTTGTCATGGTGTGTCCCCGTGACCCCTTCCCAGGGCCACCTCGGGGAGCTCTGGGGCCCAGGGTGGGATTGTTGCATGGCACTGTCCCTGTGGGTCCCTGCCAGCCCCAGCACCCCGCAATTCACAATTCCTGACCGCTCCACAGGCGATTCTTCAAGTCCCCCAACTTCGACGGTTGGTTCCGGCAGCGGCACCGCGAGATGACCCAGAAGCTCGAGGCCCTGCACCTGGAGGCCATCTGTGAGGCGGTGGGTGACAGGGACAGGGCTGGGACAGGGACAGGGCTGGGACACGGACAGGGCTGTGTCTGTGAGGCGGTGGGTGACAGGGACAGGGCTGGGACAGGGACAGGGCTGGGACAGGGACAGGGCTGGGACACGGACAGGGCTGTGTCTGTAAAGCAGAGTCGTGACAGGGACAGGGCTGGGTTTACTCAGAGATGAGGAGGATCCAGGGAGAGCCCAGAGCCCCTGGCAGGGCCTGCAGGGGCTCCAGGAGAGCTGCAGAGGGACTGGGGCCAAGGCCTGCAGGGACAGCACCCAGGGCATGGCTCCCACTGCCAGAGGGCAGGCATGGATGGCATCTTGGCAATGAGGAATTCCTGCCTGGGCTGGCATTGCCAGAGCAGCTGGGGCTGCCCCTGCATCCCTGCAGTGCCCAAGGCCAGGCTGGGCACTGGGGCTGGAGCAGCCTGGCACAGTGGGAGGTGTCCCTGCCATGGTGGCACTGCAGGGGCTCTGTCACTGTTTCAGGGATGAGGATGAGAAGCCCCTTGCTCACCTTCAGGCTTTCCTTAGGGGAATCCCTTGGGAAGTGTCCCTGAGGGAAGCCACTCTCTCCTTAGGACATCGTGGCCTGGATGAAGGACAAGTCCGAGGTGGAGATCGTGGACCTGGTGCTGAAGCTGCGGGAGAAGCTGGTGAGTCCCTCCCTCGCTCCCCCTGCACTCCTTCCTCTCTCTGGGTGCAGGAAATCCGAAACACAAATCACACCTGTGCCGTGGAAAACCTTGCTCTCCCTCCCTGGAGGGCTGGGAAACTCAGGGAAGGGCAGTGTTTGTGTGAAACCCTCAGAATCAGGAGGATGCAGGGCAGTTCGGTGTTTATGTGAAATCCTCAGAGTTGGGAGGATCCAGGGCAGTTCGATGTTTGTGTGTAACCCTCAGAATGAGGAGGATCCAGGGCAGTTTGGTGTTTGTGTGAAATCCCCAGAATCGGGAGGATCCAGGGCAGTTCGGTGTCTGTGTGAAACCCTCAGAATGAGGAGGATCCAGGGCAGTTCGGTGTCTGTGTGAAATCCCCAGAATCGGGAGGATCCAGGGCAGTTCGATGTTTGTGTGAAATCCCCAGAATCGGGAGGATCCAGGGCAGTTCGATGTTTGTGTGAAACCCTCAGAGTCAGCAGGATCCAGGGCAGTTCGGTGTCTGTGTGTAACCCTCAGGAATCAGCAGGATCCAGGGCAGTTTGGTGTCTGTGTGTAACCCTCAGGAATCAGCAGGATCCAGGGCAGTTCGGTGTCTGTGTGTAACCCTCAGAGTTGGGAGGATCCAGGGCAGTTCAGTGTCTGTGTGAAACCCTCAGAATGAGGAGGATCCAGGGCAGTTCGGTGTCTGTGTGTAACCCTCAGGAATCAGCAGGATCCAGGGCAGTTCGGTGTCTGTGTGAAATCCCCAGAATCAGGAGGATCCAGGGCAGTTTGGTGTCTGTGTAACCCTCAGGAATCAGGAGGATCCAGGGCAGCCCTTCCCGTCCCGAGGCTCAGGTGGCCTTTCCTGCCCGTTTGTGTCCTGAGCTGCAGCAGCAGAGCCGGGCAGAGCGCACGGGCCCCTGCCATGTGTTCGTTGCCTTTCCCCCGCAGGTGAGGGCTCGCTGCCAGCACCTGCCCGTGAAGGAGGAGACCCTGCAGAGGGTGGCTCTCTACATCGACACCGTCATCGGCTCGCTGCCCGAGGACCTGCAGACCGTGCTGCACCACCCCTGAGCCGGGGGGCTCCTGCAGACCCTTCCCAGCCTGTCTGGGGCAGCTCCTGCCCGGGACCGGGACCGGGACCGGGCCCGCCCTTGGGGCGCGGGGCGGAGCCGGGCCGGGCTGTCCCCGCGGGACCGGCCCCCGGTGGCAGCGGCGGGGCAGGAGGGCCCGCCCGACACCCCATCCTTACCCGAGCTTGGATCCGCGGCACTCCCGCAGCCCCGTCCCGGCCGGGAGGAGCAGGGGCCGTGCTCAGGGCACGGGCCGGAGGTGACAGAACCGTCCCTGCCCCCGGGCAGCGGGAGGAGGAAGCGCTGGACATGGACGGCTGCTGCTCTGTTCCTGCAGGGCAGAGCCAGAGGAGGGGCTGGGGCATCCGCAGGGATCGGGGCTCCCCGGAGTGCCTGGGAATGGCTGCTGCGGGGAGCTGGCCCCAAATCCTATTTATTCTGCTTGAAAACCCAGCCTGAGCTCCGGGCACACAGCGGGGCTGGGGCTCTGCCCGAGGCACTGGGAGAGCTCCTGCCAGCCCCTTCCCAATAAAACCTGGAGAAGCTGATTTCACAGGCTCTGCCACGCTGGAATGGGCCCTGCAGCCCTGCCCCTGGGCCTGGATCCCCCTCCTGCCTTGGCAATGCATTTGCTGGGCATTGGCACTCCAAAACTGCATTGCACCACCAGGGCAGGGCCTCCAGGGATGGGATTTTACCCTAGAAGAAGGGTTTGGGAGGGATGTGGCAGCCTGGAGGGTTGAACCCAGCGCCTCTGCCCGTGGTGGGGTTGCTGGATTGTTCCTGCCCTGAGCTGGGGCAGCTCCCAGTGCTCCCAGTGCAAGCTGCACCGCTCCCATCAGTCCCTGCCCATCCTCAGGGCTGGCGAGGTTCAGAGGGGGCTGAACTCTCCCTGAATTTCCCCTCTGGAGCCAGGCAGGAGCTGCAGGAGGCTGCTGGGTGTCTGAGTGCCCCTGCCCTGCTGCAGTAAGGGGTTCTGAGCAATATCCTTCGGGATGGACATATCCCAATCCTGACACATCCCAGGTGTGTCCATGCAGGCCCCAAGCCCTCCTGTAAAGTAGGAAATCGTGGTTTAAAAAACCTCTGGAGCCAAACTGGGTCCTGCTTTGGAGGTTTATTGCGTGGGGAATGGCTGTCCCTGCTCTGGGTCACTCGTGGCCATCCTGGTTTCCCAGAGGGTTCGCAGCACCTGGGGGTGGCTGTGTGTCCCTGTGCCCTTCCCAAGGCACAGAATCACAGAATCTCGGAGGCATTTGGGTCGGAAAAACCTTGGAACCCATGGAGTCCATCCATTCCCAGCACTGCCAAGGCCACCACTGACCGTGTCCCCAAGTGCCTCAGCCACAGGGCTTTGAGATCCTTTCTGGAGTGGGGACTCCACCATCTCCTGTAGCTGTTCCTCCACAGCCCGAACATCCCCCTTCAGGAATTCTCCCTCAGGGATGTGTCCTTAGCTTTGCATTCCTCCGAGGAGGCCAGACCCCATCTCCTGCAAGCCCAAAATCCCAGAGTCCTGGAATGGTTTGGGTGGGAAGGGACCTCAAAGCCCCTTCAGTGGTTCCAGGATTCCGCACTCCATCCCCGTGGATCTGTGGAAGTTGGGGGGGGTCTCCAGCAGGGAGGGGCTGCAGGTGCCCCCAGTGCTGTGGCACCTGCCCAGCTCCACCTGTGCCCTGCCCAGCCCGCTCCAGGCACGAGGGGCTGCATCCCGGGCACCCTGTGCGACACCGGCAGCCCTGGGAGGGGTCCCTGGAGGGGCTCCGAGGTCCCTTCCCACCCAAACTATCCCGGGATTCCCTGAGCTGCTGGGACAGTGCAAATCCTGCCGGGGCTTTGGGCTGCCCACCCAAAGGGAGTGGGATGAGGTGAGAGCAGCCCCAGGGATGGGATGAGGTGGGAGCAGCCCCCAGGGAATGGGATCAGGTGGGAGCTCAGGGAGCAGCCCCCAGGGATGGGATCAGGTGGGAGCTCAGGGAGCAGCCCCCAGGGGATGGGATCAGGTGGGAGCTCAGGGAGCAGCCCCCAGGGATGGGATGAAATGGCAGCAGCCCCCAGGGATGGGATCAGGTGGGAGCTCAGGGAGCAGCCCCCAGGGAATGGATGAGGTGGGAGCTCAGGGAGCAGCCCCCAGGGATGGGATCAGGTGGGAGCTCAGGGAGCAGCCCCCAGGGAATGGATGAGGTGGGAGCTCAGGGAGCAGCCCCCAGGGATGGGATCAGGTGGGAGCTCAGGGAGCAGCCCCAGGGATGGGATCAGGTGGGAGCTCAGGGAGCAGCCCCCAGGGAATGGATGAGGAGGGAGCTCAGGGAGCAGCCCCAGGGATGGGATCAGGTGGGAGCAGCTCCCAGGGATGGGATGAGGTGGGAGCTCAGGGAGCAGCCCCCAGGGATGGGATGAGGAGGGATCTCAGGGAGCAGCCCCCAGGGAATGGATGAAATGGGAGCAGCTCCCAAGGAATGGATGAGGTGGGATCTCAGGGAGCAGCCCCCAGGGAGTCGTCGTAGAAAGCCTTGAGCCCCCCGGGGCCCTGCAGGGAGAGGCTCCGGGCCAGCACCTCCTGTCGGAAGTTCTCCCGCATCCAGCCGTAGACCAGACTGTGCAGGAAGCCCTGCAGGGACACACTCAGGGCCTGGGGACACGGGGACAGAGGGTCAGGGCTCGCTGTCCCTGCAGGCACAGCCCAGGCAGGGTGGCACAGGACACGAGGGGAGCTTTCCTCTTGGAGTTAAAGCCAGGAAAAGCCAAAGGGTGAAATCCCAACCCAAATCCCAACCCAAAATCCAGTGGGAAGAGCCAAACTGGGCCTGGGGCCGTGTCCTCACTCTGCCTGGGGTGTCCCCAAGGGCTGTCACAGCTCCCACGTGGGATGGGGACAAATGTCCAGCCTGGGAGCTCTGGAAAAGGGGCTTTACTCACTGTGGACACGTAGAGCACAAAGAGCGAGGCAGGGCTGATGCTGGTGAAGGAGAGGATGGTGAGGAGGAAGGCTGTGGGTGGGACACAGAAGGACAATCCTTGGTGGGACGCCCCCAGTGTGACCCTGCAGGGCTGGGGGGGCTGGGGACACCCCCAGTGTGACCCTGGGAGCTGGGGGCACCCTCAGTGTGACCGTGGGAGCTGGGGACACCCTCAGTGTGACCCTGCCGGGATGGGGACACCCCCAGTGTGACCCTGCAGGGCTGGACTGGGGGCTGGGGACACCCCAGTGTGACTGGGGTTACTGGGGACACCCCGCGGCCTTGCCTGGCGTCCAGCAGAGCAGGAAAACCAGCTGGAAGCCCAGCAGGGCTCTGCTGACGCCGCGGCCGCTCCTGGCCCCGAAGCCGCCGTCCCGGCGCGGGCTGAGCAGCGGCAGCGCCGCGCTCCCCCGGCAGCGGAGCCGCACCCGCCGGTACAGGAGCTGGGGACGGGCGGGGGTCAGCGCGGCGCTGCGGACCCCCGCGCCTCCCCCAGGGCCGGCGCCTCACCGAGCAGCAGCCGAGCACCAGCAGCAGGCACAGCAGGAAGATGATTTTCTCCTCCAGCCCCGCGCTCCTGTCCCCGCCGGACTGGGAGGCAGCGGGAATGAGCGGGGCCGGGCCCCGGAGCCCCCCGGAGCCCCCCGGCCCCGCAGGGTGGGTGGGTGGGTGGGGGGCAGCGCCCACCTGCGAGCAGATGTCCCGGCTCGGGTGGATCAGGAGGAGGCAGCTGCAGGGACAGAGCGGGGCTGGAGGTCCCAAAGCCCCACCCGGCGTCGGGGGCTGCCCCGGGCAGGGCGGGGCCGGAGGGGCCGTACCTGGAGCAGTAGAGGCCGAAGGTGTCGTTGGAGCCGGCCCAGGGCACCACGGGCGCGATGGCGGCGGCGGAGGCGCCGCGGGCGAGCAGCTGCGCCAGGAGCGTCACTGCGGGCACCAGCCTGGGCAAGGGACAAGGGACAGGGGCCGGCTGAGAGCCCCCCGCCAGCGCGGCACGGCCGGGGCGCTCCGGCGGGGCTGGCAGCGGGCACCTACCAGGCCAGCACGTAGGGAATTCCCTGCCAGGCGCTCTCCAGGCAGCGGCTCCGCTCCTGCGGGGGAACCGCCGAGAGCCGGGGCTGGGGGGCGGCCGCAGCCCAGGGTCCGCCCCGCTCCGCCCGGACCGGGGGAACCCCGAACTCCCGGGCACAGGGGCTGCCCTGGACCGCCCCGCTGCTCCCTTGCCCTGACAGCGCCCCCTGTGTGCCCAGCGCGATTCCCGGCCGTGCCCGGGCCAGGCACGGACCTGCAGCGCTGCCGGCGGCCGGGCTCGCCCCCCGAGCACGGTGCGGTGCGACTCGTACGCGTAAACAAGGACCATGAGGAACGAGACGGCGTAGGAGGTCTGGGAGAGAGAGGAGAGGGAGAGGGACGGCGGATCCTGCTGTGTCCAGCGCCTCCAGGGCACCTTGCACCCTCCCTGTGCCCCCCGACAGCCCCATTGCCCCTGCCCGTCCCCTCCTCGTGCTCCACACCCCGGCCCCGCAGACCTGTCCCGGTGCCCACCCCGGGGAGGGGACCCCAGCACTGTGTCCCCAGGGCACTGCAGCCTCAGCTGTCCCCTGCAGCGTCCCCTTACCGTGGTCAGCATCCGCCCGTAGGGGCAGGCGGCGTAGGCGGGCACGGAGAGCGGCGCCGGCAGCAGCGGGATGGTTCCCGTGCCCAGCAGCGCGGTGGCACCCAGGAAATCTGCCAGGGCCAGGAGGAACAGGGGCCGCAGCTGGGGACAGGGCACCGCGTTAGCTCTGCCGGCAGCAGCCCCGGGCAGCTCCCGCGGCCCTTCCCGGGCTGGGGCCGGCGGCTCCTGGGGGCCGGGGCGGGTGCCGGGTGTCCTGCACCTCCTGTCCCCCGCCCGGCGCTTTAAACCCGGTGTTGGCTCGGCTTTGACTCGGGCTTAGCTGGGGCCAGACCCAGCCCTGTGTCCCTGGGAGCCGGTAGCTCTCACCTGGATGTGGCAGCATTGCCACAAGCCGGTGGCACTCACCTGGATGTGGAGCAGTGACACTGCCACAAGCCGGTGGCTCTCACCTGGATGTGGAGCAGTGACACTGCACAGGCTGGTGGCACTCACCTGGATGTGGCAGCATTGCCACAAGCCGGTGGCTCTCACCTGGATGTGGCAGCATTGCCACAGGCTGGTGGCACTCACCTGGATGTGGAGCAGTGACACTGCACAGGCTGGTGGCTCTCACCTGGATGTGGCAGCACTGTCACCGCCACAAGCCGGTGGCTCTCACCTGGATGTGGAGCAGTGACACTGCACAGGCTGGTGGCTCTCACCTGGATGTGGCAGCAGTGACACTGCCACAAGCCGGTGGCTCTCACCTGGATGTGGCAGCAGCGGCCCTGCCAGGAGGTGACAGCGAGGACGGACCCGCTGCCCAGGAGGCTGCAGGGGACGGGGCGGGTGATGAATGTCCCGGCCGAGCCGCTGCCGCCGCCAGTGCCAGCCCGGGGCGAGGGCCAGGGCCAGGGCCAGGGCAGGACCCACCTGAGCAGCGCGGCCGGGACGGTGACGCCGCTCAGCGCCAGGACCTGCGGGAGGCGCGGAGGGAGCGCGGGCTCGGCCGGCCGGGAGCGGGGCCAGCCCGAGCCCGCACGGGGGTGCCATGTGGGACCCTGGGCACGGCCCGACTCGGTCCCTCTGCCATCCCTGGCCCAAGCCGTGCCCAGGAACCGCAGCAAAGGCGTTTCGGGGGCAGAGGAGGGGCAGGCCCGGCTCCTCAGCAGCCCCTCGGCAGTGGCTGCACGTGGCGGGGTTTCCCCGCTTCTTCCTCCCGAGTTTTCCCGCTGGGATCTCCGCCCAGGTTTCCCTCACCCGGGGCTGGTGGAGCGCCGAGAAGCCGCGGCCGAGCTGGGAGCGGCTCCCGACGGCGCCTCTGGAACCGGAGCGGCCGCCGGAGCCGGACGGACCCGGGCCCGGGAGAGCGCCGGGCAGAGCGGGGCAGGAGCCAGGGAAGAGCC
This sequence comes from Emberiza elegans, assembly GCA_024865655.1. Lineage (NCBI taxonomy): Eukaryota > Metazoa > Chordata > Aves > Passeriformes > Fringillidae > Emberiza > Emberiza elegans. The sequence goes on from JALJVW010001137.1 coordinate 5,295,509, forward strand.
GCTCCGGCCGCAGCGACGGCCCTGCCCGGCTGTCACCCTGCCCCGGCTGTCCCCCTGCCCCGGCTGTCAGTCCCCCTGCCCCGGCTGTCCGTCCCCCTGCCCCGGCTGTCCGTCCCCCTGCCCCGGCTGTCCGTCCCCCTGCCCCGGCTGTCCGTCCCCCCTGCCCGGCTGCCGCCCTGCCTGTCCCCCTGCCCCGGCTGTCCGTCCCCCTGCCCCGGCTGTCTGCCCCCTGCCCCGGCTGCCAGTCCCCCTGCCCCGGCTGCCCCCCTGCCCCGGCTGTCCCCCTGCCCCGGCTGTCAGTCCCCCTGCCCCGGCTGTCAGTCGCCCTGCCCCGCCGGTGGCCCCCAAAGCGCGGGGGCAGCTCCCTGGGGCAGCGTTTGTTGGAAGGGGAACGCAGCACTCAGCTGAGCCTCTCCCGGGCCGCCCCGCCCGCCCTTACCTGGATATCCGAGAGAGCCGCGGGCTGTTCCTGCGCCCTGGCCATGGCCGCAGCCCGGGATGGATGGAACGGGAGCTGGAAGCGGCTCCCGCTGCTGCCCGGGCTCGCTCCACGCCCAGCTGTGGGACACGGCCGCGGCGCAGCCGGAGGAACCTGCCCGGCCGGGGAGGCAGGAGAGGAGCAGCAGGAGCTTCCCAGGGAGCAGCGGCGCCGTGCCAGCCCCGGGAGCGGGGAGGGAGCAGCCCCAGGCACGGGAGAGCCCAAATGAGCGCTCGGATGCCCCCGGGCACACCGGGAATGAGGGAGCAGCGCCGGGAGAGCAGCCGGGAGCTCCTTGTGCTGCTGCAGAGAGCCCAGAGGAATCCATGGAGCTGCTCCAGGGCTGGAGCCCCTCAGCTCCCAGGGAGCCAGGCTGGGAGAGCTGGGGGTGCTCACCTGGAGAGGAGAAGGATCCAGGGAGAGCTCAGAGGCCCTGGCAGGGCCTGCAGGGGCTCCAGGAGAGCTGCAGAGGGACTGGGGCCAAGGCCTGCAGGGACAGCACCCAGGGAATGGCTCCCACTGCCAGAGGGCAGGCATGGATGGCATCTTGGCAATGAGGAATTCCTGCCTGGGCTGGCATTGCCAGAGCAGCTGGGGCTGCCCCTGCATCCCTGGCAGTGCCCAGGGCCAGGCTGGGCACTGGGGCTGGAGCAGCCTGGCACAGTGGGAGGTGTCCCTGCCATGGTGGCACTGGGCGGCTCTGGGGTCCCTGCCCATCCACCCATTCCAGGATTCTCAGTGCCAGACTCCTCTGCATCCCCTCAGCTGCCACACCCCGACTGCAGGGGCAGGAACGAACCATTCCTGTTCTCACACTCCCAGGAACCTCTGGAAATCAAAGGATTTAGTGATCTTGTGATAACTTTAACCCAAGGATGTTCCAACATCCACCAAAAATCCCCAAGCAATGCCCATCCCCAGGAGCCACCAGAATCCCCTTGAACAAGAATTTTACCTTTATTTCAGGGATATTGGCCGAAGGGAGAGAGGGAAAAGGGAGGGAGGGTCTGAGGGAAGGAGGGAGCAGGGGAGCAGAGGGAGGAATGGCACTGGCAGCTGCAGGACGGTGACAGTGACACGGAGCCGGGTGACAGCGACTCCTGGAGATGCTCCCCCGCAGCAGCTTCCTCATCCTCCTCTGCCAGGGACAGACAGAGGGCACCGGGATGGACCTGGGTCCTCCCAGATGGACCCTGCCTTGTCCCTGCTCTGCCTGCTGGATCCCACACTGATTCCCTGCTGGATCCCACAGTGATTCCCTGCTCTCCCTGCTGGATCCCACACCGATTCCCTGCTGGATCCCACACCGATTCCCTGCTCTGCCTGCTGGATCCCACACTGACTCCCTGCTGGATCCCACACCGATTCCCTGCTCTGCCTGCTGGATCCCACACCGATTCCCTGCTGGATCCCACACCGATTCCCCCTGCCTGGATCCCCACACTCCTGCTGGATCCCCCGATTCCTGGATCCCCACTCCCACCGATTCCCCTGCTGGATCCCTGGATCCCACCGACTCCCTGCTGGATCCCACACCGATTCCCTGCTCTCCCTGCTGGATCCCACACCAATTCCCTGCTCTCCCTGACGGATCCCACACTGATTCCCTGCTCCAATGGGGTCCCACCCCATTCCTCTTGGGTCCATTCCAGGTCCTTCCATCCCGTGGGAGCAGAGGGAGCACAGGGAGCCATCCTCCCAGCCTGAGCAGTGAAGCCACAGCAGGAGGAGGCTCCACCTCCCTCTGGATCCTGGGAATGGCTCCAGGGAAAGAGCAGGAGCCATCCCTGCCCTTCCAGAGGCACCCCTTGGTTCAGCACTTCCAAACCGGGAGCAGGGGCTGGGCTCTCCCTGGCTGAGCCAGCACTTTGACCCTTGAGGAGCGTTTCAAACACTCCTGGGACAAACGCCCCCATCAGGGCAGCACTGGATCCTGCTGCTCCTGGTGGGAACATCCCTGGACGGAGGAAGCATCCCCCAGCCGTGGCCCCCTCCCAGCAGGGACAGGCCCTGCCCAGGGCTCGTTTTTCCCTGAGCATTTTTCGGAGGAGAAATTGGCACCACGGGCTGCAGTGGCCAGAGTGGAATCCAGGGGGTTTGGCTGCTGACGGGGCCAGGACAGCCACGGAGGAAAGGAGGGAAGTTCCATGTCCCTGTCCTTGTCCCTGGCAGTGCCAGGAGTGGCTGATCCTCCTTCCCAAGGCTCTCTGGGCAGTGCAGCACCAGGAGCTGCTCCCAAAGCTGCTCCAGGACCATGGGGGTGTTAATCCAGACCTATCCCTGTCTCTGGGCCTAGCTTTAGCAGCCAGGATTTAACCCCAAATGTGGGGCAGGGAGATCCCTTCTCCTTCCCAGAATCCCCGATAGCCCACAGAGGATCCCTGGGAAGGAAGGAGAGCCTGAGCCCCTGCATGAGCCTGGAGCTACATCCACTGGTTAAATCAGGCTCTGGAAAAGAACCTTAGGGGAAATGCCCAAGATTTCCTGCACTGAGCCCCATCTTCCTGAGCTTCCCATGGCCTGGTGCTATTTTAGCTCCACCTAAAGCGCTTCCCACCTTCCCTTGCATCTCCTGAATCACCAGCCTGACTGGAGCTTGAAGATCCAAGTGAATTCCACTCGATGCCACGCCTGACGGGTAGGGATTGCTTTTAAAATCACCTCTAAAAAACCTCAGCATCTTCAATTCCACGGCTTCCAAATCAAGTCTCAGCTGGAAGCAAATTCCCACCACGGAGGCTTTGGGGCTGGAAAAGTTGGCACAACCTCACTGCAAATTAGTGCTAAAAACCCCAACTGGAGCCCAAATCCCGGAGAGATGCGGGCGTGGTTGGACGAGGTTTTGGTCAGTCCTCGGGAAGGAGCTCTTACGGAAAAGGGAATAAAAGCCAGCCCTCATCTCTTCCCGTGGGGCCACCAGGAGCCGTGGGCCGAGCTCTTGGCGATGCTCAGCTTCTCCTCGGGGCTGAAGTGCAGGATGGCCAGGATGGCCGTGAGCGTCTGCTGCCGGCCCCGCGCGTCCGGCAGCGTCAGGAACCGGTACACCACGTTCTTCAGGTACTCCAGGTTGGCTCCCTCCCTGCTCTTATCCCGGCAGCTCTTCTGGATCTCGTCCCGCAGCGCCGCCACCTCCTCGCGGTGCCGGTCCTCCTCGGCCAGGGCCCTGCCCTGCAGCTGGTGCAGCTGCACCTCCAGCCGGTGCCGGTGCTTGCGCAGCGCCGCGATCTCCACCTCCTTGCGCGCCAGCTGCTCCGCGTACAGGAAGAAGGTGGGCTCGGAGCCGGAGCAGGGCTGCAGCTCCTGCGGCAGGATCTCCGAGGAATCCCGGCCGGGAGCGTCCCCCGGGCCGGGGCCGCCGTCCCGGCAGCCCTTGGGGCCGTGGGGCAGCGCGAGGGCGCGGAGCTGCTCCAGCTCCCGGTCCTTCTCGGCCAGCACGGCCAGCGCCCGGTCCCGCTGCTTGTGCATCTCCTCCTCCAGGCGCAGCGCCCGCTCCCGGAACTGCAGCTGGCACCGCTCCAGCTCCTGCCGGTGCAGCTGCTGCAGCTGCTGCAGCTCCTGCTTCCTGGCCTCCAGCTCCTGCCCGTGCCGCTTCTCCGCGTCGTCCGCGGCCAGCTGCAGCAGCACGTGCTTGTCCTGCAGCTCCGCCAGCTGCTCCCGCGCCTCCTCCAGCTCCTTGGCCAGGCCCACGTCCTTGGTGGCCTTGCTCTTGAGAACCTGCTGCGCCCTCACCTTGTAGCGCTCAAACTCCTCCTTGAGCTGCCTGAGCTCCTGCTGGCAGTGCCCGCCCGGGGCCTTGTCCCCGTTCCCGTCCCCGCCGCCCGGGGCCGCCTCCGGCTCCTGCGGCTCCTCCGCCTCCAGGCCCTTCCCGGCCGCCGCCTGCAGGAGCTTCCGCAGCTTCTCCATCTTCTCCTTGAGCACGCTCACGTCCAGGGTGGCCTCCTCCACGGCCACCTCGCCCAGGGAGCGGCTGGAGGCGGCGATGGCCAAGGTCTTGTTCTCCAGGTCCAGCTGCACGATGCGGTCCTTGAGCCTCTGGATGGTGCCCTGGTCCCTCTGCTTGGCCTTCTCGTAGGTGCCCAGCAGCTCGGACACCTGCGACACCTGGGCCTCCAGCTCGGCCACGCGCTGCTCCTCCCGCTGCGAGCGCTGCCGGAGCTGCTCCTCGGCCTGGGCAGTCTGTGTGGGGACACATGGGGTTAGGGCTGCACGGGGACACACGCCTGGGGTCACACGGGGACACGCCTGGGGTCACACGGGGACACGCCTGGGGTCACACCGGGACACACCTGGGGTCACACGGGGTCCCTGCTCTGCTCCAAAGCAACAAGGGGCCATCCCACCCCAGGAACCCTACCTGAGACACCTCCCTGTCCTGGCTTTTTGGGATTTGTGTGTTTGGAATCCTGGAATGGGTAACGTGGGAAGGGACCTCAGAGCCCCCCAGTGCCAGCCCTGCCATGGCAGGGACACCTCCCACTGCCCCAGGTGCTCCCAGCCCCAGTGTCCAACCTGGCCTTGGGCACTGCCAGGGATGCAGGGGCAGCCCCAGCTGCTCTGGGCACCCTGTGCCATTTATTTCAAACCTCCTGGAATCTGAGGGACTGGGAAGGGGAATTTGTCTGACTTCAGCCCCACTTCCCGGACACATCCCACAGAGAGCTGTTCCCCAGTTTGCCATCCTGTCAAACCAAGCCAGGATTCTTTGGACTCTCAGAGGCTGGGAGAGGGAACCTGGCTCCTCTAGCCCCAGTCCCTGGACACCTCCCTCATTCCTAGCCAGCAATCACCTTCTTCATCTCCTGCACCAGCTGCAGCTGGAAGTGGTTCTTGAGGCCGGCCATCTCCTCCTGCAGCTCCTGGATCCGCGGGTCGGGCCTGCCGCTCTCCTCACGCACACCCTGCAGCTCCCTGCGCAGCTCCTCCAGCTCCTGGCTCAGCTGCTGCTCGTGGCCCTGGGCTCGCTCTGCGGTGCTGGCGCTGCCGGCCAGCGCCTCCCGGGCGTGCTGCAGCTCCTGCTCGGCGGCGCGGCGCGCGTCCCGCTCGGCGCGCAGCAGCTCCTGCAGCTCGCGCAGCATCAGCCCGTGGTCGCCCTGCTCGCGCTCCCGCTCGCGCTGCTGCTCCAGGAGGCGGCCGCGGGTCTGGGCCAGCTGCTCCTGCAGCTCCTGCAGCCGCTCGGCCTCGGCCCGCGCCCGCCCGCCGCCTCCTCCAGCTCCTGCTTCATCTGCCGCCGCTCCGCCTGGTACGAGGCCTCCATGCGCGACTTCTCCTGCGTCACCGTGGCCAGCGCGCCAGTCAGCGTGGCCAGCTGCGCCTTCAGCTGCTGCAGCCGCCGCTCGGGCTCGCCGGCGCTGCACAGCTCCCCGCCCTCGGCGCCGCCCGGCTCCTCGGCCCTCGGGGAGGGGGCGGCCGCGGGTTTGTGCTCCTCGTCCCCCCCGGGCGGGCCGGCCGCGGTGTCCGCGCTGGCGGCCGTCCCCGCGCTGTCCTCGCTGTGCTCCGAGCTCCGCTCGTCCGGGGAGTCCCCGGCTGCGGGCGGGGGCACGGCCAGCTCCCCGTCGTGGGACACGGAGAGCGCCTTCAGGCTGGCTTCCAGCGCCTCCTTCTCCTTCAGCAGGCTCTTGTAGGCGTGGACGACGTCCTTGAGGCGCGCCTGGAAGCGCAGGAGCTGCTGCTTCTGCGTCTCGATGGTCTCCAGCAGCTCCTTCCTGCTGGGGCCGCCCCCGAAGTTCATCCCGAACTTCTCCATGGCGGGGGAACCTGCGGGGGAAACAGAGCAAGGAGAAAGGGCAGCTTTGGGATGGGCAGGAGCATCGCCCTGGGCGCGCCAGGACCCCAAACGGGCAGCGAACATCACCGACACCACCCTGCCCGGAAGCACCATCCTGAACCCCCCAGGACCCCCATCCTGACCTGCCCAGGGCTCCCAGGCTGACCCCGCCGGGCCCGGACCCTGACCCCCAGGACACCGCTCCGAGCTCCCCTCCAGGACTCCCCTCCTGACCCCTCCCGGGACCCCCATGCTGACCCCCCGGACACCACTCTAACTCCCCAGACACCCCTGGCCCTCCATTGTCACCTCTTCAGGACCGTCCTGTCCCCCACCCTGACCCCTCAGGACCCCCCAGACTCCATCCCGACCCCCAGGGCCACCGTGACCCCCCCGGACACCGGCGGGCCCCGCACCGTCACCCCCTCGGGACCATCCCGACCCCCACCCTGACCCCTCCGGCCGCCCCGCAATCCCGGGCCCCGCCATCCTCACCCCCCGGACCCCCGGTCCCCCCTCACCTCCGGCCGGTTCCGCCGCGCCGCCACTTCCGCCGGAAGCCGCTGGAGGAGCGGGGCAAAGGGAGCGGTTACAGGCGGGGCGGAGCCGCGCCCCAAATAAAGACGATCTGTGGGCGTGGCTACGCCGCGGGGCGGGGCCATGCGCGCGTGCACTCGGCTGTGGGCGTGGCTCTTGGCCATAAGGGGCGTGGCCTCTGCGCGCGACGCGGCGCGCGGCGTGGGCGTGGGCCCGTTGCGTTGGGGCGTGGTCTTATGGTGAGGGGCGTGGCCTGAGCGCCAAGGAACTGTGATGCCCCTAAGGGGCGTGGTCTGAGGATGGGGCGGTGACAGCAGGGTGATCCCCTGTCCCTCCGTGTGTGCCCCGGAGTGCCCCGTGTCCCCCTATGTCCCCCCCGTGTCCCCCCGTGTCCCCCGTGTCCCCCGGGTCCCCCGTGTCCCCCCATGTCCCTCCATGTTTTTCTGTGTGCCCAGTGTCCTCCCCGTCGTCCGTGTCCCCCTGTGTCCCCCGTGTCCCTCCGTGTCCCCTTGTGTCCCCCCCGTCCCTTCGTGTCCCCCCGTGTCCCCCCCGTGTCCCCTTGTGTTCTTCCCGTGTCCCGTCCTGCGCCTCATGTGCCCTCGTGTCCCCCCATGTCCTCCCCGTGTTCCCCCACGTCCCCCTTGTCCCTCCGTGTTCCCCCCATGTCCCTCCATGTCCTTCTGTGTCCCCAGTGTCCTCCCCGTCGTTCGTGTCCCCCCTGTGTCCCCTGTGTTCTTCCTGTGTCCCCCCTGTCCCCCCGTGTCCCCCGTGTCCCCCCCATGTTCTTCTGTGTCCCCAGTGCCCTCCCCGTCGTTCGTGTCCCCCCATGTCCCCCCCGTCCCCCTGTGTCCCTTCGTGTCCCCCCATGTTCTTCTGTGTCCCCAGTGTCCTCCCCGTGTCTCCCTGAGTCCCGCTGTGTCCCCGTTTCTCCCCCATCCCCTTGTGCCCACCCCGGCCCCGTGTCCCCTCCGTGTCGCCCCCGTGTCACCCCGAGGGGGGCTCAGTGCCAGCCTGCAGGGGGGCCGTGGCGGCCGGGGCAGGGAGGTGACACCGAGCAGTGTCCCCGTCGCGCCCCGTCCCGCGCTGTCCCCATGTCGGTCGCTGTCCCCCCCCAGCCCCTGCACCCCTCTCCTAGGGGGTGTCCCGGCTGGGGAGGGCCTGGAGGAGCATCCCGGTGCTCCGAACCCTCCGGGTAGCCGTGGGGACGAGCTGGAGCGCCCTCGGTGTGTCCGAGTGCACCTCAGCCGGGCCCTGTCCCCGCTGTCCCCTGCGGGAGGGCCCGGGGCTGCTCGTGGCGTGGCCGGGATCCCCCGGAGCCGCCGGGATGAGTGAAACGCGAACCGTGCTGGTTCAGCGTCCGTGAGTCCGGGCCTGCCCTCTCCTTGGCCAGGGGCTGTGGCCAGCAAAGCTCCGGCCCCCACAGGGACCCCGGGACAAAGCTTTGTCACCCGTGTGTACAATCTGAGCCGACAAAGAAACGAGTGTTCATTGGTTCTAAATTACATTAAAATCTCTTTCATTAATTAGCATTCGGTCTTCTACTGGTTATTGAATGTTTCCTTGGGCAGGGACAGCCCCCACTGTGCCAGGCTGCTCCAGCCCCAGTGCCCAGCCTGGCCTTGGGCACTGCCAGGGATGCAGGGGCAGCCCCAGCTGCTCTGGCAATGCCAGCCCAGGCAGGAATTCCTCATTGCCAAGATGCCATCCATGCCTGCCCTCTGGCAGTGGGAGCCATTCATTCCCTGGGTGCTGTCCCTGCAGGCCTTGGCCCCAGTCCCTCTGCAGCTCTCCTGGAGCCCCTGCAGGCCCTGCCAGGGGCTCTGAGCTCTCCCTGGCTCCTTCTCCTCTCCAGGTGAGCACCCCCAGCTCTCCCAGCCTGGATCCCTGGGAGCTGAGGGGCTCCAGCCCTGGAGCAGCTCCATGGATTCCTCTGGGCTCTCTGCAGCAGCTCCAGGCGCTGCTGCTGCGTGCCCAGGGCTGGGGCAGCTCTGCAGGTGGGGTCTCACCTGAGGGGGCACAGGGACAGGATGCCCCTCCCCTGCTCCCCAGGGCTGGGGGGTTCTGGGCTGGGTCAGGTCCAGCTCTCACCCCCAGCACCCCAAATCCTTCTCCCAGGGCTGTTCCAGCTGCTCATGCCCAGCCTGGTGCCAGCAGGGTCTGACCAGTCTCACCCTGTGTTCATGCTCCAGGGTGCTGCCCCCAGACCATTCCACGTCTCTGTGACCCTGAGCTGCCCCTCCCCGCCGTGCCCCACACATGGAACCGGCCCCTCTGTGACATCACCCCGGCCTGGTGGGACCACGGGCACTGCCAGGGCCCTGGGTGTCACCAGAGGTGACAGCTTTGCTCTGGCTCTGCCACCTGCGATGGCTTTGCTGTGGCTGCTCGTGCTGCTGGCCCTGGCCGGGCCCGTGGCGGGCACCTGCAGGTCAGTGGCCCCTGGGGCTCGGGGGCACTCGGGGCTTCCCTGGCACAGCCTGGGCACAGAGGGGCCCCTGGGGGTCCCTGTCCCTGCTGTCCCCGAGCAGGGCAGTGATGGCTTTGTGCTTCCAGGGGCACCTGCGGGCTCCGGCCCTTGGATTCTGACCACAGCTCTGCTGGCACGTCCAGTGTGGGTAGCACCAGTGTCCAGCCAGGGGCCTGGCCTGGCATTGTCAGCATCCAGGCCACCTGGGAGAACGGCACGTGGCACATGTGCACGGGTGTCCTCCTCAGCTCCCAGTGGGTGCTCACGGTCGCACACTGCTTCGCCAGGGCTGGGTAAGAGACAGCAGGGACAGAGATGTCCCCAGAGCACGGGCAGGCGCCCAGCTCACAGCACCACTGGCCACTTCCCTGCCCACCTGGGCAAGCCGTGGCTCTGCTCCCCTCTGTCACCCCTCTGTCCATCTGCTCCCCAGGGGTGTCTCCAAGTGGGATGTGGTGATCGGGGCCACAGATCTGCGACAGCCAGGCCCCCAGGCTGTGGTGAGACACATCCAGAGGCTCCTGATGCATCAACGCTACGTGGCTGCCACGGCCAGGAACGACATTGCCCTGGTGGAGCTGGACCAGCCCGTGGAGTGCAGCGACTACATCCAGCTGGGCTGTGTGCCCGACCCCTCGCTCAGGGTCTCGGAGCTGAAATCCTGCTACATCGCCGGCTGGAACTTTGCCAGAGGTGAGTTCCCAACAGGATGTGTGCTCCCAGGGCGAGCTGGGCACCCGGGGACATGGGTTGGGCACAGACAGGGACACGGGCTGGGCACAGACAGGGACACAGGGTGGGCACAGACAGGGACATGGACTGGGCACAGACAGGGACACAGGCTGGGCACAGACACGGACTGGGCACAGACAGGGACACAGACTGGGCACAGACAGGGACACAGGCTGGGCACCCTGGGGACACAGACTGGGCACAGACAGGGACACGGACTGGGCACAGACAGGGACATGGGTTGGGCACAGACAGGGACACAGACTGGGCACAGACAGGGACACAGACTGGGCACAGACAGGGACACGGACTGGGCACAGACAGGGACATGGGTTGGGCACAGACAGGGACACAGACTGGGCACAGACAGGGACACAGACTGGGCACAGACACGGACTGGGCACCCTGGGGACACGGACTGGGCACAGACAGTGACATGGGTTGGGCACAGACAGGGACACAGGGTGGGCACAGACAAGGACAGGGGCTGGGCACCCTGGGGACACGGACTGGGCACAGACAGGGACACAGACTGGGCACAGACAGGGACACGGACTGGGCACAGACAGGGACATGGGTTGGGCACAGACAGGGACACAGACTGGGCACAGACAGGGACACAGACTGGGCACAGACACGGACTGGGCACCCTGGGGACACGGACTGGGCACAGACAGGGACACGGACTGGGCACAGACAGGGACACAGACTGGGCACAGACAGGGACACGGACTGGGCACAGACAGGGTCCGGCCTCAGGGCGCCAGCAGGGCCGGGCTCGGAGCAGCCCGGGCTGGGGGAAGGAGTCCCTGCCAAGACGGGGCGTGGAACGGGATGAGCTGTAAGGTCCCTGCTCACCCAAACAATTCCTGCTGGCCCTGTGGAACCTCGGGGGAGATGGGTCTGGCCCCTTCCCCAGGCCAACAGCAGGGACACAGCTGGACAACATCGCTCTGAGGGGAAGGGGCAGGGACACAGCTGGGCATCGCTCCGTGGGGAAGGGGCAGGGACACAGCCGGGCATTGCTCCGTGGGGAAGGGGCAGGGACACAGGGCACTGTGGGGAAGGGGCAGGGACACAGCCGGACATTGCTCTGTGGGGGGGACACAGCCGGACATTGCTCTGAGGGGAAGGGGCAGGGACACAGCCGGGCATTGCTCTGTGGGGAAGGGGCAGGGACACAGCCGGACATTGCTCTGTGGGGAAGGGGCAGGGACACAGCCGGGCATTGCTCTGTGGGGAAGGGGCAGGGACACAGCCGGACATTGCTCCGTGGGGAAGGGGCAGGGACACAGCTGGGCATCGCTCTGTGGGGAAGGGGCAGGGACACAGCCGGGCATTGCTCGGACAGCTGGGCATCGCTCCGTGGGGAAGGGGCAGGGACACAGCTGGACATCGCTCTGAGGGGAAGGGGCAGGGACACAGCTGGGCATCGCTCTGTGGGGAAGGGGCAGGGACACAGCCGGACATTGCTCTGTGGGGAAGGGGCAGGGACACAGCCGGGCATTGCTCTGTGGGGAAAAGGGGCAGGGACACAGCTGGACATTGCTCTGTGGGGAAGGGGCAGAGCCAGGCACAGGCAGGGGAAGGGATGGGTACTGAGCTGCTGGGGCTCATTCCCCTCTGTGCCCACAGCTCAGGGAAAAAGGCATGGTGCTGCAGGAGGCCAAGGTCCACCTCATGGACACACAGCTCTGCAACAGCAGCAGGTGGTACGCGGGGGCTGTTCATGCTGACAACCTGTGTGCTGGGTACCCGCACGGTGGAATTGACACCTGCAAGGTAGGAGCCCCCAAACACAGCCCAGCCTGTCCCCCGTCCACCCCTCCCCACCCGCGGGTCCCTGTCCTATGTCCCCTTGTCCCCAAAGCCTGTTCCTGCCCACAAAGCCCATCCAGTGGCCCCAGCAGACCCAAAGTGCAGATGTGACCCTGGAACATCTGTCCTCTGCACATCTGGGACCCATGTGCAGAGATGGGAGAGCCTCCGACCTGTGCTGGGAATGTGCTGGGAATACGGACCTGGCAGGGACTGGGAGAAAGGAGCCAGCCCAGGGACTGGGGGAGAGGAGCCAGCACCGGGACTGGGGGAGAGGAGCCAGCACCGGGACTGGGGGAGAGGAGCCAGCACCGGGACTGGGGGAGAGGAGCCAGCACCGGGATTGGGGGAGAGGAGCCAGCCCAGGGACTGGGAGAAAGGAGCCAGCACCGGGACTGGGGGAGAGGAGCCAGCACCGGGACTGGGGGAGAGGAGCCAGCTCAGGGACTGGGGGAGAGGAGCCAGCACCGGGACTGGGGGAGAGGAGCCAGCCCAGGGACTGGGGGAGAGGAGCCAGCACCGGGACTGGGGGAGAGGAGCCAGCACCGGGACTGGGGGAGAGGAGCCAGCACCGGGATTGGGGGAGAGGAGCCAGCACCGGGACTGGGGAGAGGAGCCAGCTCAGGGACTGGGGAGAGGAGCCAGCCCGGGATTGGAGGAGAGGAGCCAGCACCGGGACTGGGGAGAGGAGCCAGCACCGGGACTGGGGGGAGAGGAGCCAACACCGGGATTGGGGAGAGGAGCCAGCACCGGGATTTGGGACTGGGGAGAGGAGCCAGCACCGGGATTGGGGGAGAGGAGCCAGCACCGGGATTGGGGGAGAGGAGCCAGCACCGGGATTGGGAGAGAGGAGCCAGCCCAGGGACTGGGGGAGAGGAGCCAGCACCGGGATTGGGGGAGAGGAGCCAGCCCGGGACTGGGGGAGAGGAGCCAGCACCGGGACTGGGGGAGAGGAGCCAGCCCAGGGACTGGCAGCAGCCCCCCACAGTCCCTGATCCATCTCTCCTGGCACAGGGGGACAGCGGGGGTCCCCTCGTCTGCAAGGACAATGAAGCTGACTACTACTGGCTGGTGGGATTGAACAGCTGGGGAAGAGGCTGTGACAGAGCCAGGCACCCCGGGATCTACACCTTCACTCAGCACTTCTACAACTGGATCCTGATCCAGACGAGCCTGAGCCCTGCAGACATAAGTGGGACAGCCCCGGAGCCAAAGTGCGCCCCGACTCCTAAGCCGGAGGTCAGCATGGCCTCTGAGGAGACCCCGACGCCAGGGCCAGAACAAGAGGCACAAACAGAGCCAACACCAGTGCCAGAGCCCACGCCAGAGCTGGTGGTGCCGGGGCCACAGCCGGTGACAGACTCGACCCCAGTGCCAGAGCTGGTAACAGAGCCGACGCCAGAGCCCGAGCCAGTGCCAGTGCCAACCCCAGAGCCAGAGGTGATGCCAGAGCCCGAGCCAGTGCCACTGCCAACCCCAGAGCCAGAGGTGATGCCAGAGCCCGAGACAGAGCCACTGCCAACCTCAGAGCCCGAGCTGATGCCAGAGCCGACACCAGTGCCAGTGCCAGAGCCGACACCAGTGCCAGTGCTAGTGCCGGAGCCAACACCAGAGCCGACGCCAGAGCCAACGACAGTGCCGACGACAGAGCCAATGACAGAGCCGACGACAGAGCCGACCACAATGCCAACGACAGTGCCGACCACAATGTCGATGACAGAGCCGACGACAGTGCCGGTGCCAGAGCCATCGCTAGTGGCAGAGACAACACCAGAGCCAGAGCCGGAGCCAGAGCTGGTGCCCGAGCCGGAGCCAGAGCTGGTGCCAAAGACGACACCAGAGCCAACCGTCCCCCCGGTGCCCGAGGAGCCGGCGCCAACACTGGAACCAGAACGGGCACCGGACCCGAACAGGCTCCTGATGATCTCGGTGCCGTACCAGAGCCTGGTGCAGTTCTGCAACCTGCTCAGGGATTTCCTGCAGTTCCTGAGGAACCAGCTGGGCTGAGCGCAGCCGGAGCGGACGCGGTTCTGCTGCCGAGCGCGGCCCCGCCCGCCCCGCTCGGGCCCGGCCGCAGCCCCGGGGCCGCTCTGTGCCCCCGCCCCTCCCCTGCGGCCCCCGTGCCGCAGCCCCGTCCGTGTTCAAACAACGCTGTTCGTGCTCCCCAGCACCGCGGTCTCTGCGCCTTTCCGCTGCGGGCAGCGCCGGGAGCCGGGAGGGAGAACGAGCGGGGCTGGCGGGGCTCGGGAGGAGACGCGGACCACTCGGGGCGGGCTGGGAAAAGCGCTTTAATAACGGGAACGGCAGCAGCCCGGAGCCCCGAGGGACGCGGAGCTGCGGGAGGTGCCCCCCGAGCCCCTGCGGCCACCCGGGGCTGTCCCCTCTGTCACCAGCTCCTGCCGGGACCCCCGGTCCCACCCCCGCGGTGCCCTCGGTCCCAGCTGGGATCCCCGGACCCGGGACATTCCCTCTGCTCCAGCGGGAGCTCCAAAGAGCTGTCCTGGCTCCGGGGGAGGCGCTGGGGCGAGGTGACCCCCCCGGACCGGGTCGGGGATCCTGAATTCCGCCATCCGCCCGCGTCTGGAGGCTGTTCGGGACCTGCCGCGGGCTGGCCCGGCCGTGCTGGCCCGGCTGCCCCCGAAGCCCGCCCGGCACGGATATCCCCAATTCGCGGCCCGGGGGGTGCCGGAGCGCCCCACCCCGCCGGGACAGCGCGGGCCGTGCGGGGCTCGGGGGCAGCGGGGCTCAGCGGGGCTCCAGGCCCCAGGCCGGCAGCGGGGTGAGCCCGGGGGGCAGCAGGGCGAGGGGGGCGCTCTCCAGGGGCTGCCAGGGCGCTGGAGCGGGGCTCCCGCCGGGAGCCAGACCTGCGGGATGGACACGGGGCTCAGGCATCGCCCCCAGCGCCGGGGCCTCAGCGGGGACACCCAGGGGACCCCAGAAGCCCGGGGTGGCCGAGGCCGGCCCCTCGTACCGCAGCAAGCGTCGTCCCAGGCGCAGGGCCCGGAGGCGCAGAGGTGCAGCGGGGCCGGGGGCCGCGGGTGGGGGGCGAGGCCGGGCAGGGGCTGCGCCGAGCCCGCGGGGGGGTCCGGGAGGGGCTGCGTGGGGACCGGACAGTGCCGCGTCACGGGGCTGCCCCGGGAGCGGCTCACCCGGGGCACCGGCGGCGGGCCGGGCCGGGCCGCTCCAGACACGGCTCCCCACGGGACCGCCGCCTCCAGGGGTGCCCGAGCCTGCTGGGGTGTCCCCGGCACCCGGCAGCGGCCGTGGCCTACCCGTGCGGCGGCGGCGGGACCGAGAGCGGGCGGGATCCAGCGGCGGGGGACGGGAGGGACAATGTCGGGATCCAGTCGCTTGGACAATGCCCTGCCTCGGACAGTGCCCTGGCTCGGACAGTGCCCTGGGGACAACGGGCGGGACAATGTCGACAGTGCCCTGGCTCGGACAGTGCCCCCTGGCTCGGACAGTGCCCTGGCTCGGACCGGACAGTGCCCTGGACAGTGCCCCCTCGGACAATGCCCTGCCCGGACGGACGGACGATGTGCCCTGCCTCGGACAGTGCCCTGCCTCGGACAATGCCCTGCCTCGGACAGTGCCCTGGCTCGGACAATGCCCTGGCTCGGACAGTGCCCTGGCTCGGACAATGCCCTGGCTCGGACGATGCCCTGCCCCAGACGGTGCCCTGGCCCGGCTCCCCGGTGCCCTGGCTCGGACAGGGCCTCGGACGTGTCCTGGCTCCCCAGCCCTGCCCCAGACGGGGGGGAAGACGATGCCCCAGGGGTCCCAGCGCACGGGTGTCAGCCGTGCTCCCCTCCCCAGCCGCAGCCCTCGGGGGGGCAGCTCCCGCTCCCTCCCGTCCCGTCCCCCCGGTCCCCGCGCTGTCACCTGCGCCGCCAGCCTCCAGCTGCCGCTTGCTCTCCCGTCGCCACTTGGCTCGGCGGTTCGAGAACCAGACCTGGGGAGAGGCGGGAGCTGAGGCCGCGGCCCCCGCCCGCCCCAGGGCCCCTCGGCGCAGCTGTGAGCCCCGGGACACGGGCTCGTCACGGCCCGGGAGCGAGCAGGGACGGGGGAGGGACACGGGCACGGAAGGGAGCTCGATCGCAGACATGGGCACGGGCGCGGGTGAAAGAATGCCGGTGTCCTGCTCCCAGGCATGCACATGGGCGCGGGCAGAGGAAAGGCTTTGATTCTGGCCATCAGAAGGGTCTTGATCCCAGACATGGACAGGGACAAGGGTTCCGTCCCGGGAACGGGCACGGTCCTGGGCACGGTCCTGGGCAGAGGAAGGCTTTGATCCTGCGCCTTCCCCGCCTCAGGGGCCGGCAGCGCACAGCAGGCTCCGGGCGTGCCCCGGCGCAGGGCACGGGACCCTCGGGGCTGCTCTCGTGTGCGCTCTGCCGTGCTGCGGGGACGGGCAGCGCTGCCCTGGCACGGGGGGCTCGCTGCTGGCACTGCCTGCGCACACAGAGGCCGGCAGGGGCTGGGGCTGGAGGGGAAGGGGCTGCCGTGCACCCAGGGAGGCTGGGCAGGGGCACAGGGATGGGGGTCTGGAGCTGCCGGGAGGAACGTGTGAGGGCTGTGTGCCAGGTGTGCCAGGAAATGTGTCAGGGTTAGGGTTAGGTGTGCCATGGAGTGTGCCATGGAGTGTGCCATGAAATGTGCCAGGTGTGCCAAGGAGTGTGCCAGGGAAAGTGCCAAGTGTGCCATGGACTGTGCCATGGAGTGTGCCAGGGAGTGTGCCATGGAGTGTGCCATGGAGTGCCAGGGAGTGTGCCATCAAATGAGCCAGGTGTGCCATGGAGTGTGCCAGGTGTGCCAGGGAGTGTGCCATGGAGTGTGCCATGGAGTGTGCCATGGAGTGTGCCATGGACTGTGCCATGGACTGTGCCAGGGAGTGTGCCAGGGAGTGTGCCATGGAGTGCCAGGGAGTGTGCCAGATGTGCAAATGAGCCAGGTGTGCCAGATGTGCCATGGACTATGCCAGGGAGAGACCCCCGAGCCAGGACAAGCGCAGCCCTGGGCAGTCACTGCCGCCATGCGGAGCCCGTGCCCAGCCCTGTGCCCAGCCCCTGTGACACGGTTCGGAGATGTCCCCGCAGGCAGGAGGGCTCCGTGTCCCCCCGGTCCCGGCGGCCCCTCCGGGACGTGCCCGCGGTCCCGCCCGGAGCGGGGCGGGTCCCCTCGTACCCTGATGGTGGTGTCGGGCAGCTGGGTGGCCGCGGCCAGGCTCTCGCGGGTGGCGGGGTCCGGGTACTGTCCCCTCCGGAACGCTGCAGGGGCACCGGCGTGAGCGGGGTCGGCTCGGGGCGGCCACCCCGGCACCCGGGCGGGAGGTGCCAGGGCAGGGCTGCAGCCAGACCCCTGGGCCAGCGGAATGGGGTGCCCTGGGGCGGTTTGGGGTAGTCTGGGGTGGTTTGAGGTGCCCTGGGGTGGTTTGGGGTACTCTGGAGTGCCCTAGGGTGCTCTGGGGTGGTTTGGGGTGCTCTGGGGTGGTTTGGGGTGGTTTGGGGTGCCCTGGGCGCTCTGGGGTGGTTTGGGGTGTCCTGGGGTGCTCTGGGGTGGTTTGGGGTGCTCTGGGGTGGTTTGGGGTGTCCTGGAGTGGTTTGGGGTGCCCTGGGGTGCTCTGGGGTGCTTTGGGGTGTCCTGGAGTGGTTTGGGGTGCCCTGGGGTGCTCTGGGGTGGTTTGGGGTGCACTGGGTGCTCTGGGGTGGTTTGGGGTGTCCTGGGGCGCTCTGGGGTGCCCTGGGGTGCTCTGGGGTGCTTTGGGGCCCTGCAGCGATGGCCGGGCCGCCCGCAGGAGCACGGCCCCATCCCGAAAGCGGCATTTCCCCCGGAACAGCCCCGCTCCGTCCCGCACCTTCCTCCAGAGCCTCCGCCTGCTGCCTGGAGAACACGGTGCGGTTCCTGCCCCCGCTGCGGTGCCCGGGGCCCGGCGGGGGCTGCGGGACGGGGGGCGCGGCCGGAGGGGACCCTGCGGGGACAGAAGGGCAGAGGCTGGGGCGCACCCGGGGCTGGGGCTCCCGCGGGGGCCGGGAAGGGTCAGGAGGGCTCCGGGCTTTGGGGCAAGGCTCACCCCGTGGCCGCGGGTCCCGGGGCTCGGCCGCCAGCCGCAGGTCGCTGGGCAGGGTCCTGAGCACGCGGTTGATGGAGGAGACCTGGGCAGGGGAGAGGGGATGTGCCCGGGGGGGACGGGACCCCCGGGGGCTGCGGGGGCACGGGAATGGAGGCGGAGATGTCTCTGGGATGCTCTCCGGAGCCGGGGGTTCTGCGGCCCGGGGCCGAGCCCGTCTGCTCCGGGTTTGCGATCCAGGAGCCCGGCATCCCCGGCACCGACAGGACCTAACGGGAGGCGACAGGCGCGGCGGGGAACAGGAGGGGTGGGTCTGCCCTTGGGAAGCACAGCTCCCCCTGCCCGGCAGGGACGCTTGGCACGGAGCCACCGCCGTGTCCCGCGGCCCGAGGGGGCAGCCGGGCCAGGGGGGCAGCGGTCGGGGCTCTGATTCCGCTGGGAAGGAGCGATTTGCCTTCCCGTCCCCACCCGTCCAGCTCCGCTTCTCACCAAGCACCGAGCCCTTCCCTGTGCATCCTTCCTGTTCCTGAGCCCATTCCCAGTCCCTGTGCACCATTCCCATTCCCCAGCCCTTCCCCGTGCATCATTCCCAGTGCCCCGAGCCCTTCCCTGTGCACCATTCCCAGTGTCCCAAGCCCTTCCCCGCTCACCATTCCCACTGCCCCGAGCCCCTGTGCACCATTCCCATTCCTGAGTGTCCCCCTCCCTGTGCATCCTTCCTGTTCCTCACCATTCCCATTCCCACCTTCCTGAACCCTTCCCATCACCTGAGCCCTTCCCTGTGCATCCTTCCCACATTCCCCTGTGCCCTTCCCCTGCACCATTCCCATTCCCATTCCCATTCCATTGAGCCCTCCCTGCTCACCATTCCCATTCCCCTGATTCCCTTCCCTGTGCACCATTCCCATTCCCTGAGACATTCCTTGAGCCATTCCCCCCTGCTCACCATTCCCATTCCCGAGCCCTCCCCTGTGCACCATTCCCATTCCCGAGCCCTCCCCGCTCACATTCCCATTCCCAGTGCTCCCAGCCCTTCCCTGTGCACCATTCCCATTCCCGAGCCCTTCCCCGCTCACCATTCCTATTCTCGAGCCCTTCCCTGCTCACCATTCCCATTCCCGCACCATTCCCAGTGTCCCGAGTCCTTCCCTGTGCACCATTCCTAGTGTCCCGAGCCCTTCCCCGCTCACCATTCCCAGTGTCCCGAGCCCTTCCCGGGGCACCATTCCCATTCCCGAGCCCTTCCCCGCTCACCATTCCCATTCCCGAGCCCTCCCCGCTCACCATTCCCAGTGTCCCGAGCCCTTTCCTGCTCACCATTCCCACCTCCCGCCCCCGGCCGTGGCCCGGACCCCCTGCCCCGCCCGGCCCCGGCCATTCCCGCAGCCCCGGCGCTCCCGGCAGGACTCACGCTGGGGATGCCGCTGCCGGCGCACGTTCCCTCGGCGTGCAGCTGCCGGCGGATCTGCCAGGCGAAGAGCCCCCTCCAGAGCCTCCGCCTGCTGCCTGGAGAACACGGTGCGGTTCCTGCCCCCGCTGCGGTGCCCGGGGGCCGGGCAGGGGGCAGGGACGGGGGGCGGCCGGAGGGACCCTGCGGGGGACAGAAGGGCAGAGGCTGGGGCGCACCTGGGCTGGGGCTCCCGCGGGGGCCAGGAAGGGTCAGGAGGGCTCCGGGCTTTGGGGCAAGGCTCACCCCGTGGCCGCGGGTCCCGAGGCTCGGCCGCCAGCCGCAGGTCGCTGGGCAGGGTCCTGAGCACGCGGTTGATGGAGGAGACCTGGGCAGGGGAGAGGGGATGTGCCCGGGGGGGACGGGACCCCCGGGGGCTGCGGGGGCACGGGAATGGAGGCGGAGATGTCTCTGGGATGCTCTCCGGAGCCGGGGGTTCTGCGGCCCGGGGCCGAGCCCGTCTGCTCCGGGTTTGCGATCCAGGAGCCCGGCATCCCCGGCACCGACAGGATCTAACGGGAGGCGACAGGCGCGGCGGGGGACCGGCGGCGTGGGTCTGCCCTTGGGAAGCACAGCTCCCCCTGCCCGGCAGGGACGCTTGGCACGGAGCCACCGCCGTGTCCCGCGGCCCGAGGGGACAGCCGGGCCCGGGGCCGGCGGTCGGGGCTCTGATTCCGCTGGGAAGGAGCGATTTGCCTTCCCGTCCCCACCCGCTGCAGCTCCGCTTCTCACCAAGCACCGAGCCCTTCCCTGTGCATCCTTCCCGTTCCCGAGCCCTTCCCTGTGCACCATTCCCATTCCCGAACCCTTCCCTGTGCACCATTCCCATTCCCGAGCCCTTCCCTGTGCACCATTCCCAGTGTCCCGAGCCCTTCCCTGTGCACCATTCCCATTCCTGAGCCCTTCCCTGTGCATCCTTCCCGTTCCCGAGCCATTCCCACGGGCCCGAACCCTTCCCATCACTCCGAGCCCTTCCCTGTGCATCCTTCCCACTGCCCCGTGCCCTTCCCTGTGCACCATTCCCATTCCCGAGCCCTCCCCGCTCACCATTCCCATTCCCGAGCCCTTCCCTGCGCACCATTCCCATTCCCGAGCCCTCCCGCTCACCATTCCCATTCCCGAGCCCTTCCCTGTGCACCATTCCCATTCCCGAGCCCTTCCCCGCTCACCATTCCCATTCCCGAGCCCTTCCCTGTGCACCATTCCCATTCCCGAGCCCTTCCCCGCTCACCATTCCCATTCCCGAGCCCTTCCCTGCTCACCATTCCCATTCCGAGCCCTTCCTGTGCACCATTCCCAGTGTCCTGAGTCCTTCCCTGTGCACCATTCCCATTAGTGTCCCTGAGCCCTTCCCTCCCGCTCACCATTCCCATTCCCAGTGTCCTGATTCCCTTCCAGCCCACCATTCCCATTCCCGAGCCCTCCCCGCTCACCATTCCCATTCGAGCCCCTCCCGCTCATTCCCATTCCCAGTCCCCTGCACCATTCCCTTTCCTGCCCACCATTCCCATTCCCATTCCCCCCCTCCCGTGGCATTCCCATTCCGGCCCCCCCTGCCCCATTGCCCGGCCCCCTGTGCCATTCCCGCAGCCCCGGCGCTCCCGGCAGGACTCACGCTGGGGATGCCGCTGCCGGCGCACGTTCCCTCGGCGTGCAGCTGCCGGCGGATCTGCCAGGCGAAGAGCCCGGGCTGCTCCAGCTTGAGCCGCGCGATCCTGGCCACCACGGCGGGGGTGGCCATGCGGGGCTTGCTGCCCCCCACCGCCTTGGGCCCCACGGCCCCCGTGCGGTAGTAGCGGCCCAGGATTTTGCTGACGCAGCCGTTGGACACCTGCGGACAGAGCTTGAGCGCGGGGCGGATTCGGGAGGGGCAGGAGACCCCCCCAGCCCCGGGCCGGGCGCACCTTGAGGCTGCGGGAGATGTCGGAGCTGCGGGCGCCGCTCGCCGCCAGCGCGATGATTCTCTGCCTCTTGCACGTGGGGAGGGGGCGGCCGTTCAGGAAGAGCCCCCCGAGCTGGTTCACCCCGCTGGGCCCTGGGGAGGGACAGGGCTGGGGGCAGCGGGGCTGCTGCTCCTGCCCTCCCGGCTGCCCAGGACGGCACCGGCGAGGGGCTGGGCAGGGGGAGCTGGGCAGGGGGAGCTGGGCAGGGGGGAGCTGGGCAGGGGGAGCTGAGGGGGCTGGAGGGGCTGGGCAGGGGGGCTGAGGGGCTGGAGGGGCTGGGCAGGGAGCTGGGCAGGGGAGCTGGGGGGGAGCTGAGGTTGTTGGGCAGGGGAGCTGGGCAGGGGGAGCTGGGGGGGCAGGGGAGCTGGGCAGGGGGAGCTGGGGGGGCTGGAGGCGGGCGCGTTTGTGCCGGAGCAGGGAACGGTGGCACGGCACATCCCCGGGTCCCGCCGGGAACGCCGCGCTCCTCACCTCGGTGTTGCATCGTGCAGAGGCTTCAGGGGGCTGTGGGTGCCTGGGAATTCCCCGTGGGACACGGGGGCTGCTGCGGGGCCGGATAAATCAGCGCCGCTGTCCAGGGCTCAGCCACGGCCCGGCTGCGAGGAGGAGGGACAAGGGCAGGAATCGCGGAGCAGGGGATGGGAACAGCGGAGGGCAGCTTGGGAAGTCCTTGTGCTCCAGGCACAGCGGATAAAGAGCCGGGAAAGAGGTCACAGGGCTCTGGAGAGGCTCGGGAGACGCCGGTAATGCTGCTGGTGCCCTGCACGGAGCAGCCCCCGGCATGGAGCAGAGCTGCAGTGGCTGAGCCACATCCCAGCGCCCGTGTACTGTCCCTGCAGGCCTTGTCCCCAGTCCCGTCTGCAGCTCTCCTGGAGCCCCTGCAGGCCCTGCCAGGGGCTCTGAGCTCTCCCTGGAGCCTTTCTGTCTCTCTGGACACCCCCAGCCCGTCCCGGCCTGCCTCCGTAGGATTTCCCGGCAGGATTCCCACCGGGACACCGGTGCCGGTGCCTCTCCTGCCTGAGCAGCAGCGGAGCCACAGAGGCGCCACCGAGCCCCCAGCCCACCCGGGTTTCACCTGGAACATCCCAAACCCCCCCCGGCACCCCCAGCGCGGGGCTTTCCCCGCCGCAGTCCCCAAATCCCACCGCGCCTCTTCCCTGCGCAGCCCGGGGGAGTCTGGCCACACCGACCCTCGGAAATTCAGGAAAAGCCAAATAAATCCAACACCAGCGGCAAGCCCGCAGGTTTCCCGCAGGTGAGGGGCAAAGCCCGGCGCGTCCCGCCGGCCCCGGCTCGGAGAGGGATGGATCGGCCCGGGGCGAGGCGCGGAGGCTGCTCCGGGAGGGAGGAACGGGACCCGAGTCCCCTCGGGGCCGCGCAGCCCCCGGCGCTCCCTGCCTCGGCCCGTGCTGTGCCCGCAGGTGACACAGGGGCTCCTGTGCCCCAGGGAAAGCCCGCGGGGAGGCCGGAGCGCCGGGAGAGCCGAGCTGCGGGTGCCCCTGGGGTGGTGCCGAGGGCCCCGGGGCCGGGATGAGCTCGGCCCCTCTGCGGAGCCAGCGGGGAGCAGCGAGGCCGGGCCAGCGCCGGCACCTCCCGGGACCCCGGAGCGTCTCCAGGTTGAAGCCCGCTCGCCACCAGCTCCCGCGGCGATTCCTGCGGCCTTCACGCGCGGGGAAGGACGCTCGGCAGAGCGGGGCTGCCGGAGCGGCGCAGGGAGGTACCTGTGCAGCCTCGGGGCAGCCGGAGCGGAGCGTCCCGGGAGCTCAGCGCCGGCAGCGGGGCCGTGATGTCACCGCGGGAGGGAGAGGAGCGCGGGGAGGGAGGGCGGCCCGACGTGACCGCGCCCAGCACACGCCCGGCCCGGGGGGCTCCGCCGGGATCGGGGGCGCTCGGGGTCCCCCGCGCCGGGCTCGGAGCCGGGGCCGGGCGAGCGCCGGTGCTTCAGCACCTGCGGCCGGCGGACAGCACGGCCCCGCCGCGTGCCCGCGCCCCGGAGCATCCCCGGGCATCCCCCGGCGGAGCCCCCCGAGGGGCTTCGCTCCCGCGTCTCTCCCGCAAAGCAAACAGGGACATATGGGATTCAATCATAAATCCACCTTCGCTTTTATTACATCGATTTGATTTATTTTGGGTGCTGAACAAATAGAAGGCGGCCCCCGGGGTGGCGGCTGTGGCCCGGCGGGGACTCCCCGGTGTGCTCCAGGCGAGCGCCGGCACAGATGGCCCCTTCTTGGAAGATTAAAAAAAAAAACAACGTTGTAAACCTTTCAAGTAAAATATTTGAAGAGCAAATATTAGCCAGCGAGGAGCCCATCACCGCGGCCCTCCGCGCCCGGCCCCGCGAGTCATCCGGCGTTATTTGCACCCCGGCCCCGGCCCCCGCGCTCCGCGCTGCTGCCCGCCTTTGGAAAATACCATATGCTCCGAATTACACATTAACCACGGCCCTGCGGGGCCCGGGCCCGGCCCCGGCCCCCGGGGAGCCGCCGCGCCGCCCCCCCGCCGCCCCCGGGGCGCCCTGGCTGTCCCGCACCCGGGGCCGGGCTCGGGCTCCGGGCGGCGCGGGGAGCGCCGGCACCAGGGCCGGGTCCCCCTGCCCGCGCCGGCCGCCTGGACCCCCCCTGCCCGCGCCGGCCGTGGGGGGGAGCCCCGGCGGAGCCCCGGGCCGGGCCGGCCCTGTGCGTAACGCGGCCGCGGGGAGCGGGGCGCGGGCTCGGCGGCGGCGCGGGGGCGCCGGGCCTGGCCCTGTCCCCGGGCCCGGGCCCCGGGGGGCGGGCGGGGCTCCGGGCCGGCCCCGAGCGGCGGGGCTGCCCCGGGCCGTGCGCGCCGGGACCGGGCGCGCCGGGCTCCGGTGCGCACAGCCCCGGCCGGCCCCGCGCCGCTCCCGGGCCCGCCCCGCGCGGCCCCGGCGGCGGGAGGAGCCCCGGAGCCGCCCGGGGAGTCGGGGAGCCCCGCGGGCCCGGGGGAGGCGGCGGCGGCGGGCACCGGGCGGTGCGTCCCAGGCGCGGCTCGGGCGCGGCGGCGGCCGCGGCCTCGGGCACCGGAAAGCGGGCCGGGAAAAGAGCGGGGAGAGAGCGGGGAGAGGGGCAGAGACGGGAGCGGGGCGATGTGCGGAGGGAAGGTGTGGGGAGCGGGGAACAGAGATGGACGCGTGCAGAGCAGAGATGGAGGGAGGGGGGAATGGAGAGGTGGGGACGCGGAGGGACGGAGTCGGGAAGAGCCAGGGAGGTGGAGAGGCGGGCGCGGGAGAGGTGGGGACACGGATGGAGAGGTGGTGAAAGGGAGAGGAGGAGAGGGGGACAGATGTTGGGACATGGAGAGGTGACAGTGTGGAGAGGGGGAGACATGGAGACACATGGACACAGAGAGGCGAAAAGGCAGAAGTGGAGAAACGCTAAAATGGAGAGATGGAGGCAGAATTACGGAGACGTGGAAAGGTGGAGAGGTGAAGGTGTGAAGACGTGGAATGATGCAGAGGGGCAAAAGGAGAGGTGGAGAGCTGTGGATGTGTTGTCAGGGGGCTTGGAGAGGTGCAAAGGCAGAGGCGGAGCGGTGGGGACAGATCTGGGGACATGGAGAGGTGGGGACAGAGCTCTGGAGGAGGCGGAGGGAAGACCCAGGACCCAACCGTGGCATTTGTGCTCCTGTGGCCTCGCCCTGCCCCTCGGGAAGAGCTTTTGGGGGGATCCTGAGGGTGCCGAGCGCCCCAGGGATAGCGCGGGGCGCTTCCCTCGGAAAGGCGGGGGACGCCGGGCTGCCCCGGCAGCGGCTGGCACACGGAGCCGTGCCAGCGAACAGCGGGGCTGGTGGGCACCGAGTGTCCCCTGCTGCCAGCGCCTGGGCACTCCCGCTGGGGGAAAGGAAAGGAAAGGAAAGGAAAGGAAAGGAAAGGAAAGGAAAGGAAAGGAAAGGAAAGGAAAGGAAAGGAAAGGAAAGGAAAGGAAAGGAAAGGAAAGGAAAGGAAAGGAAAGGAAAGGAAAGGAAAGGAAAGGAAAGGAAAGGAAAGGAAAGGAAAGGAAAGGAAAGGAAAGGAAAGGAAAGGAAAGGAAAGGAAAGGAAAGGAAAGGAAAGGAAACCCGGTCCCCACTGTCCCCAGGCAGGCTCAGGGGCGTGTTGGGGACACGGGCGCTGTGGCGGGGAGCACAGGGCTCCCCAAAGGAAGGCGTGTCCCAGGAAAGGCGCTCACGGCAGCAGCTCAGCAGGGAGGGCTGTCCCCACGGCTCTGCGGGGAGTTTGCAGGGGACAAGGATCCAGCTGAGCCGATCCACCACCGCCACCTTTACACCCATCTCCATTTTCATCTGCATCTTCATTTCTCCTTCCATCTTCATTTCTGCCTCCGTGTTTGTGTCTTAGCCTCCATCTCCATCTGTATTTTGTCTTAATCTCCATCTTTGTATCTTTTATTCCCCCTCTGCTTTCATCTCTACTTCATCTCCATCTCTGCCTCCATCTCTGGTCTTTATCTCCACCCCATCTCCTCCTCCACTCCCATCTCCATCTCCATTCCCGATCCCATTCCCCACCTCCCTCCCCGTTTCAATCTGATCCCCATCCCACCCCACCCCATCCCATCCCATCCCCACCCCATCCCATCCCCACCCCATCCCATCCCATCCCCATCCCATCCCCATCCCATCCATCCCATCCCCATCCCCATCCCCATCCCCCACCCCATCCCATCCCATCCCATCCCATCCCATCCCCATCCCACCCCCATCCCATCCCATCCCATCCCCATCCCATTATCCCATCCCCATCCCCATCCCATCCCCATCCCCCATCCCATCCCATCCCATCCCATCCCATCCCATCCCATCCCATTATCCCATCCCCATCCCCATCCCATCCCATCCCATCCCATCCCATCCCCATCCCATCCCATCCTTACCCCATCCCATCCCATCCCATCCCCATCCCCTCTCGGTGTCTCCGGGCTGTTCCCGGGCAGGGACCGGGAGAGCCCCGTGCAGCCCGGGCCGTGGCTCGGGGCAGAGCTGTCCCACTCCGGATCGGGGATCGCTGCCCTCTGCTCTGCCCCGTCCCCGATGCCAGGGCCGTGCCCAGAGGGTCCCTGCAGGGCGGGGGTGCTGGGCCCTCCCCGCCCGGGAGCACGGCTGGGGCCGGGACAGCGGAGCCTCGTCCCCATTCCAGGCTGGCAGCAGGAGCGGGGCGTGCTGGGGACTGGGGACTGCGGCTGGGAAGGGACACGGGAGAGGGGGACCCGGCACGGAGGGACGAGGGGACCTGCTCCGCCAGAGGAGTGACAGCAGCACCGCCCGGGAATGGGACAGGGGGCACGGGGACGGGGAGGGACACGGGAACGGGGAGGGACACGGGAACGGGGACAGGAGGGCACAGGGACGGGGAGGGACACGGGAACGGGGAGAGGGAGGGACACGGGAACGGGCACATAGAGTAGGAGAGGAACAGGGATGGACATGGGAACGGGGACAGGGAGGGACACGGGAACGGGGAACACAGGGGGAGAGGGACAGGGATGGACATGGGAACAGGGTCATGGAAAGACATGGGAACAGGGACATGGAGAGGGTGGAACATGGACATGGAGGGACACAGGGACAGGGAGGGACACGGGAACAGGGAGGGACATGGGACCGGGGACATGGAGGGAAATGGGAATGGGGACAGGGAGAAGGTGGAACAGGGACGTGGAGAGAGTGGAACAGGGACATGGACAGACACAGGAACAGAGAGGAACAGGGACATGGAGTGGCACAGGAACAGGGACATGGAGGGACATGGGACTGGGGAAATGAAGAAGGTGGAACAGGGACATGGAGGGGATGGAACATGGACATGGAGCAGCCCAGGAACAGGGACAGGGAGGGACAAAGGAGCAGTGACAGGGATAGGATAGAACAGGGACATGGAGTGACACAGGAACAGGGACAGGGAGGGAATGGAATGGGGGCATGGAGTGGAACAGGAACAGGAACAGGGGCACGGAGGGGGTGGATCAGACACAGAGGGAGCAGAACGGGGAATGCCGTTATCCCAGGAGATTTCCAGGGCGAGGCAAAGCTGCCAAAGCGCCACAGCTCATTGCAGGGGTTTTGTCTGCAGCTCAGTGCCTGCCTTCCCTGAGCGGCACTGGCGGGAGCAGGGCCCCCGTCCCACGGGGAACATCGGCCAGGGGCTCAGAGGAGCCAGGTCCCAGGGCCCCCCCAGGCTGCACACGGGGATGGGTGCCGGGATAACCGGATTTGGGAATTCCCATCCCTGCCCAGAGGAGACCCGGCCGTTCTGGTGCTCCCTCTCCTCATCCCGGCTCAGAGCCGGCTCCGGGCATGGCTGGGAGGGCACAGGGATGGGGTGCAGCTCCCAGGGGATCCACTCAGCGTCCCCATCCCTGGCAGTGCCCCAGGCCAGGCTGGGCACTGGGACACCCTGGGGCAGTGGGAGGTGTCCCTGCCATGGCAGGGGTGGCACTGGGGGGCTCGGGGGTCCCTGCCCACCCAGCCCAT
This sequence comes from Emberiza elegans, assembly GCA_024865655.1. Taxonomy (NCBI): domain Eukaryota; kingdom Metazoa; phylum Chordata; class Aves; order Passeriformes; family Fringillidae; genus Emberiza; species Emberiza elegans. The sequence continues at coordinate 5,323,250 of JALJVW010001137.1, forward strand.
CCCAGGATTCCCTGATTTCCCTCCCTCTGTCGCTCCTGTCTGCACGGCCAAGGCTGTTTTGCACCTTTCTGGGCTTTCTCCCTGCAGAAGGTCACCCTGCTCCTCACCGAGCACCAGGATGCCTGGAAAATCCCATTGTTTTCCCCTGCAGAAAGCACGGGTGGAACTTAAAAGCCCAGATGACTCAGCCGACCAAGAAAATGGAGTTTTTGAGTTTTTCCCCACGTTCCCACCTACAATTTCACTTTCTTTTCCATCAAAATGATGGTTATTACAGGATTCGGGCTAAAAGAGGCAGTCTGGGGGCTTGTGGGTGTCCTCCCCATCATCTCTGGTGGAATGCAGGTGCGGGATGGGACAGTGATATGGCAGGCCCAGAAATTCCACGGATCAGGATAATGGAGCTGCCTCTCCAGGTCTTTGGGCAGAGATTTCCTGCCCCGAAAAAGGGGCTAAGCATTAAAAACGGGCAGAAAACCAACAAAGGAATGAATGATGGTCCCAAAGGCTGGAGCAGGGAGATCAGAAGGGCTGGAAGGTTGTGGCGGGTGGGGAGAGGGCGGGCGGAGGATTCCTCATGGGCTGGGAGGCTCCGGCACAGCCGGCGCAGCCAAATCCGGGAGCGGGACCGGCGGGGACCCCCGGGAAAGGGGCGGGGACCCGCGCGTGGGGACAAACCGGGGGTGAGCACGCGTGGGAAAACGTCGGGAACGCGGGGAAAAAAAAAATCATAGGGTGGGAAAACGCGCCCAGAGGGACACGCCGGCGGGGCGGATTCCGTGGGCTCCGATCGCCCCCAGGTGCGCCCCGGTCGCCCCCCAGGTGTGCGCTGATCGTTCCCCCAGGTGTGCGCTCTGATTGTCCTCAGGTGTGCGCTGATCACCCCCCAGGTGCGCCCCAATCGCCCCCAGGTGCGCCCCGATCGCCCCCCAGGTGTGCGCTGATTGTCCCCAGGTGTGCCCTGATCGTCCCCCAGGTGTGCCCCGATCGCCCCCAAGGTGTGCTCTGATTGCCCCCAGGTGTGCCCTGATTGTCCCCAGGTGTGCCCCGATCGCCCCCTCAGGTGTGCGCTGATTGTCCCCAGGTGTGCCCCGATCGCCCCCAGGTGAGCCCCGATCGCCCCCAGGTGAGCCCCGATCGCCCCCAGGTGTGTCCTGATTGTCCCCAGGTGTGTCCTGATTGTCCCCAGGTGTGCCCTGATCGCCCCCCCAGGTGCGCTCTGATCGCCCCCCCAGGTGCGCTCTGATCGCCCCCCAGGTGTGCCCCGAAGGCCCCCAGGTGCGCTCTGATTGTCCCCAGGTGTGCGCTGATTGTCCCCAGGTGTGCGCCGATTGCCCCCCAGGTGTGCCCTGATCGCCCCCAGGTGTGCCCCTGATCGCCCCCCAAGGTATGTCCTGATTGCCCCCAGGTGAGCCCCGATCGCCCCCCAGGTGCGCGCTGATCGCCCCCCAGGTGCGCTCTGATTGTCCCCAGGTGTGCCCCGAAGGCCCCCAGGTGCGCTCTGATTGTCCCCAGGTGTGCGCTGATTGTCCCCAGGTGTGCGCCGATCGCCCCCCATGTGTGCCCCGATCGCCCCCAGGTGCGCCCCGATCGCTCCCCCAGGTGCGCCCCGATCGCCCCCGCATTCGGGGGCTTCACCCACGGGACACGGCGGGAGGGTTTCGCCCCCAGCTGGGGGCCCCAATCACCCCCAGGTGAGCCCCGATCGGGGCCGGACCGGGAGCTGGGTCTGGGGTCTCTCCCAATCTCGGGGCTGGGGAGCTGGGTCTGGGGTCTCTCCCAACCCCGGGGCCGGACCGAGCTGGGTCTGGGGTCTCTCCCAATCCCGGGGCCGGACCGAGCTGGGTCTGGGGTCTCTCCCAATCCCGGGGCCCGACCGAGCTGGGTCTGGGGTCCCGGGGGTCGCCCTTGCGGCGACCCCCGGGACCCCAGACCCAGCTCGGTCGGGCCCCGGGACTGGCGCGCGCCGCCGCCGAAAAGAGGCGTGTCACCACACCAAGCCCCGCCCATCGGTGACGGAAGGGGCGTATACCGTCCTGGCCCCGCCCCCGGCGCGGCGCGAGGCCACGTGTGCGCGCGGGCGGCCTTTGCCGACGTGTCCCTGGCGCCGCGCGCCCCGGAAGTCCCGCCCCGCCATCCCGCGCGCCGGGCTGGGGCGTGGCCGCGCGGGGCGCGACGTCACCGGCAGCGCGCCCGCCATTGGCCGAGGCGCGGCGGGGGCGGGGGGGCGCGCGCGGCGGGAGCGGCCGCCCGTTGGCCGCCGGCCGCGCGGGGGGGGCGGAGCCGCCAGGAGGCCGCGCCCCCCTTCCTCGGCTCAGGCCCCGCCCCGCGGTCCCTTCCGCGCTCGCCCCGGGCCCCGCCGCGCTCCCGCCGCCCGTACCCGGCCCGGTCCGACCCGGCCTTTCCGCCCGCCCGGCCCCGCCATGGCCTCCGCGGCCAACCCCGGCCAGGGCGGCTCCGCGCCGCCGCCCGTCGTCCAGCGCGGCATCGTCAAGATGGTAAGGGCTGTGCCCGCCGCTCCCCGCACCGACCCTGCGCCTCGCCGCTGACCGACCGGGGAGCCCCATGTCCCGCAGGCTCCTCCGGTGCCCCGCTCCGCTGCCCGCCTCCCTTGCCGGTAACCGGGAGCCGGTCCGCTGCCCGCGCGGTGCCCGGCTCCCCGTGCCCGGTGCAGCCCGTCCGGTGTTCCCGGGCCCCGTAGGGCGGCAGTTGCTGATCCGTTACCGCCGCTGCCCGGCACCTCTCGCCGCACCCTGGCATCCCCCTGCAGCCCGGTCCCCCACGCCGTCCCGGCACCGGGCACTGCGCGCTCCCGGTGCCGTCCCGGCTGCTGGGATGGGCAGGGAGAGTTTTGGGTGCGGGTCCCGGAGCCGCCGGTCCCGGAGCCCCGAGGGGTGGCGGAGCAGCGGCCTCGCGGTGCCGCTGGTGGCGGGGCCGTCCCGGGGTGCCGCACGTGCTCCGCTCGCTGCCGCTCCCGGGGCATCCCCGGGGCGGGGCCGGGCGGGATCCCCGAGCCGCGGCCGGGTCCCCACCGGACGGCGCGGGGATGGCGTCCCCGGTCCCGCCGGCATCCCCGGGAAGGGTCCCGGTTCCCCGCGCCAGGGCCCCACGTGTGCCGGCAGCGGGGCCGCGGGAGCGAAGGTCGCGTTCAGTCCCCGTGCCGCGTCCCCTCCCGGTCCTGTCCCGCCCCGGCCCGTTCCCCGCCGTGCCCCCGAACCCCCGATTGCCGTGCCCGGGTCCGGGGGTCTCGGCTGACCCCTTCAGCCCCTGCTGCCTCCGGAGGGAGGCCCGTTCCCGGCTGTCACTGCAGCCCCAGCCTGTGGCCGTGCTGGGGACAGGGCTGGGGACACCCCAGCACGGGCCCTGCAGGGCTGGGCATGCATGGCAGGGATCTAGGCATGGACCCCGGAGGTTTGGGGTGGGCACTGGGGGTCGGGACAGACGCTGGGGCTTTGGGGACACTGCAGGTCTGCTCTGGCACCGTCCCCGTGCCGTGTGTCACTGGTGACAGGGGGATCTGCTGCTGCCACCCTGCCCTGGCTCCTGCCCACCCTGCAGATTTTGGGGGGCTCGGGAAACCCTCCCCTGGCTGCTTGTGCCGGGTCCATCCACGGGGCCGTGGATCCACAGCAGGATTTTGGGGAGCGTTTTGGGGAGGATTTTGGGGACGGTTTTGGGGAGCATTTTGGGCTCTGCTGGCTGGGAGGCCGCTGTGCCTGTGCCCCGTGGCCCGGGGTGCGCTCTGTGCTCCCTTCCAGGCCAGGCTGCCCAGAATCCCCCCGGGACAGGGTGTCCCTGGCGCTCTGTGGTGCCAGCCACGTGCCCTGCCGTGGCTCCGGCACAGCTTTGAGGTTTTTGGGGTTTTTTGCACCTTCCTGTTGCAATCACAGTGCAGCCCGCTGGAATCACAGCGGGGCTATGGGCTTTGAGAGCGGGAGTTTGGCAGCAGGATGGGGATGAGGAGCAGGAATTTTCCTCCCGCTCCTGTCAGGATTTTTAACCCTGCGTGCCCCACAGGGGCAGCCCTGGATTCTGGATGTGCCCGTGGGATTTGGGTGCTCTGGAACCACCTTGGCAGCACGAGCTGGGTCTGTGCACCCCGTGTGCCTGTGCTGTTTCCATCAAGTTTCTCTGATGGAGCCCTTGGTGGGACAGATGGGCCTGGCGTGACTCTGGCTGGCAGGGTGGGACAGTGGCACCGCAGCATTCCGGGCTCTGCCCTGGCCCTCAGGGGCACCCTGAGCCTCAGGGGTGGGCTCTGGGGGCTCATCCTGAGGGGTTCAGTGTCCTGGGCACGGCGCTGGGCTGGCTCTGGTGGTGGGACAGAGCCGGAGGGGTTTGGGATCCCTGCGAGCATCCGTGGGGATTTTGGGTGTGGGGAGCCAGGGCAGGCACTGGAACCGACCCCAGGCTGGATCAGAGAGCGGGGAGAGGGGACAGGGAGATCCTCGGGTATCGTTTGAGGTGATGGGGAGTGGGGCTGCCCCAGCCCATCCCCAGTGGCACAGCTGGGAGTGCCCAGGTGAGCCATGGAGTGCCCAGGTGAGCAGCACTGACAGCCATGGGGTGCCCAGGTGAGCCTGGAGTGCCCAGGTGAGCAGCACTGACAGCCATGGGGTGCCCAGGTGAGCCATGGAGTGCCCAGGTGAGCAGCACTGACAGCCATGGGGTGCCCAGGTGAGCCTGGAGTGCCCAGGTGAGCAGCACTGACAGCAATGAGCCATGGAGTGCCCAGGTGAGCCATGGAGTGCCCAGGTGAGCAGCACTGAGCCATGGAGTGCCCAGGTGAGCCTGGAGTGCCCAGGTGAGCAGCACTGACAGCAATGAGCCATGGAGTGCCCAGGTGAGCCTGGAGTTGCCTGGATGGGTGAGCAGCACTGACAGCCATGGAGTGCCCAGGTGAGCCTGGAGTGCCCAGGTGAGCAGCACTGGCAGCCATTGGGGTGCCCAGGTGAGCCATGGAGGCCCAGGTGAGCATCACTGACAGCCATGGCTGCTGGCCCAGGTGAGCAGCACTGCTGCAGGACATGGGTGCCCAGGTGAGCAGCACTGACAGCAGTGAGCCATGGGGCCCAGGTGGCACTGGGAGCCAGGGGCACACAGGTGCACTGCATGAACATGAGGGCATAAAGGGTGGGCTCATCAGCAAGGGCAGGTGCCTGAGGTTCTCCAAATCCTCCTGGTGTTCTCTGGATGGAGTTGACCCCTGTCTGGTGTGGTGTGGTGGGACCCCAGAGCCCCTGCAGTGCCACCCTGCCATGGCAGGGACACCTCCCACTGTGACATTTGCTCCAGCAGGGGTGCCCTCAGGGCCTTGGGAGATCCCAGCACACTCTGGCTGCTGGCCCAGAGCCCAGCCCTGCTGCAGGAATTCCTCATTGGCTGGGGCCATCCATGCCTGCCCCCTGGCAGTGGGGCCATTCCTGGCACTGTCCCCAGGCCTGGGCCCCAGTCCCTCTGAGCCAAAGCTGTGGTGGGACGTGGCCCAGCTGGGCTCTGTCCTCCCTGGCTCCTTGTAAAAGGTGAGCACCCCAAATCCTCCTGGCCCCTGGGAGCTGAGGGTGTCCAGCCGGAGGTGACCCCGTGTCTGGGTGTGCTGAACTGTGGGGGACCCCAGAGCCCCCAGTGCCACCCCTGCCATGGCAGGGACACCTCCCACTGTGCCAGGCTGCTCCAGCCCCAGTGCCCAGCCTGGCCCTGGGCACTGCCAGGGATGCAGGGGCAGCCCCAGCTGCTCTGGCAATGCCAGCCCAGGCAGGAATTCCTCATTGCCAAGATGCCATCCATGCCTGCCCTCTGGCAGTGGGAGCCATGCCCTGGGTGCTGTCCCTGCAGGCCTTGGCCCCAGTCCCTCTGCAGCTCTCCTGGAGCCCCTGCAGGCCCTGCCAGGGGCTCTGGGCTCTCCCTGGATCCTTCTCCCCTCCAGGTGAGCACCCCCAGCTCTCCCAGCCTGGCTCCCTGGGAGCTGAGGGGCTCCAGCCCTGGAGCAGCTCCATGGATTCCTCTGGGCTCTCTGCAGCAGCTCCAGGTGCTGCTGCTGCGTGCCCAGGGCTGGGGCAGCTCTGCAGGTGGGGTCTCACCTGAGGATGCCCCTGCCCTGCTAGGGCTCAGCCCAGGACATGGATTGTGCCCCATCTCCCGCTGGGGCAGCTCCTGGCTCTCCAGGCCGTTGGCACTCAGCGGTGCCCAGTTCCTGAGCCCTGCCAGGGCAGGACGCGTCCCTGGAAATCTGTCCCTGGAATTGTGTGTGTCCATGCAGTGTCACCTTCCTGTCTGCACTGCCCCAGACTGACAGCTGTCCCCCCACCCCGCCAGAGGTGCTGTCCCCAGGGATCCTGGGGCCCGGTGGGGACAGGGACCCAGGCTGCCTGGCATGGTGTCCCCGGTGTCCCAGCCAGGCCTGTCTGGCTGGGCCACCCCGAGGAGGCCAGGCCACACAGGGGTCCCCACAGGGGACACAGGGGACAGGGCAGGCAGCCTGGCATGGTGTGCCATCGCCAGCCAGCCCGACAGCCGGGACACCCCCGACGAGGTGAGGGGACACAGGGGACACAGGGGACACAGGGGACAGGGCGGGGAGCCTGGCATGGTGTGCCATCGCCAGCCAGCCCGACAGCAGGGACACCCCCGACGAGGTGAGGGGACACAGGGGACACAGGGGGCAGGGCAGGGAGCCTGGCATGGTGTGCCATCACCAGCCAGCCCGACAGCAGGGACACCCCCAACGAGGTGAGGGGACACGGGGGACACAGGGCACACAGGGGACAGGGCAGGGAGCCTGGCATGGTGTGCCGTTGCCAGCCAGCCCGACAGCTGGGACAGCCCCGACGAGGTGAGGGGACACCATGGGGACAGGGATGGGTTGGCCTGGCAGGGACACACAGGGGGCTTGGGGGGATCTTCTCCTTCTGTGCCCCTCTGCGCTTGGCACGGTGTTGTGGGGGGCACTGGGGGATGGTTTGGGGGACCTGGTTTGGCCATTTTGGGGCACATGGGGTGGTTTGGGACTCAGGGGTGGTTTGGGGTATATGGGATTGTTTGGGACGTGGGAACGGGTGGTTCAGGGCACATGGGGTATGGCTTGGGACCCAGGGGTTGGTTTGGGGCACAGGGGGTTGGTTTGGGGCACGTGGGAGTGTTTGGGACACATGAAGCAGTGCTTTGGGGCACACGGTGTGGCTGTTTTCGAGCACAGGGGCTGGTTGGGGACTCCGGGGCTGGTTTGGGGCACACGGGGTGGCTGTTTTAGGGCACACAGGGGGTGGTTTGGGACATATGGGAGAGTTTGGGTCACATGGCGGGGTGGTTTGGGGCACATGGAAGAATTTGGGATGTGTGAAGGGGTGGTTTGGGGCACATGGGGTGGCTGTTTTGGGGCATGGGGGGCGGTTTGGGACTCGGGGAGAGGTTTGGGGCAGCACGGGAGATAGTCTGGGGGATGGCTTGGGGCATATGGGGTATGGCTTGGGACTCGGGGGGTGGTTTGGGGTACCTGGGTCATGGTTTGGGGCACATGGGGATGGTTGGTTTGGGGCACACAATGGGTGGTTTGGGATACCTGGGTCATGGTTTGGGACTCAGGAGATGCTTTGGGGCACGGGGGGTGGTTTGGGACATATGCAGTGGCTGTTTTGGGGCACGGGGGGTGGTTTGGGGCATATGGGGTGGCTGTTTTGGGACATATGCAGTGGCTGCTTTGGGGCTCGGGGGGTGCTTTGGGGCTCGGGGGATGTTTGGGGCACACCCTGTGGCTGCTTCAGGGCACACGGTGCGTGCTTTGGGGCTCGGGGCGGTCCCGCAGCCGCTCGGTGCCGGTGCCGGTGCCGGCGGGGCCCGGCCCCCCTCCCGCGGGCCGGGGGCGGCGGGAGCAGCGCTGGCGGATCGGTAATTGCTCTCCCTGGGGAGTTTTGTCTTCCGCACAGCCTCGAAATGTCACTCAGTGCCAAAGTGACGCCTGTCAGCCCCGCTAATTGTTTATGAGCGCGTCACGTTCCCGCCTCCGGCCGCGCTCGCTCCCGCCCACCCAGCGGTGCCGGAGCGGGCGCGCGCTCCCGAGCCTGCCGTGCCCCGGGCCCGGCGGGGCTGCGCACCCCGCTCCGCTCGCGCCCTCGGTGCCTCCACGGCACCTTCTGGGGACCCCTCGGTGGGCGTTCCGCCCCGGGAGGCGGGGCCCGGGCACTTCTGGGGGAGAGGGGGGCGCCGGGGCTGCTCCCCCTGCCCTGCCCGGGTCCCCCCGGCTCAGGGCGCCTCCTTCCCTGCCTCCGTCCCGCAGCCCTGGGGCTTCCCGGCGCGGGAGTTCCTGCGGAAGAAGCTGATCGGGAAGGAGGTGTGCTTCACCGTGGAGTACAAGACCCCGCAGGGCCGCGAGTACGGCATGGTCTACCTGGGCAAAGGTGAGCCTGGGTGGGCACCTGGGCAAGGGGAGGCTGGATATGGATGGGGTACCTGGGCAAAGGTGAGCCTGGATCAGGTACCTGGGAAAAGGGGAGGATGGATGGGGTACCTAGGGAAGGGGAGGATGGATGTTTTACCTGGGAAAGGTGAGCCTGAATGGTGACCTGGGGGGGGAGGATGGATGGGGTACCTGGGCAAAGGGAGGATGGATATGGATGGGGTACCTGGGAAAAGGTGAGGATGGATGTTTTACCTGGGGAAGGGAGGATGGATGGGGGACCTGGGGAAAGGTGAGGATGGATGTTTTACCTGGGGAAGGGGAGGATGGATGGGGGACCTGGGAAAAGGTGGTTCCAGGGTGTTTTTCCTGGGAAAAGGTGGGTCCAGAGTATTTTACCTGGGAAAAGGTGAGGCTGGGATGGGTACCTGGGAAAAGGGGAGGATGGATGGGGTACCTGGGAAAAGGTGGGTAGCAGTGGTTTGTCTGGGAAAAGGTGGGTCAAGATGGTTTACCTGGGAAAAGGTGGTTCCAGGGTATTTTTCTTGGGAAAAGGTGAGGCTGGGTGGGGTACCTGGGAAAAGGTGAGGCTGGGAGGGGTACCTGGGAAAAGGTGAGGCTGGGTGGGGTACCTGGGAAAAGGTGAGGCTGGGAGGGGTACCTGGGAAAAGGTGGGTGGGTGGTTTGTCTGGGAAAAGGCGGCTCTGGGGGCAGCCCAAGGGGAGGTTTGGGCTGTGTTGGGCTGTGCCATCAGCAGGAGGATGCCTGCCTGCTTTCCCATCACTGTTCCATGCTTTTCCACGGCCCCCCAGCTCCGGGAGGGCAGCGAGGGGCGCCTGCTCCTGCCCCCCAGGTTTCCACAGCCCCAGCCCTGCTCAGCCTGGAGCGCCCTGAGCACAGATCCAGCTGGGAACCCCCTTTTGGAGCTGCTGGAGTGCGCTGTGGCAGCGGCGGGATGCATTCCCACTCCTCCATGGATGATTCCCAGCTTTGGGAGAGGGGCAGTGCCCGGTGCTGATCCCAGCTGAGCCGGAGCTCTCGGACACAAGGAGCAGCTCCGGGCGAATTCCCACAGCTTTTCCTTTCCCATCCTTTTCATTGTTGCAAACCTCCTGCCTGTCTGTGGCTGAGATCCCAGGAGGAATTCACCCCGAGCGTTCCGGGTGGCTTTGGGGCTCTCCCTCCCTGCGGTGCTCCCTGTGGGGCTGGGACAGCCCTGCCATGGGGTATTTGGGATCCCAGGGGCCTGTGGCTGGGCTGGCTCCCAGGCACGCAGCTCCCAGGCAGGAAGGGGCAGGCGCTGGGCAGGGGCTGCTGAGCTTTGGGGGCAGTCCCTGGGCACCCTCAGCCCCACGTCCCTGTGCACCCGGCTGCTTTCCCTGGGGGAGCGGGCTGGAACGGGGCAGCAGCTGCTCCAGGTGAGCTCCCTGTGGCACTCAGAGCCTTTCCAGGCACTCCCATGGCACTCGGGGCCTTTTCAGACATTCCCATGGCACTCAGAGCCTTTCCATGGCACTCAGAGCCTTTCCTGGCACTCCCATGGCACTCAGCCTTTCCTGGCATTCCCATGGCATTCAGGACCCTTTCCATTGCACTCAGAGCCTTTCCTGGCACTCCTGTGGCACTCAGGACATTCCCATGGCACTCAGAGCCTTTCCAGGCACTCCCATGGCACTCAGGACATTCCCATGGCATTCAGAGCCTTTCCAGGCATTCCCATGGCACTCAGAGTCTTTCCATGGCACTCGGGGCCTTTCCTGGCATTCCCATGGCACTCAGGACATTCCCATGGCACTCAGAACCCTTTCCATGGCGCTCAGAGCATTCCTGTGGCATTCCCGTGGCACTCAGATCCTTTCCAGGCACTCCCATGGATCCTTTCCTGGCATGCCCATGGCATTCAGGACCTTTCCATGGGCACTCAGAGCCTTTCCTGGCACTCCCGTGGCACTCGGAGCCTTTCCTGGCATTCCCATTGCACTCCGAGCCTGTCCCAGAGCAGGAGCGGGGTGGGCTCACCCAGCCAGCCTTGCTGGCGTCCCGGGCAGATGCCGAGGGTGGCAGGGTGGGGAGTGGGCCCTGCCTGGAGGGAGGGGGCCCAGGACGGCGCTGGGATGTGGGGGCGCAGAGCCCGGCGTGGCCGCTGGCTCCCCGAGCTGCAGCCGCGTCCGTGCCCGCCCGGGAGGGCTGGAGCTGCCCCCAGGTGGGCCCAGGTGGGCAGTGCCCGCTCGGAGCCCTGCCCTGCCGCCCGAGCTGAGCGCCCGCTGCTGCTGCTGCGTCCTGGCGCGTCCCAGGGAGCTGCCCCGTGCCCCAGAGGGTCCCACAGATCCCTCTGCGCTCCAGGAGCCTTTGGGCAGCACCCTCGTGCACAGGGTGGCGTTTGGGATGCCCTGGCCAGGGCCGGGATCTGGACCGGGGATCCCCGGGGGTCCCTTCCCACTCAGGGCATTCCGTGGTGCGCTCCTGAGCTCCTGGTGTGCCAGGGAGGCCCTTTGGAGGGATCGGAGTCACAAACATTTGGGTTGGGAAGGACCCCCGAGATCCAAGACCATGGAATCCAGTTTGGACCCTGGATTTGGGATTTGGGGAGCTGCTGCTCTGCTCTCCCCTGAGCTGCCCTGCATCGGGGCCGTCCTGGGCAGGGAGTGAGGCTGGGAAGGGCTGGGGCGTTGGGGCCTCTCTGGAGCCGTCCCCGTCCCTGCTCCAGCCCCGCCTGGAGCGGCGCGGGCGGGAGAAATGAGGCAGAAAATGTTTCCTGATGAAGTTTGTCAGGGTTTAAACACCATGGATGTGGGAACGCTGTGACAGATTCCCTGCAGCAGCTCCTGCCTGGGGAGGGTGGAGAGCACGGAGCTGGCAGGGGGCTGGGGACAGCAGGGCGAGGGACAGCCCGGCCAGGTGCCAGGTGCTGCCCTGGGCTCAGCCCAAGCCCCTGGGGCAGGGGGGCTGGAGAGCTGGGAAAGGGCCTGGGGGGGCTGTGCCAGCGGCTGGACACGAGCCCAGGGGGGCCTGGGGGGCAGGAGGCCGAAGGGCCCTGGGCTGTGACAGCCCCGGGGTGGGCACGGCCCCAGGGCAGGGACTGTCCCCTGTGCTGGCCCTGCCCTGGGGCCCTGCCCTGGGGGCCCGGGGATCCTGGGGGCAGCTGAGGGGAGCAGCCCTGGAACGGGCTGGAAGTGTGGAGAACCAGGGGGCGCTGGGAAGGGCTGGGAAGGGTCTGGGAAGGGGAGAACCAGGAGGGGCTGAGGGAGCTGGGAAGGGCCTGAGAACCAGGAACCAGGAGCTGGGGGCTGGAGAACCAGGAGGGGGAGGGAGCTGGGAAGGGGCTGAGCCTGGAGCAAAGGAGGCTCAGGGGCCCCTGTGGCTCTGCACAAGGCCCTGCCAGGAGGGCACAGCCGGGGGGGTCGGGCTGTGCCCCAGGGAACAGGGACAGGAGCAGAGGGAACGGCCTCAGGCTGGGCCAGGGGAGCTCAGGGTGGGATCAGCAGGAATTTCCCCATGGAAAGGGGGTCAGGCCTTGGCAGGGGCTGCCCAGGGAGCCCAGGCTGGGGGCAGTGCTGTCCCCAGGAGAGCTCTGGGGTTGTTCCAGCACTGCTTTCCTGGATCACTGGGAATGCTGCCATGTCCCTCTGGCTCCTCTCACCTCTGCTCCTCTCCTCTCTCAGACACCAGTGGGGAGAACATTGCTGAGTCCCTGGTGGCCGAAGGACTGGCGTCCCGGCGGGAGGGCATCCGAGCCAACAAGTACGTGCTGATCCCATCCTGATCCCATCCCCATCCAGATCCCCATCCTGATCCTGATCCTGATCCCATCCTGATCCTGATGATCCTGATCCCATCCCATCCTGATCCTGATCCCATCCCCATCCCGATCCCAGGCTGGTGCTCAGGCATGGAGCCCCTGGATCCCTCAGCTGCAGGCAGGGGTCAGGCCTTGCTCCTTGGCCCCCAGGTGCCCACATCCCACAGGCATCCCTGGGGTGTCCCGTGGGCTTTGGGGCTGGGCAGGGGCTGCCTCCTTCCCCGGATGCCAAGGCACTGGAGCTGTGCCCGTGGGCTGTGGAGAAGGGGCTCTGTGGGAGCCTCCCAAGTCACTGCTGGGGCGGGGTTGAATCCCCTTCATTCCCACTGCAGAGGAGGTGCTGGGACACGGCTGCTGCCAGACCTGGCTGGGTGATCCCTGTGCCCGCAGAGCCAAGGCTTTTCCTGGGCTGCCTCACGTCCTGGGGCTGTGCAGGGCTGCAGCCGTGGGACAGGATCCATTGCAGAGGGGCAGGACGCTCCAGGGCAGGGCCAGCCTCGTTTGTGGGGTCAGGGAGTCCTGGGATGGTTGGGTGGGCAGGGACCCCAGAGCCCCTGCAGTGCCACCCAGCCCTGCCATGGCAGGGACACCTCCCCGTGCCCAGCCTGGCCTTGGGCAGTGCCCCAGCTGCTCTGTTCAGTATCCCTGAATTTGGTGTGCCAGGGCTGGGAGGGGACCGTGGGCACTTTGAGGGCCCCTCAGCGGCTCCCTGTGCATGCAGGGCTGGGCTGATCCCTGGATTCCCATGGAACGTGCCTTCCCTGCTCTCCCAGGCCTGCTGTGCCCTGCTGGGCGCCGGGAACGCCGCCGCCTTTCCCTCGTGGTGCCCAGAGCAGCCTCTGGAGGGGTTCCTGGGCTCTCCTCCCCGTCCCCGCTGCATTCCCCCTGGGCTGGGCGGTGGGAGGAGCTGGGCAGGGTCGCGGTGGGGATGGCCCCGGAGCCCCCCGGGGGCTGGGGCTGAGCTGGGGCTGAGCGCGCCGTGCCCTCAGCCCCGAGCAGAGCCGGCTGGCCGAGCTGGAGGAGCAGGCCCGCAGCGCCAAGAAGGGCATGTGGAGCGAGGGCACGGGCTCGCACACCGTGCGCGACCTCAAGTACACCCTGGAGAACCCGCGGCACTTCGTGGACTCCCTGCACCAGAAACCCGTCAATGGTGAGGTGTCCCCCTGTCCCCTGTCCCCGTGTCCCCGTGTCCCCCCGTGTCCCCAGCGCAGCGGGCTGAGCTCCGCTGTCACTCTGCAGCCATCATCGAGCACGTGCGGGACGGCAGCGTGGTGAGGGCCCTGCTCCTGCCCGACTTCTACCTGGTCACCGTCATGCTCTCGGGGATCAAGGTGAGCCCACTTCCCGCTGCCCCCTTCACCCTGCCCCATTCCCGCTGCCCCATTCCTGCTCCTCAATTCCCGCTGCCCCATTCCCCCTGCCCAGTTCCTGCCCCATTCCGCTGCCCAGTTCCTCCCCTGTCCGTCCTCCTTGGCCCCTGCTGCTCTCTGGATCCCAGGCTGCAGCAGGGAGGGATGGAGGGGCGTCCTTGTCACCTGCTGCACCCGTGGTACCAGGCTGGGAGCAGCCCGAGGTGTCACCGTGGGGTGGGGACAGCTGTGGCTTGGGTGGGGCTGTCAGACACCCTGGTTGGGATTGTGCTGGGAGTTCGTGGGATCCCGGGGTCCCTGAGGCTGGAAGAGCCCTCCCAGCCCATCCAGTCCCAGCTGTGCCCAGTGCCCACCTTGTCCCCAGCCCAGAGCCCTGAGTGCCCCCTCCAGGAATTCCTTGAGCTCCTTGGGCAGCCCCTTCCAACATCTGATCCCCCTTCCCACAGAGAAATTCCTGCTGTTGTCCAAGTTCAAGGCACCACAGACTTGCTTGGGTGGAAAGGGACCCCAGAGCCCCCAGTGCCACCCCTGCCATGGCAGGGACACCTCCCACTGTGCCAGGCTGCTCCAGCCCCAGTGCCCAGCCTGGCCCTGGGCACTGCCAGGGATGCAGGGGCAGCCCCAGCTGCTCTGGCAATGCCAGCCCAGGCAGGAATTCCTCATTGCCAAGATGCCATCCATGCCTGCCCTCTGGCAGTGGGAGCCATGCCCTGGGTGCTGTCCCTGCAGGCCTTGGCCCCAGTCCCTCTGCAGCTCTCCTGGAGCCCCTGGAATGTGCTGGAAGCTCTCCCTGCAGCCTTCCCTTCTCCAGGCTGGGCATTCCCAGCTCTCCCAGCCTGGCTCCCTGGGAGCTGAGGGGCTCCAGCCCTGGAGCAGCTCCAGGTCCTGTCCAGGGGTCCCTGAGCTGGAGTCAGTCCCTGTTCCCCAGGGCAGTCACGGGGCTCTGTCCTGGCACAAATTCCCCAATTTCAGTCCCCAAAACACCCCTGGAGCCAGGGGATGGGGGCAGCCTCAGGTTTTGGGTCCATCCCGTGCCCTGACTGTCCCCGTGTCCCGCAGTGTCCCACCTTCAAGCGCGAGGCTGACTCCGAGGTCCCGGAGCCGTTCGCGGCCGAAGCCAAATTCTTCACGGAGTCGCGGCTGCTGCAGAGGGATGTGCAGATTGTCCTGGAGAGCTGCCACAACCAGAACATCCTGGGCACCATCCTGCACCCGGTGAGAGCCGCCACGGGCTGCCTCCGGGGGCTGGGGATGCTCTGGGGGTCACAAGTGGGGGAATGGGGACTTGGGGTGGGTTTGGGACATCCTGGTCCATGAGGAGGGCAGAGCCTGGGCTGTCACTGGGATTCATGGGCTGTTTCCCATTGGATTTGGGACATCCTGGTCTGTGTGAGGAGGGCAGGCCAGATGGGCTGTTTCCCATTGGATTTGGGCCTGCCTGGGGTGTCACTGGGATTCATGGGCTGTTTCCCATTGGGTTTGGGACATCCTGGTCCATGAGGAGGGCAGAGCCTGGGGGTCACTGGGATTCTTGGGCTGTTTCCCATTGGGTTTGGGACATCCTGGTCCCTGTGAGGAGGGCAGAGCCTGGGGTGTCACTGGGATTCATGGGCTGTTTCCCATTGGGTTTGGGCCATCCTGGTCCATGAGGAGGGCAGAGCCTGGGGTGTCACTGGTGGGGTCTCCAGTGCTGCTGGTGGAGCTCAGGGGACATTGAAGGGGCTGTGCAGGTCCCCCACAGCAGGGGCAGGGCCTGTGGGGGATCCCGCTGACCCCGGGCCCTCTCCCGCTCCCCGCAGAACGGGAACATCACGGAGCTGCTGCTGAAGGAGGGCTTTGCCCGCTGCGTGGATTGGTCCATCGCTGTCTACACCACACCCATGGCGCCGACAAACGGGATCCTGCTGCTCCCTCTGCTCCCTCTGAGAGGTGGGATGGGGATCTGCTCCTGCTGATCCCTGTTCCTATCTGCTGCCCTGCTGCTCCTGCTGCTCCCAGTGCTCCCAGCTATTCCCTCTGATCCCACTGTTCCCAGTGCTCCTGCTGATCCCACTGTTCCCACTGCTCCCACTGCCCCCAGCTGATCCCTGTGCTCCCGCTGATCCTATCTGATCCCACTGTTCCCACTGCTCCCAGCTGATCCCAGTGCTCCTGCTGATCCCACTGTTCCTACTGCACCCAGCTGATCCCACTGATCCCACTGTTCCCTCTGCTCCCCTGATCCCACTGATCCCAGTGCTCCCAGCTGATCCCATCTGATCCCCTGTTCCCCTGTTCCCAGCTGCATCCATGGGGTGCCCAGAGCGACTCCAGCCCCCCCAGCCCCATGTGGCTGATCCGGGGTGGGGTTGATGGGATCTCCCCTCCATCTCTCCCTGGGGCTTTGCTGGAGTGCCACCCCCGGCACCTGCAGGCGTCCCAGCCCCGGTGTCCCGCTGTGCCCACCCCGCAGGTTTGCCAAGGAGCGCAAGCTGAGGATCTGGAGGGATTACGTGGCCCCCACGGCAAACCTGGATCAGAAGGACAAACAGTTTGTGGCCAAGGTGAGCAGGGCTGGGAAGGGACATGTGGGGAGCAGGGGCACGGCACGGGGTGCCCAGCTCCCAGTCTGGCCTCTCCGTGGGTTTGCACAAACCCCAGAGGGGTTTCCGTGGGCCGGATCCCGGCTGTGGATCCCAGGGTGCTGTGGGATCTGCAGCAGGGCTGGAGTGGGGAGAGGTGCCCGGAGAAGGGAAGGAGCCCTGAGGGAGAGAGAGAGGGGCTTTGGTTTGTGGGCATGGCCTGGGGGTGTCCTGGCACCTCGCTCTGGTCAGCCAGGGCCACAGGGGTGGGATTGCATCTCAACTGATTCCTGATCCTCCTGGGAATGGCTGCCCCATGGATCAATTCCTGATCCTCCCGGGAATGGCTGCCCCATGGATCAATTCCTGATCCTCCAGGGACTGGCTGCCCCATGGATCAATTCCCCATGTTCCCAGGGAATGGCTGCCCCATGGATCAATTCCTGATCCTCATGGGAATGGCTGCCCCATGGATCAATTCCTGATCCTCATGGGGGAATGGCTGCCCCATGGATCAATTCCTGATCCTCATGGGGGATTGGCTGCCCCATGGATCAATTCCTGATCCTCATGGGGAATGGCTGCCCCATGGATCAATTCCTGATCCTCATGGGAATGGCTGCCCCATGGATCAATTCCTGATCCTCATGGGGAATGGCTGCCCCATGGATCAATTCCTGATCCTCATGGGGGATGGCTGCCCCATGGATCAATTCCTGATCCTCCTGGGGGGATGGCTGCCCCATGGATCAATTCCTGATCCTCCAGGGAATGGCTGCCCCATGGATCAATTCCTGATCCTCCTGGGAATGGCTGCCCCATGGATCAATTCCTGATCCTCATGGGGAATGGCTGCCCCATGGATCAATTCCTGATCCTCATGGGGAATGGCTGCCCCATGGATCAATTCCTGATCCTCATGGGGGAATGGCTGCCCCATGGATCAATTCCTGATCCTCATGGGGGAATGGCTGCCCCATGGATCAATTCCTGATCCTCCAGGGAATGGCTGCCCCATGGATCAATTCCTGATCCTCCCGGGAATGGCTGCCCCATGGATCAATTCCTGATCCTCACAGGGGAATGGCTGCCCCATGGATCAATTCCTGATCCTCATGGGGAATGGCTGCCCCATGGATCAATTCCTGATCCTCACAGGGGAATGGCTGCCCCATGGATCAATTCCTGATCCTCATGGGGAATGGCTGCCCCATGGATCAATTCCTGATCCTTACGGGAATGGCTGCCCCATGGATCAATTCCTGATCCTTACGGGAATGGCTGCCCCATGGATCAATTCCCCATGTTCCCAGGGAATGGCTGCCCCATGGATCAATTCCTGATCCCCCAGGGAATGGCTGTCCCATGGATCAATTCCTGATCCTCCCGGGGAATGGCTGCCCCATGGATCAATTCCTGATCCTCCCGGGGAATGGCTGTCCCATGGATCAATTCCTGATCCTCCAGGGAATGGCTGCCCCATGGATCAATTCCTGATCCTCATGGGGGATGGCTGCCCCATGGATCAATTCCTGATCCTCCCAGGGGAATGGGTGCCCCATGGATCAATTCCTGATCCTCATGGGGAATGGCTGCCCCATGGATGAATTCCTGATCCTCATGGGGATGGCTGCCCCATGAGCCAATTCCTGATCCTCCTGGGGGATCCCTGCCCATGGATCAATCCCTGATCCTCCAGGGAATGGCTGTCCCCCATGGAGGAATCCCTGCCCATCCTCCTGGGAATGCCCTGCCCCATGGATGCCAATCCCCTGATCCTGCCCGTGGGAAGTCCTGCCCATGGATCAATTCCCCATGTTCCCAGGATTTCCCTGCCCCATGGATGCCCGGCAATTCCTGATCCTCATGGGGAATCCCTGCCCATCCCTGCCCATGGATGCCCGGCAGTCCCTGCCCATGGATGCCCGGCAATCCCTGCCCGTGGGTGCCCGGCATTCCCTGCCCATGGGTGCCCATGCCCATGGGATCGGCAATTCCTGATCCTCATGGGGAATGGCGGTGCGGGAGGGATCAAGCCCGTGATCCGGTGGGGTGGGATGCGGGATGCGGGATGCGGGATCCGGGCACGGGGGGATTGGCCCCCCATGGATCAATTCCTGATCCTCCCAGGAATGGCTGCCTTGTGCCGCTTGTTTCCCTGGGCATCCCAAAGGCGCATTCCATGGCTGGCCTGGTCCCTGCGAGGGTGGATGCTGGTGCTGTTCCCATCCTGGGGGCCCAGGAATCGCGTCCGAGCAAACTGGGGGCTCCTGGGAGGATGCGGGAATGGGATCACCCTGGCAGCTCCTTGGATAAACAGGAATGGGATCAGCCTGGCAGCTCCTGGGGGAAATGCAGGAATGGGATCAGCCTGCCCCTGGGGGATGCCTGGGGATCAGCCTGGCAGATCCTGGGGAAATGGGTGAATGGGATCAGCCTGGCCATCCTTGGCCCAGGAATGGGATCAGCCTGGCAGCTCCTGCCCCAGGAATGGGATCAGCCTGGCAGGTCCTGCTGGGGGGGCAGGAATGGGATCAGCCTGGCAGATCCGGTCCCGGGTGGGATGGCGGGATGCCTGGCAGCTCCTTGGATAAACAGGAATGGGATCAAACCTGGGATCCTGGGGGAAAAGCAGGAATGGGATCAGCCTGGCAGCTCCTTGGATAAACAGGAATGGGATCAAACCTGGCAGCTCCTGGGGGAAAAGCAGGAATGGGATCAGCCTGGCAGCTCCTTGGATAAACAGGAATGGGATCAGCCTGGCAGATCCTGGGGGGGATGCAGGAATGGGATCAGCCTGGCAGCTCCTGTGGGGGATGCAGGAATGGGATCAGCCTGGCAGATCCTGGGGGAAATGCAGGAATGGGATCAAGCCTGGCAGCTCCTTGGATAAACAGGAATGGGATCAGCCTGGCAGCTCCTGTGGGGATGCAGGAATGGGATCAGCCTGGCAGGTCCTGGGGGAAATGCAGGAATGGGATCAAGCCTGGCAGCTCCTGCTGGGGATGCAGGAATGGGATCAGCCTGGCAGATCCTGGGAAAAACAGGAATGGGATCAAACCTGGCAGATCCTGGGGGAAAAGCAGGAATGGGATCAGCCTGGCAGCTCCTTGGATAAACAGGAACGGGATCAAACCTGGCAGCTCCTTGGATAAACAGGAATGGGATCAAGCCTTTGGCAGACCCTGGGGGTCTCTTGGATGCCGGGGGTTGAACGGAGCAGAGGTGGCAAAGCTCTGGGGCTGCGGGGACAGCCAGGAGCTCCTGTGGCTGCTCGGAGCTGATCCCTGTGGCCCTGCTGGCTCACTGGGGTGAGGTTGGGAACGGCTCCTGTGCTGGCTCGGGTGGGACAGGGGCAGGGCTCCCCAAAACCTGCCCAAACCAGGGAGGGTTGGCTGGGCATTCCCAGCGGGAGCAGTGCAGTGGCTCCGCGAGGCCGGCAGTGAGAGCCCATCCCTCGGGATGAGGACGTGGCTGTCCCCTCCCCGTGGCGGTGACAAATGGCACCTGGGCAGGTGTCCCGTGGGCACGGCAGGGCCGCGTGCCGGCGCTGGAACGCCGGGAAGCGCCGCTGGCAGCGGCTGCCACCGGAGCTGTGCCAGGAGCTGTGCCAGGAGCTGTGCCAGGAGCTGTGCCAGGAGCTGTGCCAGGGCCGTCAGTCACGCTCCGCTCAGCTGCTGGAGGGGGCGGCTGGATGCTCCCGGCGCTTCCAAGATGCCGTGATTCTGTGGGATAGCGGCAGGCGGGGCCCCCCCGGTCTCTGGCAGGGGATGTCCGGGCTGCCTTTGGGATCAGCAGCACGTCCCCTCCGTCCCCGGGAGCGGCGGGGATCCAGCTTTGCCCTGGGCACGGTGGGCACCGACCCCCGGGGCTGTGGAGCGGGGTCCCCGTGGGTTGGGGGCACAGTTTGCAGGATCCCCCCACCTGCCCGGCTCCGCGGGGTCCCTGGGAGCCCCCACGGGCGGCCCACACCGTGTCCTGCTTTTCGGGGAGGAGGCTGGAATTTCTCCGCCTGTTGGGTCGCTCCTGCTCTTCGCACGGGGCTCTGGAATTTTGCCTTTGGCAGCCGCAGCGCCCCCGCATTTCCGTGTCACTTTCGGGGGCTGTTTTTCCGCTTTCCCCTCGCCCGGCATTGTAAGCGGCAGGGAGGAGGAGGGCCGGTGCCCGCACGGCCGCAGCGCCAGCGCGGGGCCCGCTCGGCTCGGCCGGTGCCGGGTTCGGGCGGGGATGGCGCCGGGGCCGCCTCCGTGCTCGGCACAGCGGGGCTCGTTCGCAGCGGCAGAGCTGACGCAGGAGCTGCTGGAAGGGGCTGCGAGGGGAGGAGGGGAGGAGGAGGAGGAGGAGGAGGAAGATCCCAAGCTGCCTTTGCACCGTGGATCAGCCGCGGCAAACGGGCTCCGGCTCACCGGGGCTGCGGCTGGGGGAGCGGGGCAGGCTCGGGCAGCCCTCGGCTGTGGGGCTGGAGCCGGCGCGGAGAAGCAGAGGAGCGGAAGTGTCCCAGGGGCTGGAGGCTCTCTCCCGAAATGCCTGCGTCAGCCGCTCTGGGAGCGGCGGGGTTTGGGACACGCTGCTGCTGAGCCGGAGCCGGGCCGGAGCCGGAGCCGTCCTCGGCAGGGGGGGCTGCGGCAGCCCCGGGCGCTCCCGCCCCTCTGCTGCCCTGCCCCGAGCCCGGCCCGGCTCCTCTGATCGTCCCGGGGCTCTGTCCCTTCGCTGGGAGCCCTGCTCGCGGCCAGACCATCCCCGGGCTCGGGGGACGTGCCAGAGCCCAGAGCCGAGCCTGGGAGCGGCTCCGGGCTGAGCCGGGTGCCAGACCCTGCCAAAACCCCTCTAAAGGACATTTCTGGGGTGGGGTGAGGGGACACTCGAGCCTCTCCTGGTGCCACCGTCCTTGGTGGGGTGCAGGAGGTCACCCTCAGCTTTGGGGATGCTCCCTGTGCATCCCAAGAGTGGATGCTGTCCTAGGAGCACAGCACTCGGGAGCTTTGGGAGTGGGGACACGTCCCCATGGTCCCCAGGCATGGGGGTCCTTGTCCTCCCCAGCTCAGGGAAACCATCCCGAAAAGTGGAATCCCAGCACCCCAGTGTCACATCCCAGCACCCCAGTGTCACATCCCAGCACCCCAATGTCACATCCCATCACCCCAGGGTCACATCCCAGCACCCCAGTGTCACATCCCAGCACCCCAGGTCACACCCCAGCACCCCAGGGTCACACCCCAGCACCCCAGGGTCACATCCCAGCACCTCAGGGTCACATCCCAGCACCCAGTGTCACATCCCAGCACCCCAGTGTCACATCCCGGCACCCCAGGGTCACATCCCAGCACCCCAGGGTCACATCCCAGCTCCCCCAGGGTCACACCCCAGCACCCCAGTGTCACATCCCATCACCCCAGGGTCACATCCCAGCACCCCAGGTCACATCCCATCACCCCAGTGTCACATCCCATCACCCCAGGGTCACATCCCAGCACCCCGGGTCACATCCCAGCACCCTGGGTCACACCCCAGCACCCCAGTGTCACACCCCAGC
The DNA here is from genome assembly GCA_024865655.1 of Emberiza elegans. Classification (NCBI taxonomy): domain Eukaryota; kingdom Metazoa; phylum Chordata; class Aves; order Passeriformes; family Fringillidae; genus Emberiza; species Emberiza elegans. Next base: position 5,344,905 of record JALJVW010001137.1, read on the forward strand.
ACCCCAGTGTCACATCCCAGCACCCCAGGGCACATCCCGGCACCCCAGGGTCACATCCCGGCACCCCAGGGTCACATCCCATCACCCCAGGGTCACATCCCAGCACCCAGTGTCACATCCCAGCACCCTGAGGTCACATCCCAGCACCCCAGGGTCACATCCCAGCACCCCAGTGTCACACCCCAGCACCCCAGGGTCACATCCCATCACCCCAGGGTCACATCCCAGCACCCTGAGGTCACATCCCAGCACCCCAGGGTCACATCCCAGCACCCCAGGGTCACACCCCAGCACCCCAGTGTCACATCCCAGCACCCAGTGTCACATCCCATCACCCCAGGGTCACATCCCAGCACCCCAGTGTCACACCCCATCACCCCAGTGTCACACCCCAGCACCCCAGTGTCACACCCCAGCACCCCAGGGTCACATCCCAGCACCCCAGTGTCACACCCCAGCACCCCAGGGTCACATCCCAGCACCCCAGGGTCACATCCCAGCTCCCCCAGGGTCACACCCCAGCACCCCAGTGTCACATCCCAGCACCCCAGGGTCACAACCCATCACCCCAGGGTCACATTCCAGCCCTCCAGTGTCACATCCCAGCACCCCGGGTCACATTCCAGCGCTCCAGTGTCACATCCCAGCACCCCAATGTCACATCCCATCACCCCAGGGTCACATCCCAGCACCCTGAGGTCCCTGGATCGCAGCTGTGTGGCTGCTCTGTCTGTCCCTGGCTGTTCCCATGGATTGGGATTTGCGTTTGGGATCAGGTGTGCCTTTAGGGCACATGCAGGGTTTCTGGGGCAGGGTCCTGCTGCCAGAGACCCCCTGGCAAGAGTGGAGTTTCCAATTCTCAGAGGAAGAGCTGCTTCCCTCTGCTGCTTCCTCCTGCTCTTCGGGCTGATCCTGGCTCTGGGTCTGTGCCAGCCCTGCCCGGGGCACCCAGACTGGGAGGTTTTGTGTCCTCTGCTGGTCCCAGTTGTCCCTCCCTGTGTGCCCCCAGTACTGGGGACAAGCAAGGCCCGGGGTGGAAAACCGGAGGCTCCGTTGGGCCCAGCTCTTGCAGTGAGGAAAAAACATCTTCCCTGATAAGAGTGGACAAGGGAGGGCTGCGAGCCCCGTGCCCTGGGGCGGTGACGGGACGGGGGTGGCCGGGGTGGCCACAGGGACATTGCAGAGCTGCCCTCCCTGCTCCCAGCCCGGGGACGTGGGGAGCAGCAGCAGCCGGAGCGTGCTGGCTCTGCAAGAAACAGCTGCAGAGCTTTAAAAAAATAATCCTTCCAATCCCGTTATCAAAGGGCCTCTCGCAGGCAGGAGAAGCCACAATAAATATTGGATAAGGGAAGTGGCTGCAGCGGGCTGGCAGCGTGGGGGGAGACAAAAGGCCCGGCCCGGGGCGGTGCTGAGCCGCCCGTTCTGTCACCGTTGTGTCACCGTGTCACCCCCTGTGACCCTCCCGCCCTCCCTGCGGCTGCCCAGGGAGGGTGGGCACCTGGGCGTGCCCCTCGTGCCACGCTGCTCTGTCCGGAATGGCACTGGCATCCCGTGGGAGCCCTGGCCCCAGGCGCTGTGTCCTGCTGTGCCCCATGTCCTGTGCCCCGTGTCCTGCTGTGCCCCGTGTCCTGCTGTGCCCCATGTCCTGTCCCTTGTCCTGCTGTGCCCCATGTCCTGTGCCCCATGTCCTGTGCCCCCGTGTCCCTTGTCCTGCTGTGCCCCGTGTCCCATGCCCCGTGTCGTGTCCCTTGTCCTGCTGTGTCCCTTGTCCTGCTGTGCCCCGTGTCCTGCTGTGCCCCATGTCCTTGTCCTGCTGTGCCCCGTGTCCTGTGCCCCATGTCCTGTGTCCCTTGTCCTGCTGTGCCCCATGTCCTGCTGTGCCCCATGTCCTGCTGTGTCCTGTGCCCCGTGTCGTGTCCCTTGTCCTGCTGTGTCCCGTGTCCTGCTGTGTCCCATGTCCTGTGCCCCATGTCCTGCTGTGTCCCATGTCCTGCTGTGTCCCGTGTCCTGCTGTGTCCCGTGTCCTGCTGTGTCCCATGTCCTGTGCCCCATGTCCTGCTGTGTCCCATGTCCTGCTGTGTCCCACATCCTGCTGTGTCCCATGTCCTGCTGTGTCCCATGTCCCGTGTCCCTTGTCCTGCTGTGCCCCGTGTCCTGCTGTGTCCCTTGTCCTCCAGCATCCCATATCCTGCTGTGTCCCATGTCCTGCAGGGACCCTTTGTAACTGGGTCAGGGCCCTGCAGGGACCCTGCAGGTCCCTCCTGGCTCCTGCTGCCGCCCGGCTCTGTCCTGCCTGGGAGACACGATGTCCCTGCTCCAGGTGCTGTGTCTGCTGCATCCTGTGTCCTACATCGGTGTCCTGCTGCAAGTCCTGCTGCATCCCATCATCTGCTCCTTCTGTGTCCTGCTCCCTCCTGTATCCTACATCCAGTGTCCTGCTGCATCTGTATCCTGCTGCATCCATGTGTCCTGCATCCCATATCCTGCTGCATCTTATGCCCTGCTGCATCCCATGTCCTACATCCCATATCCTGCTACATCCTGTATCCTGCTTCATCCTGTATCCTGCTGCATCCTGTGTCCTGCTGCATCCCATGTCCTGCATCCTGTGTTGTGCTGCATCCCACATCCTAAATCCTGTAGTCTGATTTATCCCATGTCCTGCTACATCCATGTCCTGCTGCATCCCATGTCCTACACCCTGTATCCTGCTTCGTCCCCTGTCCTGCTTCATCCTGTATTCTGATTTATCCCGTGCCTGCTACATCCATGTTCTGCAGCATCCTGTGTGCTGCCACATCCATGTGCTGCTTCATCCCATGTGCTGCTGCATCCCATGTCCTACATCCCTTATCCTGCTTCATCCCATGTCCTCCTTCACCCTGTGTCCTGCTACATCCATGTGCTGCTGCATCCTGTATTCTGATTTATCCCATGCCTGCTACATCCATGTTCTGCTGCATCCCATGTCCTACATCCTGTGTCCTGCTACATCCATGTGCTGCTGCATCCCATGTCCTACACCCTGTATCCTGCTTCGTCCCATGTCCTACTACATCCCATGTCCTGCTTCATCCTGTGTTCTGATTTATCCTGTGTCCTGCTACATCCATGTTCTGCTGCATCCCGTGTCCTACATCCCGTGCCCTGCTACATCCATGTGCTGCTGCATCCTGTATTCTGATTTATCCCGTGCCTGCTACATCTGTGTGCTGCTGCATCCCGTGTCCTGCTACATCCATGTGCTGCTGTATCCCGTGTCCTACACCCTGTATCCTGCTTCGTCCCATGTCCTGATACATCCTGTATTCTGATTTATCCCGTGCCTGCCACATCCGTGTTCTGCTGCATCCCGTGTTCTGCCGCATCCATGTGCTGCTGCCTGCCTCCCGTGTGGTGCCTCCCCTCGCAGCCGGCTCAGGGCCCCGGTGCAGGCTCGGTGCAGGCTCCGGTGCAGGCTCCGTGAGTCGGTCCTGCCGGGGAGGGGCCCGGCCCGTCCCGCTGCCGCTGCCGCACGGATCGGATCGGATGGGATGGGATCGGATCGGGGCCGCGCCGCGAGCCTCGGGGCCGCCGGCCGGCTGCTGCCTCCTGCTGCCAGGGAACAAATGAGATGTGACCGCGGCTCCCGCGGCTCCCGGGGAAGCATGTGCTGGATGTGTAATGGAGCGCGGGATGCGCCCCCGGAGCTGACCCGCAGCGCCCTGGCTGCAGCAGCTCCGCTTGGCGTCCTGCTTTTCCCAAGTCTTGGGCGGCAGGGGGAGAGGCCGCTCCCTCCTCGCCCCTGGATGCCCCGGAGCGTGAGATTGGATTACTCCACTTGGCAGGCGCGCGGCTTTGGGCTGCTCCTGCCGAGGAGACGTCCAGGAGCTGGAGCCGGGAGAGGCCGGGGCGTTCCCGGGGGCTTTGCTGTGCCCTGCGGTGTCTGCTCGGATCAGAATTCCCTAAATCCTGCCCTCCGCCTGGCCCAGCACGCTGGGAGCGGCGGCTGTGATTGCTGGGCGAGGGGGGGGCTCAGCTCCTGCCTCCCCCGTGGCTCTGTGGGATGGGGATCCTGCTGGATAAGCAGCAGTGGCAGCCCTTGGGGCTGGGGGCACTGGGCTGTGCTGGGGGCAGGCAGGGGATGCTCCTGTCCTGCCGCTGGGAATATCCAGCGCTCCACTCAGCTGGGTTAGAAAACTGGGAATGTTAAACCCGTGTGTCCTGAGCCCCACTGGGGTCCTCCCATCCCCTGTGCCTGCAGCCAGGCCGGGAGAGCTGGGAATGCCCAGCCTGGAGGGAGAAGGATCCAGGGAGAGCTCAGAGCCCCTGGCAGGGCCTGCAGGGGCTCCAGGAGAGCTGCAGAGGGACTGGGGCCAAGGCCTGCAGGGACAGCACCCAGGGCATGGCTCCCACTGCCAGAGGGCAGGCATGGATGGCATCTTGGCAATGAGGAATTCCTGCCTGGGCTGGCATTGCCAGAGCAGCTGGGGCTGCCCCTGCATCCCTGGCAGTGCCCAGGGCCAGGCTGGGCACTGGGGCTGGAGCAGCCTGGCACAGTGGGAGGTGTCCCTGCCATGGCAGGGGTGGCACTGGGGGGCTCTGGGGTCCCTTCCCACCCAGCCCATCCCAGGATTCCCTGACTTCATGATCCTGATTAGTTTGCTCCCACCACGGGCTGTCCTTGCACTCTCCTCCCCGAGCATCATCCCTTGTCCAGGGTCCAGCTGCTGCTCCTGCCCCTCTGGAATTGCCTCTGGAGTGGAACCCAGGGGGCTGAGCCCTGGCACAGGACACACACGGCTGGCAGTGCCCTGGTGTGCCACGTGTCACCGTGCCAGGAGCCACTGGTGACAGCCCGGCTGGGGCTGGGGCTGCTCGCTGTGCTGGGGATGGCAGCCAGGGTGGCAGAGCCGGTGTCCCGGTGGCACCTGGCCCTCGGCGTGCCCGCACTCAGCTCTGTCTCTGTCCCCAGGTGATGCAGGTGCTCAACGCCGATGCCATCGTGGTGAAGCTCAACTCCGGGGACCACAAAACCATTCACCTGTCCAGCATCCGGCCACCACGGCTCGAGGGGGACAGCGCCCAGGTGACACCGCGGGGACAGGGAGGGGACAGTGCCAGGGACACTGCGGGACAGGGAGGGGACAGCGCCTGGGGACAGGGAGGGGGCAGGGAGGGGACAGCGCCTGGGGACGCCGCGGGGACAGGGAGGGGACAGCGCCTGGGGACAGGGAGGGGACAGCGCCTGGGGACACTGCGGGGACAGGGAGGGGACAGTGCCTGGTGGCACTGTGGGGACAGGGAGGGGACAGTGCCTGGGGACACTGCGGGGACAGGGGACAGGGAGCGGACAGCGCCTGGGGACACTGCGGGGACAGGGAGGGGACAGTGCCTGGTGGCACTGTGGGGACAGGGGGGCCTGGGGACACTGCGGGGACAGGGGGGCGGCGGGGGCTGGGGGCAGGGGGATGGGAGCAGGATGGGAGGGGCGGGCCCTCCCCTCCCAGCTCCTGCTCCCTCTGGGACGCCCGTGCCCCCTTTCCCTTCCTGTGGGCCCATCCCGTGGGATGCAGGAGGCCTGGGAAGGGCTGGGGCGTGCGCTGGTGGCTGCAGGGAGATGGCTCCGTCCCTCTGATCCTGCCTCAGTTTCCCCTCTGCTCCGTGGGTGCTCCCGGCTGGGGCTGTGGGATGTTCCTTAAGGGATACCTGTGCCTGCAGCCCCACGCCCTCGTGTCCCCATCCGTGGGGCGGGCACGGGAGGCTGCACAGCTGCTCCTGAGGGCCGTGGGGCTGGCCGGGCTCTGTGGCTCCCAGAGCAGCAGCTGCCGTGTCCCGGGCTCCGAGGGACACCGGGGCTGGCTCGTGACCGCGGCTCAGGATCGATGGGTTGCTGGCAGGCTCTGGAACGTCGGGAAAGGCTGGAAAAGGGCACATTGTTCCCGCACAGCTTGGTCCCTGCTCTCTGTGTTTGAGGCTCTCTCGGGCCGGCGCCGCTGGAGCCGGATCCGAGTGCGCGCAGCAGGGAGATGAAAGCGCCGGGATGGGCAGGGGTTGGGCACGGGGAGAGTCCTTGACCCTGCCCGGAGCTCGAGCTGGGCCGGGACACGGGACGTGGCCCCGGGGTGTGCAGCACACACTGAGAGCCCTTGGCCCCACTCAGAGCTCTGGGGCTGTGCCCAGAGCTGTGCAGGATGAGGGGTCAGTCCCTGTGTCACACACAGAGTGTCCCTGGCTGTGCAGGGTGAGGGGTCAGTCCCTGTGTCACACACAGAGTGTCCCTGGCTGTGCCCAGAGCTGTGCAGGATGAGGGGTCAGTCCCTGTGTCACACACAGAGTGTCCCTGGCTGTGCCCAGGGCTGTGCAGGATGAGGGGTCAGTCCCTGTGTCACACACAGAGTGTCCCTGGCTGTGCCCAGAGCTGTGCAGGGTGAGGGGTCAGTCCCTGTGTCACACACAGAGTGTCCCTGGGGCTGTGCAGGGTGAGGGGTCAGTCCCTGTGTCACACACAGAGTGTCCCTGGCTGTGCCCAGAGCTGTGCAGGGTGAGGGGTCAGTCCCTGTGTCACACACAGAGTGTCCCTGGGGCTGTGCAGGATGAGGGATCAGTCCCTGTGTCACACACAGAGTGTCCCTGGCTGTGCTGGGGCTGTGCAGGATGAGGGGTCGGTCCCTGTGTCACACACAGAGTGTCCCTGGCTGTGCTGGGGCTGTGCAGGATGAGGGGTCAGTCCCTGTGTCACACACAGAGTGTCCCTGGGGCTGTGCAGGATGAGGGATCAGTCCCTGTGTCACACACAGAGTGTCCCTGGCTGTACCCAGAGCTGTGCAGGATGAGGGGTCAGTCCCTGTGTCACACACAGAGTGTCCCTGGCTGTGCAGGGTGAGGGGTCAGTCCCTGTGTCACACACAGAGTGTCCCTGGGGCTGTGCAGGATGAGGGGTCAGTCCCTGTGTCACACACAGAGTGTCCCTGGCTGTGCCCAGGGCTGTGCAGGATGAGGGGTCAGTCCCTGTGTCACAGTCTCCCTCATCCCCTCGCAGCTCCAGAGCTGTTGCAGGAGTTGGGATGAGGGATTGATTCCTGTGTCACACAGAGGCTCCTGGACCCTGCTCACAGCTTTGGAGCTGTTCCAGAAACTGGAATGAGGGATTGGTCCCTCTTCACAGAGTCTCCATCGCTCTCGGAGCTCTGGAGCTGCTCCTGGAGCCAGGATGTGGCTGGGATCCCTGTGTCCCTCTCTGGGACAGCTCTGGGGTGCAGAGCTGGGCACTCCCTGCCATCTCTGGGTGATGCCCGTCCAGCTGGGGCTCCTCAGGGCCGGGATTTGTCCCCACGCTGCTGCTGTTCCCTCTGTTACCGCGTTCCCTCCGTGGCTGATGCGCTCGGGGCTGTGGGATCACGGAGCTCCCGAGACCCTCGGAGCGCCTGCCTTGTTCCTGGCCCATCCCTGCTCCTCCTCCTCCTCCTGCAGCGCCTCTGGCGATGCCGGGAAGGCTCCTGGGAAGGCTCCTGCCCGTGCACACGCGGGGCACCGAGCCAGGATTGCTCCCAACCCACCTTTTCCAGGCTGTTTTCCATTCTGGAGCACCACGGGCCGGCCTGGCCCTGCCGGTGGGCGACGGCTCCCGGGGTGACCCCGCGTTGCTGTGGGAACGGGAATTTGGAGATTCCTGCCTCCCCGCACGCCGCCTTGTTCCGGCCACACGGAATCGTGGATGCCTTCCCAGCTCGCCTCCTCCCGCTGCGGGCCGGGAGCTGCCCTCGGAGCTGCGGGATCCCCTCGGGGCAGCCACAGTCTCCAAGGAGACGGCACAGAGGCAGCGCCCGCCCGCCGGGTGCGCTGGAAATCCCCGGGATCGGCCCGGAACCGCGCGGTGCTCCGCTCCTCCCGAGTCCCCGGAGCTCCCCGGGCGCCCCGCAGCCTGGGCTCTGTGCCCTGCTGGGCCCGGGGTGTCCCTGTGCATCCCAGCACCCCGGGGTCACATCCTGGCACCCTGAGGTCACATCCTGGCCCCCCAATGTCACATCCTGGCACTTCAATGTCACATCCCGGCACCCCAATGTCACATCCCAGCATTCCAGTGTCACCTCCTGGCACTTCAATGTCACATCCCGGCACCCCAGGGTCACCTCCTGGCACCCCAGGGTCACATCCTGGCACCCCAATGTCACATCCTGGCACTTCAATGTCACATCCTGGCACCCCGGGGTCACATCCTGGCACCTTGAGGTCACCTGCCAGCACCCCAGGGTCACATCCCGGCACCCCAGGGTCACCTCCTGGCACCCCAGGGTCACCTCCTGGCACCCTGAGGTCACATCCTGGCACCCCAATGTCACATCCCAGCATCCCAGTGTCACATCCCAGCACCCCAGGGTCACCTCCTGGCACCCTGGGGTCACATCCCAACACCCCAAGGTCACATCCCAGCACCCCAGGGTCACCTCCTGGCACCCCAGGGTCACATCCCAACACCCCAATGTCACATCCCAGCACCTCAGGGTCACCTCCTGGCACCCCGAGGTCACATCCTGGCATCCCAGGGTCACAGCCCAGTCCCCAGACCGCAGCCCTGTGGCTGCTCTGTGTCTGTTGCCATGGACTGGGATCGGCATTTGGGATCAGCTGCGCCTTTAGGGCACATCCAGGGTTTGTGGGGGCAGGGTCCTGCTGCCAGAGCCCTCAGAAAGGATGAAATTCCCAGTCCTCAGAGGAAGAGTTGTTTCCTTCTGCCTCTGCTTCCTCCTCCTCCTCCTCCTCAGGCTGGTCCTGGCTCCTGTCTGTGTCAGCCCTGCCCAGGGCACCCAGACTGGGAGGTTTTGTGTCCTGTACTGGTCCCAGTTCTGTCCCACCGGGGTCTCCCCGAGGTCCCTCTGGCCCGGGATGCTCCTGTTAAATCCAATTATTTCTCCCTGGGTTTCATCCTTCCGTAGCTCCGTCATGTTTCCGTCCCTGGCGCTGTCATTAATTACCTGGCAGTGCAATTAATGATGGGTTTGCTTCTCCCTTCCACACCAGCAGTTAAAATTATGGAAAAAACACCCAAGAATTCCACAAGGGACCAAACCCACCCTCGCTGGGGCTCAGGGTGGAGACCCCCATCCCGGCTGCCATTCCAGAGGTGGATCTGGAGCTCAGGGAGTGTGGACACATCTGTTTATGGATCAAATACCAGCATGGACACCTCTCCATGGGCACATCCGTGGAATGTGTCAGGATTTACAGAGAATCCACGGGAATGTTTGTAACATCTGAGCATTTATTGAAAATCCACCAGTGGAGGGGTTTGGGCTCTGCTGACAGGGACAGGGAACAGGGACAGGAGCAGAGGGAACGGCCTCAGGCTGGGCCAGGAGAGTCTCAGGGTGGACATCAGCAGGGATTTCCCCATGGAAAGGGGGTCAGGCCTAGGAAGGGGAAATTTGCAGTGCCCATCCCTGGAGGTGTCCAAGGAATCCCTGGATGTGGCACTCGGGGCCCTGGGCTGGGGACAAGGTGGGCATTGGGCACAGCTGGGACTCGGTGACCTTGGAGGGCTTTCCCAGCCTCAGCGCTCCTGGGATCCGTATAAATTCTAGGAGCATACGTACCTTTATTTAATCTAAAATATAAAATGCATAAAATACAGTTCAGGGCTGATCCCAGGCTCCCCTGGAAGGCTTTCCCCCCCCCCCAGTGCCCCTTTGAGGGCTCTTCCCAGCCTCTGGGCCCTGCCGGAGCAGGAGCCCCGGGATATCGCAGCTCCGTCGGGAATCCCATCCCGGCCCGCCGAGCGCTAATTGCTGCTCCCTCGGCTCCGGGTGGAGGAGATGGGAAGTGACAGACGGAAAACGGAGTGTGATGGGATCCTGCAGCCTTTCATCTCCAGCCTTTCATCTCCCAGTGCCGGATGGATCCCGGGAGCGACGGCCGGGAGCGTCCCCAGCGCTCGGCTCTGTCCGGATCGGGATGGGGATGGGGATGGGGATGGGGATGGATCTCCTGCTGCTCCAGGGGCTGCACGGCCACCGTGGCGTGGGGGCACACCTGGGAAACCACCTGGATGGGCGGAACCTTCATCAAGAGAGCTGGAAACTCACTGGAATGGCTGGAAAGACTCATTGGAAGGGCTGGAAACTCTTACTGGGATGGCTGGAAACTCACTGGGATGGGTGAAAACTCACTGGAATGACTGGAATCTCTCTCTGGGAAGGCTGGAATCTCTCCCTGGGAACACTGGAATCTCTCTCTGGGATGGCTGGAATCTCCCTGGGAAGGCTGGAATCTCCCTGGGATGGCTGGAATCTCCCTGGGAAGGCTGTGACCTCTCCCTGGGAAGGCTGGAATCTCTCTGGGATGGCTGGAATCTCCCTGGGATGGCTGGAATCTCTCCCTGGGAACACTGGAATCTCCCTGGGAAGGCTGGAATCTCTCTGGGATGGCTGGAATCTCTCCCTGGGATGGCTGGAATCTCCCTGGGATGGCTGGAATCTCCCTGGGATGGCTGGAATCTCTCTCTGGGATGACTGGAATCTCTCCCTGGGAAGGCTGGAATCTCCCTGGGAAGGCTGTGACCTCTCCCTGGGATGCAGCCCCCATCCGGGGCTGTGAACATGGGATGCTGCAGTCCCTGGGATGCTCCAGGTGCCTGTGGATGCAGGGAAGCCGTTCCCAAGGTGCACCCAGCCCCTGTGGTGGGGTTTGGGACCCATCCATTTTGGGGATGGATCCATCCTGTTCCCTGGAGAAGTCTGCTGGCCTTGGATCCATCTAGAGGGGGAGCTGAGCCGTGTCTGGCAGTTTGCATGGGATGGAGGAAGAGCAAGGGGGGCTCAGACCGGCTGCACCCAGCTGTGGGTGTTGGTGCCACCACGGTTCCCAGAGTCTGGGGTATTTCTGTTCCCCTTTCCAGGCTCCAGCTCGTTCCCGTGGACAGCCGCGCTCCAGGCCCCGTCAGCCGCTCCGGCGGAATTTTCTGGATTGCGGCAGTTGCAGCACAAATCTGCTCCAATCCCAATTTATCTAAATTGATCTCTTAATTGGGAATTCTCTGGAGGAGGGGGAGTCGAGCGCAGGGATCCTGGTTGAACGGGAGGAGCAGGGAACAGGCAGGCTGCCGGGGGTGGGCTGGGGGCTGGAGCTGGCGCTGGGGCGGTGGCCCTGGCTGGAGCGGGGACCTGGAGGCTGCTCCGGAATTTGGGAGCTTTTGGGAGCCCGGGAGGTGGCATTGGGAGCGGAGATGTCCCAGCTCCTTTCCTGGCTGCTGCGGGACTCCCCGGCCCCACCTGCACAGCCGGGATCAGGCTGGCACACCGCAGGTGTGGGGATGCTCCAGGGATGGTCGGGATGGCCCTGGGACACTTCCAGATGCCTTTTCCAGGGACGCAAAGCTGAGGCTCTCTGGTTTTCCGTGTTTCCCCTTGAGGGCAGCTCATTCTGGTCCCTCTGCCCCGCACCAGTGCTGGGCAGGGATCCTGGGCCCCTCTGGCCGGGATTTGGGATGGGGGATGCTGGAGCTCTGCTTGCTCTGGAGCAATGGGAGCCTCCCGGAGCTGCCACCAGCCCGGCAGGGAAAAGCTGGCAGCACAGGAAAGCTGGAAATGGCTTCAGAAAGAGGGAGAACAGATGGATTTGGGATTGGGTATTTTTTTCCCAGCTCTCGGAGGAGCTGCATGCAGGTTTCTTGGCTTTCTGCTGTGATTCCAAAGGCAGGGAGCTGCTGGATCATCCAGGCCCTGCTCCCACGGGACCCTCCCAGCCCGGGATCAGCATCCCGGCTGGAATGTGGGACATTGCAGGGCGCTCCCGGGGGTCCTGGCAGGTGGGATTCCCGTGGCTGTGTCTCTGGACACTGCTGCAGATCCCAGTGACTCCAGGGCTCCGAGGTCCCGGTTGCTTCAGGAGGTGCCGGGGTTTGACTCCTGGATTCAGGGTTTTTGTGTGTCCTCGTTCCCTTGGGAGGGGTGGTGGATGCGGCTGCTCGTCCTGCCACCCTCCAGCAGATTTCAGGGAGCGTTCTACCCACACCTCACAGCCCTGCGCTCCTTTCCCTGTGCCTCGCTGCTTCCTGGGGTGTTTCTGTGGGGTTGGAAGAGCTCAGTGCCACCGACCTGCCTGGAGCTCTGCCAGCCCTGCTGGAGGCAGGAAGGGCAGGGAGTGACCTTGGGGCCAAGGGCAGCCCGGCCCAGCCCCTGGAGCTCAGCTTTTGAGGCTGCTGCGGTTGGATTTGTAACCCAGCGGGAGGACTGGGAAAGGAGCTGGGAGAGATCCCGTCCCACCCTATTTTAGCAATCCCAGCTGCTCCCTCCCTGGAAAAGAGCTGCCGCTCCCGGCTCCGAGCCACGCCGGGTACCCATGGAGAGCCTGGGGCCGGTGCCGCTCGGTGGGTGCCGCTCGACAGATGGTCTGCAGGTGTCCGCCGGGAGCTTTTCCAGGGAGCAGCCAGCTGGATTTTGGGAAGAGGGCGGCTGCACGGCTTGGCAGCGCCTTGCCGGGAGCTGGGAACGTTCCTGGGCCCTGCAGAGGCTGCGCTGGCACCCTCGGGAGCGCGGGCGATGCCACAGCCCTGCCAGGCGAGGGCTGGGAGGAGGGGCTGGCACAGGGAGCGATTTCCAGGCGGGAATGGCGGGGTGGGCTCTGCCAAACCCTCTGCAGGGATGGAGGCGCCCGCACAAATCCCTGGGGCTGCCCCTGCATCCCTGGCAGTGCCCAGGACCAGGCTGGGCACTGGGGCTGGAGCAGCCTGGGACGGTGGGAGTGTCCCTGCCATGGCAGGGGTGGCACTGGATGGTCCCTTAGACCCCTTCCCACCCACAGCATTCCGTGATCCTTAACGAGCCTGGAGGAACGGGGGATCCCCAGCTCGGCTGAGCCCCCACCCCGTGTCCCTGCCTTGTCCTTGTCCCTGTGGGTGCCATGGGGACAGTCCAGGGTGGGTGCCATGGGGACAGTCCCAGGAGCTGTTCCCAGGATGAATCCCTGTCCCTGTGGGTGCCATGGGGACAGTCCCAGGAGCTGTTCCTGGGGATGAATCCCTGTCCCTGTGGGTGCCATGGGGACAGTCCCGGGAGCTGTTCCCAGGATGAATCCCTGTCCCTGTGGGTGCCATGGGGACAGTCCCAGGAGCCGTTCCCAGGATGAATCCCTGTCCCTGTGGGTGCCATGGGGACAGTCCCAGGAGCTGTTCCCAGGATGAATCCCTGTCGCTGTGGGTGCCATGGGGACAGTCCAGGGTGGGTGCCATGGGGACAGTCCCAGGAGCCATTCCCAGGATGAATCCCTGTCCCTATGGGTGCCATGGGGACAGTCCTAGGGGCCGTTCCCGGGATGTGGGGTTGAATCCAGGGCCGCGGCCCCGCTGGGAATGCCGGGCGGGATGCACGCGGAGCAGGTCGCGGCCGCGATTTGTGGCGCAGGGTTTGTACTACACAAATTGCTCCGCACTCAACGAGCATGAAAGATTAACGAGGAACAAAGCCATGAACTCATCCGGGCCCGCTCCCGCTAAATTACAGCTACAGGGATCATGGCAGCTCAGGCAGGGTTGTGTAACCGAACTGATTTGCCGGCGTGGCCGGTGCGGAGCCGCCGCGGCTCCGAGTGCTCGGCACGCGACTTTAATGGATTCTAAATATTGGCAGAGCCGGGGAGAGGAGGCGCGTGGGGGCACCGGAGTTCCCGGATCAATATTTAATGGGAGCTGCAGTCGCTTCCAGGGAGAAGAGGAGTGCAGTCAGCATGTTCCGGGAGCCTGGAATGTGCCCTCCGGGCAGCAAGTGCTGCGCCGGGAAAACTGATTTGCTTGCATCTGCGGCTGCCGAGCCTCCTGCCGCTCCCAAAGTCATTCCTGCCTGGAAAGGCAGCCCTCGGTGTTTAACCCGCGCCTCTGGATTGCGGCACGGCAGCTCCCGGCGGCGCAGGGTGTGAAATTCCGGCTGGGGGGCACGCGGGGAAGGGCTCGGCTTTGCCTCCAGAGCGTTTTCCCTGCGAATGTCCAAATTTGCGGAGCCGGCTCCCAGGGGAGCTGCCAGCGCCAGGTACAAGGCCTGCTCGGGGCTGGATTCGTTTGCGAGCTGGCACGGTTGGGTTCCCGTATGGATTACAGCTGCTGGCATCCCAGGAAATTGCTCATGGCTCAGAGAGCAGCAGCGCGGCAGCGGAACGGGAGCAGGCTCGAGCCCGGAGCGCTGGAGCGGCAGCAGGAGCCGGGCTGGTGCTGGGGCGGCCGGCCAGCCGGGGAGCTGGGCAGGCGCTTGCCAGCAATTACGGAGCAGCTTCTGCGTGAGGCAGCAGCTCCGGGAGGCCCCGAGCAGGCCGCGCTCAGCCCATCTGCTGCCGCCGAGGCCGGGCTCTGCCGCGTGGCAGGAGTAATCCCCGGAGAGCGAGCGGGCTGCGCCGGCAGCCGTCCCCGGATTCCTCCCTTGTCATTCCTGCCTGGTGGCCTGACACCGATGCTCGGAGGGAGATCCAGGCACCTGCCAGCTCGCCTTCCCGGGGACGCCGCTCCAGCTCCAGGGTTGGTCCGTGCCCAGCCCCGGCTGTTTGTCGCTCGGCTGGATGAGCGTGAAAACGCTGCTGGGAGAGAGGAGCTTTGACCTTCTGAGCTCCTCGGGAGCTGCTGGAATTCCTCAGCGCATGGGAAATTGCACGGAATTGGAGCAGCGCCTCGGCCCTGGCACAGAGCTGAGCTCTGCAATTAGCGCTCCGGCCCTTGTGCCTCGGGAATCGATCCCTGATTTTCGCGTGGGATGCGCCTCTGCACTGGCGCCCTTCCCATCTCCCAGCTCCGGAGCCTCTGCTCCGGGTGGGAAGCAGGCACGGCCCTGGCATCCCCCCAGACCCTGCCTGGTCAGCCGCGGGGGTGGCCCAGGGGACCCTGGGGACAGAGCTGGTGCCGTCACCCATGGGGCAGGGAGGGGACAGCAGCAGCTCCGGCCCCAAGGCCTGGCCCAGGCTCACATCCCACCCCCAATTCCCGGCTCGGGGTGGTCCCGGGGGCTCCCAGCGGGGCCAGGGCTCCGTGTTTATCCCAGGGCACCCCTCCCTCTGTGCTCAGGAGCCGGGGCCTCCCCAGCACCGGGGGCTTGGAGCCGTGGGAGCGGTGGGAACACCCCCATTCCTGCACCAGAATCGGCAATCATGAATATTCCCCCTCCATTAGCACCGGCTGCATTCAGTGCCAGACGTTTGGAGACGTGAGGGATGGATGGGATGGAGGGGGGATGGATTGGGAACATCCCTCAGTGCGGGGCACCCCAGCCCCTTCCCCCAGCTCGAGTTCCTGGGCTCTGGTGGCACTGGCCATCCTTGGTGACACTGGCAGCACCTCAGAACCCCCCAGAATTCCCAGTGCAAGTGGCAAAGCCGTGGGAACCCTCGGAAAGGGCTTTCCATGGAGGAGCTGCCCTGGATCTGCAGGGCTTGGTGGTGAGGAAGGGCTGGGCCCTGCTGGCACAGGGGCAGCGTGGCCTGGCACAGCCCCAGTGTCACTGTGGGTGTGCTGGAGGTGACCTGGGCTGCGCCAGGGGCTGGACCATGGGCCCTGTCTGTGCCAGGGTTAATGGATCCATCCTGCCTATGCCATGGATATTGGATCCATGCTGTGTGCCAGGGATCCTGCCTGTGCCAGGGTTAATGGATCCATCCTGCCTGTGCCATGGGTAATGGATCCATCCTGCCTGTGCCATGGGCCCTGTCTGTGCCAGGGTTAATGGATCCATCCTGCCTGTGCCATAAATCCTGCCTGTGCCATGGATATTGGATCCATCCTGTGTGCCAGGGATCCTGCCTGTGCTGTGTCTGATGGATCCCTCCTGCCTGTGCCATAGATCCTGTCTGTGCCATGGGTAATGGATCCATCCTGCCTGTGCCATAGATCCTGCCCGTGCCGTGGCTGATGGATCCATCCTGTGTGCCAGGGATCCTGCCTGTGCCAGGGATAATGGATCCATCCTGTGTGCCAGGGATCCTGCCCGTGCCGTGGCTGACAGATCCATCCTGTGTGCCAGGGATCCTGTCTGTGCCATGGGTAATGGATCCATCCTGCCCGTGCCGTGGCTGATGGATCCATCCTGCCAGTGCCATAAATCCTGCCTGTGCCATGGATATTGGATCCATGCTGTGTGCCAGGGATCCTGCCTGTGCTGTGGCTGATGGATCCCTCCTGCCTGTGCCATAGATCCTGTCTGTGCCATGGGTAATGGATCCATCCTGCCTGTGCCATAGATCCTGCCCGTGCCGTGGCTGATGGATCCATCCTGTGTGCCAGGGATCCTGCCTGTGCCAGGGATAATGGATCCATCCTGTGTGCCAGGGATCCTGTCTGTGCCATGGGTAATGGATCCATCCTGCCCGTGCCGTGGCTGATGGATCCATCCTGCCAGTGCCATAAATCCTGCCTGTGCCATGGATATTGGATCCATGCTGTGTGCCAGGGATCCTGCCTGTGCTGTGGCTGATGGATCCCTCCTGCCTGTGCCATAGATCCTGTCTGTGCCATGGGTAATGGATCCATCCTGCCTGTGCCAGGGATCCTGCCCGTGCCGTGGGTAATGGATCCATCCTGCCAGTGCCAGGGATCCTGCCCGTGCCGTGGCTGACAGATCCATGCCGCCTTTTCCCCAGACTCTCCGGCACAGCGCAGCCCCCTGGGGCTGGCGAGGGGGTCTCAGAGTGTCCCGTGATCAGGGCAGGGGTGACAGTGGCGGTGACAGCTCGGGGTCTCCTCTGTCCCAGGCCCCGCAGAGGGGAGGCAGCTCCATCCTTCCGAGCTCTTCCCTCGCTCCCGGCCCCGCTGTCCTACTTTTCTGCAGCTGCTTTTCCTGCTTCCCTCCGTCACGTGCGGGTGGGCTTGGAGCGCTCGGTGCGGCTCCGGGCTGGGCTCCGGGCTGCGCCCGCGTTCCAGCGCTCCCCGGTGCTGCCCTGACCCCGCTCGGGTCCCGGTGCCCGCGGGGCCGTGTGGGAGGATCCGCGGCACTGGAACCCCCGGGAGCGGGGACAAAAGGGGCCGGCAGCGAGTGCAGTCCCCTCCCACGCGACCCCAAATCCAGGGCAGGGAGGGCTGCAAGGGACAGCCCCGCCGCGTCCCTCAGGGGCTGCAGTTATCCTCTGACATGCGGGACAGCAGCGGGGACAGCGTGGAGCCCTGAAATGGCCGTGCCTGGCAGCGGCTGCTGCCTCTGTCCTCGTCCCTGTCCCCGTTCCCGTCCCCTCGGTGACGGATTTAGGGAGCAGAGGCATCTCCCGGTGTCACAGTGTCCCACAGCCAGAGCCTGGGTCGGGATCATCCCTGTTCCGGGAACGCTGACCCCGTTTTCCCTCTCGGTGGGAGCGCAGCAGCCAAAACGCTGCTGGATCCCAAATCCACGTGGCCCTCAGAGCCACATCCCCTTGGTGCCTGCAGAGCCACATCCCGAGGCTGCTCCAGCTGGATTCTGGGCCGAGGGCAGCCTGGAACCAGCATCTCCCACCGTGGCAGGGGTGGGGAGGCATCCCCCAGTTCCAGGTACCCGGTTTGGGATGCTTGGAATGCAGCATCCCAATTCTAGGTGCCCGGTTTGGGGTGTCGGGATGCATTGCCCCAGTACCAGGGCATGGTTTGGGATGCTTGGAATGCAGCACCCCAGTTCCAGGTGCCCAGTTTGGGATGCAGCACCCCAGTTCCGGGTGCCCAGGATAGGGTGTCTGGGATGCAGTGCCCAGTTCCAGGTGCCAAATTTGGGGTGTCCAGGATGCACCCACCCCTCAATTCCAGGTGCCCACTTTGGGGTGTCCAGGATGCCTCCCCCAATTCCAAGGGCCCGGTTTGGGATGCCTGGAATGCTGTGCCCCAATTCCAGGTGCCCAGTTTGGGGTGTCTGGGATGCAGTGCCCAGTTCCGGGTGCCCAGTCTGGGATGCAGTGCCCAGTTCCAGGTGCCCAGTCTGGGATGCAGTGCCCAGTTCCAGGTGCCCAGTTTGGGGTGTCTGGGATGCAGTGCCCAGTTCCGGGTGCCCAGTCTGGGATGCAGTGCCCAGTTCCAGGTGCCCAGTTTGGGGTGTCTGGGATGCAGTGCCCAGTTCCGGGTGCCCAGTCTGGGATGCAGTGCCCAGTTCCAGGTGCCCAGTTTGGGGTGTCTGGGATGCAGTGCCCAGTTCCAGGTGCCCAGTCTGGGATGCAGTGCCCAGTTCCAGGTGCCCAGTTTGGGGTGTCTGGGATGCAGTGCCCAGTTCCGGGTGCCCAGTCTGGGATGCAGTGCCCAGTTCCAGGTGCCCAGTCTGGGATGCAGTGCCCAGTTCCAGGTGCCCAGTTTGGGGTGTCTGGGATGCAGTGCCCAGTTCCGGGTGCCCAGTCTGGGATGCAGTGCCCAGTTCTGGGTGCCCAGTTTGGGGTGTCTGGGATGCAGTGCCCAGTTCCAGGTGCCCAGTCTGGGATGCAGTGCCCAGTTCCAGGTGCCCAGTTTGGGATGCAGTGCCCAGTTCCAGGTGCCCAGTCTGGGATGCAGTGCCCAGTTCCGGGTGCCCAGTTTGGGGTGTCTGGGATGCAGTGCCCAGTTCCAGGTGCCCAGTCTGGGATGCAGTGCCCAGTTCCAGGTGCCCAGTTTGGGGTGTCTGGGATGCAGTGCCCAGTTCCAGGTGCCCAGTCTGGGATGCAGTGCCCAGTTCCAGGTGCCCAGTTTGGGGTGTCTGGGATGCAGTGCCCAGTTCCAGGTGCCCAGTTTGGGGTGTCTGGGATGCAGTGCCCAGTTCCAGGTGCCCAGTTTGGGGTGTCTGGGATGCCTCCCCCAGTTCCAAGGGCCCGGTTTGGGATGCCTGGAGTGCCGTGCCCCAGTTCCAGGTGCTGCTGCTGCTGAGGATCTGCATTCCAGCAGCCAAAGGGTATTCAGCACAAATGCAGTTCCCGTGATTTCCACCTTTTTGTGGGCACTTGGTTGCTGAGGGCGGATGAATTGCAGTGGCTGGGACAGGACCCCTGCAGCAGC
This sequence comes from Emberiza elegans, assembly GCA_024865655.1. Lineage (NCBI taxonomy): Eukaryota > Metazoa > Chordata > Aves > Passeriformes > Fringillidae > Emberiza > Emberiza elegans. Next base: position 5,363,824 of record JALJVW010001137.1, read on the forward strand.
AGAGCCGCGTCTCCCGTTTATCCGGGCGGTCCTGGGTGCCCGGAGCACGGATGCTGCTGGCACAGCTCCTGCAGGGATCTCAGCCTCCCTGGCAGGGAGCAGCTCTTCTGGAGCTCCCGGGGAACTCGGGCTCGTTTGACACCAAACTCCAGCGCTGCAGTGGGGAAATGAGGAAGGGAAAAGCACGAGTGATCTGTGGAAGGAGCGGATATTTTGGGATGTCTCAATTTCCTCATCAGCCCCGGAGAGGGGCACGGAGCCAAGCGCTGCTGGATGATGAATCCCCTGGGAGCGGGCAGCGCCGGGCTCGGATGTTCCCCCAGGAATTCCCTGTGAAGGGCCCTGCCCGCCCTGCTGCCCCCACAGAGGGGTTTGGGGCCCCGGGCTGGGGCTGGCACGGAGCTGCCAAGGGGTTAAAGCCCTTGGGGAGCTCCTGTCAGTGCCCCAGACCAAATTAGGGGATTCTTCCTCTCAGCCAGGAAGGTTGGAATTATAAAACCATGGAATGGTTTGGGTGGGAAGGGGCCCCAGAGCCCCCCAGTGCCACCCCTGCCATGGCAGGGACACCTCCCACTGTGCCAGGCTGCTCCAGCCCCAGTGCCCAGCCTGGCCTTGGGCACTGCCAGGGATGCAGGGGCAGCCCCAGCTGCTCTGGCAATGCCAGCCCAGGCAGGAATTCCTCATTGCCAAGATGCCATCCATGCCTGCCCTCTGGCAGTGGGAGCCATGCCCTGGGTGCTGTCCCTGCAGGCCTTGGCCCCAGTCCCTCTGCAGCTCTCCTGGAGCCCCAGCAGGCCTGGAATGTGCTGGAAGCTCTCCCTGCAGCCTTCCCTTCTCCACCCTGGGACAGTGGGATGTGTCCCTGTCCACGTCAGGGGTGGCACTGAAGGGGCTGTGAGGTCCCTTCCCACCCAGCTCAATCCCCGATTCCCAGATTCTATAATTTATAACTTTATTATTTATAGTTCTGCATTGTGCTGAAGCAGCCCCGGTTGTTTCCGTGCCGTCGCTTCCATCGTTCCCCGCCGTTCCCATTTGTCCTGCGGCGTTCCCGCTCCAGCTCCCGGCGCAGCCCAGGCTCCCTGGCCCTTCATCCCTGCCCGGGATGATGAGGATGGTCATGCACAGCACGTCCTGGAGCGAGCAGGGAGCAGAGCCTGGCATGGGAGCGCCAATCCCACAGGAGCTGTGGCTGTCCCGCTCCGGGCTCTCGGGATCACTGTCCTGACCCCAACTTTGTCCTGGCCATGGGGTCCTTCCCCCCCATCTGGGGTCCTGTATCCCACCTTTGGGGTCCTGTACCCACCTTTGGGGTCCTGTCCCCTCTGTTTGCAGCCCTGTTCCCCTCTTTGGGGTCTCCCAGCTGGAATGTTGGTGCCATGGAGTTGCTGGGGTGGCTCTGGCTCTGTTTGAGGCTGGGGATGGTCGGCACTGGAGTGGTGGCCCCAGGACAGTGCCCAGAGAGGAAACAGCCCCAGGCTGGGCCAGGGAGCCTCAGGGTGGATTTTGGGGAATTTCCTCCTGGAAAGGGCTGTGCTGCCCTGGCACAGGGGTGGAGTCCCCGCTCCAGGAGGGATTTCAAGGCCGTGTGGATGCGGCACTTGGGGACAGGGTCAGTGGCGGCCTTGTCGGTGCTGGGGATGGTTGGACTCGATGGGCTCGGAGGCTTTTCCAGCCTCGGTTATCCCATGGTTCTCCAGCCGTGCTGTCCTTCTCCCGCCAGCCCTGGCTGTGCCCTCTGTCCCCCAGTGCCATCAGAGGCTGCAGTGTCACCCAGCTCCTGCCACTCGAGTGGCTCTGGGGGCCTGCAAGGGGACAAGGAGGGAGCGGGAGCAGTGGGGCAGGAGAGGCTGGAGAGGCCAAGTGCCCACTTGAGGCGCCGCTCCTTGAGCAAGCACCTGCCTGGGGCTGCCTGCGAATGTCACCGGGAGCTGCTCACCCCTGTCCCCGCGCTCCCGTGCGTGGCACTTCCCTGCCGTCCTCAGGGCCGTCCCTTGCTGCTCCCGGGGTCGTTGCCAGCCCTGCCGGGCTCCCAGGGTACCGGGAAGGAGCTGCGGGAGCGGTGCCAGGCCCGGGTGGAGCAGAGCTTTGCCCAGGCCGTGATGCAGAGCAGCCAGGCCCGGGCTGTTGCTGTCACCGCGCTGCCGGCCCCGGGATGGGTCTCTGGGATGGGTTCCCCACCCGGCGCACGCCCAGGGTGAAGCGCCCTGTGACGCCCTGGTGAGCCATGGCCCCTTCCCTGCTGCAGGAGCAGGAGCTCCCGGGATCCCTGGGCCCTCTCCTGCTCCGGGGGGGATCCTTCCCCGCCCTGGGCACCCTGGGGGCTGCAGTGTCCCCGGGTCCCCTCCCAGCGCTGGCGTTTCCAGCTGGCAGCTCCCGCTCTCCTCCCGCTCATTCCGCCCTGGCGCTGGGAGTTGATTAGCTCTGCTAATTACTTTACAAATAATGAGCTTCCCTAATTGCGCTGGCAGGGATGGGGGGGCTCTCCCCACCTGCCCATCCCACGGTGCCACCAGGCCCTGGGTCCCCTCGGCTCCGCTGGGGACGCCCCTTGGGTGTTGGCACCCAGAATTCTGGGAAAAAACCCCAAAATCTTTGTTTGGGGAGCTGGGAGCTGTGGCTCATCCTGGGGGGATCGGGCCGTTCCCCCTGCTCTGAGCGCCCCTGGGTCAGCGGGATGCGTGTTCCAGGTGCTGCCTGCGCCCTGCCATGGCCTCTGGGATGGATCTCCGGGATGGATTTCCCACCTGGCACATCCCAGGCGGGTTCAGCCGAGGGTGAAGCGTGGCGTGACACTGCTGATGAGCCATGGCCCCGTCCCTGCTTCAGGAGCAGGAGCCTGCAATTCCATGGATTCCCAGGAGCCTCTCTTGCTCTGCATGGAATCCTTCTCCCACAAGGGGAATGGGGCAGGTTCCCCCCACCCTGGGATCCCTCAGGGGCTGCAGAGTCCCAGGGGAGCCCTGGAATGTCGAGGTGGAGTTGCCATCCTGGGTCTTGGAGCGTTTCCAGCTGCTCCAGCTGTACCTGCATCTGTCATCCCCCCCACCCTGTGCCCTTGGGAAGGGGCTGGGGCTGGAGCCGGACCCCCGGCAGCTGGGAACGGCAGCACTCCATGGTCAGTCCCCCCCAGGCATTCTGGCAGTGGATATGAGCTGCTGCTTCCCTGGAAATAGATCTTAATTAGGCCCTGCCCTGTGTAACGCTGTTAATTGGAGAGGAGAGCCGGAATTCTGTCACCTGTTGGGTGTTCTGGGCCCTGGGTGGTTGCTGTGGGAGGAAGGAGCTCAGGTGTCTCTCATCCCCCTCTGGAGCTGCTCTGTCCCTCACTGGAACCAAAAAGTCGCTTTCTTGCCCCGCTTCCCCAGCCTGGGATAAACCAGAGCATTCCCATCAAATTTGGGATTGAAATCTCCGTGTTCCGGGAGGGGAGGCAGCGGGTGCCCCCCTCCTCCGGCAGCTCCCTGAGGATGCAGCTCCGGCTCCGGCGCTAATGGAGCGACGTCCTCGCTGCTCACCTTTAATTAAGTGAGCCTCAGATCCCTGCGCTTAATTAACTTCGCAGTGGCTGACGACTCTCTCCAGCGGCCGAGGAGAGCCGGGACGGGCATTTCATGGAGTCGTGGGATCCCAGAATGGGTTGGCATGAGTTGGGTTGGCTTGGAAGGGACCTCAGCGCCCGTCCAGTCCCACCACAGGCAGGGACGCTTCCGCTGTGCCAGGCTGTTCCAAGCCCCGTCCAGCCTGGATGTGAGCATTCCAGGGATGGAGCAGCCTCAGCGATTCATTGTTGGGATCCATCTCCCGCCTCGGAAAATGGGTCAGACCCAGCAGAATCCGTCTCCGTGTCGGAAATTGCCGGAGTTTGCCGGCTGTGGAATTCCGCTAACTTCCCGCTGTTCCATTGATTTTTCGTGTTTATTTGCAAAAGCTCCGCCGAGCGTCCGAGGTCTTGAACGGCTTCCCAGAGCCGTCAGCTGCTGCTTTCCCTGTGCGGGGAGTGTCGCTGCCGTGGGACAGCAGAGCCACGTTTAATGGGGCTGACAGGGAGCGCAGCGGGGCCTGAGGGCCGGGCGCTTAAACGTTCCCATTATCCCGCTCCTGGCGCTGCCAGGCCGTGTGGGGAGGGTTCCCAGAGGGAATTGGCATTTTGCAGCAGCAGCAGCAGCAGCAGCTGCAGGATGGGAGGGCTGGGTCAGCGCCAGCGCATCCGGGGCTGCAATGGTGCAGCCGTGGGTCCTGGCACAGCACCGGGGGGCCTGTGCTGGTGACCCCCTTTTTGGGGTGACCCCCTTTTTGGGGTGACCCCTTGTTGGGGTGACCCCTTCTTGGGGTGACCCCTTTTTGGAGTGACCCCTTTTTGGGGTGACCCCTTCTTGGGGTGACCCCTTTTTGGGGTGACTCCTTTTTGGAGGGACCCCTTTTTGGGGTGACCCCTTCTTGGGGTGACTCCTTTTTGGAGTGACTCCTTTATGGTGTGACTCCTTCTTGGGGTGACTACTTCTTGGAGTGACTCCTTTTTGGGGTGACTCCTTGTTGGGGTGACTCCTTTTTTGGAGTGACTCCTTTTTGGAGGGACCCCTTGTTGGGGTGACCCCTTTTTGGGGTGGTTCCTTTTTGGGGTGACTCCTTTTTGGAGTGACTCCTTTATGGTGTGACCCCTTCTTGGGGTGACCCCTTCTTGGAGGGACCCCTTTTTGGGGTGACCCCTTTTGGGGTGACTCCTTTTTGGAGGGACCCTTTTTGGGTGACCCCTTCTTGGGGTGGTTCCTTTTTGGGGTGGTCCCACATGGCTGCAGACCCGTGATCTGCTCCGAAGGAGCGTTGGGGAGGGCTCATGTCCCACCTCCATGGCACGTCCAGGACTGGCAGGATGGCACCGCGGATCCGAGTACGGCTTAGGAATGACTCTGGTCCCTTTTTGGGGTGGTCCCGGTGGCTGCAGACCCGAAGGAGCGTTGGGGAGGGCTCAGATCCCGCCCCCAGGGTTCCCTCAGGAGTTCCCTGCCGGCCCCCGAGCCCCCGGCACTGCCGGGAGGTGCCAGGGCCACCCAGGGCTTTGCCGTCCCGCTTCCCGCGCCCCGGCGGGATGGGATTAGGGATTTAACAGCCTGTGCCAGGCAGACACTTAACTAAGCCATAAATTTGGAGTTCGTTAGTGAGGATTAATTAGTGTTTGCACAGGGCTTTGCCGCGCGGAGCCGCGCTTGGTGTCGGAGCTCTGCCGTGACCTTGGTGGGGGCGGGAGCGTCTCGGGGCCTGGATCCATCAGATCCCACTGATGGAAGGGTCTGGGGTCTCCCCGCGGATGTGGGGACTGGGCATGCTCCAGGAGCCTGTGGGCAGGGGCTGGAGGTTTGGAAAGGGGGCAGGGAGAGAGGCTGGTGGTGCCATGGCAGCTCCTCTGTGCTTGTTCCGAGCTCCTACAGCTCCAGGGCTGGAGCAGCACCTGGGATCTGCTTTGGGACCTGCTGTGGGACCTGCTGTGGGGCAGGAGGTGCCAAAGTTACCGGGGATCCCCTCTCCAGATCCATCCCGATCCCATCCCCAGCAGTGGCTGTGGGTTCCCAGGGATCCCCTCTCTGGATCCATCCCGTTCCCATCCCCAGCAGTGGCTGTGGGTTCCCGGGAATCCTCTCACAGGATCCATCCCGATCCCATCCCCAGCACTGGCTGTGGGTTCCTGGGGATCCCCTCTCTGGATCCATCCCAATCCCATCCCCAGCACTGGCTGTGGGTTCCCGGGGATCCCCTCTCCGGATCCGTCCCATTCCCATCCCCAGCACTGGCTGTGGGTTCCCAGGGATCCCTGCTCTGGATCCATCCCATTCCCATCCCCAGCACTGGCTGTGGGTTCCTGGGGATCCCCTCTCTGGATCCATCCCGATCCCATCCCCAGCACTGGCTGTGGGTTCCTGGGGATCCCCTCTCTGGATCCATCCCGATCCCATCCCCAGCACTGGCTGTGGGTTCCCAGGGCATCCCCAGCACTGGCTGTGGGTTCCCGGGGATCCCCTCTCTGGATCCATCCCATTCCCATCCCCAGCACTGGCTGTGGGTTCCCAGGGATCCTCTCACAGGATCCATCCCGATCCCATCCCCAGCACTGGCTGTGCATTCCTGGGGATCCCCTCTCTGGATCCATCCCGTTCCCATCCCCAGCACTGGCTGTGGGTTCCTGGGGATCCCCTGTCTGGATCCATCCCATTCCCATCCCCAGCAGTGGCTGTGGGTTCCTGGGGATCCCCTGTCTGGATCCATCCCATTCCCATCCCCAGCACTGGCTGTGGGTTCCTGGGGATCCCCTGTCTGGATCCATCCCGTTCCCATCCCCAGCAGTGGCTGTGGGTTCCCGGGGATCCCCGGTCTGGATCCATCCCATTCCCATCCCCGTTCGATGCAGACAGAGGAGGGAGTGTCTCCAAGGAGCAGTCTGGGAATGAGCAGCGTCAAGGACAATAAACTCTGCCAAAGCTTCGTTCATTAGGGAGGAGCCGAGTGCCGCCGCCCGTGTCCGCCCGCTCCGCTCTGACTCCACTCCTCCATTTCTGGCTGCCTTGGCCTGATCTCCCCCTTTTCCAGGATTTCCTCCCCAGCTCGGGGAGGTGTGAGGGGGCCGTGCCCGTGGCACTGTGGTGGCGAGCAGAGCAGAGTCTGGGCTGGGTTGGATTGGGTTGGATTTTGTTGGTTTGTGTTGGGTCATGTTGAGCTACACTGGGTGGTGTTGGGTCACTTTGAGTCACTTTGGATCACTTTGGGTCACTCCATGTGGGGTCACATTGAGTTACACGGGGTTGTATCGGGTCACTTTGGGTCACTTTGGTTCATGTTGGGTCACACTGGGTCACTTCAGGTCATGTTGGGGTTGTGTTGGGTTGCATTGGGTCAAATCCCCGTTTCCTTTGGGAATCTCCCCTTTTTGCTCAGCCTTTGCAAGGATTTGACTGCAGGAGATGCCCTTGGACAGGGGCTGGACACCCCGGGGGGGTCACCCTGGTCACCCCAAATTCCATCATCCCGTTCCCTCCCGGAGCTGTCACTCAGGGATTCCGGCCTGGCACCCCGAGGCTGCTGGCACCTCCTCCTGTGGGATGTCGGGGCTATCCCGGGGTCCCTCTGGGGTTCAGCGGAGCCTGAACTGGGATGTGGAGCTGGGGGGGCCCTGGGGCAGACTTAGGAATGCCCTGACCTGAGTCCCCTCTCTTGGCAGGACAAGAACAGGAAGCTGAGGCCCCTCTACGACATTCCCTACATGTTTGAGGCCCGGGAGTTCCTGCGCAAGAAACTCATCGGGAAGAAGGTACGGAGGGACGGACGAGGCTGGGATGGGGCTGAGGGTGAGGGGACAAGGGATGGGACAGTGAGGATGAGGGGACAAGGGATGGGACAATGAGGATGAGAGAATGAAGCAGGGGAAGAGTCTGATGCTGGTGCTGCTGCTGTGTGGCTCCTTGGGAAATTCCAGGATGCCCCCAAGCCTGGAGTGCCCCTCGGGCTTGCACTCCCCGTTTCCCAGGAATTCCGCCTCGCTTCTCCCTTTGTTTCCCTGGCTGTTTTCCGAGGCTGGTTCAGAGCAATTCCGGGAATGAGGAATGTGTTAACCAGCGGAGCGAACGCTCCGGATGCAATTTTCCAATGCTCATAAAACAGTCAAATAAAATCAATTCCCTTCGCGGCGCGGCCGTCGCTGCTCGTCGGGGCTGCTTCGGTGCCTAATTGGATCTTTCCAGCTCGGAGCCTGCCTGGGCAGTCCGACAAAATAGGGAAAGGGGAAAAGAGCAGCTTGGGAGATTTTTTTAATGGGAAATCTGGTGCTTTCTGGAGTTGGAAAAAAATGTGGGAGTGTTGGCAGGATTTGTGGTGGGAGCACTGGGTCTGGAATGGGATTCTGGCACCTCAGTGTGGTCCCAGTTTGAGCCATTCCAGGGTTACTGGTTCCAGTTTTCTGCCATCCGCTGTTGCTGTGCCCTGTGTTGGATCAGGGATTGGAATTGGCTCTGGCACTGGGTGCCTTTGGAGGGTGACCCTGGGGATCCCTGGGATTTCAGGGTGTTCGGGAATTCAGGGAGCTCAGCCTGCCCTGGTTCCTGGCCTGCCTCAGGAGCTCTGTCCATCCCCATCACTCCGGAGCCCATCCTTATGGATTGTGTCCCTGGGCCTTGGGAGCTCCTTGTGGACACATCCCATCCCATCCCATCCCATCCCATCCCATCCCATCCCATCCCATCCCATCCCATCCATCCCATCCCATCCCATTATCCCATTATCCCATTATCCCATTATCCCATTATCCCATTATCCCATTATCCCATCCCATTCCATCCTGTGGAGCGTTGGGTCAGCCATGACATTGCTGTCCAAAATAATTCCCTCTGGAGAAAGCACCAAGGGGGAATGAGGAAGGATCCATCCCTGCTGTGGCTGCCGTGGCTCCTTTTCCTCCAGCTCCTGTTGGGAATCCCCCTCAGAATTCCCTGCTCCCTGGGAAGAAAGGGGAGGCAATGTGTTTTCCCTCTTGCCCTCTCACTCCTGAGCAGCGGGAGTTTTCCAGGCTGGGGTCTCCATGGCACATGAGGGCTGGGTTTGGGGGTTTTGGCTCTTGTGCCGGAGCCTCTCCCAGCTCCGCCGTGTCCTTCCCAGCCGCTGGAACTTGCCCGGCGGCGCGGGATGAACCGGGGCCGGCGCCCGGCTGCCCAGGCCGCTATGGATTTGTGGAATAAATCCGTGGAGCGTGTCGGGAAGGGCCGGCTCCTCCGCCCATCGATCGCGCTGCGCCGCGGAGCGGCTCCGGATAATTGCGCCGGGCACGGGAGATGGATCGTGGCTCTTCCCTAATTAACTCTGGGATTAATCGCCGCATGGAGGGAGCCGGCAAGGGAGAGCTCTGGGATGGAAATTCCCTGGGCATGGAAGCGGTGCCGCCCCAGCCGTGCCAGCTGCTCCGGGGGGCAGAGAGGAGGGGCTCCCTGGGGTGTCCCAGGACCCTGTCCCTGTGCCCCATCCCTGTGCCCCATCCCTGTGCCCCATCCTGTCCCATCCCTGTGCCCCATCCTGTCCCATCCCTGTGCCCCATCCCTGTGTCCCATCCCTGTGTTCCATCCCTGTGCCCCATCCCTGTGTCCCATCTTGTCCCATCTTGCCCCATCCCTGTGTCCCATCCTGTCCCATCCCTGTGTCCCATCCCTGTGCCCCATCCTGTTCCATTCCTGTGTCCCATTCCTGTGCCCCATTCCTGTGCCCCATCCCTGTGCCCCATCCGTGTGTCCCATCCCTGTATCCCATCATTCCCACCCCATCCCTCTCGGGAAGGCTGATTCCAGCTGGGAATGCTGCCCATCTCCAGAGCCCTGAGTGGTTTCCTGGTGGTTTTCCAGGGCATTCACCTGTCTGGTCCCCTCAGATGCTTCCAAGGATTCTCCTTTTGGGGTTGCAAGAGCAGCAATCCCGGTGCCAGCACTGCTGGGGAGCAGTGCCGGGATGAAACAGGGATGGGTTTGACCAGGGAAAGCCTTCTCCCTGGGAACGCCATCCCAGTCCCGGGGAGAGGGAAGGCTTTGGCAGACTGGAGGATTTTGGAATGTCGGGCCATTTTTTCTGCGTCTCACAGCAGAGCTTGGGAGCTCTGGGGGAGCTCGGCCCAGCAGCGATGCCCGGGGGGATTTTGGGACGATGCCGGTTCCTGGTGCAGCCGGGGCTGGGGACGGTGGGCGCCCACCCCTCGGGGGGCTGCGCCGTGCCCGAGCCGGGGTCCGGATGCTGTTCCCGGGAATGCGCCGGAGCCGGGGCGGCTCTGCCAGCTCAGGAGCGTCACGGGGACGGCTGCGTCACCCGCCGCTTCCACGTGTGGAGCTGGGCAGGATTTGGCTGCCGGGGAGGATTTGGCTGCTGGGAGCCGAGCCGGGAGAGCGCTCGGCCGGGGAGCGCGGTTGTGCCGCCCGGATTGCGCTTGGAGTGAAGGCGCGGCTGCTGCAGTGGGCTGGGCCGGCCCCGGCACGGGAGGGGCAGGGGCGAGCGGGATTATTGCCCTTGAGCGATCCCAAATCCCGGCGCCTCTCCTTTCCCTGCGCCCATCGCCTCCCAGCCCGGCGCGTGTGTGGTTATCCCGCTCCAAGGTCAATCCTGCCCCGGGGGTCTCCGTGGCCCCTCGGGCAGCCGCTGGAGCGGGAGGGAGGAGGGAGCTGGCTCCTGCTGGGTGCGCTCCCGGCGCTGCCGGAGGCGCTGGGGGCTCCCGGGGCTGCTGTGGAGCATCCTTGTTCCACACGCCGGCCTTTTCCAGCGGGGATGGCGGGAGGATGGAGAGGCGGAGGGCGTTCGGGAAGAAGCGGAGCCGGCTCCCGCTCGCCGTTCCCAGGAAATCCCGCAGCCCGCAGCGGGATGCGTGGGGGGGCTGGGATGAGCCGGCCCTCGGGAGGGAAATCGCTGATGCCGAGGGGGGAAGGCGCTTCCCTGGGTCTGCCCGCGGTGCCTCGGGCAGCCCCCATGCCGCACATCCCTGCTCCCGGCCCCTGGCCCCCGCCGGGGGGTACCCGCCGCCCCGAGCCCCCCGGCAGCCCCTCCGCAGCCCCCCCGGCCCTGCCACCCGGCACGAGCTGCGGGGAAGTAAAAATACTCCCGGGAGCGGGTGACGCCGCCGGGCCGGGAGATCCGCGGGCGGGCCCGGTATTTATAGCCCGGCAGGTCTGGGCTGCCACCCACCCCCCATCTGTCCCCCCCCGGCCCCCCCGTGTCCCCGCGGCCCCTCGGAGCCCCCCGTGGGATGGGGGAATAGCGGGGAACGGCACCGGCACGGCCCCCAGCCCACCCCGCCCTCCCCGTCCCAAAGGTGGGGCTGCTCCCGGCCCTTCCCGGCGGGGTGAGCCCCCTCCCCGCTCGTCAGGCAGCCCCCGCTGTCCCCGCTGGGGTGGGGACGTGTCCCCGCTGCCTGGGCTCCTGAGGCGGGAGCACGGGATGTGCCTGCAATGTCCCATTGTGTGCCCCCAGCCCAGGGTGGGGCTGGAACTGGGGCAGGACCACAGGGGCTGCCTCCCCCACCTCGGGACCAGCTGGGGACAGGGCGGCAGGGGCCACACCCTGGGGACAACCTCGCTGGGACCCTGGTCCTGGGGAAGTGAGGCAGGAACCCCATCCTGGGGACAGCGTGTTGGGAACAACCTCGCTGGGACCCTGATGCTGGGGACAAGGCCAGGGCTGCGTCCTGGGGACCCCATCCTGTTCCTGCCGTGTCCTGGCACCCCCAGCTCTGTGCTGGTGAGCCCAGGCTGTGAGTGCCGGGGTGCAGGGTCCCTGTGGGGTGCAGGGTCCCCATGGGGTTCCAGGTCCCTGTGGGTGTTGGGTCCCCGTGGGTGACATTGGCGTTCAGGTCCCGGTGGCGGGCGTGGGAGCCAGCGGTGCCGCCGTTCCGCCGTTCGGGCTGGATGCGCTCCCGGGGGCGGAGCTGCAGTGATTTAATCCAGCCTGACTGCAGCTGACCTTGGAAAGCCGCCCAGGCGCGCTCCGGCTGCTCCGGGGGGAGCGGAGCCCGGGGTGCCGGGGGGTCCCTGCACCCCCAGCCCTTCCCGGCCCCTCCACGGGCACGTCGCCCTTGGATCCCGGGAATGCTTTGCCTGCTGTCCCCAGTGCCACGTCTGGTGTCACATGGAGCCCAGCCTGCCCTCAGATGACCCCGGGTGTCGTCCCTGCGGCTCCGTGTCCCTCCAGCTGAGTGGCACCCCCAGGGCCTTTCCCAGCTTTCCATGTCTGGAGTGTTCCATGGGGCTGGTGTGATCCAAGGGGGACATGGAACTTCATGGAATCACGGAGTGGTTCCAGCCCTGCCATGGCAGGGACACCTTCCCCTGTCCCGAGTGGCTCCAAGCCCCATCCAGCCTAAAGCACTTCCAGGGACCCAGGGGCAGCCACACCCTGTGCCAGGGCTCCACTTGGCCTCGTGGAACCTCTCCTATTGTCCTCGTGCCACGGATCCAACCTGTCCAGATCCCTCCGTGGAGCCTTCCTGCCCCTGGGCACATCTGGTGCAGCGGGACACAGTGGGACACGATAGAGGGCTGTCCTGTTGAGGTGTGGCCCCATCCCATCCCATCCCATCCCATCCCATCCCATCCCATCCCATCCCATCCCATCCCATCCCATGGATCCCATCCCCCATCCCATCCCACCCCCATGGATCCCATCCCATCCCATCCCATGGATCCCATCCCATCCCATCCCATGGATCCTATAATCCCATTCCCATCCCATCCCACCCCATCCCCGTCCCATTACCCCATCCCAGTCATCCCATCCCATTATCCCATCCCTCCCATGAATCCCATAATCCCATTATCCCAGGATCCCATCCCAGTCTCTCTGGCTGCTCCAGGATCCCCCGCCTCTCTCCCATTCGGTGCCGCATCCCCAGCCAGGTGTTTCCCACGCCAGCCGCTCCTGAGCCAGACATCTCAAAAGCCCTGGAGCAGCTGAATTCCCAACCTGCCTCTCGGGTAATCGGGTCTCTTTTCCCCTCCAGTGGTTCCGACGGGAGCTTTGCTGCGAGGAATCGCTGTAACCGCTCCCTTAATTGGCTCTTTCCTGCCGGAGCCCCTCTCCGCACGGAAAAGCCGCGGCTCCTGGCGCCCTGCCAGACGCTCCGGCCCTGTTTGCATTTTGATGTTGGCTTAATGAGTGATTTTCGGGATGAGCCGAGGCTTTGGAGGGGGGCTCAGGGATGCTCCTGCCTCGCCTGTCTGGCTGCCTTTGGCTCAGTGCGGCTCGGCCATGCGGCGGGAACAGGAACAGGAGCAGGAGCAGGAACGGGAATGGGAACGGGCCTGGGAAAAGTCCAGAGGGGCCAAGCCCAGCCCCAGGGCAGCAGCACTGGGATGTCCCAAAAAAGATCCCCAATCGCCCCGTGTCACCCCAGTGTCACCCCCTCTACCCCAGGGCCTCGGGGTGTTCCAGCTGATAGCAGGAAAGCATCGAGGATGGAGCTTCCCTGGGGAAGCAGAGGGGTGGGATTGGGTGGGATTTTCATGGAAATGGCACCTGCAGAGGTGGGATGTGATGCTGGGAACTGCTGGGGGGGTGATGCCTGGAGGAGGGAAGGTTCCAGGGGGACCTTGCAGGGCCTGCAGGGGCTCCAGGAGAGCTGCAGAGGGACTGGGGCCAAGGCCTGCAGGGACAGCACCCAGGGAATGGCTCCCACTGCCAGAGGGCAGGCATGGATGGCATCTTGGCAATGAGGAATTCCTGCCTGGGCTGGCATTGCCAGAGCAGCTGGGGCTGCCCCTGCATCCCTGGCAGTGCCCAGGGCCAGGCTGGGCACTGGGGCTGGAGCAGCCTGGCACAGTGGGAGGTGTCCCTGCCATGGCAGGGGTGGCACTGGGGGACTCTGGGGTCCCTTCCCACCCAACCATCCCAGGATTCCCTGATCCCTGCACATCCCAGCTCGCCCCAGCCCTGGTGCAGTGGGAGGTGATGCATCCAGCAGGATCTGCCCCCAAGGTGTTCCCAGTCCCTGTGTAGGATCCCAGAGGGTGCCAGCAGTGTCCCAGTCCCTCCCTGCTGTGTCAGAGCCATGGAGGCACTGTGGGATTCCAGGCTCGGGGTGCTCCCAGCCCTGCCCCAGCCCTTCCCATCCCTCCTGGAGACCCTGATTTGGGGGCACAGCCCGGGTGGAGCGGGAAGCACCGCTCCAGTCCCCCTGTCCTGGTGGGAATGTCCCGTCCATAAACCAGGAAGTGCCAGGACCACCACACCTCGGGATCCCCACGGAGCTCTGGGGACACCTGGCAGGTGCGGGGATCCCAGCTGGGATCTTGTCCTGCCTGGAAGATCTGGTGGTGCCAGAGCCACTGGGAAACGGCTCCATTGCCTGGGCATGGAGAAGGAGAGGGGCTGGAGACCGGCAGTGGGAATGTGGGCACGGGGAGGATGGGCATGGGGATGAGGATTGGGGGGAACATGTGGATGAGGGCCTGTCTGTCTGGATGAGGGATTTGGGGCTGGATGAGGATGAGGGCGATTTGGGCATGGATGAGGATGAGGATGATGAGGATGATGAGGATGAGGACACGGGCCTGGCTGGCTGATCTGGGATGATGGATGAGGGAGGCCTGGCAGTGCCAGCCCTGAGCCATTCCCTGAGCCATTGCAGGCAGGTGAACGTTTCCGTGGATTACATCCGCCCTGCCAGCAGCGCCACCGACACCGTGCGGCCTTCTCGGGGCGCACCTGTGCCACCGTCTCCATTGGCGGAATGTGAGTCCTCCCCGGCCTCTGCCCTGCCCACCTGGCCTGCCCACCTGGCCTGCCCACCCCTGCCCAGGGCTCTGTGGCTCGCTCCCCTTTGGCCTGGGATCAGCCCCATTCCCGACATCCCAGCTCTGTGATTCTGTGGGATACAGATAGGTCTGTCTGGACCCCCCACCTGCCTCCCCACAGCTGCATCAGTTTTGGGGGGATATCAGGATCAGGTTCCCCCCCATCCAGTTGCCTCAGGGGTGGCTTTGAAGGAGTAATCCCTGCTGTGTATCCCAGGATGTTTGTCCTTCCCTCCCTGCTTTCCCTTCTCCATGAGAAGGTTCAGGAGGGGGCGTGTTCCAGAGCAGCTTCTCCTCAGCCAGAATTTGTGATTTTTCCCCTCAGGGCATGGGGTCCCAGTGCCTCTGGCACATCCCTGTGGATAGCCAGGCCTCCGGCACATCCCTGTGGATAGGCCAGGCCTCTGGCACATCCATGTCCCTGTGGATAGGCCTGACATCCCTGTGGATAGGCCAGGCCTCTGGCACATCTCTGTGGATAGGCCAGGCCTCTGGCATGTCCTGTGGATAGGCCAGGCCTCTGGCACATCCCTGTGGATAGGCACATCCCCTGTGGATAGGCCAGGCCTCAGCACACATCCTTTGGATAGGCCTCTGGCACATCCTGTGGATAGGCCGAGCCTCCGGCCCCCCTGTGGATGGCCAGGCCTCTGGCACATCCCTGTGGATAGGCCGAGCCTCCAGCACATCCCCTGTGGATGGATAGGCCCAGGCCATCCTGTGGGCGGCACATCCCTGTGGATAGGCCAGCCTCCCTGTGGATAGGCAGGCCTCTGGCACATCCCTGTGGATAGCCGCACATCCCCAGGCCTCCCTGTGGATGGGAGGCCTCTGGCACATCCCTGTGGATAGGCCAGGCCTCTGGCACATCCCTGTGGATAGGCCAGGCCCCTGGCACATCCCTGTGGATAGGCACGGATGGCCTGCAATGTCCCATTGTGTCCCCCAGCCCAGGGTGGGGCTGGAACTGGGGAACTGGGGCAGGACCACAGGGGCTGCCTCCCCCACCTCGGGACCAGCTGGGGACAGGGCGGCAGGGGCCACACCCTGGGGACAACCTCGCTGGGACCCTGGTCCTGGGGAAGTGAGGCAGGAACCCCATCCTGGGGACAGCGTGTTGGGAACAACCTCGCTGGGACCCTGATGCTGGGGACAAGGCCAGGGCTGCGTCCTGGGGACCCCATCCTGTTCCTGCCGTGTCCTGGCACCCCCAGCTCTGTGCTGGTGAGCCCAGGCTGTGAGTTGTGGGGTGCAGGGTCCCCATGGGGTTCCAGGTCCCCGTGGGTGTTGGGTCCCCGTGGGTTCCAGGTCCCCGTGGGTGCCGGGTCCCCGTGGGTTCCAGGTCCCCGTGGGTGCCGGGTCCCCGTGGGTGACATTGGCGGCGGTGGCCGCTCGGAGCCCGCGCGGTGCCGCCGTTCCGGGCTGGATGCGCTCCCGGGAGCGGAGCTGCCGAAGTGATTTAATCCAGCCTGACTGCAGCTGACCTTGGAAAGCCGCCCAGGCGCGCTCCGGCTGCTCTGGGGGGAGCGGAGCCCGGGGTGCCGGGGGGTCCCTGCACCCCCAGCCCTTCCCGGCCCCTCCACGGGCACGTCGCCCTTGGATCCCGGGAATGCTTTGCCTGCTGTCCCCAGTGCCACGTCTGGTGTCACATGGAGCCCAGCCTGCCCTCAGATGACCCCGGGTGTCGTCCCTGCGGCTCCGTGTCCCTCCAGCTGAGTGGCACCCCCAGGGCCTTTCCCAGCTTTCCATGTCTGGAGTGTTCCATGGGGCTGGTGTGATCCAAGGGGGACATGGAACTTCATGGAATCATGGAGTGGTTCCAGCCCTGCCGTGGCAGGGACACCTTCCCCTGTCCCGAGTGGCTCCAAGCCCCGTCCAGCCTGGCCTAGAGCACTTCCAGGGACCCAGGGGCAGCCACACCCTGTGCCAGGGCTCCACTTGGCCTCGTGGAACCCCTCCTATTGTCCTCGTGCCACGGATCCAACCTGTCCAGATCCCACCGTGGAGCCTTCCTGCTCCTGGGCACATCTGGTACAGTGGGACACAGTGGGACACGATAGAGGGCTGTCCTGTTGAGGTGTGGCCCCATCCCATCCCATCCCATCCCATCCCATCCCATCCCATCCCATCCCATCCCATCCCATCCCATGGATCCTTTCCCATCCCATCCCATCCCATCCCACCCCATGGATCCCATCCCATCCCACCCCATGGATCCCATCCCATCCCATCCCATGGATCCTATCCCATCCCATCCCATCCCATCCCATCCCACCCCATCCCGTCCCATCCCACCCCATCCCACCCTCTCCCATCCCATCCCATTATCCCATCCCATCCCACACCATGAATCCCATAATCCCATTATCCCATTATCCCATCCCAGTCTCTCCTGGCTCCTCCCCGAGCCCGGGATCCCCCGTTCCCCCCGGCTGCTCCGCCGCCGCCTCCCTGTTCCCGGTGCCGCATCCCCAGCCAGGTGTTTCCCACGCCAGCCGCTCCTGAGCCAGACATCTCAAAAGCCCTGGAGCAGCTGAATTCCCAACCTGCCTCTCGGAGTAATCGGCGTCTCTTTTTCCCCTCCAGTGGTTCCGACGGGAGCTTTGCTGCGAGGAATCGCTGTAACCGCTCCCCTTAATTGGCTCTTTCCTGCCGGAGCCCCCTCTCCGCACGGAAAAGCCGCGGCTCTGGCGCCCTGCCAGACGCTCCGGCCCTGTTTGCATTTTGATGTTGGCTTAATGAGTGATTTTCGGGATGAGCCGAGGCTTTGGAGGGGCTCAGGGATGCTCCTGCCTCGCCTGTCTGGCTGCCTTTGGCTCAGTGCGGCTCCGGCCATGCGGAACGGGAACAGGAACAGGAGCAGGAGCAGGAAGGGAATGGGAACGGGCCTGGGAAAAGTCCAGAGGGGCCAAGCCCAGCCCCAGGGCAGCAGCACTGGGATGTCCCCAAAGATCCCCAATTGCCCCCGTGTCACCCCAGTGTCACCCCCTCTACCCCAGGGCCTCGGGGTGTTCCAGCTGATAGCAGGAAAGCATCGAGGATGGAGCTTCCCTGGGGAAGCAGAGGGGTGGGATTGGGTGGGATTTTCATGGAAATGGCGCCTGCAGATGTGGGATGTGATGCTGGGAACTGCTGGGGGGTGATGCCTGGAGGAGGGAAGGTTCCAGGGGGACCTTGCAGGGCCTGCAGGGGCTCCAGGAGAGCTGCAGAGGGACTGGGGCCAAGGCCTGCAGGGACAGCACCCAGGGAATGGCTCCCACTGCCAGAGGGCAGGCATGGATGGCATCTTGGCAATGAGGAATTCCTGCCTGGGCTGGCATTGCCAGAGCAGCTGGGGCTGCCCCTGCATCCCTGGCAGTGCCCAGGGCCAGGCTGGGCACTGGGGCTGGAGCAGCCTGGCACAGTGGGAGGTGTCCCTGCCATGGCAGGGGTGGCACTGGGTGATGTTTGAGGTCCCTTCCCACCCAACCCATCCAGGATTCCCTGATCCCTGCACATCCCAGCTCGCCCCAGCCCTGGTGCAGTGGGAGGTGATGCATCCAGCAGGATCTGCCCCCAAGGTGTTCCCAGTCCCTGTGTAGGATCCCAGAGGGTGCCAGCAGTGTCCCAGTCCCTCCCTGCTGTGTCAGAGCCATGGAGGCACTGTGGGATTCCAGGCTCAGGGTGCTCCCTGCCCTGCCCCAGCCCTTCCCATCCCTCCTGGAGACCCTGATTCGGGGGCACAGCCCGGGTGGAGCGGGAAGCGCCGCTCCAGTCCCCCTGTCCTGGTGGGAATGTCCCGTCCATAAACCAGGAAGTGCCAGGACCACCACACCTCGGGATCCCCACGGAGCTCTGGGGACACCTGGCAGGTGCGGGGATCCCAGCTGGGATCTTGTCCTGCCTGGAGGCTCTGGTGGTGCCAGAGCCGCTGGGAAACGGCTCCATTGCCTGGGCATGGAGAAGGAGAGGGGCTGGAGACTGGCAGTGGGAATGTGGGCACGGGGAGGATGGGCATGGGGATGAGGATTGGGGGGAACATGTGGATGAGGGCCTGTCTGTCTGATTCTGGCGATTTGGGCATGGAGAGCATGTGGATGAGGATGAGGGCCTGGCTGGCTGATCCTGGAGATTTGGGCATGGAGAGGATGAGGATGAGGGCCTGGCTGGCTGATCCCGGAGATCTGGGCACGGAGAAGATGAGGATGATGAGGATGATGAGGATGAGGACGAGGGCCTGGCTGGCTGATCTGGGCCCTGGCCAGGGGCCCGGGCAGTGCCAGCCCTGAGCCATTCCCTGTTGCAGGTGAACGTTTCCGTGGATTACATCCGCCCTGCCAGCAGCGCCACCGACACCGTGCCGGCCTTCTCGGAGCGCACCTGTGCCACCGTCTCCATTGGCGGAATGTGAGTCCTCCCCGGCCTCTGCCCTGCCCACCTGGCCTGCCCACCTGGCCTGCCCACCCTGCCCAGGGCTCTGTGGCTCGCTCCCCTTTGGCCTGGGATCAGCCCCCATTCCCGACATCCCAGCTCTGTGATTCTGTGGGATACAGATAGGTCTGTCTGGACCCCCACACCTGCCTCCCCACAGCTGCATCAGTTTTGGGGGATATCAGGATCAGGTTCCCCCCATCCAGTTGCCTCAGGGGTGGCTTTGAAGGAGTAATCCCTGCTGTGTATCCCAGGATGTTTGTCCTTCCCCTCCCTGCTTTCCCTTCTCCATGAGAAGGTTCAGGAGTGGGGCGTGTTCCAGAGCAGCTTCTCCTCAGCCAGAATTTGTGATTTTTCCCACTCAGGGCACGGGGTCCCGGTGCCTCTGGCACATCCCTGTGGATAGGCCAGGCCTCCGGCACATCCCTGTGGATAGGCCAGGCCTCTGGCACATCCCTGTGGATAGGCCAGGCCTCTGGCACATCCCTGTGGATAGGCCAGGCCTCTGGCACATCCCTGTGGATAGGCCAGGCCTCTGGCACATCCCTGTGGATAGGCCAGGCCTCTGGCACATCCCTGTGGATAGGCTGAGCCTCCAGCACATCCCTGTGGATAGGCCAGGCCTCTGGCACATCCCTGTGGATAGGCTGAGCCTCCGGCACATCCCTGTGGATAGGCCAGGCCTCTGGCACATCCCTGTGGATAGGCCAGGCCTCCAGCACATCCCTGTGGATAGGCCAGGCCTCCGGCACATCCCTGTGGATAGGCCGAGCCTCCAGCACATCCCTGTGGATAGGCCAGGCCTCTGGCACATCCCTGTGGATAGGCCGAGCCTCCATCACATCCCTGTGGATAGGCCGAGCCTCCATCACATCCCTGTGGATAGGCCAGGCCTCCGGCACATCCCTGTGGATAGGCCAGGCCTCTGGCACATCCCTGTGGATAGGCCGAGCCTCCAGCACATCCCTGTGGATAAGCCGAGCCTCTGGCTGGCAGCGGCTCCGGGAGCTGCGTAGGGAGGATTTGTCATAGGCCCTTGGTTGCTTTCCCAGTTTTTTTTCCCGGTAGCAGCTATTTTGGAAAGCGCCCAAAGCGCTGCAGCGCTGCCTTTCCCTCCCCGATCCAGGGGCTGCGAGAGCTGCACTTCCCTTCCTTCCCTTCCCTGCAAAACCTGGGAGAGCTGCTTTCTCCTGCTCCCTTAATACCAGCGCTGGGAGAGCTGCCCCTGCATTCCCGGGATGTTCCACTGTGCCTGTGCCATTCCTGGTACCACATCCCAGGATATTCCACAGTGTCTGCACCATTCCTGGGATGTTCCACAGTGCCATTCCCTGTACTGTATCCCAGGATGTTCCACAGTGCCTGTGCCATTCCCAGGATATTCCACAGTGCCATTCCCAGGGGTGAATCCTGGGATATTCCACAGTGCCTGTGCCATTCCTGGGATATTCCACAGTGCCATTCCCAGGGCCGTGTCCCTGGATGTTCCAGCAGTGCCATTCCCGGTGCTGCATCCCGGGATGCCGGGGGTGGAACAGAGCAGGGTCTGTGTCCCGAGGCCTTTGCCAGGCTGGGATGGAGCAGGGAATAAAGCCTGGCTTGTCCTCCTGGAGTGTCCGCCCGGCATCTGGGCTGGGCTGAGCCTGCTTGGGATTCCGGGCACGGCGGCGCCGGGGCGGGAGCCAGGGCAGGAGCTGCAGCCCCAATCCCAGCTCAGGCACTGGGGCTAGCGGGGCTGGAGCTTCTCCTGCTGGATCCCTGCTCATCTCCCAGCCTGGATCCCTCCTGGATCCCTGCCCGTATTCCTGCCTGGATCCCTGCTCATCTCCCAGCCCCAATCCCTGTGCACATCCTGCCCGTTTCCCTGTCTGGATCCCTGCCTGGATCTCCTCTGGTCTCTTCTGGATCCCTGCCTGCACCCCTGTCTATCCCTGCTTGTGTCACTCCCTGGATCTCGGCATCCCTCCATCCCACTTCTCCCTTCCATCTCCTCCAAGTTTTGGGCCTGATCCCTGCCCTAGGAATGCTGGTGCATTCCACAGCACCCCAGAGCATCCCATAGGATCCCAGAGCATCCCACAGTTTTCCACAGCATCCCGCACCATTCCATAGCATCCCACAGAATCCTGCATCATCCTCAGGAAAAAAAAAAAAGCTCCTAGAAATCCCTAACCCCATATTTCAGGAGCACCCTGTGCTGTAATTCCAGATGCAATTCCCAGCGGGAGTGGGGGATCCCTTCCCTAGGGGCAGTGGGCCTGGATGCTGCAGTTTGGGATGATTTGGAGTTTGGGGGGTGGGATGGGTTTGGCACCCCTGATCCTGATCCTGATCCTGATCCCAATCCATGCTGGGCACCAGCTCAGGTGGGATGAAACCCCTCCAAAACTTCCTTTGGGAAAGGAAATGTGGGAGGAGCTTAAAAATTTATATTTTTGGCTTGAAGTTCCCTAATTGGCATTTTCCAGTCTAAAGGAGATTTTTCCCATCATATTCCCAGTCTTTAATTTGGGGTCTGGGATTAATTGGGGGATGCTCCTTCCTTCCGTGCCACAGCTCCAGCCCCATTCCAGAGCTCTGCTGGGATGTGGGAATGGGGGATTCCTCTGCTGCAGCTGGAATTCATGGGCTGGAATTCCTTCTCTGAGCCATTATCCCTGCCTCCCTCACCCTCACCCTCCTTCTCTGGGTGCCAGGATCAGTCCCCATGGGAATTCTGAACCTTAAAATCTCTGAACCCCGAAAGAATTTGGGCTTTTCCCAGGATTTCCATCCCAGTGAAGTGTTTTGGCACTGGGAAGCAGCCAGATTTCATGGCTGGGAGTGCTGGGAATGCACCAGAGCATCCAGACTCTGCAGTGGCCCAGGGAGGGGACACTGTTCCGCCCCCTTTTCCAGGATGCAGCTGGGATGAGGGGTGGGATGTGTTCTGGATGAGGAGCGGGGTTTGACTGGGATGGGGAGTGGGATGTCTGGGATGGGGAATGTCAGGGAGCGCCGGGAGCCGCCCTGGCCCTTCCCTGGCCTCCCCCAGCTCTTGTTCCTTCCCCAGCATTCCCGGGGTGCCCATTCCCGGGGTGCCCATTCCCGCGGTGCCCATTCCCAGTGCTCAGCATTCCCAGGCTGCCGCAGCTGCTCTGGCTGCAGCGATTCCCTTGCTCGCCAATCCCGAATTTTTTGATTCCTCCCCCTGCTCCGAGACCTAATTTCGGCTCCCAGTGCTGGATTTGCCCTTCCCCCCACTCAGGAAGGGGCACACCCGGGATTCGGGCAGGGATCAGTCCCTCCATCCTCTGGATAGATCCTTTTTTTTGGAGGATACTGAGGGAATTAGTGGGGGGGGCGGTGACTGGAGGAGAATTAGGGAAGTGCTGGCGAAGGAGAATTCATGGATTTGCTTGAAGCAGTGGAATGTGATGGATTCACCCCTGCCTGGCACAGGCCCCCCTTGCTGATCCCAGAAATCCCAGTTCACTTCCCGTGGAAATGGGGAGGGGGGTGTCTCCCTGTCCCAGCCCCCCCAAACTGGTGCCCAAATTCTTTCTCGGAAAAAATGTGGGATGATGGAATCAAGGAGATTCCTGTAGTTTTGGGGGGGGAATCCAGGGCTGGTGCCCCCCCTCCCAAACCAGTGCCCACCCCCTGCTTCAGGAAAAAAGTGATGGCATGGGGAAATCCAGGAGGAGGCTCCCGTGGGCTGGGAATGCTGAGCCTGCTGGGTTTGGGCTGGGGTGGGAGGGCAGTTTTGGGGTGAGATGTTTGGGGTGCTCCTGGGAGGCTTCTCCCTGTGGCATGAGCCCAGTTCAGGTCCCCCGTTATGCTCAGAGAGCTGGGATGTGTCACTCCAAGGCCTTCCCTTGGGATGGCATGGAATTGGGATGGGATGGGGTGGGATGGGATGGGGTGGGATGCAATTGGGATGGGGTGGGATGGGATGGGGTGGGATGCAATTGGGATGGGGTGGGATGGGATGGGGTGGGATGCAATTGGAATGGGATGGGATTTGCGTCTCCCT
Organism: Emberiza elegans; assembly: GCA_024865655.1. Classification (NCBI taxonomy): domain Eukaryota; kingdom Metazoa; phylum Chordata; class Aves; order Passeriformes; family Fringillidae; genus Emberiza; species Emberiza elegans. The sequence continues at coordinate 5,386,546 of JALJVW010001137.1, forward strand.
GCCCCTTTCCCACCCCGATCCCATCCCATTCCCGCAGCAACATCGCGGAGGCGCTGGTCAGCAAGGGCCTGGCCACGGTGCTGCGCTACCGGCAGGACGACGACCAGCGCTCGGCGCACTACGATGAGCTGCTGGCAGCTGAGGCCCGGTGAGCGCGGGGCTGGGGGGCTGTGCGGGGTCCCCTGGGCTCTCCCTGTCCCCCTGTCACATCCTGTGTCCCTTGTCCTGTGTCCCCCTGCCCCATCCCTGTGGTTTGAGGTGATTCCCACACAGCCCTGCCCATGTCCCTCTGTCCCGTTCCAGCCCATGTCCCTGTCTGTCTTCAGCCGTGTCTCAGGTACACCAGATCCAGGTGTGCACAGCCCAGCTCCCCATGCAGAGCATCCTGTATCCCGGTGCCCCCCATGTGCACAGGGATCACCATTCCCAGCCCCAGGAGCCCCCCAGGTGTCCCCGTGTCCCTGTCCCTGTTCCCAGGCTCCTGCTGGCCGTGGGATGGTGATGGACACCCTTCCCTTCCCAAACCTGCTCCCTCTGGAGGCCCCCATGTGTCCCCATGTCCCTGTCCCCATGGACACCCTTGTCCGAGCCCCCAGGTGTCCCCATGTCCCTGTCCCCCATCCCACGCTCCCCGGGAGTGGCGATGGACACCCTTCCCTGCCCGGCCCTGCTCCCTCCGGAGCCCCCCATGTGTCCCCATGTCCCTGTCCCTGATCCCAGGCTCCTGCTGGCCGTGGGATGGTGATGGACACCCTTCCCTTCCCTGCCCGGCCCCGCTCCAGAGCCCCCCAGGTGTCCCCATGTCCCTGTCCCCCATCCCACGCTCCCCGGGAGTGGCGATGGACACCCTTCCCTGCCCGGCCCTGCTCCCTCCGGAGGCGGCTCCGTGGCGGCTGAGTACCCGGCAGGGATGGTGGGATCTCAGCTCCTCCTTGGCAGCAGATCCCAGCACGATGCCGAGAGCCGGGAAGAGCAGCTTGGAGGGGGCTGCGGCGCCTCGCCGGGCAGGGCTGGCTGCTGGGAAAAGGCGGCTCGATCCGGAGAAAGCTGCTCCTGCTCCCACCCAGCCGTGCCCGGGCGGTGGGCGGCCGGCAGATTGCTCGCAGGCTCCTTCCCAGCGCCTGGAATGTGCCTTTTGGGGAGCCTGGCAGGAAGTCAGCAGCTCGGAGCTGCCGCGGGGGCACCGGCATACCGGGATACAGGGATGGGATGTGGCACCTGGAGCCGGATGTGGAGCTGGGATGTGGCACCTGCAGCTGGACATGGGGCTGGGATGTGGCACCTGGAGCCAGATGTGGAGCTGGGATGTGGCACCTGGTGCTGGATATGGGGCTGGAATGTGGCACCTGGATACAAGGCTGGGATATGGCATCTGGTGCTGGATACAGGGCTGGAATGTGGCACCTGCAGCCAGAGCCACACTCCAGGGCTGGGGCTCAGCCTGGATGTCCCCAGGCAGAGGTGCTGGATGTTCCTGCCCGATCCTGGAGTGGATCAGGTGGTGGAGGTGGCTCATCCCTGCCATTGGGAGCTTTGGCACATCCCAAATCCAGGATGGTGCTGGCACCAGGCAGAGGAGCCAGCAGCTCTGGGACAATGCCAGGAGCAGCAGGAGTGGGTGGGATGCTCTGGGATTTGGGATGAGGTTGTGGTGCAGGGCCGGAGTAGTATGGGGGATCCGTTCAGCATTCCCAGCTCTTCAGAGAGCTTGGGATCTGGGATCACGCCCCAGACCATTGGCTCTGCCGAATCCCAGCACACTCCAGCCTTTCCCAACCCTCCAGGCCAGGCCCTGGAGCAGGAGGGGACACTCCAGGTGGGGACAGAGAGCTTGGTGGCCTCGTCCCGGGGGAACATCCCAGCCCTGCACCCCTGTGCTGAGACAAGGATCTGGATCCGAGTCCAGCGTGGGGCTTGGCAGCAGCTCCAGCATCCCGCTGGTTTTGCACGTGTGTTCAGTGCCCTCCGTGTGCAGCATTCCCCATCCTGGCTCGCGGGAAGCCCTCATTCCCTGGCTGGGACAGCCCGGGCGTCCCGGTGGGCACAGGGGATGCTCCAGCTCCCATCCTGCTGCGGCAGGAGCTGATTCCCGGCGCTCCCTCTCCTCTCCAGGGCCATCAAGAACGGGAAGGGGCTGCACAGCAAGAAGGAGGTGCCGATCCACAGGGTGGCCGACATCTCCGGAGTAAGGATCCGTCCCCTCGGGCACGGGATGGGCGGGAATTCGCGGGGGATCAAGCGGGATAAAACCCACACCTGCTTAGTTTTGGGAGCTGCTGGGGGGGTTTCCCTCTTTCCCTTGCATAAATAAACCGGGAGTTACCCCATAGTCTGGGAACCAGGAATGCCTCCCGGCTCTGCTGAGGGAATCTGGGGATCCCCACACCTCCCAGCAGAGCTCCTTACATTCTCCTCAATTAATTAATTAATACTTTTGAGGATTTTTGTGGAGCCCTTCGATGCTGGGATGGGGAGGAGTAGATCCCGGGAAAGGGGAGTGATGGGACGCTCTTAGGGACGGGGAAATGGGGAAATGGGGAAATGGGGCCGGACCTGTCCTGCTGATCCAGGCAGCCGCCCTGTGGGGACGGAGAGGATGGGCTTTGGGGTGGATCTGGGGAGGGGTTTAGGGATGAATTTTGGATGCATTTTGGCTGGATTTGGGATGTATTTGGGATGCGTTTTGGGATATATTTAGGATTTATTTTGAGATCTATTTGGGATTTTTGGATGTATTTTGAGATGTGTTTTGAGATGTATTTGGGATTTTTGGGATTTTGGGATATTTGGGATTTTTTGGTTGAATTTGGGATGCATTTTGGGATATATTTGGGATGTGCTTTGGGATGTATTTGGGATTTCTTTTGAGATGTATTAGGGATTTGTTTTGGGATGTATTTGGGATTTTTGGATGTATTTTGACATGTGTTTTGAGATGTATTTGGCATGTGTTTTGGAGTATTTTTTTTGGGATGGATTTGGGTTGCATTTGGGGATATATTTGGGATTTGTTTTGGGATGTATTTGGGATTTTTGGATGTATTTTGAGATGTATTTGGGGTGTGTTTTGGGGTATTTTTGGGATGTATTTGGGATGCATTTTTGGGGTATATTTGGGATGTATTGGGGATTTTGGGAAGTGTTTGGAGATGTGTTTTGGGATGTATTTGGGATCTGGGCTGTGTTTGGGGCGCACAGCCCATCCCGAGCTGGAATTGCTCAGCTCCGTGCCCAAATGTCACCCCGCAGCTGTCACAGGGGGCAGGAGCAGCCCCCGCTCCCGGCCCCGCGGGTGGGTTCCGGGTCCCTGAATTGCCGTTTTGCCGCAGGACACGCAGAAGGCGAAGCAGTTCCTGCCGTTCCTGCAGCGCGCCGGCCGCTCCGAGGCCGTGGTGGAGTACGTGTTCAGCGGCTCCCGCCTGAAGCTCTTCCTGCCCAAGGAAACCTGCCTGATCACCTTCCTGCTCGCAGGTACGGACCGGGAGCGCCGCCGGACCCGGGGATCGGGCCCGCGGGGTTTTGGGATCGGGACCACGGGATTGGCACTGCCAGATCCCGGGATTGGCACCGTGGGATCAGCACCGCGGGATTCTGGGATCAGCACTGCAGGATCCTGGGATTGGCACTGTGGGGTTCTGGAATCGGCATCGTGGGATCCCAGGATCAGCACTGCAGGGTTCTGGGATTGGCACCATGGGGTTCCCGGGATCATCACTGCAGGGTTCCCAGGATTGGTGCTGTGGGATCTCGGGATCAGCACTGCAGGTTTCCCAGGATTGGTGCGGTGGGATCCCAGGATTGGTGCTGTGGGATCCCGGGATTGGTGCTGTAGGATCTCGGGATCAGCACTGCAGGGTTCCCAGGATTGATGCTGTGGGATCCCAGGATTGATGCCATGGGATCCCGGGATTGTCACTGCAGGGTTCCCAGGATTGGTACTGTGGGATCCCGGGATTGGTGCTGTGGGATCCCAGGATTGACACCATGGGATCCCAGGATCGGCACTGTGGGCTTCTGAGATCACCATCGTGGGGTTCCTGGGACTGGCACCTTGGGATCCCAGGATCGGCACCACAGGGGTCTGGGATCAGCATTGCAGGGCTCTGGGATTGGCACCATGGGGTTCCTGGGATCAGCACTGCAGGGTTCCCAGAATTGGTGCTGTGGGATCCCGGGATTGGTGCTGTAGGATCTCGGGATCAGCACTGCAGGGTTCCCAGGATTGATGCTGTGGGATCCTGGGATTGATGCCATGGGATCCCGGGATCAGCACTGCAGGGTTCCCAGGAATTGGTGCTGTGGGATCCTGGGATTGGTGCTGTGGGATCCTGGGATTGACACCATGGGATCCCAGGATTGGCACTGTGGGGTTCTGAGATCACCATCGTGGGGTTCCTGGGATTGGCACCTTGGGATCCCAGGATCGGCACCACAGGGGTCTGGGATCGGCATTTCAGGGCTCTGGGATTGGCACCATGGGGTTCCTGGGATCAGCACTGCAGGGTCCTGGGGCTGTCACTGCAGGGTTCCCACAATCAGCACTGAGGGGTTCCGGGATCAGCACCGTGGAGTTCCTGGGATTGGCACCTTGGGATCCCAGGATTGGCACTGTAGGGTTCTGGGGGTTGGCACCTTGGGATCCCCCAGGCTGGCATGGGAACATTCCCTGGGCTGGGGCATCCCGGGGTGAGGGGTGGCAATTAATGCTGGAGCTGCCTCAGGCCAGGCCGGGAGGGGTCGGGGAGGTTGGGATTAGGAAGGGAGCAGGTAGGGAAGCACAGACTGGGGAGAAGGGAGGAAGCACCGGGATGGGGATGGGGATATAGATGGGGATAGGGTGGATTGAGAATGAGGAGCAGGACGGGGATGGGGATGGGGATGGGGATGGGAATAATGATAGGATGAGGACCCAAATGAGAGTGGGGATGAAGATGGGAATGGGATGAGGATAGGAGGAAGATGAGGATGGGGATGGGGATGAGGAAGAATTCCATCGACATTTCAAGAATCCAGTTCCAGGATCGAACACTGGGAAAGATGGGAGTGGCTCCCACACAGGGAATGTTTATCCTGGGGGGATCAAGGATGGAGTCAAGGGTTCTTTGTCCATCCCTTTGTCCCCAGAGTTGGGAATGTGTCCTGTCTCTGTCCCCTGAGGTCCCTGTTCTGTGGGAGTCCCTGCACCATGGGCGTCCCTCATCCATGGTTCTCCTCTTTGGAGGTCCCTGCTCCACAGGAATTCCTGCTCCGTCCCTGCTCCATGGTCCTGCTCCATGGGAATTCCTGCTCCATTGGGATTCCTGCTCCATGGGAATCCTCGCTCCATTGGGAATCCTTCTCCACCCTGCTCTGTTCTAGAAGGGATGGATCCCCAAGACCATCCCATCCCATAGAGTCCCATGATCCTGGCGGGACCTTCCGGCTTTTATTTTCCCAGTTTTTTGTTGGATTTCTCCCCGGTGCCATTCCCAACCCTCCTCTGCCAAGCCAGGAATAGGATAAATATCCGCCTTTTATCAACGCCTGCCTTTTTTATGGATATCAAATGCAAATGAGCACCAGAAAGAGATGCCAAGTCCCTTAAAATGTGACTCCAGGGATGCTCCCGAGGGAGCTCATCCCGGCTTTCCAGCTAAAATAGATCCGTCAGAGCACTATAAATATGTGCAAATACAGGCGCCGGTTTAATCCCGAATTCCTCTCTCCCGGCAAAACTCCGGAGCCTGACGCCTTCCCGGAGCGGGGGCTGGGATGGGGAGGATTCCCGAGGGATGAGGGGGCACCTCTGGGGGTGTTGGAGTGGTCCAAAATCTTGCCCAGGATCTGCGGGATTGGGAGGCGGGGATGGGAATCCGGAGTTTTTCCATGTGAGCATTCCCAGCGTGGAGCTGTCCCAGTGCTGCTCCCGCCGGGATCCGGAGCGGATCCTTGGGGTTCCAGTCCCACTGCTGCAGTTCCTGGGTGTCCCCTCGCTCCGGCTCACCTCCCCTGCTCCCAAAATCCATAAATCCTGTGGGACATCAGTCGGTCCCTGGCGCCGGGCCCCGGCACAGCCAATCCCGGCCCGGAGCCATCCCAGATCCCGGTGCTGGCTGCAGCTCTGGCACAGCGAGGGGGCAAAGTGCTCAAATCCCTGGAATCAAGGCTGGAAGGGCCCTTGCTCCAAGGGATTCTCCCTGAAAGATCTGTTCTTTCTGTTGCCACTGAGGGCCGGGGAGGAATTCCCCCTGGAATCCTGGCTCAGGATCCTGCAGGGACACTGTGGGATACTCTGGGATGCTGTGGAATGCCCTGGGATGCCCTGGGATGCTTCAGGATATCCCAGGGCTGCTGTGGGGCACCAGGAATGCTCTGGAATGTCCGTGGGACGCTGAGGGATGCCTTGGGATGCTCAGGGATGCTGCGGAATTCTTGCCCCTGTGCCTCCAGGGCTGATTGCAGGATGGGAGCAGCCCCAGAGCCGCCCCCTCCATCCCCGGCTGGGCAGGATTGTGCTGGAATTCTCTGGGAAGCCCAGGGGAGCGCGGTGGCTGCAGCACTTGCAGCCGCATCCCTCATTAATCCGTCACGGCTTCCCGGGAAGCGCGGCACAGCCGCGGATTCGGGATTAGCTGCTATTTTTGAAGTGCTGGAGAACTTTTCCGGGTGCCGAGCGTCCCCTCCCCGCTCCCGCCAGCATCCCCGGGGGGATGAGCGCGCCCAGCCCAGCCTTCGGAGCTTTGCCTCTTCCAGAACCTTCCCTCGGGTGGGCTTGGGAGGATCCGGAGCGGGATCCCAGCCCCGAGGAGCCGGGAGCTGGCGGAGTTTAAGGGTTCCAGTGCTTGCTCAGCTCTTGCCTTGTTGTTTTGAGGGAAAGAATTCCATTGTGGCCCATGAGCACCCCTGGCCCCTTCCATGGAGGAGGAATGGCAGCTCCAGCCCCTCATTCCCATTCCCAGCGTGGCACTGGGGGATGCTTCTTGCTGGAGAAATTTGGGATCAGTGCTGGGTCAGGATCAGAACCATGCCAGAGCCCACCCAGTGCTGGAAGGAGAATCCTGGGGTGATCCCAGATCTTGGGGGCACCTGATGGTTCCAAATAATGAACAAAGATCCTGGGATTTCCTGCTCCCCATCCCATGTTCTGCTGTGCTTCCCAGAATTCCCCTTTTCCAGAAATCCCCCTTTCTGCCCCCATTTCTGGGGACACACAGAGGATGTGTGTGCCATGAAGGGCAGGGACGGGGCTGGGAAGCTCCTGCTGGATTCCCTGGAAATGGCTTCCCTTGGCGGCAGCACGGCCTGGGAATGGGGACTGGGATGGGATGGGGATACAACAGGGCTGGGGATGGGGATGAGGATGAGGAGGGACCCAGTGGCACAGGCACATTGTCCCTCAGGATGGGCTCTGGCTCTGTGTCCTTGTGTCCCTGGGTGTTGGTGACACTGACATGGCCCTGGGGATGTGTCACCTCCTCACTCGTGGCTCCAGCTTGGAGCTGTATTCCAGCACTTCATTCATTATGCAAATTATGTAAATGATCATTAATAATGCAGGACTTCCCTCTGCTCTGAGCCGGAGCAGGGGGATCCCGGGGGCAGCGGGAGAAGGGGACAGGGGAGCGGCTGTGACACAGGGATCTGGGTGGGGGCCTGGATGTGTCCCCGTGTCCCCACCCCTGTTTGTCCCTGTGTCCCCACCCCTGCTTGTCCCTGCATCCCCATCTCTTTTTGTCCCTGTGTCCCAGTCCCTGTGGACACATCCCCATGTCCCTATCCCTGTTTGTCCCCGTGTCCCCATCCCAGCCTGTCCCACAGCCGTGCCACCCCTGGACCCTCCCAGAGCTTCCCACATCTCCCTTGTTTCCAGTGTCCCCTTCCCTCCCCGCCCTCCCCGGGGTGCCATTCCCGGGGTGCCATTCCCGGGGCCCCGTTCCCGAGCCCTGACCCTGCCCGGTTTTCCCGCAGGGATCGAGTGCCCGCGGGGTGCCCGGAACGTGCCGGGGCTGGCGCAGGAGGGGGAGCCCTTCAGCGAGGAGGCCACGCTGTTCACCAAGGAGCTCGTGCTGCAGAGGGAGGTACGGCCGCAGCCGGGCGCGGGGGATCCGGGGATCCGGGGGGATCCGGGGGCAGCGGCTGCCGGCTGCACCCAGAGATCCTGGGGGTACCAGGAGGATCCTGTGGGATATGGAGACATCCCGGGTGGTTCTGAGAGATCCCAGGTGTCACCAGCAGATCCCAGGTGATACTGAGGGATCCAGGACATCCCAGGGGATACTGAGAGCGCGCTGGGCAGGTGCAGGATGGATGTGGGGCTGGGTTCCGGATGGATCCCCCTGTTTGAAGCTGTTCCCGTTAATGTCTCTGAATATTAAAATCCCCTGGAACTCCTGTGATTTCCCTGATTGCAGCTCCGGAGCTCGGGGCCCATTTTGGGTAATTTTTCCGTGATTCACAATTCCGAGGTGGATACCGGATCCCTCCCCCCCCTCCACTGTCACAGTCCCGCTGAGCCAAAATTCAGGGACTGATGCTCCCATCCAGATGTTGGCACTGGTGCAGATGTGGGCATGGATAGAGATGGGATTTATGGATCCAGATGGGATTTATGGATCCAGATGTGGCTGTGGCTGCAGACATGTTTGATGCAGATGTGCACCCAGCTGCAGTTTCAGGCATGGATCCAGATGTGGGCAGGGATGCAGATGTTGACATGGATGCAGCTGTGGGCAGGGATACAGATGTGGTTTGTGGATGGAGATGTGGCTGCAGAGATCCAGGTGTGGGCATGGTGACAGCTGTGGCCCTGGATCCAGGTGTTGCCATGGATGCCAGATGTGGTGGACACGGGTGCGGTCATGGCTGTAGACCCAGAGGCAGGGTGTGGATCCAGATGTGGCAGCAGCTGCAGGCCAGTGGTGCCAGCTGTGGGGACATGGTAATGCTGGGACACAGGGACATGGGACGTGGAATGCTGGGAAACAGGGACATGGGAAATGCAGGGACACAGGGGGGGGACATGGGAATGCAGGGAGCTGGGGATAAGGAAACACAGGGACAGGAGGACGCAGGGGTGTAGGGATACAGGAATGAGGAAAAACAGGGACACAGGAGGACAGGGACACGGGGACACGAGGACATGGGGACACGGGGTTGTAGGGATACAGGAACATGGAGAAACAGGGACAGAGGGACACGAGGACACAGGGATGCAGGGGCGCAGGGATACAGGAACATGGAGAAACAGGGACACGGGAGTACAGGGACACGGGGACACTGCAGTCGTCCCCCTCCCTGCTCAGCATCTCGCGCTGCCGGGAATTGCTGACCCGCATCCCAAGGGCTTCGCTCCGCTGCCTCGGCACATTCCGGAGCCTGCCCAGGGCTGCACCTGCCCAGGAACGCCGTGGCAGGGAGGCCAGATGGAGCCGGAGCTGCTTCCCAGGAATGCTGTGGCAGGGAGGACACGTGGAAGCCAGGATGCTTCCCGGGAATGTCGTGGGGAGGCCGTGGGAAGATGGGCTGCTGCCCAGGAACGTGGCGGTGGGGAGGCCGCGTGGAGCTGGGGATGCAGGGCAGGAGTTGGGATGCAGGAGATGGGGATGCAGGGCAGGAATTGGGGATGCAGGAGTTGGGGATGCAGGGCAGGAATTGGGGATGCAGGAGCTGGGGATGCAGGGCAGGAGCTGGGGATGCAGGGCAGGAGTTGGGGATGCTGGGCAGGAGTTCGGGATGCAGGGCAGGATTTCGGGATGCAGGGCAGGAGTTGGGGATGCTGGGCAGGAGTTGGGGATGCAGGGCAGGAGTTGGGGATGCAGGGCAGGATTTCGGGATGCAGGGCAGGATTTCGGGATGCAAGGCAGGATTTCGGGATGCAGGGCAGGAGCTGGGGATGCAGGGCAGGATTTCGGGATGCAGGGCAGGATTTCGGGATGCAGGGCAGGATTTCAGGATGCAGGGCAGGATTTCGGGATGCAGGGCAGGAGCTGGGGATGCAGGGCAGGATTTCAGGATGCAGGGCAGGATTTCGGGATGCAGGGCAGGATTTCGGGATGCAGGGCAGGAGCTGGGGATGCTGGGCAGGATTTCGGGATGCAGGGCAGGATTTCGGGATGCAGGGCAGGATTTCAGGATGCTGGGCAGGAGTTGGGGATGCAGGGCAGGATTTCGGGATGCAGGGCAGGAGTTGGGGTTGCAGGGCAGGATTTTGGGATGCAGGGCAGGATTTCGGGATGCTGGGCAGGATTTGGGGATGCTGGGCAGGATTTCGGGATGCAGGGCGGGGGGGCCGTGGGAAGCCGGGATGCCGCCCAGGCCGATGCCCGGCTCCGGCTGCGGGTCCCGGCGCGGGTCCCCGCGGTTCCCACGGTGGCCCGGCCGCGTTCCCGCCGGCAGCCGAGTCCCTGCCCACCCCCACAGCCGTGGGATATTTTTATCCGGCGGCTCCGGCTGCTGCTGACTCACGGGCCCGGAGCCGGCGCTGACGAACCGGCCCCGCAGCGTGGGGGGCAGGGGGTGCTGGGGTGCTCCGGCGGGATCGCGGCTCCCGCAGCACCGGGAAGGGCCCAGGGGACCCCCGGGAGCCCCTCGGCTCCCCCGCGGCCGTGCTGGTCCTGCAGGAGCCGGTGATCCTCCGGGAACGCCGGGAAACTGCCCCGGCCCCCCCGCTCGTTCCAGTGCCTTTTGTTGTGCTGGAGATGTGAATGCCCAGGGGGTCAGTCCTGCCCTGACCCCAGCACTGATCCCAGCCTGATCCCAGCATGGATCCCAACCCTGATCCCAACCCTGATCCCAGCATTGATCCCAGCACTGATCCCAGCACTGATCCCAACCCTGATCCCAGCACTGACTCCAGCACTGATCCCAGCCTGATCCCAGCATTGATCCCAGCACTGATCCCAACCCTGATCCCAACCTGATCCCAGCACTTATCCCAACCCCGATCCCAGCACTGACTCCACCACTGATCCCAGCACTGATCCCAGCCTGATCCCAGCATGGATCCCAACCCTGATCCCAGCATTGATCCCAGCACTGATCCCAGCACTGATCCCAACCCTGATGATCCCTGATCCCATGGATCCCCATGGATCCCAACCCCCATTGATCCCAGCACTGACCCCAGCAACCCTGACCCCAGCACTGATCCCAACCCTGATCCCAGCCTGATCCCAGCACTGATCCCAGCACTGATCCCAACCCTGATCCCAGCATGATCCCAGCCTGATCCCAACCCTGATCCCAGCATGGATCCCAACCCTGATCCCAACCTGATCCCAGCACTGATCCCAGCCTGATCCCAGCACTGATCCCAGCACTAATCCCAACCCTGATCCCAGCACTGATCCCAGCATGGATCCCAACCCTGATCCCAACCCTGATCCCAGCACGGATCCCAACCCTGATCCCAGCCTGATCCCAACCTGATCCCAGCACTGACCCCAGCACTAATCCCAACCCTGATCCCAGCACTGATCCCAGCATGGATCCCAGCACTGATCCCAGCACTGATCCCAACTCCAACTGGGCACCAATCCCAACCCTGATCCCAGGGTCAATCCCAGCACTGATCCCAATCCCAGGGCCGATCCCAGCCCTGTGCTTGGAGCATTCACAGTGTCCCATTGCATTGTCCCACATCCCACCCCATCCCACCCCATCCCACCTCACCCCACTCCAGAGCCACCGATGCCGGGGAGGCACGAGCAGAACTCCAAATCCCACTGCCATGGGGACTTCCCTGACATTCCCTAAAAATCCCTGGATTTAATTTGTCCGTATTTGCCTTTCCCCACATCCCAGGGCCTGATTCCCACCCTGCTCTGAAGGAATCATTCCAGGGAAAGACCTGGGGGTGCTCTGGGGACCAGGGTGGCACAGGGATTGTCCTTAGCAAGATGGATAGGATGGAATTCCTGAAAGGAGGGAGCTGGGGGGGTCCAGAACCAGAGGGGTTTGGGGATGGGATGGGGATGGGATGGGATGAGGATGAGGATGAGGTTGAGGATCATGATCAGGATCAGGACCAAGATCAGGATCAGGATGGGATAATGATGATGATGATGAGCTTAGTTGCTCTAATTTTGGGCTAAAATCAGTGCTAATAAAATCCATAAATCCCTCCAGCCCCCTCAGCATTCCCAGGATTTTTGGGGTCCCTCCTGTCTGTCCCCAGCACAGGGAGGATGAGGGGTTCATCCCCCAGGATGAACAGGAGGTGTTGCCATTCCCAGATTGGCCTGGGTGGGAAAATTCAGGAATAAAGGGAAAAGCAGGAATATGATTTTGGGACAAACTGACCCGGATCTGCCAAAAATAGCAAAAATCCTAAAAGATCCCCCAAATCCCAACATTGAGCCCTGACAGCTGCGTGGTGACAGGGGGAGGGGCTCAGCCCCCCCAGATGTGGTGGTGGCACTGGGATGGAGGTGGCACCTTGGGGACACTGGTGCCATCCAAGGTCCCTGTGTCCCCACCGCCATAGGGACACTCTGTGTCCCTGTGTCTCTGTCCCTGTGTCTCTGTCCCTGTGTCTCTGTCCCTGTGTCCCTGTCCTTGTGCCCCTGTCCCTGTGTCCCTTGTCCCCACCAGCAATGCCCAGCACACCCCGTGTCCTGGGGGTGACACCCGGTGTCCAGGCTGGGGTCCCAGTGTCCCCACACAGCCGAGGCTCCTGGTGTCCCCTCCAAGTGTCCCTGTTCACAGAATGGGGGACCCCGCTGTCCCCTCAGAGCGGGGGTCCCAGTGTCCCCCTGTTCCTCCTGGGCAGGGACAGTGCCCCTGATTGATCCCTATCCCTCCCCCCTCCCTGCAATCCCGATTCCAGCGGGGAGCCCCCAGCCCCCCACCAGGCTCCTGCTGTCCCCCCCACCAGTGCCCCCCTGCTGCTGTCACCCCCGATTCTCATTGCTCCCCCAATGTCACCCCGGAATTGTCCCCCCATGTCACCCTCCATGTCCCCCCCAATTCTCATCACCCCAATGTCACCCCCCAATTTTAGCCCCCCCCCCCCCCCAGTTCCTGTCACCCCGATGTCCCCCCTAATTGTTGTTGTCACCCCCGTGTCACCCCCGGTTGTCCTGGCCCCCTCCCCTCCTCCATCCTCTCCCTCCATCTCCCTTTCCCGCTCTGCGATTTTTCCAAAGCTTTTCCTGCTGAGAGGACAAAAAACCCCTTTCAGGCTGGCAGGGCGGGGGGGCCCCCGCGGCCCCCCCGAGCGCCCCCGTTTAACCCCTCGGGCACTCGGCGTTACAAATTTGGAACAATATTTATTAAAATACAAAAATACACTTGTTTTTTTTTTTTTTGTTGTTGGATTCGCGGTACAGTCGGATCCTTCCGGCGTTTACAGCCCGAGAGGGAACTTCAGCATCTCCTTCCCGCCTTCCTCCCCCCCCCGGACACCCCCAAACCCTAAATTTTAGCAATTTTAGCTCATCTTTGCCACCCCCCCCCCCCGCCACCCCGAGAACATTTTAAAGCTAAAACAAGAAATTAAAGTAATTCCAGTGCCCGAGCAACCGGGGGCCCCCCCCCACTGCTGCCCGACCCCCTCGACCCCCTCATCCCCTCGGGACCCCCACGAGGCACTTGGGGTCCCCACCGGGACCCCCCCGGCGCCACCTCCGATGCTGGTGGCCCCCAGTGTCACCTCCCCCCCTCCCCAAGCCCTTAATTTCTCCCAGCCCCCCCCCCCGTTCCATGAGCAGCCCTTGGGGGGGGGTGTCCCCATTGTCACCCCCTCCCGGGGACGGGGGGGTGTTTCCCACACCTCCCCCCCAATCAAATAAAAGGACTAAAAATGCCGTTTTTAGTGAAGGTGGTTACAATCATTGGTCAGGTCTCCCGTGGGGGCCCCCCCAGCCCCCCAGGAGCCATAGCCCTGTGCCGGGGGGTCCGGGAGGCCCGGGGGGGTGACAAACACCGTGGGAAAGGGGGTGCAGAGCAAAGCGGGGGGCACCCGCCTCCCCCCCCAGATCCCCCCCCAAACCACCCCCCCAGGCGCTTGCAGGGTTTTCCCCCCTTCCCGTGGGTTTTTGAGGAATTTTTTGCTTGAATACATTGCAGACGTCCATCCCCAGCCCTCAGGCTGCGCCCCCCGCCCCCCCGGGCCCCCCACCCCCCAAAATCCATTCCTTTATTGCATTGGGAAGGTCTTGGCGCGGGGCCGAGATCCCGCTCCGGTGACGCCGGAGCCGCCGGCGCGCGGCCAAGGGCAGCGCCGCGGGGTGGGGGGGCCGACCTCACCCCCTCCCCCAAATAACCCCCAAAACCACCCCGAACCCCCCCCAGAAACACCCCGACAGCTCCTGCCACCGCTCCGGCGTCCCCCGCGTCCCCCCGCGCCACGGCACCGCCGCTCGTCCCCGAGCACGGGGATTTTTCCTCTTATTACCGATTATTTTTTTCCTCCTCTGTTTCTCCTGGTTTGTTTCTTTTTGTGTTTAAATAGAACCTGCGAGTTAGAAAATAGTGGTTTTTTGTAGGAGTTTCGGGTGGGTTTCGTTAAATTTTAATAGAATCTGCTGCTCTTCTCGGCCCCGAGGTTGGCTATAGAAGCATGTACACGAAAAAGAGTCTCTTCCCCCCCCCTGTACAAAAGTTGTGTCTATTATTGAGGAATTCTCCTGGTTTTCCTTAGTATTGAGGAATTCTCCTGGGTTTCCTTCTTTTTGGAGTTCTGCTTTTGTGCATCTATTGCGTTTATAATAATTCGGGGCCGGGGTTGGAAGTGGGGGGGGGGGACGACAACCCAAAAAAAAAGCAGGAAAAAGCCCCCAAAAAAGAGTCATATCTGGGTTTCCTGAACTTTCTCCTTGGGGTGGGTCTGGATTAAATAGGGGTCGGCCAGGGTGGTCCCGGGGGGGTGCAGGGAGTTGCCCAGCGCGTTCTCTGTCCAGTGGGCGCCGTGTCCGGCCTTGTAGGTGTTGTAGTTGAGGTGCTCGTGGATGTTGGGCAGCACCACGGCCCCCTCCCCTGCCCCGCCGGCCGGGGCGGCCGCGGGCGTGGCCGCGGTGGCCGGCGCGATGTCCTCGTCCACCTGGATGATCTCCACGGTGCGGGCGGCGGTGACGGTGCTGCGCTGCTGGTGGCGCTTGCGGAGCTTGTAGAAGACGATGAGCATGGCGGCGGCCAGCAGCGTCACGGCCACGAAGCAGCCGATGATGATCTTGGTGGTCTTCATCACCTCATCCAGGCTGGTCTGCAGCTTGTCGCCCGCGTCGGCCGTGGGCACGGCCACCTGCTTGGGCGGGCGCGTGGTCTGCACCAGCACGGTGGTGGTGGTGGTGTAGGCCGGCTGGTAGCCCGTCGACGTGGTGGGCACGGGCTTGGTGAACTTGGGGGACACGTCCTCGGGGGAGATCTCGGTGGTCTCCACCGTGACGGTGGTGAAGAAGCTGTAGTTGGAGGTGTTGAGCTCGGCCGTGCTGACGTTGAGGAAGGCCGAGGCGTTGGAGTTGCCGGCCACGTTGGTCACCATGCAGGTGTAGAGGCCGGTGTCGGTCAGCAGCACGTGCGAGAAGTTGAGGGTGCCGTCGTTGAGCACGGAGAGGCGCGGGTGGCTCGAGGCGTGGCTCAGCACCGTCCCGTTGGGCAGCAGCCACCGCACCGAGGACATGGAGGGCGTCCGGCAGCGCAGCTCGGCCACGCGCCCCTCCGAGATGTTGAGGTCCGCGGGCGCGTCCATGATGAAGGGCGCCGAGCACTGGAAGGAGGTCTGGTCCACCTCCACCAGGAAGCGGCCCCGCATGTGCAGCGGGGCGTGGCAGCGGCCGCAGCAGGTGGAGTTGGTGGGGATGTACTCCCGCAGCCACCACGACAGCCAGAGGATGTCGCAGTCGCAGTCCCAGGGGTTGTGGTGCAGGTGCAGCTCCACCAGGTAGCGCAGCGGGGCGAACAGGTCGTGGGGCAGGGACGACAGGTTGTTGTGGGCCAGGTTGAGCTCCACCAGCGCCGTCAGGTCGTCGAAGGCGTTGCGCTCGATCAGGTTGATCTGCGAGTTCATAATCCAGAGCTTTTTGAGGGATTTGAGCCCGTGGAAGGAGCCCGGTTTGATCTCGGGGAAGTTGTTGCCCGACATCTCCAGCTCCTCCAGGCCCACCAAGGGCGTCAGGTTGGGCATGTCCTTAATGTTGCACATCCCCAGGTTGAGGTACTTGAGGTTGTACAAGCCCTCGAAGGCGCCCTCGGAGATGTACTCGAGCTTCTTGAGCTCGCCCAGGTCGAGGCGCATGAGGGAGGGCACGCGGTTGAAGGCGTAGCTGGGGATGCTCTCGATGGGGTTGTTGCGCAGCCACAGCTCCCGCAGCTTGGACAGGTACTCGAAGGCCCCGCTGGGGATCACCGTCAGCCAGTTGTCGAAGAGCTCCAGGGTGTTGAGGCTGGCCAGGCCGTTGAAGGCGCCCACCTCGATCTGCCGGATGGCGTTCCTGCCCAGCTGCAGCACCTCCAGGTGGTGCAGGTGGCGGAACGTGTCCGCCTGGATCATCTGGATGTTGTTCTCCATGAGGTTGAGATAGCGGGTGTTGGAGGGGATGCCGGGGGGCACCTCGGCCAGGCCGCGGCGGGTGCACACCACCTTGCTGAACTGGTTACTGCAGGAGCACACGGAGGGGCAGCTCTGGGGGCCCGGCGAGGCGGCGGCCGTGGCCAGGAGCCACGCGTGCAGGGTCAGGGAGGCGGCCAGGAGCCCCGGCCAGGTGCGGTGGCGGCGGTGGCGGCGGAGGTGGTGCACAGTTACCTGCCACAAGAGCTTCATGGTGTGGCACGTTCATCATTCACCATCGTCTGGGGATGGCGGCGAGAACAGGAGAACGGGCTCGGGGCCCCCCCCTCTCCCGGCTCCCACGAGCTGGGGGGCCCGGCCGGCCGGAGGGGAGGGGGGGGTCGGGGTGCTGGGGTCGGGGGGGCCTGAGGGGAGCGGGGTTTGAGGAGGGAAAAATTAAAATTTAAGGGGGGAAAAAAATCGGCGGTAGGTGCTGGGAGGGGGGGGGGGGGAGGAGAAGGAGCCCCCCCCGCCCGGCCCCGCTCGCCAGTACCTACCTGGGGAAGGAAGGGGGATCGGGGGGTCCGGGGGGGCTCGAGGCGAGCGCGGGGGGCGCGGGACCGAGGAGGGGGGGGGCCCCAAAAAAAAAAAAAAAAAAAAAGACAAAATGGCTCCTGGAGGCTGCGGTGCAGGATGGGGGGGGCCGGCCCGGCTAAGCGGGGGCCCGGCAGCCCCCGAGCGCGGCCAACCCCGCGGCCTCGCACCTCCGCCCGTGGGGCCGGCCCGGGGGGCTCGGCGGGGCCGGCATGGCCGCCCCCCCCCAGGCCGCGGGGAAACGGGGGGGGGGAACGCGGGGAAAGTGGCGAAAAAGGAAATAATTAAAAAAGAGAAGCCGGGAGAAAAGGAAGAATTGGGAAAAGGGGAGGGAGCGGAGGAGAGAAAAAGTGGAAAAAAAATGAAGAACGGGGAGGGAAATGGGAATGGGAAAAAAAAAAAATTGGCCAGGAAAGGGAAATGGAAAAGGAGGTAAAAACGGAATAAAAATCTGAAATAAAATCAAATCAAGATAGGAACGGAAATGAGGATAAAAGTTAAAATAAGGCTAAAATCGGATGAAAAACTAAAAATAAAAATTCAAAATATTAGAAAAAAAAAACCCAAACAACCCGGACGAAACCTAAAAATAAAACAGGAAAATAAAGATTAAAAATAGGCCGAAATAAATAAATAAATCGCGGGGAGCCCCCCCCGGGAGAGGGAAAAACGCGGTTCGGGGAGGGAGCGGGGGGGAGGAAAGGGCGTCGGCGGGGGGGGGAGATGCCGGCGGGGGCACCTCCCGGTAGCGGCGGCGGCTGCGCTGGTGGCGGGGCGGGGGGGTCCCGTCCCGTCCCCTCCCGCGTGTCGTTCCCGCGTCCCCGCGTGGGTGTCGCGTTCAGCGGCGGCGCGGGGCGATGGTGGCGGTGACAGCGGCGGTGACAGCGGTGGCGGTCGCGGTGCCGGCGGGCATCCTCCGGTGGCGGGGGCCGCGCGGGGCGGTGCGGGCGGTGCGGGCGGTGCGGTGCGGGGCGGTGCGGGCGGTGCGGGAAGCAGCCGCGCAGGCGGCTGGCTCATCCTTTTGTCCTTCAGTGCGAGCGCGGATGGATTGCTGCTGCCGCCGCTCCCGCTGCTCCTGCTGACGCATCCCGGCTCCGCACAGACCCCCCCGCGCCCCCCCGCACCCCCACCCACCCACCCACCCGCCGCTCTCCGGAGGGGCCCCCGCCGGCCCCGCTTCGGCCGGTGCGGCGGCCCCGGAGCGCTTTTGTGCGCGGGGAGGGGGAGATGCGGGATGCGCCGCTTCCTCCTCCTCTTCCTCCTCCCTCCCGCCGCCTCCTCCTCCTCCCCCTCCCCGCAGCCCCGCTCGGGGCTTGTGGAGGTTGGGGGGGCCGCTCCCCGAGCGACCCCTCCCCGGGGCCGGGGGGACGGACGGACGGACGGACGGACGGACAGAGGGACGGATGGACGGAGGGAGGGACGGACGGAAGGGAAGGGGGCAGCGCGGGGCTCGGCGGCTTCGAGGTGACGAGGACCGGGGGGACCCCGGCTCCATCGCCCCGGGTCCGACCCCCCCGCCGAGCGCGGACCCCCGAGACCCCCGGGGCTGAGACCCGACCCGAGCTGTGACACTGCTGGGGAGCTCCAGCCCTGCAGGGGTGGAGGGGGGGCGTGGGGTGACTGCCAGGGGCTGGGGACAGGGACCTGGTGGCGCTGCTGCTCTTTGGGGCCCAGGCTCTGCCCCCCCAGCTGTGCCTTGTCCCCTCCCTCTCCCCGGGACCGGGGGGGCACGACACCACCTGCAGCGCCCTATAGCCCCACCTGCTCTTGGTGGCACTGGTGGCACTTGGAGCTGTCACCTGAGTGCCGCCAGTGGGTGGTGGGGACCTCTGTGGGGCTGGTGGCCCCTCTGGGACATCCTGCCCGGCAGTGCACCAGGGCACCCCGGGACCCTCCTGTCCTTCCTCACTGGGGTCACTGTCCCCATGATGGTGGCACATCCCCAGGGGGCTGCAGCTGTTCTGGTGATGGCCCCCAGGAGCTGCAGGACCTGGTGGCCTCCTGTGCCCCACGGGTGGGTCCCACATGTTCCCTGGCCACATCTCATCCCTGAGTCCATCAGTGTCCTGCGTGTCCCCTGGCCAATGACCCAGTGGTGACACGGGGGACAGGGACACTGTTGTCACCCAGAGTGTCACCCTATGGCACTGGGGAGGTGCCACAGGTGTGCACGGGGTGCTGACCCCAGGGACCAGCCTGGCACTGGAATCCCTGGGGACAGCGGATGGCCTGGGGCCATTTCCCTGCCACACACCGGCCTTGGCAGGTGCGGCGCCGTGTCCAGTGTGGTGCCACAGACAGTGCCATGTCCGGTGCGGTGCCATGTCCGGTGTGGTGCCACGGACAGTGCGGTGCTGTGTCCGGTGCAGTGCCATGGACAGTGCCGTGCCATGTCCGGTGTGGTGGCATGGACAGTGCGGTGCCATGTCCGTAGTGATGACATGGCCACTGTGGTGACAGTATTGTGTCTGTCATGGTGCCATCACCAACACTGGTGCCCAATGGCCATGTGGTGCTCTGTGCTCTGTGATGCCCTGTCCACTGTGGTTCCATGTCCACTGTGGTGCCGTGGCCGGTTTCAGTGCCGTGGCCAGCATGGTGCCATGTCCGGTGCAGTGCCATGGCTGTTGCAATGCCATGGCTGATTTCGGTGCCATGGCCCATGCGGTGCTGTGGCCAGTGCAGTGCTGTGTCTGACACAATGCCATGGCCAGTTTGAGTGCCATGGCCCATGCGGTGCGATGTCCAGTGAGGTGCCATGGCTGGTGTAATGTTGTGTCTGATATGATGCCATGGCCGGTTTCGGTACTGTGACCAGCGTGGTGCCATGTCCAGTGAGGTGCCATGGCTGGTGCAATGTTGTGTCTGATATGATGCCATGGCCGGTTTTGGTGCTGTGACCAGCGTGGTGCCATGTCCAGTGAGGTGCCATGCCTGGTGCAATGCTGTGTCAGATATGATGCCATGGCAGATTTTGGTGCCATGCCTGGTGCAGTGCCAGGACAGTGGGACACCTCCAGGCTTTGGGGAGCAGTTCTGGTGGGATGGGTGAGCTCAGGGGTGAGCTCAGGCTCTGTGTGGCAGCGCTGGCAAAGCCAAACCCCACTGACCACAGCAAGGACCATGGCCGGGGTTTGAACCATCGTGGTGTGGCCCATCTGTCACCCTGCACCCAAACCCTGCTGTCCCCAGTGCCTCGGCCACACACCTGGCACTGCCCTGTGCCATGTGCTGTCCCCAGGGCCACACTGGCCACAAATCCAACCCATCCTGGGGTGGGGTGTGATTCCCAGGGGGGGATTCCCAGGGTGGAACGGGATACAAGATGTGGCAGGATTTGGTGGCTTTGTGTACCCCGTGGGTGGGTCCCCCATGTCCCTTGTCCCCCACCTCAGGGGGATGCTTTGGGCTGGCACCTTGGGGGTCCCTGGCTCCAGGCCGGGTGCAGGGAGGTGACAGGGGGGGCTCACCTGGGCGAGCTCGGAGCGCTGGGAGGAGGTGGCCGCTGGGGCAGGCCGGGGTGGGGACGGGGGCCCACAGCTCACGAGGTTCCTGGGATCCCACAGGTTGAGGTGGAGGTGGAGAGCATGGACAAGGCCGGGAATTTCATCGGGTGGCTGCACATCGAGGGCGTGAACCTGTCGGTGGCGCTGGTGGAGCAGGCGCTGTCCCGCGTGCACTTCACGGCCGAGCGCAGCCCCTACTGCAAGGCCCTGCTGGCCGCCCAGGACGCGGCCAAGCAGAGGAAGGAGAAGGTCAGGGGGGGCAGGGGACCCGCCCCAGCAGCGTCACCACCCCAGAGACACGGCCCCGTCCCAAAAGATGGCCCCACCACTGTGGGTGTCCCCAGCCTGAGAGATGTGCCCACCAAAGGATGTCCCCTGTCAAGGGGTGGCCTCACTCCAGGAGGTCCCCACGCCAGGAGATGTTCCCACTCTGAGGGGTGTCCCCAAGCCAAGGAATGTCCCCATGCAAGAACCCCAGCAATGTTCCCACCCCTGGTTGCAGGGAATGTCACAACCCCAGCAATGTTCCCATCCCAAGGGTGCATGATGGACCCCAAGAGATGACCCCACCATGATGGATGTCCCCATCCCAAGAGATGTCCCACCCCCAGGAATGTCCCCACTCCTGGAGACTGATGTCTCCATCCCAAGAGATGATGGTTGCATGCCAAGAGATGTCCAGCCCCAGGGAGGTCCCACCCCAGGGACATGTTCCCCAAGCTGAGGCCTGGGCATGTTCCCACTGCCGGCTCCAGCCCCCCACCCTCCCGTTGCTGTCACCTGGAGCGTGGCCGGGGTCCCTGTGTCCCCCCAGGTGTGGTCCCACTACGAGGAGACGCCGGTGGAGGAGGTGGTGCCGGTGCTGGAGGAGAAGGAGCGCACGGCCAACTACAAACCCGTGTTCGTCACCGAGATCACCGACGACCTCCACTTCTACGTGCAGGACGTGGAGACGGGTACGGGGAGACACCTGGGCACCCCCAGCACTCAGGGGTGCTCCCCAAACCAGGCGTGGTGGGGCGAGTTGGATGGGATGAGGATCTGTGGCTTTGGTGGGTAACGCCCAAATCCGTGTTCCCAGGGTGACGTGGGGTCACCCCTCCATCCCCAGGGCAGGGCTCCGTGATTGGGGTCCAGGTTTGGGGTCCAAAGGTCTCGGGGCAGGGTCTGGGGTTGAGGTCCAGGTTTGGGATCTCCTGTTGAAGCCATTGCTGGGAATTGGGGTTTGGGCTCTGGGGCCGCACTGAGGAGCAGGGTTGGGGTCAGGTTTGGGATGGGGCTGGGGGTTTATCCTGGATATCCGGGGCCCTGCAGGTGCCCAGCTGGAGAAGCTGATGGAGAACATGCGCGCCGAGGTGGGCGCCACCCGCCCGTGGAGGGCTCCTTCGTCCCGCGCCGCGGCGACTTCTGCATCGCCAAGTTTGTCGACGGGGAATGGTGAGGAGGGGACGGGTGACCCCACGGCTGGGCCAGGGCAGCAGTGGGGTGTGGGGTGAGGACCAAGTCCCCAACATCTCTCCTGCTCTGCAGGTACCGGGCCCGGGTGGAGAAGGTGGAGTCGGGTGGCAAAGTGCACATTTTCTACATTGACTACGGCAACGTGAGTGGCACCAGGGAAACTGGGGGGAAGCAGCCCTCCGTCCATGGATCCATCCATCTGTGCATCCATCCATCCATGGATCCATCCATCCATCATCCATGCATCCATCCATCCATCCATCATCCATCATCCATCCCTCATCCATCATCCATCCATCCATCCATCCATCCATGCATCCATCATCCATCCATCCATGCATCCATCCATCCATCCATCATCCATCATCCATCCATCCATCCATCCATCCATGATCCATCCATCATCCATCCATCCATCCATCATCCATCCCTCATCCATCCATCCATCATCCATCATCCATCCATCCATCCATCCATCATCCATCCATCCATCCATCCATCATCCATCCATGCATCCATCCATCCATCCATCCCTCATCCATCATCCATCCATCCATCCATCCATCCATCATCCATCCATCCATCCATCATCCATCCATCCATGCATCCATCCATCATCCATCCATCCATCATCCATCCATCCATCATCCATCCATCCATGATCCATCCATCCATCCATCCATCCATCCATCCATCCCTCATCCATCATCCATGCATCCATCATCCATCCCTCATCCATCATCCATCCATCCATCCATCCATCCATCCATCCATCATCCATCCATGCATCCATCATCCATCCATCCATGCATCCATCCATCATCCATCCATCCATCCATCATCCATCATCCATGCATCCATCCATCCATCCATCATCCATCATCCATCCATCCATCCATCCATCCATCATCCATCCATCATCCATCCATCCATCCATCATCCATCCCTCATCCATCCATCCCTCATCCATCATCCATCCATCCATCATCCATCATCCATCCATGCATCCATCATCCATCCATCATCCATCCATCCATCCTCATCCATCATCCATCCATCCATCCATCCATCCATCCGTCCATCCATCCATCCATCCATCCATCCATCCATCATCCATCCATCCATCATCCATCCATCCATCATCCATCCATCCATCCATCCATCCATCCATCCATCCATCCATCCATCATCCATCCATCCATCATCCATCATCCATCCATGCATCCATCATCCATCCATCATCCATCCATCCATCCATCCATCCATCATCCATCCATCATCCATCCATCCATCCATCCGTCCATCCATCCATCCATCCATCCATCCATCATCCATCCATCCATCATCCATCCATCCATCATCCATCCATCCATCCATCCATCCATCCATCCGTCCACCCCTCCCTCCCTTTGGTGTCCCTGGTGTCCCCTCCTCGCTGTCTCCCCCTCTCTGATGTCCCTGCTGTCCCCGCAGAAGGAGACGCTGCCCCCCAGCCGCCTGGCCCCGCTGCCCCCGGCGTTCTCCCCGCGGGTGCTGCCGCCCCAGGCCACCGAGTACACCTTTGCCTTCATCCAGGTGCCGCACAGGTTCCCAGGGGGTCCCCTGGCTGTCAGGGGTTGTGGGCGCCCCCACTGTGGGCCCGCCCTCACCTCAGACCTCCACCCTGTGTCCCACCCATGGCCCGCAGACCCACCCTGAGCCCCAGGTGCCACCTGTGGACCCCAACCCCAAACCATCAACTGGTCCCCATTGGGAGCACTGAACCTGGGACCCAAATGTGTCTCCTGACCCCAACACCAGCCCCAGCTCCCCGGTGTGTGCCCTGGCCCCAAACCCGAACCCAGGGTACCCCCAACCCCTGATGACACTGACCCCAGCCCCCCCACGCCCCAATCCCAGGATTACCCCAAGCCCTCAGTGGGTTGTGGGTGTCCCCAAAACACCTGGGGGTCCCTGGGGTCTGAGGGTCAGGGGGGATCCTTGGGGGTCTGGGGGCTCCCTGAAGGCCACAGAGGATCTCTGAGCGTTTGGGGGGTCCCCAAAGGCCGTGGTGTGTCTCTGTGGGTGTGGGGGCTTCCCGAGGTTGTGGGGTGTCCCCGTTGGCCCAGGGTGTCCCCATGGCCGGGGTGTCCCTGATGGGCTGGAGTGTCCCCGGGGTTGTGGGTGTCCCCGTTGGCCCAGGGTGTCCCCGTTGGCCCGGGTGTCCCCTCGGGTGTGTAGTGACGGGTGCGGGCGCAGGAGGAGGCGCGGGCGGACGCCGTGGACAGCGTGGTGCGGGACATCCAGAACACGCAGTGCCTGCTCAACGTGGAGCACCTGGGGCCCGGCTGTCCCCACGTCACCCTGCAGTTCGCTGACTCCAAGAGCGACGTGGGGCTGGGGCTGGTCAAGGAGGGGCTGGTGATGGTGGAGCCCCGCAAGGAGAGGCAGTTCCAGAAAGTGGTGGGTGCTGGGGGGGCTTGGAGGGGCCCAGAAGGGGTTGGGGGGTGTGGGGTGGGTGTTGGAGGGGCTGAGGGGTTGTTCTGGGTGCTGGGTGGGTGCTCAGGGGGTGTTTGGAGGGGCTGGAGGCTCTTGGTGGGTGCTGGGGTGTTGGGTGGGTTTTTGGAAGGCCTGAAGTGGGTGCTTGGGGACTGGGTGGGGTGTGGGTGGGTTCTGGGGTGCTGGGGCTGGTTGGGTGGGTTCTGGGGATGTCGGGGTGGGTTCTGGGGTTCTGGGGGGGTGTTGGGGATGCTTTTCTGAGGGTTCTGGGGGGGTGGGTTCTGGGGGTTCTGGGGGGTTCTGGGGGCTGGGGGGTATTGGGTGGGTTCTGGGGGTTCTGGGGGTGTTGGGGATGCTGGGTGGGTTCTGGGGGTTCTGGGGGTGTTGAGTGGGTTCTGGGGGTTCTGGGGGGTTCTGGGGGTGCTGGGTGGGTTCTGAGGGGTCCTGGGGATGTCGGGTGGGTTCTGGGAGGTTCTGGGGGTTCTGGGGATGCTGGGTGGGTTCTGGGGGTGCTGGGGGTGTCGGGTGGGTTCTGGGGGTCCCTGTCCCCCCACCACTGCTGGTGCTGATCAGTCCCGGCCCAGCTGCTGCCCCGCTGGCACTGACTGGGGTCACTGGGGCTATGGGGGTCCCTGCACCCCCAGCCCCTGCGGGCCGTGGGAGCCGCAGAGGGACGGGGGGGTCCCAGTCCCAGCCTGGGGGTGCCCCCAGCCCCCCGAGGGCCGTGGGGTCACCCAGGGCTGTCCCCCCCCCCAGGTCACGGAGTACCTGAACGCGCAGGAGGCGGCCAAGAGCGCCCGGGTGAGCAGGGGGACCCCAGACCTGGGGTGGGGTGGGGGGGGCACACCCTGTGGGGGGGGGGCTGGGGGCGCCCCCCCGGCTGCGCGGGGAGCCCGGTGGTGACAGCGCCGCCGTGTCCCCCCCCCGTGTCCGCAGCTGAACCTGTGGCGCTACGGCGACTTCCGCGCGGACGACGCCGACGAGTTCGGCTACAGCCGCTGAGGGCCGGGGGGGCCCTGCTGGGGGCGCCCCAACCCCGGGCCCCCCCCGCCCTCGGCACCGCCCCCGGGGGGTGGGGGGCGTGCTCGGGGGGGGGGGGGCGCGCCCCGCCCCCGGCCCTGCTGTGCCCCCCCCCGTCCCGGCCTGTATTTAACGCTGCAGAGGCCAATAAAGGTAGTGAAGCGTGCTGGTGTCTCGGGGTCCCTCTGTGCTGGGCCCCCCGCCCCTCGGAGCAGCGCTGGGGCCCTGGGCACTCACTGGGGGGGGGGGCCTCTCTGGGGGTGCAGCCCTGGGACCCCCGGCCCTGTGCCCTGGCCCTGGGGGGCAATGGAGGAGGGTGGGGGCAGCCCAAGAACAGCCGCAAACCCCCCCGGGGCCAAGTGGGGCCCCCAAATCTGGGACCTCACCCTGGGTCCCACCTGCAGGTCCCAGCCTCAGACCCCAAACATGGCACCCAACTGGGGACCCCCCACCCTGGGACCCCAAACCAGCCCCCGGCCTTGGCCCCCCCGGCCCCCGGGTTTAGGGATCCCAGAGTGGCTCCAGCAGACCCCGAGCCCCAGCTCTGGGCCCCGCTCCGCCCCTGAACCCCAAACTGACCCCCGGGCTCCCCGTGTCACCCGCAGCCCACCCCGGGCCCCCCCCGCGCTGTCCCCGCTGTCCCCGCTGTCGCCGCGGGTCGATTCCGGGCTGGGGGGGGCTGGGGGGGCCGCGCTAATTCAATCCAAAGCCAATTAACATGGAGCGAGTGGATCGATAATTAACGCCGGGCAACGACCGTAATTAACGCGAGTGGGAGGGCGGGGGGGGCTGTCCCCTGTCCCTGTCCCTGTCCCCAGCCCGGCCCCCTCACCTGCCCCAGCCGGGGCTCGGGGGGCGCGGGCGGTCTCTGGACACGTCTGGGGGGCCCTGGGCGCTTCTGGACTCCAGCTGGGAGGGGGCCCGGGGGCCTGGGAGGGCGTTGGGAGATCTCTGGGGGTCCCTCGAGGGCTCTGGGGGGCTCTGGGGGGCTGCTGGACGGTGCAGAGCGCTACTGGGCTCCGCTGAGTGCTACTGGTCTGTACTGGTCCGTACTGGTCTGTACTGAGCCCGTACTGGGCCAGTACTGAAACCATTCTGGTCTGTACTGGTCTGTATCGGGCCCGTACTGATCTGTACTGGTCCGTACTGATTCGAACCGGGCGGGCTCCGTCTGCCCGAACGGGAAGGGAAATGGCGCCACCTGGCGGGGGCGGCCGGAACGGCAAACACAGAACGGCGGGGCCAGCAGGGACCAGTGCGGGTACAGCCCGTCCCAGTACAACCCCAGTAGGGACCAGTGCGGGTACAGCCCGTCCCAGTATAACCCATCCCAGTAGGGACCAGTGCGGGTACAGCCCATCCCAGTATAACCCATCCCAGTAGGGACCAGTGCGGGTACAGCCCATCCCAGTATAACCCATCCCAGTAGGGACCAGTGCGGGTACAGCCCATCCCAGTATAACCCATCCCAGTATAACCCATCCCAGTACAGACCAGTGTGGGTACAGCCCATCCCAGTACAGCCCATCCCAGTATAACCCATCCCAGTAGGAACCAGGGCAGGTACAGCCCATCCCAGTACAGCCCATCCCAGTAGGGACCAGTGCGGGTACAGCCCATCCCAGTATAACCCATCCCAGTACAGTTCGGTCGCGGTGGAATGGACCCTGTAACCTGCCCCAGTACAAGCCAATCCTATTACGAACCCACCCCATTACAGCTTTACCCCATTACAGCCCATCCCAGTACAGCCCATCCCAGTACAGTTCCGTCCCAGTACAGTTCCGTCCCAGTACAGCCCCATCCCAGTACAGCCCATCCCAGTACAGCCCCATCCCAGTACAGCCCATCCCAGTACAACCCATCCCAGTACAACCCATCCCAGTACAGCCCCATCCCAGTATAGCCCCATCCCAGTACAGCCCATCCCAGTACAGCCCATCCCAGTACAGCCCATCCCAGTACAGCCCCATCCCAGTACAGCCCATCCCAGTACAGTTCCGTCCCAGGGAAATGGGCAGTGTAACCTGTCCCAGTATAAACCAATCCCACCATAAACCCACCCCATTACGGCCCCACCCCAGTACGGCCCCACCCCATTACGGCCCCACCCCATTACGGCCCCACCCCAGTACGGCCCCACCCCAGTACAGCCCCACCCCAGTACGGCCCCGTTGCAGCTGTGACCGTCCCGCCCCATCCGTCCCTGTCCCCGCCCGTCCACGTTCCTGTGCCCTGTCCCCTCTCCCAGTGTCCCAGTGTCCCCATGTCCGGCTGTCCCAGTGTCCCCTCTCCCGGTGTCCCGGTGTCTCCTCTCCCAGTGTCCCGGTGTCCCCATGTCCCCGTGTCCCGGTGTCCCCATGTCCGGCTGTCCCAGTGTCCCACTGTCCCGGTGTCCCAGTATCTCCATGTCCTGACGTGCCGGTGTCCCACTACCCGCATGTCCCCATGTCCCGGTGTCTCCAGTGTCCCCTTGCCCCTGCCTCCCGGTGTCCCCACGTCCCGGTGTCCCCTTGCTCCCCGGTTGTCGCCTTCCCCTGTGGTGTTGCCCCCTCTTGTCGCTGTCCCCTGTCCGTCCCGCCCGCCCCGTGTCCCTCCGTGTCGCTGTCCCCTGTCCGTGCCCCCCCCTCGGGGTGTCTGTCCCTCCCTGTCGTGTCTGTCCCATGGGTGTCCGTGTCCCCCGGTGTCCGTCCTGCCCGCCCCGTGTCCCTCCGTGTCGCTGTCCCCTGTCCGTGCCCCCACCCCCGGGGTGTCTGTCCGTCCGTGTCGCTGTCCCGTATCCGTGCCCCCCCCCCGGTGTCTGTCCGTCCGTGTCGCCGTCCCCTGTCCGTCCCCCCGTGCCCCCCGCGTGTCCCGCAGCCCCCCCGCGGGGGTGTCCCCGTGCCGGGCGTGGCTCCCGCTCTATATTTGTCGCTTTGTCCCCAGAATAGCGGCAGACGCGGGGGAGGGGGGCCGCCCCCCGCCCCGCCCCCCCCCCCCGGGCTATTTTTAGCCCCCGCGTGTTTCCAGGGGAACCCTGATGACGCAGTGACGTCAATGCGGGTCAATCGCCGCCGCCGGGGCGAGCGCGGCCGCCGCGGGGCCCCCCCGCACCCCGGGACCCCCGGACCCCCGGAACCCCCCCGGAACCCCCCCGGGAACCCCCCGGGACCCCCGGGCCCGCCCCCAGCGCAGCGCGGCCGCAGCTCCAGGTAGGACCGAGGGGCCGGGGGGGGTCGGGATCCCCCTGTGCCCCCGCCCCACCCCGCTCCGCCCGAGGGGACCCCCGCCCCCCCCACCCCGGGGACCCCCGCCCGCCCCCTCCGGGACCCCCACCCTGCCGGCCCCGAGCCCAGCACGGGGGGGCCCCGCCAGAGCCCCCCGGGACCCCCGGGCCCGAGCCCCGTCCCGGCCCCCCGGGAGCCCCGGACCCCGAGCCTCGCTCTGCAGCCCCCCGGGACCCCCTCCCAGAGCCCCCCCAGCTCCCCCTGCAGCCCCCCGGGACCCACGGGAGCCCCCGCCCCAGCCCGGGACCCCCGCGCTCTGCCCCGGCCCCCCCGGCCGTGTCCCCCCCCCTCCCACGGCCCGGGACCCCCGAGTGTCACCCCCAGACCCCCCCCCCACCGGGGCCCCCCCGTGACACCCCCGGGGCCCCTCCCTGCCCCCCCCGTGTCCCCTCTGTCCCCAGGGGCACCGGGGGGGGGGTCACACCGAGCCCCCCCGGGGGGCGGCGCCGCCCTCCCCACGCAGGGACCCCAGCACTGCCCTGGGGGCTCCGGGCGGTCTGTGCCGCTCACGGCCGCTGCCACCGCCGCTGTCCCCGTGCGGTCACCCGCGGGCGCTGGCCCCGCTCAGGGACCCCCTGCGTCCCCCGCACCCCCGGGCCCCTCCCGAGCTCCGGGGACCCCGGGTGAGCGGGAACCCCCCCCCAGCACAGCCACCAAGGGATGTCCCCTGTGTCCCCTTCATCCCCAGTCGGGGCTCCCTCGGCACCAGGGCGTGGCACGGGTGTCCCCCGGACCGGGGGTGACAGGGCAGGGTGGCCTCGGCCGTGTCCCCCCAGCCCGTCCCGCTCTGCCTGCAGCGTGGGGGGGCGGCCAGCAAAGTGTCACCGTCCCTGTCACCGGCCTGGGGGCTGCACGGCGGGGACAGGGTGGGAGAGGGGACCTGGGGTGGGACAGGGACATGGATGGGGATGGGGACATGGAGAGGGACAGGGACATGGGGTGGAGACAGTGCCATGGAGATGGGGACGCGGGATGGAGACAGGGACATGGATGGGGACAGGGACATGGATGGGGATGGGGACATGGAGAG
Organism: Emberiza elegans; assembly: GCA_024865655.1. Taxonomy (NCBI): domain Eukaryota; kingdom Metazoa; phylum Chordata; class Aves; order Passeriformes; family Fringillidae; genus Emberiza; species Emberiza elegans. The sequence goes on from JALJVW010001137.1 coordinate 5,416,363, forward strand.
GGACAGGGACATGGGGACACGGGGTGGGGACAGGGACATGGATGGGGGTGATGGGGGTGTGGGATGGGGACATGGGGGGGAGCAGGGACATGGATGGGGATGTGGACAGGGACATGGGGTGGAGACAGTGCCATGGAGATGGGGACGCAGGATGGGGACAGGGACATGGATGGGGATGATGTGATGATGTGGGATGGGGACGGGGACATGGGAGGGGTTCGGGGACACGGGCTGGAGCCGATCGCGGGCTGGGGATGACGTGGGCTGGAGCAGGGACGCGTTCACCGCTGGCAGGTGTGGTGGCACCTCAGCCAGCCCAGGTGACGTCAGTGAGGAGCCATCCGTGGTGGCCTCAGAGCCTCTTCCTGCTGTCCCTGGGGTGGCACCTCAGGTGACACCAGCCCTGGAGCTGCCCCGGGGATCCCGGAGTGCCACCAGCGGGGGATGCCCACAAAGGACCTTGGGGACACCCGGGACCCCGAGCTGGGGACATCGCCACGGGCTGGCCACAGAGCCACCGAGTGACACGGGGACAGCGACTCATCATGGGGACAGCGACCATCCACACAGCCATGGAATGACACAGGGACAGTGACCAACCATGGGGACAGCGACCCTCCACAGAGCCACTGAATGACACGGGGACAGCGACTCATCATGGGGACAGCGACCCTCCACAGAGCCACTGAGTGACACGGGGACAGCGACTCATCATGGGGACAGCAACCCTCCACAGAGCCACGCAGCAGCCACAGGGCCATGGGGACACTGCCCGGCCATGGATCTTCGGGCTTGTCCTGTCACCGGCCCTGGGACACGGTTCAGCCAGCCCGGAATGGCGGCACTGCCACCCAGCCGGTGCCACCGAGGACAGGATCAGCCATGGGCCACGTCCCTGCAGTGCTGGGGGACAGACAGAGCTGGCAGCTGCGGTGACACCGAGCATGGGACCTGTTGGTGACACCGAGCACAGCTCCTGCAGTGACACCGAGCACTGGCTCCTCTGGTGGCCTCCTGCCACCCCCAGGTGCTCTGGTGGCACAGGGACAGGAGCCTGGGGACACCCAGGATACGCTGGTAGGAGTTGGTGGCACTGCTCTGTCCCGTGCCACCACCGCTCTGTGCCATGTTCGTGTCACTCTGTGCCATGTCCCCAGTGTCTGTTCTGTGTCCCCAACACTCTGTGCCACATCAGCGTTGCTCTGTGCTGTGTCACCTCACTGTGCAATGTCACCATTGCTCTGCGCCGTGTCCCTGTGGGTCTGTGCCCCACCCATGTCACTCTGTGCCACATCTGTGTCACTCTGTGCCACATCCATGTGACTCTGTGCCATGTCACCTCACTCTGTGCCACATCTGTGTCACTCTGTGCCACATCCATGTCACTCTGTGCCACATCCCCTGACTCATTCACACCCCACTCTGTGCCACATCTGTCCTGTGCCACATCCATGTGACACCTGTGCCAGCCCATCTCCTCCACATTGTCCCATGTCCCCCATTCTGTGCCATCCCCACCACAGCCACATCTCCTCCACATTGTCCCATGTCCCTGTCCCTCTGTCACCCCCATCCCTCTGTGCCACGTCCCTGTCCCTCTGTGCCACCTCTCACGGGTGCCAGTGCCATGGCAGCGCACACGTGACAGGTGGCACCTGGCGGGTGACGTGTGGCACACAGGGTGGCACACGGTGGGGGTGGTGGTGTCCCCTGTCCCCCCAGCACAGGGGACAGCCCGGGGCTGGCGGGGGCCGTGTCCCACCTCAGGCCCCGTCCCTCCTCGTCCCCTGCTCCCTTGTCACCGCGGTGCCACCGGGGGCCACCGTCCCTGTCCCTCTCGGGTCTTTTTGCGGTCTGGGCTTGCTGTCCCTCCCCAGCCAGGAAGCCCTTACCCCAAAAAGCATCCGCGGGGGGCCGAGCCAGCGGGGACCCAGGTGAGTGGGGGACAGGAGGGGACAGCGGGGACACGGGGGGACAGTGGGGGCACGGGGGACAGTGAGGGGACAGGGGGACAGGGGGGGACAGTGGGGACACGGGGGACAGTGCTGGGGGGACAGCAGGAATGGGGCCTCGAGGCCACCGCAGCTCCTGGCACGGTCAGGGACTTCGGGGGGTGACACTGGGGACACCCAGGGCCGGGGGAGGTGACACTGGGGGTGCCGGGGGGACACCAAGCCGCGGCGGAGGGGGGGACACAACAGGTCCCAGTGCTCCCAGTTTGTGTCCCCATCGCTCCCAGTGACGGGGGAGGGGCCCGAGGGCTCCCGGTGGCCGAGCCACCCGCTGGGGACACTGGGGACACTGGGTGACAGGGATGGGTCCCTAGAGGGGATGGGGACAGGGATGGGGACGTGCGGGACAGCGGGGACAGGGCGCGGGGACACGCGGGGCGCTGGCAGAGGGGACGGGGACGGGGAGCGGGACACGAGGGATGCCAGGTGGGAGGGGACAGCCGTGACGTCACGCAGGTCACCGTGCTGGCACTCCGTGTGTCGCCAGAGCCCCGGGGCCCTGCCAGCGGCTGCCGGGCACTGGTGTCACCAGTGTCACCGCCGCCCTTCCCGGAAGGGCCAGCGCGCTGTTTGCCGAGTGTCACCACCGTGGTGGCACCAACTGCGGCGTCACCGGCGCGGGGACAGCCCCGCCCGGGGACCCCCGCGGGGACAGCGCTCCCTCTGGGGACACAGGGGCGGGCGGTGGGGACAGGACCCCCCCAGGGACAGGGACGGGTGGGGACAGGACCCCCTCTGCTCCCCCCGGTGACGGGCGGGGGTTGCCCGTGCCCCCGACAGAGCCCCTCCCCCCGCCCCGTGTCACCCTGGCGGTGTCCCCGGGGGGGACCTGGGTCTGGGGGCTCCTGGGGACACCTGGGCTGTCCCCGTTGTGTCCCCATCCCGTGCCAGGTGTGAGTGCCACGCGCGGGGACACGGGGGGACACGGGGGCGACAAAGGCGGATACAGAGGGGGATTATGGGGACAAAGGGGGACATGGGTGGGACACGGGTGGGACACGGGGGGCGCGGGCGCGTGTGCGCGGTCACGGCGCGCGGGGCATGTGTCACCGCGGGGCTGCGCTCACCTGGGCACGTATGCGCGGGGGGGCGGGACTGGGGGGGCACTGGGAAGCTGGGACCCCCCCGCCCCCGCGCTCCTCCTGCTGCGGGACCCCCCCCCCCCCCCGGACACGGCCCCGACACGGCCCGGGCGGCGCGGGGGGGCCCGGGGGGGCGGGCAGCGCTCCGGGGAGCGGCCCCGCGCTATAAACGGGGCCGGCGCCATGGAGCCACGGCCGCGAGCGACGGGACCCGCGGGGCCGCCAGGTGAGCCCGACCCCAACCCCGGACGGACCCCCCATAACCCCGGAGGGACCCCCCATAACCCCACAGGGACACCCCAACCCCGGAGGGACCCCTCAGGTGCTCAGGGACCCCCGAACCCCAGAGGGACCCCCCAACCCCGGAGGGACCCCCATAACCCCACAGGCACACCCCCAACCCCCCGGGGGACACCCCAAACCCCCAGAGGGACACCCCAGGTGCTCAGGGACATCCCCAGCCCCTCCCTGGGACCCCCACCCCGGGCTATCCCCCCGGTCCCCTCGCCCCGGGGTCCCCAGTGTCCCCCCCTCCCCAGGGGACCCGCGGGCTCGCTGTCCCGGGCCTGGCTGGCACCGAAGCTCCCGGGGCTCTGGGCACCCCCTCGTCCCTGTCATTGTCCCCCCCGGCCCCCGCTGTCCCCGAGGTGGTGGCAGTGCCACCGGCCGTGTCCCCCGGCCCCGCGGGGACACCGGGGGTGACCCGAGGGACCGCGGGCCGCCCCCGCCCCGGCCGGTGCGCTGGTGGCACTGGCGGGGTCCCCGTGTCCCTCCGTCACCGGCCCCGTCTCGTTCCAGGCTCAGCGAGTGCGTGCGAGGCTCCGGTGAGTGGCACTGTCCCCGTGTCCCCTCGGTTTCCCCCTGTCCCCGTGTCACCAGCACATCCCCGCGTTCCCGCATCCCTGTGTCCCCCCTCCCGTGTCCCCCCGTTCCTGTGTCACCCGTGTCCCCCTGTCCTCTGCACCCCAGGTTCTCCGTGTCCCCCCCTCCCGTGTCCCCCCGTCCCCGTGTCCCCCCGTCCCGTGTCCCCCCGTCCCGTGTCCCCCCGTCCCCGAGCTGTGGGTGACAAGGTCCCCCAGTGTCCATCCCGCACCCCGGGGGGTGACACAGCCCCGGGGACCCAGCGCCACCGTGACCCTCCCGTCGCAGCGCTCCGGGCCCGCGCTGTCGCTGTCGCTGTCGCTGTCCCCGCGTGGTCAGGGCCGGGCCGCGGTGGCGCTGGTGACAGGTGCCAGAGGGCTCCGGGAAGGCGTCAGGGACGCGGCCCGGGCCGCACGTGCCCGCGGGGACACGGTGCCACCGAGCCGCGCGCCAGCGGCGCCGCTCCCCGCGCGTCCCCGCGCGCTGTCCCCGGTGGCACCGGCGCGGCCCCGGCACGGGGGTGGTGACAGCCGTGTCCCCCCAGAGGCCGCGGGCGGGATGCGGGGTCCCGGCGCGTCCCTGTGCGCGCTGCTGTGCCTGGCGGCGGCGGCGGCGGTGGCGGTGGCCGGGGGTCGCCCCGTGCGCCTCGAGAGGGTCCGGGCGGACGCGCGGGCCCTGACCCGGACCCTCAGCACGCGCCTGCAGCAGCTCCAGGTGACACCGGGGACACCCGCGGGGGGACACTGGGGCTGTGACACCCGGGAGGGGCCGGGGACACCCCCACGCGGGGGACGTGTGCTGGACTGGGGGGCTGGTCCTCACCGGGGGTCCCTCAAAGTGGGGGGGGTCCCCAGGGGGTTGCCCCCAAAGTGGGGTGGGGCGCCCTGGGTGGGTGGGGGTCTCAATGGGGGCACCCCAGGGATGGGGTCTGGGGGAGATTTGGGGTCTGCATACCCAGGGATGGGATCTGGGGGGCTCTGAGGGTCTGCACACCCAGGGATGGGGTCTGGGGGAGATTTGGGGTCTGCACGCCCAAAGGGGGCACCCCCATGGATGGGGTCTGGGGGAGATTTGGGGTCTGTACCCCAGGGATGGGGTCTGGGGGAGATTTGGGGTCTGTACCCCATGGATGGGGTCTGGGGGAGATTTGGGGTCTGTACCCCAGGGATGGGGTCTGGGGGAGATTTGGGGTTTGCACCCCCAGGGATGGGGTCTGGGGGTTTGCACCCCCAGGGATGTGGTCTGGGGGAGATTTGGGGTGTGCACCCCCAGGGATGGGGTCTGGGGGGCTCTGAGGGTCTGCACCCCCAGGGATGGGGTCTGGGTGGGTCTGGGGGTCTGCACCCCCAGGGGTGGGGTCTGTCCCCCGAGGGCTGGGGGTCCCAAGGAGGGACAGCCATAGCGGGGGGGGCTCTGTGCCCCAAAGCGGGGTCCCCAGGGAGTCCCCAAGGCTGGCCGGGTGTCCCCCCCGCCCTGACGCCCCCCACGCCGTGTCCCCCAGCTGTTCCCGCTGACCCTGCGCATCACGGGCCTGGAGGGGGTCCCGGAGGGGGCGCTCCCGGACGGGGCGGCGCCCCCGGGGCTGGGCTGGGCCGCCCAGCGGCTCCAGCTGTTCCAGCGGCTGCTGGCGGCGCTGCCCGGGGCCGACCTGCGCCTGGCGCAGGTGAACAACGACCTGGAGAACCTGCGCAGCCTGCTGGGCGTGCTGGGCGCCATGCTGGGCTGCCCCGCGCCCCCCGCGGCCCCCGCGCCCCCCGCCCCGCACAGCGAGGCCCCGCACACGCTGGCCGGCGTGGCCCTGGCGCGGCTCCGCGGCTGCCTGGACGGGGTCGCCGCCCGCCTCGAGGGGGTCCCTGCGTGTTAGGGACCCTCGGGACCCCCGGACACGGCCGGGACCCCACAGACGGGACCAGGAGCGCACCGCGGACACCGCGAGTGGCCCCGGGCACCGGAGCGCCTCCAGAAGCCGCCAGTGCCTTTTTCTACAACATTCCTGTTACTATTGTTATTATTACTGTCACTGTTATCATTAATTTATTTAATTTAAAGCTCCTTTTCCAGCAGCCTTGGCCGTGTGTCTGATGACTCTGGGGACAAGGGACACCCCTGGGATAAGAGACACCCCTGGGGACAAGGGACACCCCTGGGGACATGGGACAGCCCTGGGGACATGGGACAGCCTGGGATAAGGGACACCCCTGGGACATGGGACAGCCCTGGGACATGGGACAGCCCTGGGGACAAGGGACAACCCTGGGGACAGCGGCCACACAGGGACAAGGGATTCCCCTGAGAAACGGGATCCGCAGTGTCACGGGGGCACGTGGGGACAAGGGACACCCCTGGGGACAAGGGACACCCCAGGGACAGCAGGGACGTTTGGGACAGCGGCCACACGGGGACAAAGAGCCCCCCGGGACACGGGGGCACCTGGGGCCAAGGGACAGTGGGGCGGCAGTGACACGGGGACACGGCCCCCGTGACTCAGTGGTGGCAGCCGATGACACAACGGTGGCTTTGCCACCCCCCGGTCTGGCGTGACCCTGACACCGCCAGCCCAGCTGGGGACCCCCAGGAAAGGGGAGCAGGGACGGGAGACAGGGACAGGGGGACAAAGGGGACAGGGATGGGACAGGGGTGTCACTGGCAGTGTCACACTGTGTGACAGGGGGGCCTGTGGGGGCACCCATGGGACCCCCCCCGATCCCCCTGGGGGTCTCCAGGCCAAATTTTCCTCAAAAAAACCCCATTTTATTAAAATACAGGAAAACACAGAGTCCTGGTGGAAGGGGGGGGAGCCAGGAGGGACCCAGGGCAGCATCCCACCCCCCCCAAAACCCCCCCTGTAAGGTTCGGGACCCCCATTCGGGGGTCCCGAACCTTACAGGGGGGTTTTGGGGGGGGGAACCTCAGCTCTCGAACCACTTTCCTGCCCGGGCCGTTGGATTGGGGCTGCTCCCCAAAATCTTCCTCTTGTAGCGCTCCACCAGCTCCTGGAAGCGCGCCTCGGCCCCCCCGGGACCCCCCCGGCGCCGCCGCTGGCCCTTGGGGACACGGGGGGGTCAGGGGGGGACCCCAAAACCTGGGCTGGGTTGGGGAGGGGGGGCCCAATTCCCACGGGAGACCCCCAGTGCTTACCTGGGGAGGGGGCGGCCGCAGCTTCTCCCGCCGCCGAGAGGCCTTGGGGGCTTTGGGGGGCTTGGGGGGCGGCTGAGCTTTCTTGGCCTTGTCTCGTTTCCTGGGGGAAAAAGGGGGAATTGGGAAAAGGGGAATTGGGAAAAGCGGGAATTGGGAAAAGGGGAATTGGGAAAAGGGGGAATTGGGGAAAGGGGGAAATTGGGAAAAGGGGAAATTGGAGGGGGAGAGCCCGGGGTGCCCCGAGGGGCAGAGACAGCCGGGGAGGGGGGAAAGGAAAGGGGAGGAAGAGGAAAAGGTCTGGGGGAAAGAGGGGGAGAGAAGAGAGGGAAAAGGGAGGGAATGGGGTGGGGAAAGGGGATGGGGAACGGAGGGAAAATGGGAGAGAGAAAGGGGAAAAGGGTGGGAAAAGAGGAGGAAATGGAAGGGAAATGAGAGACAAGGAGGAGGAGGAAAAGGGGAGAAAGGAAAGAATGGGAGGCAGGAAAAGGGTGAAAGGGGGGAAGGGGAGGAAAAGGGAAAGGTGGAAAGAGGGGACAAAAAAAAGGGGAAAAGGGGAAAAAGAGAAATGGGGAGAACAGTGAGGGTGAAGGGGGGCAAAGGGGCACAGGGCCCCCTCACCTGATCTTGGGGCCGCGGTGCGAGGGCAGGGCCAGCACCTTGGTGCCGGGAGCCCCCCTGAGCCCCGGGCCCTGCGTGCGGAACCCGGCCCAGGGCGTCCCGGGGGGCGGCTGGGGGGCGCCCGGGGGGGGCCCCGAGCCCGCGGGGGGGGCCGGCTGTGCCTTGGTGGGCACCGGCTGTGCCTTGGGGGGGGCCGGCTGTGCCTTGGGGGGCACCGGCTGCCCCTTGGGGGGCGCTGGCTGTGCCTTGGGGGCGTCCGGGGCTCCCTGGGGACCCTCTGGGGCTCCTGCAGCCGCCTTGGCCTTGGCCTTGAGCTGTGGGGAAAGGAGGGGGTCAGTGTGGGGTCAGTGTGGGGTCAGTGTGGGGTCAGTGTGGGGTCAGCAGTGGGGTCAGCAGTGGGGGTCAGTGTTGGGGTCAGTGTTGGGGTCAGTGTGGGGGTCAGTGTGGGGGGTCAGGGCAGTGTGGGGTCAGTGTTGGGGTCAGTGTGGGGTCAGCAGTGGGGGTCAGTGTTGGGGTCAGTGTTGGGGTCAGTGCGGGGTCAGTGTGGGGTCAGTGTGGGGTCAGTGTGGGGTCAGTGTGGGGTCAGTGTGGGGTCAGTGTTGGGGTCAGTGTGGGGTCAGCAGTGGGGGTCAGTGTTGGGGTCAGTGTTGGGGTCAGTGTGGGGGTCAGTGTAGGGGTCAGTGCGGGGTCAGTGTTGGGGTCAGTGTGGGGTCAGCAGTGGGGCCAGTGTTGGGGTCAGTGTGGGGTCAGTGTGGGGGTCAGTGTAGGGGTCAGTGCGGGGTCAGTGTTGGGGTCAGTGTGGGGGTCAGTGCAGGGGTCAGTGCGGGGTCAGTGTGGGGGTCAGTGTAGGGGTCAGTGTGGGGTCAGTGTGGGGTCAGTGCGGTGTCAGTGTGGGGTCAGTGTGGGGTCAGTGTGGGGGTCAGTGTTGGGGTCAGTGTGGGGTCAGTGTGGGGGTCAGTGTAGGGGTCAGTGTGGGGTCAGTGTGGGGGTCAGTGTAGGGGTCAGTGTGGGGTCAGTGTGGGGGTCAGTGTAGGGGTCAGTGCGGGGTCAGTGTGGGGTCAGTGCGGTGTCAGTGTTGGGGTCAGCACTGAAAGCCCCAGGGGTCAGGGTCCCCACACACCAGGGTCACACCACCCTACCAGCCCCGCTGGATCCTCAGATCCCCCACACACCTTCCACACGGGTCCTCGGCACCCCAAAACTCCACGATACCCCAAACACCACCCTGGGCACCCCAAAAACATCCCAGATACCCCAAACACCACCCTGGGCACCCCAAATACCCCACACACCACCATGGGCACCCCAAAAACACCCCAGATATCCCAAACACCCCACACACCACCCTGGGCACCCCAAAAACACCCCAGATACCCCAAACACCACCCTGGGCACCCCAAAATACCCAAAAATGGGTGGGACACCCCCCAAATACCTCAGACACTGGCAGGGGACATCCAAAACCAGGGGAGCACCCTGAGATCCCCTCAAGCACCCAGGGGGACACCCCAAAACCAGGAGGACGCCTCTAAAGCTCCCAGAAGTGCGTGGGGGCCACCCCAACACCCCAAACTTGCAGGGGGCACCATGGAACCCCCCGAGCCATGGGAGCTCCTCCAAACCCAACGGGAGACCCCAAAACCTCAGAGAAACCCCGTGACACCCCGACACAACGAGGGCACCCCGAAACCCAGGGGGACCCCAGAAACCTCCCTAGAAACACCGGGGGTAACCCAGACTGCCCCAAAAACTGGGAGTACCCAAACCACCCGGGGGCTGCCCAGCAGAACCCCCAGGGCACCCCAAACCCCCGGGGGTGCCAGGGAATCCCAGGGGCAGCTCCGGGCTCGGGGCTCCCTGGGTTTGGGGCGCCCGCACTGACCTTGTGTGCCCCGAAGAGCTCGGGGTTGTTGTTGAGGCGCCGCAGGGCCCCCAGCGCCTCCTCGTGCTCCCCGAACTCCACGAAGGCGAAGCCCAGAGACTTGCCCTGGCCCCGCAGCTCCCGCATCACCCGGCACTGGGGAGGAGACCCAGAAACACCCATGGGTCACCCCAGAAACACCCCCTGGGTCACCCCAAAAACACCCCCTGCATCACCCCAAAACCCAACCCAAATCTCTCACAGCTCCCGCATCACCCGGCACTGGGGAGGAGACGGGGTCACCCCAGAAACACCCCTGGGTCACCCCAAAAACCACCCAGGTCACCCCAAAAATACCCCTTGCATCACCCCAAAAACACACCCTGCATCACCCGGCACTGGGGATGGGATGGGGTCACCCCAAAACCACATCCTGGGTGACCCCAAAATCCACCCAGGGCACCCAAAACAGCCCCCACAGCCCCACAGAGCTGGCACTGGGGATGGCGTGGGGCCCCTTGTGTCCCCTTTGGGTCCACATGGAGACACAGAGGGACCAGGGGGACACAAGGGGCCAGGAGGACATGGCGGGACCCAGAGGGGACACATGGGGACACAGAGGGACCAGGGGGACCCAGAGGGACACATGGAGACACAGAGGGACCAGGGGGACCCAGAGGGACCCAAAGAACACAAAGGGACACAAGGGGGACATGGGGGGCATGAAGGGACCAAGGGGGGAGGAGGGACACAAAGGGGACACAGAGGGACCAAGGGGGGGGAACATGTGGGGACACAAAGGGACACAGGGTGACCCAGAGGGACACAGAGGGACGCAGGGCGACACAGAGCGACCCAGAGGCACCAAGGGTGACACAGCCAAACACAGAGGGACACAGCGGAACACAGAGTGACCCGGGGTGACCCGGGGTGACCCAGAGGGGGTGCCACACCTCCGTGATGCGGGGGCCGGCGCCGCTGTCCCCGCGCAGGCTGGCGCGCAGCAGGGCGCGCAGGCGCGCCGAGTCCAGCGCCTTGGGCAGGTTGTGCAGGCACAGCCGCGTGCGCGACACCGCCACGTTGGGGTCCTGCAGCCGCCGCCGCTTCAGCTCCTCGAACTGCGGGGAACGGGGGGGTCAGCGCCGCGGGACACCCCCACACAGCCCCAAACCGCCCCAAACAGCCCCAAACCGCCCCCAAACAGCCCCCAGGCACCACCAAACCACACCAAACACCCCCAAACACCCCAAACACCCCCAGGCACCACCAAAACACCCCAAAACCCCAAACACCCCAAACACCCCCCAGGCACCACCAAACCGCCCCAAACACCCCCCAAACACCCCAAAACACCCCCCAGACACCACCAAACCACCCCCAAACACCACCAAACAGCCCAAAACACCCCCAGACACCACCAAACCGCCCCAAACACCCCCTGAACACCACCAAACCACCCCCAAACCATCCCCCAAACCAAAAAAATACCCCAAACAGCCCCCTCCGAGTGGACCCCCAAACCCCAAAGCCATTGACCAAACAGCCATGTCCAGTGTTGACACCCCTCGGCAGCGCGGGAGCCAGGCGGAGACCCCGGGGAAATGGGTGGGGCGGGGTCACTGGGGATGTGATTTGGGGGCCTCAGGGAATGGGGAGCCTGGGCAGATGGCTGGGATGGAAACTGGGGTGGGAATTGGGGTCACAGGGGTTTGGGGGGCTTTGGGGCGCTCAGGGGAATGGGGGAGCCCGGGCGGATGGCTGCGGGGAAATGGGTGGGAATTGGGGTCACAGGGGGATGTGGGGGGCTTTGGGGGGCTCAGGGGAATGGGGGAGCCCAAATGGATGGCTGGGGTGGGAACTGGGGTCACTGGGGTTTGGGGGGCTGTGGGGGAATGGGGGAGCTCGGGTGGATGGCTGGGGTGGGAACTGGGGTCAGGGGATTTGGGGGGGCTCAGGGGATGGGGGGAGCCCGGGTGGATGGCTGGGAATGGGGAAATGAGACAATTTTGGGAATTTGTGGGATCAGGGGGTAACGGCAGGGCCTGGGCAGGTTTGAGAATGAGTGTGTTTTGGGGGTCAGAGAAATGTGGTGGGGACAAGAGGGGGTCAGGGGGCTCTGGGAAGGGTTTGAGAAACACTGGGGGGGCAGAGGGAATGGGGGTGGGGGATTTGGGGGTGCCCAGGACAACGGGGAGGCTGGAAGGGGGGTCAGGGGGGATGGGGGGGTCAGGGAGGGGAATGGGGGTCAGGGAGGCCATGGGGGCACTGTGGCCCCAGACTCACCCCCCTCCCGGGCCAGGTACAGGTTCCTGGTGCCGCCTCGGGGCCGAGTGCCCCCCGTGCCCCCCGGGAGCCCCCGGGCCTGCTCCCGGCTCAGCGCGGGGTCCACGCGCAGCAGCCGCCCCCCCAGGCGCAGCCCCCCGCCCTGGGACAGGGCGTCAGGGGGAATGAGGCACCCCCAAATCTTCCTGACCCCCCCCAAACACACAGCATCCCCAGAACCCCCCAAACCCACAGCATCCCTCAAAGCCTCCCCAAAACCCCCAGAACCTCCCACACCCCCCCCCAAACCCCCCAAACCCACAGCATGCCCCAAAACCCCCCAAAACTATCCCAAACACCCCAGATTGCCCCAAAACCCCCAAAAAGCATGCCCCAAAACCCCCAAAACTACCCCCCAAAACCCCCATCGCCCCAAACCCAACAAAGCCCCCTGCCCCAAAACCCCCAGGAGCCCCTCCCCAGGAGCCCCCGAGCCCCCCCTGGTGTCCCCATCCTGGGGGTCTCTGTCCCCCCTCACCTCGGGCCCCTCCTGAGCAGCCTGGATGCATTTCTGGGCCCCCTCGGGGGTCTCAAACTGGGCAAAGGCAGAGCCTGGGGGGCAGCGGGGGTCAGGGGGAGCCCCCAGCGTGGAGACAAGGCCAAATGGGGGGCACCCCCAGTTTGGGGCCGCCCCGAACATGGGATAACCCCCCCACGGTGGACAGTGCCTGTTGTGGAGACCCTCCCCCAAATGTGAGACAGACACCCCTAAATGCAGAACAGCCCCCTCCAAGTGTGGGACACACCCAGGTGTGAGACAGACACCCCCCAAATATGTTACCCCCCCAAAATCTCAGACCCTTCCTCCCCCGGACATCAGCAGCCCCCCAAATACCCCATTGGGACCCCTCCCAAAGATCCCCCTGGGACTGGCCCCCATCCCTGGCATGCAGCCCCCACTCAGATTCTCCCTTTGGGGGTCCCTGTGTTGGGGTGCAGCACCCAGAGCCCCCCGTTCCTGTCCCACCTTTGGGGGTCCCAGTGCCCCCCGTTCCCTCCCACCTTTGGGGATCCTGGTGCCCCCCATTCCCACCCCACCTTTGGGGATCCTGGTGCCCCCCATTCCCCCCCACCTTTGGGGGTGCCGGTGCTGGGGTGCAGCACCAGCCGCACGTAGCACAGTGCCCCGAACCGCTGCAGGCTCTCCTCCAGCTCCTCCTCCTCGGTGTCGAACGAGAGGTTCCTGGGGCGGGCCCACCTTTGGGGTGCGGGGCTGGGGTGCAGGTCCCGTAGCCAGTGCCCCGAACCGCTGCAGGCTCTCCTCCAGCTCCTCCTCCTCGGTGTCGAACGAGAGGTTCCTGGGGGCGGGGCCAGGGGGTGGGGGGGTCCCCTCTGCAACGGGGGGTCACCGGGAACACCTGCCCTCGGGCCCGATTGGGGCCCCCGGACACCCAGGGGCACCCCTCAGATCCCCAGGGCAACCCTGGATCCCCAGGGGCACCCCCAGACCCCCAGAAATGCCCCCATCCCCTTGAACACCCCTCAGACTGCCCTAAGCCCCTCCCTCAAACCTCTCCAAACCCACTAACCTCCCCCACAGACCCCCCCAAAGCCCCCCCAGGAGCCCCCCCAAACCCCCCAGCCCATCCCAACCCCCCCCCCCAGCCCATCCCAGCCCCCAAAGCCCCTCCCAGCCCAAGACCCCCAAGACCCCCCCAGACCCCTCCCGTCCCAGGAGCCCCCAGCCCCAGCCATGCCAATACCCAACAAACCTTCCTCATCCTCTTCATCGTCATCCTCCTCATCCTCATCTTCTTCATCTTCATCCTCCTCGTCCTCCTCTTTTTCCTCATCTTCCTCCTGCTTTTCCTCTTCTTCATCTTCCTCTTCCTCAGCTTCCTCTAGCTTCCTTTTTTTCCTGTGTCCCAGCCCAGCTCTGGCCCCTGATCCCCTTTTTGGGCTCTGCCGGGGTGCCTGGGCAGCCTCTTCCTCCTCCTCTTCCTCCTCCTCCTCTTCTTCATCCTCCTCTTCATTTCCTTCATCTCCATCTTCCTCTTCCTCCTCTCCCTTTTCCCCTCCCCTTTCTCCTTTCCCTCTGTAGGAACAGGGGGTGTGTGGGGGGGGTCACAGTCACCCCTTGCCCCCCAAACCCTCAGGGACCCCAGCCCAGCCCCACACGGGGTAGGGGGGTTGGGGTCTCACTGGGGGTTTAGGGGAGTCTCAGGGGGGTCTGGGGTGTCACCAGGTGGGTTGGGGGTGTCACTGGGGTTTGGGGGCAGTTTTGGGGTCTCACCAGGCGTTTTTGGGGGTCCCTGTGTCCCCTGGTACTTGTCCTTGGCCACGGCCCAGTCCACAGCCAGGGGCCGCCCTGGGGGGCACGGGGGGGTCAGAGCCCCGAATTCCTGAGGGTCCCCTGTGCCCACAGACCCCCCCTCCGTGTGCCCCCTCCCCAGAGACCCCCACAGAACCCCCAACGCCCCCAGACCCCCCAAACCTCTGACCTGCCCTGCACGGAGACCCCCAGCACCCCCAGCCTCCCAGGGACCCCTGCTGAACCCCAGGAGCCCCCAGATCTCAGAGCTGGGCCCCACTGAGCCCCCCCAGCCCCCAAGGACCCCCAGACCTCTGATCTGGGCCCCATTGAGCCCCCCAGGACCCCCAGCCCCCCCCGGACCCCCAGACCTTTGATCTGGGCCCCACTGAGCCCCCCCAGACCTTTGATCTGGGCCCCATTGAGCCCCCAGGAAAGCCCCCCGGACCCCCAGACCTTTGGGCCCCCCGTTGAGCCCCCAGCCCCCAAACCTTTGATCTGGGCCCCATTGGACCCCCAGCCCCCAAATTTCATCTCAGCCCGTTGAGCCCCCCATGGCCGCCTGGCGCAGGTTCCGGAGCTGGACGAAGGCGAAGCCCCTCGGGGTCCCGTCTGCAAGAGCCCCCCAGAGTGAGCCCCCCCAGAGTGAGCCCCCCCAGGGGGAGCGCAGGCCAGGGGGCACCCGGGGGGCTCGGGGGCTCACCAGGCTTGCGGGGCAGGTTCAGCTCCAGCACGGGGCCAAAGGGGGCGAAGAGAGCGCGGAGCTCCTCCTCGGAGCACTGCGGGGACAGGGGACACCGAGGGGTCACTGGGGGGTCACCGGGGGGTCACTAAGTGGTCACTGTGGGGCCCTGGGGAGAGGGCAGCACTGGGGGGCTCTGGACATGAGGGAACATGAGGGGCCTGGGGGCTGCTCAGGAGGTGCCTTGGGAGGAATGGGGCAATTGCAGGGGGTCCTGGGCATGGGGGAGTGCTGGGGGGATCCCTGGGGGGGTCCATGGAGGGATGGGGGTCCCCAGGAATGGGGGTCCCTTGGCAAGGGGGCGGGGCCTGGGGAGCCTGAGGGGTACTGGGGGGTCCCGGGTGGTTGGGGAGACCTGGGGGTCCCTGGGGGCTGGGGGCACTCAGGAGGTCCCCAGGGGGACTTGGCGGATGCCTAGGGGGTCCTTGGGGCTTTGGGGGCACTCAGGGGGTGCCCGGGTGGCTGGGGGTACTTGGGGGGGTCCCTGGGGGTTTGGGGGTCCCAGGGGGTTTGGGGGCCCTCAGGGGGGTCCCAGGGGTGGGGGGTCCTCAGGGGCTCCCCGGGCCCCCTCACCTGGAAGCTGAGGTTGCGCAGGATCAGCCGTGCCTTGCGGGAGGGGCCGCGCGCTCTCCGGGCGGGGGGCGCTGCCGGGGGGGTCTCTCCCCGCGGTGCCCCGGGGGTCTCGGCGGCCCGGGCGGGGGGCCGGGCCCGCGGCCGCGCGAGGCTCACGGGCAGGGCCCGCCCGCCCAGCTCGGGGGGCTCCCGCAGCGCCCGCGCCGCGTCCTCGCACAGCGAGAACGTCACGTACCCGAACCCGCGGCACTTCGGGGAGCCTGGGGGGCCGGGGGGCGTCAGGGGCCCCACAGCCCCCGCACGGCACCCCCACACCCGACCGGGACCCCCACACCAGCCCTGCCCCAGAGCCCCGCTGCGGAGGCAGCCGAGTCCCCCCATCCTGAGCCCCCAACTCCTGCGCCTCCAAACTCCTGCCCACCCCAATTCCTACCCTCCCAAACTCCTGCCCCCAAATTCCTGCCCTCCCCAAATTCCTGCACCTCCAAATTCCTACCCCAAATTCCTGCCCCCCCAAATTCCTGCCCCCCCCCAGATTCCTGCTCCCAGAGCCCCCCAGTCCCTCTGCCCCAGCCCCGGCCCCCCTTGTGCTCCCCAAATTCCAGTCCCAGCCCCCAATCCCAAATCTCACCTCCCATTCCAAGACCCTGCTCCCACCCCCGCAGCCCCAAATCCCAATCCAAGCCCCCCATTCCCCCAAACTCCAGCCTCGGACCCCCCCAGCCCCCAGCCCCAAACCCCTCTGTGCCCCCAGCCCCCAGACCAGGGCCCAGCCCCTCAGCTCCCAACCAAACCCCACTCCCAGCCCTCCCAAGCCCCCCACAGCCCAGCCCCAGACCCCGCTCCCAGCCCATGCAGCCCCCCCAGACCCCATTCCCAACCCCAAAGCCCCCCCAGAGCCCATTCCCAGCCCCTAAAGCCCCCAATCCCCGCTCCCAGCCCCAGAGCCCGCTCCCTCACTGCTTCCGACCCCGCCAAACCCCGCTCCCCGCCCTCCCCCGCTCCCTCCCGGCTCGGACCCTTCTCGGTGACCACGAAGCAGCGGCGGAGCGGCCCCAGGTGCCCGAAGAGCCGCTCCAGGAGCGCGGCGGTGGCTCCGGCGGGGAGGCCCCGCACCAGCACCGTGCGCGCCTCGGGCGCCGCCATCTTGGCCCGCCGGGGATGTCGGGAGCGGGGCGGAGCGGCGCGCGGGGGCGGGCCGGGCTCACAGCGCCCCCTGGCGGCGGGGAGGACCCAGAGGGCACCGGGGCAGGGTCACAGCGCCCCCTGGCGGCGGGGAGGACCGGGGGCACCCGGGGGATCGGGGGGCTCCGGGACCGCGCCGCAGAGCCCAGAGGGGTCCGGGGGGTTCGTGGGGGTCCCACCCCACGGGAAGGGGGTCGAGAGACCCCTGGGGAACCGTTGCGTGGATGGGGGCGTGTTCGGGGGTCCCGTGTCGGAGCTGGGGTGCTCAGGGGTCCGCCCGCCCGGGGCTGTCACACACATCCATCGCACGTGGCACTTTATTGGGTACACGTGGAGGGGGAACTGGGGGGGCCGTGGGGGGTCTTGTGGGGCCCCAGGTCGTCACCAACATTTGGGGGTCTCGGGGAATTGGGGGCGCTTTGTTACCCGTATTGGGGGGGTCACAGGGACCTGAGGGGCGTCTGGGGGGGTCCCCAGACTGGCACCAGCACTTGGGAGGCTCAAAGATATGGGGGGGAGGGGGGGCGTTTCTTACCCGTATTTGGGGGTCTCATGGAATTGGGGGTCCCCAGATTGGCACCAGCACTTGGGGGTCTCGAGGAGTTGGGGGACAGCTGGGGGGGTCCCCTGATTGGCACCAGCGATTGGAGGGCTCGAGGCTCTGGGGGGGGCATTTCGTTACCCGTATTTGGGGGTCTCAAGGACTTGGGGGGTGGCTTGGGGGTCCCCAAGTCCTCATCAGCACCTGGGGGGCTCGTTTGGGGCGGGCAGATTGTCACCCCTGTTCGGGGGGACTCGGGAACTTGGGGAGGGGGGGTCCCCAGATTGTCACCAGCACTTGCAGGGGTCTCAGGGACATGGGGGGGCAGTTTGTTACCCGTACTTGGGGTCTTGGGGACCTGGGGGGCACCTTGGGGGTCCCCAGGTTGTCATCAACACTTGGGGGTCTCTGGAGGACGTGGGGGTGTCCCCGGATTGTCACCTCTATTGGGGGGGGGGTCTCAGGGGCCTGGGGAGTCCCCAGATTGTCACCAGCACTTGGGGGGCTCAGGAGTTCGGGGGTCCCGAGGCTGTCACCCTCGCTCGGGGGGCTCGGGGCGTCTCCGGCCGGGCTCTCCCCGCCGCTCCCTACAAGTCAATGGTGTCGCTGCCGGGGCTGGGGCCGCCGCCGCCCGCGGGGGTCTCGGGCCCGGGCCGGGGGCTCCCCTCAGCCCAGCTCTGCGACGGCCGCAGCGGGGGCGGCGCCGCCCGGGCCGGGCCCTGCGCGGGGGTCCCGGGGCTCGGCGCCCCCGGGCCGGGGGCAGCGCCGGGATCGCCCCCTGGCCGGGCCCCCGCAGGAGGCGGCGCGGGACAGCGCCGAGGGGCGGGGGGCGGTGGGGGGGCCGCGGGGGGCCGAGCTGCGGGCACCGGGGGCACCGGGGGGGCCAGCGGCGCCAGGGCCCCGCGTCCCGGCTGTGCCAGATGGGCTGGGCTCGGACGGGCCAGCTGTGCCAGGCGCTGCAGGGCCCTGCGTGCCAGGGGTTCCAGGGGTTCCAGCTGTGCCGCCGCTGGTGCCGCGGCGCCCGGTGTCCCCGTCCCTGAGGTGCCGGCGGTGCCAATTCCCGGGGTCGCGGTTTTGCTGTCCCTGGTTGCGCCGGGGGTGCCACGCTCTGTCCCACCGGCTGTGCCAGGTTTGTTGGTTGCTGCAGCTGTGCCAGCTGTGCCAGGTGTGCCAGGTTTGCTGGTTGCTCCAGCTGTGCCAGCTGTGCCAGGTGTGACAGGTGTGCCGGCTGTGCCAGGTTTGCTGGCTATGACAGGTGTGCTGGTTGCACCAGGTGTACTGGCTGTGCCAGGTTTGCTGGCTATGACAGGTGTGCTGGTTGCACCAGGTGTACTGGCTGTGCCAGGTTTGCTGGTTGCTGCAGCTGTGCCAGCTGTGCCAGGTGTGACAGGTGTGCCGGCTGTGCCAGGTTTGCTGGTTGCTGCAGCTGTGCCGGCGGTGCCAGGTGTGCCAGGAGTGCCAGGAGTGCCGACCGTGCTGACTGTGCCAGGTTTGCTGGCTATGACAGGTGTGCTGGTTGCACCAGGTGTACTGGCTGTGCCAGGTTTGCTGGTTGCTGCAGCTGTGCCAGTGGTGACAGGTGTGCCGGCTGTGCCACCTGTGGCAGGTTTGCTGGTTGCTGCAGCTGTGCCGGCTGTGCCAGGTGTGCTGGTTGTGACAAGTGTGCTGGTTGTGCCGGCTGTGCCAGGTTTGCTGGTTGCTCCAGCTGTGCCAGCTGCGGTGGCTGTGCCAGGTGTTCCAGCTACACCAGGTGTTCCAGCTGTGCTCGGTGCGCCAGCTGTGCCAGGTTTGCTGGCTACATCAGCTGTTATAGCTGCTCCAGGTTTGCCAGCCGTGCCAGGTGTTCCAGCTGTGCCAGGTTTGCTGGCTACACCAGCTGTTCCAGGTGCTCCAGGTTTGCCAGCCGTGCCAGGTGTTCCAGCTGTGCCAGGTTTTCCGGTTGTGCCAGCCGTTCCCTCGGTGCCAGCCGTGCCAGGTTTGCCGGCCGCTCCAGCCGTGCCCGCCCCCGGTGCCGGTGCCGCCCGCTGCCGCAGCCCCGGCTGTGCCGATGGCGCTGCCGCCCCCCGGTAGGGCGGTGCCGTTGGTGCCGGTGCCCCCGGTGCCGCCGCCCCCCGGTAGGGCGGTGCCGTTGGTGCCGGTGCTGCCGCCCCCCGGTAGGGCGGTGCCGTTGGTGCCGGTGCCCCCGGTGCCGGCGGCGCTGCGGGCGCTGCCGGCGGCGCTGATGACGCTGATCTCGGTGCTCCCGAGCACGCCGACCCCGTTGCTCTTGGCCTTCCCACCGCTCCCGGCGCTACCCGTGACGCCGATGCCGGCGCTCCCGGTGCCCGCGGCGTTGCCGCTGAGGCCGATCCGGGTGCCCGCGGTGCCCCCGATGCCGCCGTTCCCGGCGCGGAACATGCCCGGCGCTCCCAGCGCCTCGTCGATGGAGCGGCGCAGGTCGATGGGGGACGGGGGCCGGAACCCGGCCGTGGGGTCCCCGTCCGCGTCCAGGGGGGACTCGGGGGGCGCCCCCGCCTCCTCGCCCGCCCCCCGCGCGCCGCCGCCCTCGGGGGCTCGGCGGGGCCGCCGGGGGCGCGGCCGCGCGGGGGGCGGCGAAGGCGAGCGCGGCCAGCGCCCCCCCATGGCCAGCTCGGCCAGGCGCGCCGCCAGCTGCAGCCCCCACCAGGCCCAGGGCGCGGGGTCGCGGCCCAGCCCCAGGCGTGCGCGGCCCCGAAGAGCTGCAGCCCCGCGCTCAGCGCCGCCGCCGCCGCGCCCAGGGCCCGCGGGACCCCCGCCCGCGCCCCCCCTCCCGCCGCCGCCGCCGCGCCGCGCTTGCCGCGCGCCCCGCCCGGCCCGCAGCGCCGCAGCCCCCGCAGCGCCAGCGCGGCCGCCAGCGCGGCGAACAGAGCGCGGGGCAGCAGCAGCAGCAGCGCCGGGGGCCCCCAGCGCCGCCAGCGCCCCCACGGCGCCCAGCACGCCGCCCAGGTGCAGCACGGCCAGCGGCAGCAGCAGCGCGGCCGGCCCCGCGGCGGGCGGCGCCAGCGCCAGCCCCCAGCCCAGGCACGGGAAGGGCAGCTCGAAGAGCGCCCGCGCCGCCGCGGGCGGCAGCCGCGCCCCCCGCTCGTAGGGGTCGAAGAAGAGCGGGAAGGCGCGGGCGAGCGCGGCCATCGCCAGCAGCGCCCCCAGCAGCCGCGCCCGCGCCGGGCGGCGCCCCCCCAGCAGCAGCAGCGCCCCCAGCCCCCCCAGCAGCGCGAAGGCCGCCCCCGCCCCATAGACGTGCCCGGGCCAGGCCGCGCCCCACAGCGCCGCCGCCTCGGGCCAGGGGGCGCCCAGCGGCAGGAAGTGCGGCGGCCACGAGAAGGGGGGCGCGGGGGAGGCCCCGCCGGGCTCCGGGCCCCCCGAGCCGCAGGCGGAGCCGGGGGTGCAGGCGGAGGCGGCGGCGGGGGGCGGCGCGGCCCCCCGGGAGGGCTGGCGGCCGGGGGACAGCGCTGCGGGACACGCGCGGGTCAGCGCGGGGTCCCCGCGTCCCGGGGCGCCCCGAGCCCCTCTGATGCTCCCAGCACCCCCGTGTCACCCACGGACCCCCCCCCAGCACCCACAAACTCCCAGAGCTCCCCGATTCCCCAGGACCCCCCAAACCCCAGAGCCCCCCATTGCCCCCGAACCCGCCAGGCCCCCCAATCCACAGCCTCCCCCCCAGACCCCCCAAACCCAGCACCCCCCATCCTCCCAGACTCCCCCAAATCCCAGGACCTCCCCTTTTCCCAGCCCCTCCCTTAAATGCAGGACCCTCCCACCCCACCCACCCCAGTTCCCAGACCCTCCATCCCCATAAGCCCCCAGACCCCCCCCAATCAGCCCCTCCATCCCCCTAAATCCCAGCCCCCAAACCCCCCCCCCCAAACCCCAGTCCAAAATCCCCCCCTAAATCCCAGCCCCCAAATCCCCGCCCCCAATCCCCCCAAACCCCCCCCTCCAAATCCCCACCCCCAAACCCCAGTCCAAAATCCCCGCCCCCCCAATCCCCGCCCCCCACATCCCGCCCCCCTCCCCGCCATCGCGCCCCCCAGATCCCGTCCCCACCTGGCTCGGCGCCGCTCCCCGCCTCGTCCATCTCCAGGGTGCCGTTTCCGCCCTCGGTGCCGATGCTGGGGGGCCCCGTGGGGAACAGGAACCCTGGGGGGGGCACGGGGGTGTCGGTGTCGGTGTCGGGGCTCCCCAGCTCCGGGGGTCCCCGGCCCCCCGCACTCACCGGCGGCGCTGAGCCTCCCGGCCAGCTCCGAGAGGCCGGGCAGGAGCCGGGGCCGGCCGGGGGGGCCCCGCAGGAGGCTGGTGGGGGGCACGGCCGCCCCCGCGCCGCCCGGGGGGGGGTCCAGCCCCGCCGTCAGGTCGATGGCGATGTCCAGCTCCAGCTGCTTGTCCCGGGGCCGCCCCGCGCCGGGGGTCGTGGCCCCGCGGCCGAGGGCGCCCCCCCGGGCCGGCGCCTCCTCCGGGGGTCCCGCGGAGCCCTCGCCGGGCTCGGGCGGGGTGGGGGGCGCGGCGCTGCGGGGGGGGGCCGGGCTCCGGGGGGCGCCGGCGGGCGTGGGGGGCGCGGGGGGGCGCGGCCCCCCCTGGCTCCGCACCTTGATCTTGAAGTTGAGGCCGAGGTTGAGCGAGAGCACGGGGGAGTCGCTGTGCGGCGCGGGGGGGGTCCCGGGGGGCGCGCTGGGCGGCGGGGGGGCGGCGGCCCGCGCCAGGCACAGCAGCGCCAGCAACAGCCGGGGGGCGGCCGCCCCCCCCGCGGGGCACAGCGGCGACATCGGAGCGGCTGCGGACGGGGGACGGGGGGACGGGGGTGTCACCGCCCGGCATCACAGAGAGCCTCGGGACAGCCCAGAGCCCCCCATGGCAGCCCAGAGACCCCCGGCAGGCATCACAGAGACCCCCATGGCAGCCCAGAGCCCCCCCATGGCAGCCCAGAGCCCCCCCATGGCAGCCCAGAGGCCCCCCATGGCAGCCTAGAGACCCCCATGGCAGCCCAGAGACCCCCTGTAGGCATCACAGAGACCCTCGGGACAGCCCAGAGCCCCCCCATGGCATCACAGAGACCCTCGGGGCAGCCCAGAGCCCCCCCATGGCAGCCTAGAGACCCCCCATGGCATCACAGAGACCTTCGTGACACCCCAGAGACCCCCATGACACCCCAGAGACTCCACATGGCATCCCAGTGCCCCCCATGGCATCCCAGAGCCCCCCATGACACCCTAGAGACCCCCATGGCACCCCGGAGCCCCACCCCCCGGCATCTTAGTGCCCCCCATGGCACCCCAGTGCCCCCCATGGCACCCCAGAGCCCCCAATGGCACCCCAGAGCCCCCCCTCCGGCACCCCAGAGCCCCCCCATGGCATCCCAAATCCCCCCCCCCCATGGCACCCCGGAGCCCCCATGGCAGCCCGGAGCCCCCCATGGCAGCCCCCGGCACGCAGGGAGCATTCCGCGGGGGGCCAGGGACAGGAGGGGACAGGAGCACCTGCGGGGACAGGAGCGGCCCGGGGACAGGGACAGGGACAGGATGTGACGGGCCAGGCGCGCTCGGGGATGGGCACCCGGGAGCGCTCCCAGGGAGGGGACAGGAGCGTCCGGGGGGGACACGGGGGCACCTGGGGACAGCACCCCCGGGGGGAGGCCAGGACCGGCCCGGGGGGGGACGGGGGCGCCTGTGGGGACACAGAGCCCCCCCAGGGAAGGGGCGGGAGCGGCCGGGGCGCGGCGGTGGCACTCGGGGACGGGGGGCACGCGGGGGCGCGCGGAGGTGTCCCCTCCCCCGGAGCCCCCCCGCCCGCGCAGGTCCCTAATCGGGGTGACAGGGGCTGTCGCCGCGGGCTGGCACCGCGCCCGTCAGGGCGGCGGCGGCGCGGGCACGACCGATGCGAAGTGACACGCGGGACACGCGGGGAGCCGCGGCCCCCGCACCGGGCAGCGCGCACCGGAGCTGCGCCCCGCACCGCGGCCCGGCCCCCGGGACCGCCACCCCCGCACGGGACACCCCGGAACCGCTACCCCCGGGACCGCCATTCCCGGAACCGCCACCCCGGCACCGCCACCCCCACGCGGGACACCCCCGCAGCCGCCACCCCCCGGCACCGCCGTCCCCGCAGCCGCCGGCCCGAGACCCCCACGGCGAGGATGGGGTCCCCGCGCCGGTGTCACCCGTGGGTCACAACCCGCCCCTCCGCCGTGCCCACGCGTGTCACAGGGACATTGCGGGGGGGGGAGCAGGGGAACGGCCCGGGGTGGGCACCCCCTGCGCCCCCCCCGCACACCTGTGCCCCCCCCACACACCTGTGCCCCCCCCCACACACCTCCGCCCCCCCCGCACACCTGTGCCCCCCCCACACACCTGTGCCCCCCGCACACCTGTGCCCCCCGCACACCTGCTCGCACCCCCACCCGTGCCCCCCCCACCCGTGCCCCCCCCACCCGTGCCCCCCACCGACGCTCCCACGCGCCCCTCCCCCGCACCCCCACCCCAGGGCCCCCCCCAGGCCGTGCCCCCCCACGCAGCCCCCCATTTCCCGCGCGTGGGGCGCGTGTGCGCACGTGTGCGCGCGCGTGACGGCGCGTGCCAGCGCGTGTGCGTGGGACAGCGCGCGCGGGGGCGGCGCGGGGGGGGCGCGGGGCTCGGCGCCGCTCGGGGGAGGGGGCACCCCGGACCCCCGGACCCCCGAACCCCTGCTCGCCATCCCCCCCCCCCGCACCCGCGGGCCCCCCCTCCCCGCAAACCCGGCCCCCCCCGAACCCCCGCACCCTCAAACCCGGCTCACCCCCCCCGCCCCCGGCCCCCTGCACCCCGCGATCCGCGCCCCCCCCCGGGACCCCAACCCGGGCACGCCCCGCACCCCAAACCCCCCTCACCCCCCCAGCCCCGCTGCCTGCGCCCCCCGGCCCGGGCCCCTGCACCCCGCGCACCCCCCAGAGCCGCCCCCGCCCCCCGCACCCACCGGCTCGGCGGCGGCTCCAGCCCCGGCCCGGCCCCGGCGGCGGCAGCGGCGGGAGGGGCGGGCCGAGCCCCCCCCCCACTCCTCCTCCTCCTCCTCCTCCTCCTCCTCCCACCCCCCGCGCCCCCCGGGCTCCCCCCGCCCCAGCCCCCGCCCCCCGCGCTCCGGGACCGGCGCGGCCCGGCTGGAGCGGGGGGGGCTTGGGGGGGACCCAGGTTTGGGGGGACCCCTCCGGCAGGGGGGGGCAGGCTGGGGGGAGTCACGGTGGGGTGCACAGATCGGGGGGGCTCACGTTTTGAAGCGCTCCCACACTGGGGGTCCCACACTGGGGTCCCACACCTGGGGTCCCACACTGGGGGTCCCACACTGGGGGGATGCCCCACATCTGAAGGGGGTCCCGCTTTTGGGGGGCCCTCCCACATTTGGGGTGCCCCCCGTAGGGGAGGGGGTCCCACGTTTGCCGAGGGGAACATCCTGCGTTTGGGGTTTGTCCCAAACCTGGGGGGCACGTCTCACACTTGGGGGAGGGTCTCACTTCTGGGGTCCTGTACTTGGGGGGCGCCACTTGTGGGGATCCCAGCTGTGTCCCGACCTTTGCCACCCGTGCCATGTGTGCCGCCCTGTGTCACAGCATGTGCCACCCGTGCCATGCGTGTGCCACCCGTGCCATGCGTGTGCCACCCGTGCCATGTGTGCCGCCCTGTGTCACAGCATGTGCCACCCGTGCCATGCGTGTGCCACCCGTGCCATGCGTGTGCCACCCTGTGTGACAGCATGTGCCACCCGTGCCATGTGTGCCACCACCCTGTGTCACGGCATGTGCCACCCGTGCCATGCGTGTGCCACCCGTGCCATGTGTGCCACCACCCTGTGTCACGGCATGTGCCCTCCTGGCGCCACGTGTGTCCCCCGGTCCCCGCGGCACCGGCAGGGACAGCGACACGCCAGGGCCAGCCGGGGGCCAGGACCATGGACAGGGCCAAGGACGGGGACAGGGCCGCTGCAGGGACAAAGCAGGGACAGGGCCAGGACCACGGACAGGGCCGGGGCCAGCCCGGGGCAGGGACAGGGGCAGGGACAGGGACAGGGGCAGGGACAGGGACAGGGGCAGGGACAGGGACAAGCCAGGCTCCGGTGCTCCAAGACTTTATTCACCCCCGGACACAGCGAGTCCGGGGTTCCTCAGACCGGGAGGCCACAGGACGGTGGCACCGCGTCCCCTGGGACACTGTGGGGTCCCCGGGCCATTTTCGGGGTCCCCCAGGACGCTGGGGGTCCCTGCAGTGCTGGGTCCCCCCGTCCCCACTCGGGGCACAGGGGGACACGGCCCTGCGAGATCCTCAGTGCCGGGGGGGGTTTGGGGGTCCCCGGGGGTTTGGGGGTTCCCACCCCACTGGGGGGGGTTGGGGTCCCTGCGTCCCCTCTTTGGGGGGGCCCGGGGAGGTCCCCGCAGCCTGGGGGTGCCCCGGGCACCGTTGGGGGGTCCCCGCACCCCCGCTTCGGAGGGCCCTGGGGATCCCCCTCCCCTGAGGTGCCCCGGGGGGGTTTTGGGGTCCCCGCAGCCCCTGCGCTCGGGGGGTTTGGGGGTGCCCCCATTGCGGGGTGTCCCCACATTAGGGTGCCCCCATATCGGGGTGCCCCATTGGGGGGTGCTCCATTGGGAGGTGCCCCACTGCAGGGTGCCCCATATCGGGGTGCCCCATGTCGGGAGCCCCATTACGAGGTGCCCCATTGGGGTGCCCCCATATCGGGGTGCCCCATTAGGGGTGCCCCATTGCGGGGTGCCCCCATATCGGGGTGCCCCATTGGGGGGTGCCCCATCGCGGGGTGCCCGTCAGCAGCGCTGGTGTCGGGGGGCCGGGGGGGTCCCCGCAGGCTCCGGGCGGGGGGCGCCGGCCCGGGGGGACCCCTCCTCAGGGCAGCCTCCTCTGGGCACTGGGGGGACAAAGGGGGGGTCAAAGGGGGGAAGGGAACCCCCAGACCCTGGCAGGGAGATTGGGGGCGCCCCCTCCCCCAGACCCCGTGCAGCAGGGAGGGGGCAAAGGGGGCAAAGGGGACCCCCAGTGCCCCCATCCCGGGGGGGGGCGGGTACTTACAGGGCAGAACCGTGAAGCTGCAGGGGAGGGGAAGGTGAGGGGGGTTAGGGGGGCACGGGAACCCCCCCACCCCAACCCCATCCCCGGCACTGGGGTAACTGGGGGTGCCCCAGAGCCACCACTGGGGCAGCTCGGGGCACACGGGTGGGATGTGAAGGGGCCTTCCTCAGCCCCCCAGAACCTCCTCTGAACCCCTAGATCCCCCATCTCCTGTATCCTCTCACAGCCCCCAGACCCCCAAAACCTCCTCCCCCTCAGTCCCCAAGCCCCCTCCAACCGTGCTCAGCCACCCAAAACCAGCCTCAAATCTCCCAATTCTCCCAAACCCCTCCAACAATCCCAAAACCCTCTCCAGTCCCCTAAACCTCCCCACTCCCCCCAAGCCCCCCAAAGACCCCCAAAACCTTCTCCAAACCCCCTCAGCCCCCCAAGCTCCCTTCGATCAGTCTCAGCCTCCCAAAATCTGCCCCAAATCCCCCAATTCTCCCAAACTCCTCCCCAGCCCCCCCAGGCCCCCTCCAACCGTGCTCAGCCACCCAAAATCTGCCCCAAATCCCCCAGTTCTCCCAAACCCCCCCAGCCCCCCAAACCCCTCCCCAGCCCCCCAAGCCCCCCCAAGCCCCCCAGCCCCAGCCCCGTCCCCACTCACGAGTGCAGCCCGTGCACGCCCCCCTCGACCTGCGCCGCCACCGTCCTGCGCTCGAACTTGAGCTCCCCCGCGAACATCATGGCCCTGGGGGGCACGGGGGGCTCGGTGCGGGCCCGGCCCCCCCCGCGCCCCCCCGGAGCCGCCCCGCACTGACCGGAGCGCCGAGAGGCTGCGCGCGCCCAGGTCCTGGCAGCCGTGCTGCAGCCCGGCCAGCAGGTACGGCACGAACTTGTGGATGGAGCCCTTGTCCCGCACGGAGCCCGACACGCCCTGCGCCACCTTCACCGCGTCGCCCTCGCTGCGGGGACACGCGCACGGCGGGGCTGGGCCGCGGCCGGGGGCGGCGCCGGCCCCCCCGGCCCCCCCCGGGTACCTGAAGTAGCGTTTCTGGCTGCCCGGGCCCTGCTCCATGGCGTCCAGCGAGCCCATGCCCCGGTACTGCTTCAGCCGCACGCCCTCCGAGTAGAAGAACTCGCCCGGCGCCTCCGTGGTGGCCGCCAGCAGCGACCCCATCATCACTGGGGGGGGGCACCCCGTCAGGGACCCCCGCTGGTGGGCTGGGGGCTGTGAGACCCCCCCAGGATGGGCTGGGGGCTGTGAGACCCCCAGGATGGGCTGGGGGCTGTGAGACCCCCCCAGGATGGGCTGGGGGCTGTGAGATCCCCCCAGGATGGGCTGGGGGCTGAGAGACCCCCCCAGGATGGGCTGGGGGCTGTGAGACCCCCAGGGATGGGCTGGGGGGGACCCCCAGGATGGGCTGGGGGCTGTGAGATCCCCCCAGGATGGGCTGGGGGGCTGAGAGACCCCCCGGATGGGCTGGGGGCTGTGAGACCCCCCCAAGGATGGGCTGGGGGCTGTGAGACCCCCCCAGGATGGGCTGGGAGCTGTGAGATCCCAGGATGGGCTGGGGCTGAGAGACCCCAGGATGGGCTGGGGGCTGTGAGACCCCCAGGATGGGCTGGGGGCTGAGAGACCCCCAGGATGGGCTGGGGGCTGTGAGACCCCCCCAGGATGGGCTGGGGGCTGTGAGACCCCCAGGATGGGCTGGGGGCTGTGAGACCCCCCCAGGATGGGCTGGGGGCTGTGAGATACCCCCAGGGTGGGCTGGGGGCTGGGGGATGGGCTGGGGGCTGAGAGACCCCAGGATGGGCTGGGGCTGTGAGAGACCCCAGGATGGGCTGGGGCTGTGAGACCCCCAGATGGGCTGGGGGCTGTGAGACCCCCCCCAGATGGGCTGGGGGCTGTGAGACCCCCCCCAGATGGGCTGGGGGCTGTGAGATCCCCCCCAGGATGGGCTGGGGGCTGTGAGACCCCCCCCAGGATGGGCTGGGGGCTGTGAGATACCCCCAGGATGGGCTGGGGGCTGAGAGACCCCCCCCAGGATGGGCTGGGGGCTGTGGGGCCATGGCCAGGCTGGGCTGGAGAGGGGATCCCCTCGGGGGCACCAGGATGGGCTGGGGGCTGAGAGAGCCCCAGGGTGGGCTGGGGGCTGTGAGACCCCCCCAGGATGGGCTGGGGGCTGTGAGAGCCCCCCAGGATGGACTGGGGGCTGCAGGGCCATGGCCAGGCTGGGCTGCAGGGTTGGATCCCCTCGGGGGTGGCCATGAGCCCCCTCTGTGTGTGCCCCCCCCGTGCCCCCCGTGCCCCCCGGCTCACCGGTGGAGGCTCCCAGTGCCAGCGCCTTCACGGCGTGCCCGGGGCTGCGGATGCCACCATCGGGGACAGGGACATCAGGGACATGTTAGGGACAGGGACAGGGCCTGGGCATGGCCACACGCCAGCACTGCTGGGGACAGGGACAGGGACAGGGACATCAGGGACAGGGACAGGGCCTGGGTACAGCCACACACCAGCACTGCCCGGGACAGGGACAGGGACAGGGACATCAGGGACAGGGACAGGGACAGGGCCTGGGCACGGCCACACGCCAGCACTGCATGGGGACAGGGACAGGGACAGGGACATGTCAGGGACAGGGACAGGGACAGGGCCTGGGCATGGCCACACGCCAGCACTGCATGGGGACAGGGACAGGGGGACATCAGGGACAGGGCCTGGGCACAGCCACATGCCAGCACTGCCGGGGACAGGGACAGGGACACATCAGGGACAGGGCTATGGCCTGGGCACAGCCACACTGCCATGGGGACAGGGACATCAGGGACATGTCAGGGACAGGGCCATGGTCTGGGCCTGGTCACACACCAGAACTGCATGGGGACAGGGACATCAGGGACAGGGGATCAGGGACAGGGACACTGTGATGGGTGCAGGGGGACAGCAGGCACAGGGCCACCCCGGAGGGCACACTGGGGACACTGCGGGGTGTCCCGGGGTGCCAGGGCGGCTCAGGGGTCCCGGGTGTCACCCACCTTCCTGGGTGATGCAGATGGAGCCGCTGCCCATCCCCACCCGCAGCGCGTCCACCCCGGCGTCGATCAGGTTCTTGGCCTGGGCCGCTGTCACCACTGCGGGGACACCCCAAAATGGCACCCCAAACTGCCCAGGACACCCCAAAATGGTGCCCCAAAAGGGAACCCCAACACTGCCCAGGGCACCCCAAAACGGCACCCCAAAAACAGCACCCCAAAGCTGCCCAGGGCACCCCAAAATGGTGCCCCAAAGCTGCCCAGGACACCCCAAAATGGCACCCCAACACTGCCCAGGGCACCCTGAACCCCACCCCAGCACTGCAGGGGTGCACCCCAAACACGCACCCCAAAACAGCAGCCCAAAAGTGGCACCCCAAATCCACCCCCAGCCTCCCCAAGTCCTGCCCCACTGTGATGGGGGCACCTCAGAAATAGCCCCCCAGTAACGCCACCCAAATCCCAGCTCCCCACTGCAGGGGACACCCCAAATCCGCCCCCAGTTCCCCGCTCTCTTTTGGGGTCACCCCCACTCCTCAGTGCCCCCCCGGCTGCAGAGCCCCCGCCCCATTTGGGGTCTCACTGTTCCCCCCCCCTGCCCCATTTGGGGTCTCACCGCTGCCCCCCCCGCCCCATTTGGGGTCTCACCGTCGCCCCCCTGCCCCATTTGGGGTCTCACCGCTGCCCCCCCCGCCCCATTTGGGGTCTCACCGCTTCCCCCCCATCCCATTTGGGGTCTCACCGTTCCCCCCAGCCCCATTTGGGGTCTCACCGTTCCCCCCAGCCCCATTTGGGGTCTCACCGTTGCCCCCCACCACCTGCAGCTCGGGGTACTTGGCCTTGATGTAGCGGATCATGCTCAGCTGGTACCGGGAGTTCCCCTGCGACGAGTCCTGCGGGATTGGGGAGCCATGGGGCAGGTTTTGGGGTGCGGGGCAGGTTTTGGGGAGCGGGGCAGGTTTTGGGGTGCGGGGCAGGTTTTGGGGTGTGGGGCAGGTTTTGGGGTGCCATGGGGGAGCAGAGGCTTGGGGTTCAATGAGCAGGGGGTACCCCCCAGCCCCTCCTTTTTCGGGGCACGAGCAGCTCCATCCCCATCCCCAGACCCCATCCCCGCCCTTTTGGGGTCCCACAGCTTTTGGGGTGCCCCCACCCTCCTATTTTTAGGGTCCCCCACGCCCCTGCACCAGCAGCTCCATCCCCCCCATTCCTCCACCCTCATCCCCCGTTTTTGGGACGCTCCCCGTCCCCCATTTCCGTGTCACCCCTTTTTCATCCCCCCACCCCCCCATTTTGGGCTCTCCCATTTTTTGGGTGCCCTCACCCCCCCATTTTCGGGGACCCCCCCCCACCCACCGGCAGCCCGAGCTCCCCGCCCTGCCCAGCACCCGAGCCCCGTGCCCTTCCTCCCCCTCATCCCCGTGCTCAGAGCCCCGGGTTTTGGGGTGTCCGGTTCGGGGGTGCCCGGTTTGGGGTGCCCGGTTTGGGGCGTCCGGTTCGGGGGTGCCCCGGTTTGGGTGTCCCGGTTTGGAGGTGCCCGCGGTTTTGGGGTGCCCCAGTTCGGGGGTGCCCGGTTCGGGGATGCCCGGCTCGGGGGTTCGGGGTGCCCAGGTTCGGGGGTGCCCCCTGTTTGGGGTGCCCGGTTCGGGGGTGCCTGGTTCGGGGGTGCCCAGGTTCGGGGTGCCCGGTTCGGGGATTCGGGGGTTCGGGGTGCCCGGCTCGGGGGTGCTCCGGTTTGGGTGCTCGGTTCGGGGATGCCCCGGTTTGGGGGTGCCCGGTTCGGGGTGCCCGGTTCGGGGGTGCCCGGTTCGGGGGTTCGGGGGTGCCCCGTTCGGGGTGCCCGGTTCGGGGTGTCCGGTTCGGGGTGCCCGGTTCGGGGTTCGGGGGTGCCCGGTTCGGGGGTGCCCGCACCAGCACCACGAGGTCGGCGCCCGCCTGCACGAGCAGGTCCAGCCGGTATTTGTCGTCCTCGCGGGTGCCGATGGCCGCCCCGACCCGCAGCTGCTTCCGCCCGTCCTTGGAGGCCGCGGGGTGCTCGCGGTTCTTCTTCAGGTCCGTGCGCGCCATCAGCGCCACCAGCTCGTCACGGCTGTTGACGATCGGCAGCTTCCCTGCGGGGACAGCGTGGGGACAGCGCGGGGGGACAGCGTGGGGACGAGGGGCGCGGGGACAGGCGTCACGAGGGGACAGGGGGGGACAGCGGGACAGCGGGGACAGCCGGGACAGGGCGGGGACAGAATGGGGACAGCGCGGGGACAGCGAGGGGACAGCGAGGGGACAGCGCGGGGGGCGTCACCCGAGGGGACAGCGTGGGGACAGGGGGCACGGGTGGGACCCCGAGAGCGGGGCCATGGTGGCCACCAACTCTTCCCTGGGGACAGAGGGGAATGTGGGGTCACCAGGGGGTGGAGGGCACTGGGGGGCTGCAGGGACACGGGGACATGGAGGTGACCCCATGGAGGTGACCCCAGGGACAGGGACACAGAGCAGACCCCAGGGAGGGACGGGGGGGGACAGGGAGGTGAGAGCAGGCCCCAGGGACACGGGGGACATGGAGGAACAGGGACACAGGGCTGGCCCCAGGGACAGAAACGGGGACATGGAGGTGACCCCAGGGACAGGGACACAGAGCAGGCCCCAGGGACACGGGGACATGGAGGTGACCCCAGAGACAGGAGTGGGGGACACAGGGCTGGCCCCAGGGACAGGAATGGGGACATGGAGGTGACCCCAGGGACAGGGACACAGAGCAGGCCCCAGGGACACGGGGACATGCAGGTGAGCCCAGGGACAGCAATGGGGACACAGGGCTGACGCCAGGGACGAGGAGGGGACCTGAAGGATGGGGCAGTGACAGCCACCAGGTCACCAGTGCCGGTCACCGCCAGCAGCCCTGGGGACACTTCAGGGGACAATGTGAGGGGAGCAGGGACAGAGGCCATCCCCCATGGGCTGCCCAGGGTGGCACTGAGGTGCCCCTGAGGGGAGGTGACCACCGGGGGGTGGCACCTGGGAGGTGCTGTGGGGGTCCCTGTGGGGTGACAGGGGACTCGGGGGGTGACAGGTGCCCCAGGCGGGGACAGGTGCCCCCCTGCACCTTTCTTGCTGCGCTGCAGGATCTCGTTGGCCTCCTTGAGGGTGACACCGGCTGGGGCCACCACCAGGTCCCTGCGCTTGGTCATCACCTGGGGACACAGGGACCCGTGTGTCACTGCCATCAGCACGGGGGCTGGCACCAGCACTGTCTGCCACTGCCACCGTCACTGTCACCAGAGCTGGCACCGATCCTGGCACCGGCCCTGGCACCAGCACTGTCACCAGCGCTGGCACTGTCACCTACACTGCCACCAGCACTGTCACCAGCCCTGGCACTGTCACCTGCACTGCCACCAGCATTGTCACCATCACTGACTGTCACTGTCACATGCGCTGGCGCTGTCACAGGCACCAGCATGGACACGGGCACTGTCATGCCACCTGCACTGTGTGTCACTGTCACCGTCACCTGCACTGTGTGTCACTGTCACCGTCACCTGCACTGTGTGTCACTGTCACCGTCACTGTCACCTGCGCTGGGTGGCCCAGGGCCACCGCGGGCAGCCCCCACCCCTGCCATGGATCCCTCCTTCTTCCAACTCCTGCATCCCACCGTGCCCCACATCCATCCCTTCATCCCTGCCCCACATCCATCCATCCCCCACACCCATCCCTGCCCCACATCCATCCCTTCATCCCTGCCCCACATCCCATCCTGCCCCACATCCATCCCACCCCACCCCACCGCACCCCACGGGTCCCGCCCCGTCCCTGTCCCCTCCCCAGCCCCACCTGGGCCAGGGGGGTGGCCCTGTCCCCCTCGCGCAGGAAGTCGATGTCGCGGGAGGTGACGATGCCCTCGAGCCGCCCCCCCAGGCGCCCCGAGTGGGTGACGGGGACCCCCGAGAAGCCGAGCCGGGCCTTGGCGTCCCACACGTCCCCCACGGTGTGCGCCGGGCTCATCACCAGCGGCTCCAGGATGAAGCCCTGCTCGAACCGCTGCGGGCACGGGGACAGGGACAGGGACAGCGTCACTGGGGGCATGGGGACAGGGACAGTGTCACTGGGGCATGGGGACAGGGACAGTGTCACCAGGGGCATGGGGACAGGGACAGTGTCACTGGGGGCACGGGGACAGGGACAGTGTCACAGGGGCATGGGGGGCTCAGGGACAGTGTCACCAGGGGCATGGGGACAGCGTCACTGGGGGCATGGGGACAGGGACAGTGTCACTGGGGGCACGGGGACAGGGACAGTGTCACCGGGGGCATGGGGGGCTCAGGGACAGTGTCACCAGGGGCATGGGGACAGCATCACTGGGGGCACGGGGACAGGGGACAGGGACAGTGTCACCAGGGGCATGGGGACAGGGACAGCATCACTGGGGGCATGGGGACAGGGGACAGGGACAGTGTCACTGGGGGCACGGGGACAGGGACAGTGTCACCGGGGGCATGGGGACGGGGACAGCGTCACTGGGGGCACGGAGACAAGGCACAGTGTCACTGGGGGCATGGGGACAGGGATAGCATCACTGGGGGCATGGGGGGCTCAGGGACAGCGTCACCCAGGGGGGCACAGGGACAGGGACCTGAGACAGTGTCATCGGGAGCATGGGGACACGGCACAGCATCACTCGGGGCACAGGGGCATGGGAGAGCGTCACCCGGGGCACAGGGGGCTCGGGGACACGAGGGGACAGCGTCCCGGGGTGCCGGGTGGCCCAGGGGCGCGGGGCAGCAGCAGGCAGGGCACAGCGGGGCCAGCGCGGGCCCCGGCTCACCTTGACCTTGCGCACCTCGCCGGCCTGGAACTCGGGCGTGCAGTTGTGGTGGATGATGCCGATGCCGCCGTTCAGCTGGGGGGCACGGGGGGCACGGGGGCTCATGGGCACCCCCTGCAGCCGGGTCCCCACCTGCCCCCGCGCCCCTCGGGGACTGTGCCCCCACAGTGTGGCAGAGCTGCCCCAGCCCAGACCCCCCAGGCCCCTCCACAAGCCCTGCATGTCCCCCAGATGCCCCCCAGATGCCCCCCAGATGTCCCCAGATGTCCCCTCAGTGCCCCCAGGATGCCTCCACCCATGCGGGTGTGCCCCCACCCCTGGGGACAGCCGTGTGCCCCTCGGTGACCGTGGCCCCCCTGACCCCCTCAGTGTCCCCCCCTCAGTGCCATGGCAGTGTGGCCCCTGTCCCCCCGCTGGCCATGGGACCCATGTCCCCCCAGTGCCCAGTGTCCCCCAGTCCCCCAGTGTCCCCCCCTGTCCCCCCTGGCCACAGCCATGGCGATGGCCATGTCCCCCCATTGTCCCCTGTCCCCCAATGTCCCCCCCTGTCCCCCCAATGCCCCAGCCACAGCCATGGCGATGGCCATGTCCCCTTTGGTGACTGTGTCCCCCTGTCCCCCATTGTCCCCCTGTCAATGTCCCCAATGTCCCCCCCGCTCACAGCCATGGCGATGGCCATGTCCCCCTGTGTTCCCCTGTCCCCCAATGTCCCCCTGTCCCCCCCCCCTCTCACAGCCATGGCGATGGCCATGTCCCCCCCCCAATGCCCCCCCCTGTCCCCCTGTCACAGCCCCGATGGCCATGTCCCCCCCCCAATGTCCCCCCCTGTCCCCCCGCTCACAGCCATGGCGATGGCCATGTCCCCCTCGGTGACCGTGTCCATGGGCGATGACACCAGCGGTGTTTTCAGGGTGATGGTTCGGGTCAGCGCCGATGTCAGGTCCTGGGGGAGGGGAGCACCCCTAAAATCCCGACCCCGCCTGGCCCCCCCTGCCCTCCCAGCACCCCCAAGGCACGGGGACCCTGCCCCCCCTGCCCCCCACCCCCGAGGGCCGGGGTCCCGTGAGCCCCCACAGCCCAAACCCTGCAGGGACCCCACGGGCATCCCCCAGCCCCACTGGGGGCCAGGAGGGGATGGGGGCACAGGGGGGCACCGAGGGGGATCTGGGGGGGTCACAAGGGGGGTCCCAGGGGGATCTGGGGGGGCACAGAGGGGTCCCAGGGGGTCTGGGGTCACTCACCACCCGTCGGCCGTGAAGTCGATGGCCGGGAGGATGAGGAAGTCACCAGGGGGGACACAGGGGCTGGGACCCCCCGTGACCCCAAACTGACCCAGACCCACTGGGGGGGCACCCGAGGTCTGGGGAGGCACCGAGGGAGGGGGGTGTGTGAGCTGGGGGGGTCTGGGGGTGCCTGGGGGGGTCGGGAGGGGTTGGCAGTGGGGGTGCCGGGGGGTCGGGGGGTTCCTGGGGCGGGGCCTGGGGGTCCCGGGGGGTTCCTGGGGGATCTTTGTGGGGGTTCCCTGGGGCTCCCTGGGGGCTCCGGGGGGGCTGGGAGGACCCTGGAGGTTCAGGCAGCCCCAGGGAGGCATCGGGGGTGCCGGGCTGTGCTTGGGGGGGTCTGGGGGCGCCCGTGAGGCTCGGGTGGTGCCGAGGGGGGGTCGGGGGGCTTTGGGGTCGGGGTCACCCGCACTTGTAGGTGAGGCCGTCGGCGCAGGCGAAGAGCTGCTGGGCCGTGAGCCCGTCCTGGGGCACGTAACCGGCACCGCTGATCAGCTGCTGCGCCATGCTGGGGACGGCAGAGGCTGGCACCGGCACCGGCACACCGGGACCGGCACCGGGACCCGCACACCGGGACCCGCACACTGGCACTGGCACCGGCACACCGGGACCGGCACCGGCACCGGGACCCGCACCGGGACCCGCACACTGGCACCGGCACCGGGACCGGCACACCGGGACCCGCCCACCGGCACTGAGACCGGCACACCGGGACCCGCACCGGGACCCGCACACTGGGACCCGCACACCGGGACCGGCACCGGGAACCCGCCCCACCCACGGCCATGCTGGGGGGGGGGGGGGAGGCTGGCACCGGGAACGGCCGCGGGGTCGCCCCGGGACCCCCGACCACCCCAGGAGCCTGCCGGGCCTGGGACTGCCCCCGGATCCCCCCTCAGAGCGGGACAGGGACCCCCACCCGCACCGGGCCGGGCTCAGGGGGTCCCGCTCTCGGGGGGTTCACGGGGGGTTCCTGAAGGGGTCACGGAGGGGCCACGCATTCGAGGGGGGTCCCCGGGAGGGTCCCGCTGGGTCCCGGGGGTCCCGTGCCGCTGTCCCGTTCCCGCGCGTTGCGCTCCCGCAGCGGCCCCGGCGCAGGGCGTGGCCATGGGTGTGGTCGGGGGCGTGGCCAGGGCAGTGACTGGCCACCGCAGGCCCCCCCCCTCCCAGCCTGCCCAGCGCCTCCAGCGCGCCGGGAGCGGCCCCAGCGCTCCCAGTAACAGCAGCCCCCCCCACCCAGCGCTCCCAGTAACGCTCCCAGCGCTCCCAGTAACGCTCCCAGCGCTCCCAGTAACCCCTCCCGCAGCACAGGGACCCCCCCACCCCCAGCGCTCCCAGTGACCCCCCAGCGCTCCCAGTAGCCCCTCCTGCATCCCCCGGGACCCCCAGTACCCCCAGCTCCCCCCCCCCCCCCCAGGGCTGCCCCAAACCCCCGGTAACCCCCGGTGTCCCCTCGCCGCTGTCCCTCCCGCCCCAGTACGGCCCCAGTCCCTCCCAGTGCCCCCAGTACAGCCCTGCCCTCCCGTGTGCCCCTGCGCCCCCAGGTGCCCCGGGCGCGCCCCCGCAGCCCCCAGTAACCCCCAGTAACCCCAGTACCTGGGCTCCCCCTCGCCCATGGCGCTGAGCGCCGCCGGGGGCGGGGCCTCTGGACCACGCCCCGCGACCACGCCCTCGGCCCCGCCCCGCCCGGCCCTGCCCCCGAGCGCCGGGATCGGGACCCTCCTGAGGCCGGGATTGGGGCGCCCCCGCTCTGGGGCTCGGGGCAGCCCTGGGGGCGGCGCTGAGCGCCCCTGAGGGTACCCCCGCCCCCTCTCTGAGGGTCCCCCCGCCTCTGAGGGTACCGCCCCTCTCTGTGGGTACACCCCACTCTGAGGGTACCGCCCCTCTCTGTGGGTACACCCCACTCTGAGGGGAAATCCTTTATTTTGGGGGTTCCCGCTTTTGGGGGGTGCATGCCTCTGGCGCGGGCGCGCCTCCCGCGTTTGGGTGTCCCCCCTTTCTGGGGCGCGCCCCTCTGTTTGGGGTACGGCCTCTTTTGGGTACGCCGCCTTTCTCGGGGTGTTTGGGGTGCCCCCGTTTGGGGGTGCTCCCCTTTGGGGACGCGGCCCCTTTTGGTGTCCCAGGGTCCCCCTGCCCCGGGTGACTCTGGGGACAGCCCGCGCCCCCCGGGGCTGCTCGTGCGGCCCTAACGAGCCCCGGGGGACGGGGCGGCAAAGCAGCCGCACCTGGGAGCACCTGGGAGCACCTGGGTGAGCTCCTGTGTGAGATCAGTCACCTCTGTGCGCCCTGCCTGCATCCGTGTGAGCACCTGTGCGCTCCTGTGAGCACCTGTGCTCACCTGTGTGCTCACCTGTGTGCTCACCTGTGTGCCCTGCCCTCACCTGTGTGCCCTGCCCGCTCCCCTCAGCGCTCCCACCCCTTTTTTGGGTCCCCCCGTGCTGCACCAGGGGGTCGGTGCCCCCGAACTGGGTGCGGAACCCCGCACTGCCCGTTTTTGGCAGGCAGGGCCGGGCATGGCACGGCAGGGGGGCTTTTTGCCCCCACCCCCTCAAGGTGACCCCTGTGTCCCCAGGTGCCCCCCCGGCGCAGGGACGCGCGAGGGGCGAACAGAGCCCACCTGAGGCACGGACACGGCACGACCCCCCACAGTGCCCCTCCCACAGTGACCCCCCACACTGACCTCATACTGACCTCCCCCACTGACCCCCCACCCTGCCCCCCTGTCACGGCCCTTCCCCCGGCTCCGACCCCCAGGTTTGGGACCCCTGCCCTGCCCCCCCCCCTCTCAGGGCACCCAGAGAGCCCCAGCCCCGCGCCCCCTTACCTGCCCTCCCCTGTCCTGCTGGGGGTCGCCCGGTGGGGGGGGGCCCAGGGGCGCTTCCATGGCGGGGGGGTGCGGGGTCCCGGGGTGCCGGGGGGGTCCGGGGTGCCGCTGCCGGGGGGACCCGGTGCCGTGGGGGGACTGGGGGGGGTGCCCGCCCCTCGGCCCGCCCACCCCGCGGGGTTCGGTGGCGACCCGGGGAAACTGAGGTGGGCGGTCGGGGCCCGCCCACGTCTGGGGGTGCACG
The DNA here is from genome assembly GCA_024865655.1 of Emberiza elegans. Lineage (NCBI taxonomy): Eukaryota > Metazoa > Chordata > Aves > Passeriformes > Fringillidae > Emberiza > Emberiza elegans. Next base: position 5,454,784 of record JALJVW010001137.1, read on the forward strand.
GCGGGGGGTGCACCAGCACCACGGGGTCCCTCCGTGCCCCCTCGCCGCCCGTCCGCCCCGCGGGGGGTCGCGCTCGCAGCCCCCCGAGAGGCGCAGGGGGCCTGCGCGGGACCGCGACACGCGGGGGCCTGGGGGCCGGGGGTCGCGGCCTGTGCCCCCCGCCCCCCGGGCCATTTGCAGCCGCGGCAGCTGCCGGGGATTAGCGCGGCCGGGATTAGGGGCGGATTTGGGGGCAGGAAGGTAATGGGGGGCGGCGCTGCCCGCCCAGCGCCCCAGTATGGACCAGTATAAGCCAGTACAACCCAGCTGCCCCAGCGTGTCCCAGCACAGCGCGCTGCGCACAGGGCTCCCAGTGCATCCCAGTGCATCCCAGTGCTCTCAGAGCACGCAGTTCCCCCAGCACGCCCCAGTACACACCAGCTCGCCGCGCTCCCAGCGCAGCCCGGTGTGCCCAGTGCTCCCGGCACGAGCCAGCGCCCCGCGCTCCCGGTGCCCGCAGTGCCCGCTGTCCCCGCGCTCCCGGTGCCGGTGTGGCCGCGCGGTGCCGCCCGCCGGGTGAATAGGGGGCCGGGGACCCCGAGCGCTGGCCATGGTGGCAAACTCCAACTCTTCCCTGGGGACAGAGGGGAATGTGGGGTCACCGGGGGTGGAGGCACTGGGGGCTGCAGCAGGGACATGGAGGGGACCCCCAAACAGGGACCCCACAGGGGGACCCGGGACACGGAGGTGACCCCGGGGACGGGGCACAGAGCAGGCCCCAGGGACACGGGGACATGGAGGTGACCCCAGGGACAGGAGTGGGGACACAGGGCTGACCCCAGGGACAGGAATGGGGACACGGAGGTGACCCCAGGGACAGGGACACAGAGCAGGCCCCAGGGACACGGGGACATGGAGGTGACCCCAGACCCAGGGACAGGGCAGTGGGGACACAGGGCTGACGCCAGGGACAGGAATGGGGACATGGAGGTGACCCCAGGGACAGGGACACAGAGCAGGCCCCAGGGACACGGGGACATGCAGGTGAGCCCAGGGACAGCAATGGGGACACAGGGCTGACGCCAGGGACGAGGAGGGGACCTGAAGGATGGGGCAGTGACAGCCACCAGGTCACCAGTGCCGGTCACCGCCAGCAGCCCTGGGGACACCTCAGGGGACAACGTGAGGGGAGCAGGGACAGGGGCCATCCCCCATGGGCTGCCCAGGGTGGCACTGAGGTGCCCCTGAGGGGAGGTGACCACCGGGGGGTGGCACCTGGGAGGTGCTGTGGGGGTCCCTGTGGGGTGACAGGGGACTCGGGGGGTGACAGGTGCCCCCCTGCACCTTTCTTGCTGCGCTGCAGGATCTCGTTGGCCTCCTTGAGGGTGACACCGGCTGGGGCCACCACCAGGTCCCTGCGCTTGGTCATCACCTGGGGACACAGGGACTCGTGTGTCACTGCCATCAGCACGGGGGCTGGCACCAGCACTGTCTGCCACTGCCACCGTCACTGTCACCAGAGCTGGCACCGATCCTGGCACCGGCCCTGGCACCAGCACTGTCACCAGCGCTGGCACTGTCACCTACACTGCCACCAGCACTGTCACCAGCCCTGGCACTGTCACCTGCACTGCCACCAGCATTGTCACCATCACTGACTGTCACTGTCACATGCGCTGGCGCTGTCACAGGCACCAGCATGGACACGGGCACTGTCATGCCACCTGCACTGTGTGTCACTGTCACCGTCACCTGCACTGTGTGTCACTGTCACCGTCACTGTCACCTGCGCTGGGTGGCCCAGGGCCACCGCGGGCAGCCCCCACCCCTGCCATGGATCCCTCCTTCTTCCAACTCCTGCATCCCACCGTGCCCCACATCCATCCCTTCATCCCTGCCCCACATCCATCCATCCATCCATCCCAGTCCCGCATCCAACCCTGCCCCACATCCCATCCTGCCCCAGATCCATCCCTTCATCCCTGCCCCACGTTACACCAGCCCCTAACCCCGCCCCACATCCATCCCACCCCACCCCACCGCACCCCACGGGTCCGGGGTCCCCCCTGTCCCTGTCCCCCCAGCCCCACCTGGGCCAGGGGTGGCCCTGTCCCCCGCGCAGGAAGTCGATGTCGCGGGAGGTGACGATGCCCTCGAGCCGCCCCCCCAGGCGCCCCGAGTGGGTGACGGGGACCCCCGAGAAGCCGAGCCGGGCCTTGGCGTCCCACACGTCCCCCACGGTGTGCGCCGGGCTCATCACCAGCGGCTCCAGGATGAAGCCCTGCTCGAACTGCGGGCTGGGGACAGGGACAGGGACAGCGTCACTGGGGGCATGGGGACAGGGACAGTGTCACTGGGGCATGGGGACAGGGACAGTGTCACCGGGGGCATGGGGACAGGGACAGTGTCACTGGGGGCATGGGGGGGACAGGGACAGTGTCACAGGGGGGCATGGGGGCTCAGGGACAGCGTCACCGGGGGCATGGGGACAGCGTCACTGGGGGCATGGGGACAGGGACAGTGTCACTGGGGGCACGGGAACAGGGACAGTGTCACCGGGGGCATGGGGGGCTCAGGGACAGTGTCACCAGGGGCATGGGGACAGCATCACTGGGGCACGGGACAGGGGACAGGGACAGTGTCGCCGGGGGCATGGGGACAGGGACAGCATCACTGGGGCATGGGGACGGGGACAGGGGACAGTGTCACTGGGGGCACGGGGACAGGGACAGTGTCACCGGGGGCATGGGGACGGGGACAGCGTCACTGGGGGCACGGAGACAAGGCACAGTGTCACTGGGGGCATGGGGACAGGGATAGCATCACTGGGGGGGGCATGGGGGGCTCTGGGGGGACACGCCACCCAGGGGGGGGGGCACAGGGACAGGGACCTGAGACAGTGTCCGGGCTGGGAGGGGCATGGGGACAGGGCACAGCACACTCTGGGGCACAGGGGCATGGGACAGCATCACCCGGGGCACAGGGGGCTCGGGGACACGAGGGGACAGCGTCCCGGGGTGCCGGGTGGCCCAGGGGCGCGGGGCAGCAGCAGGCAGGGCACAGCGGGGCCAGCGCGGGCCCCGGCTCACCTTGACCTTGCGCACCTCGCCGGCCTGGAACTCGGGCGTGCAGTTGTGGTGGATGATGCCGATGCCGCCGTTCAGCTGGGGGGCACGGGGGGCACGGGGGTCCATGGGCACCCCCGGCCGGGCCCCCACCTGCCCCCGCACCCCTCGGGGACTGTGCCCCCCGAGTGTGGCAGAGCTGCCCCAGCCCAGACCCCCCAGGCCCCTCCACAAGCCCTGGATGCCCCCCAGATGTCCCCAGATGCCCCCCAGATGTCCCCCAGATGTCCCCTCAGTGCCCCAGGATGCCTCCACCCCATGCGGGTGTGCCCCCCCACCCTGGGGACAGCCGTGCAGTGCCCTCGGTGACCGTGGCCCCCCCTGACCCCCTGCCCAGTGTCCCCCTCAGTCACAGCCATGGCCCCCATGTCCCCCCCTCAGTGGCCGTGGACCCCTGTCCCCCCAGTGCCCAGTGTCCCCTCAGTGTCTCAGTGTCCCCCTGTCCCCCGCTCACAGCCATGGCGATGTCCCCTTTGGTGGCCATGTCCCCCCATTGTCCCCCCTGTCCCCCCAATGTCCCCCCCCTGTCCCCCCGCTCACAGCCATGGCGATGGCCATGTCCCCTTTGGTGACTGTGTCCCCCTGTCCCCCAATGTCCCCACCAATGTCCCCCCCCCGCTCACAGCCATGGCGATGGCCATGTCCCCCCTGTCCCCATTGTCCCCCTGTCCCCCAATGTCCCCCCGCTCACAGCCATGGCGATGGGCAATGTCCCTTTGGTGACTGTGTCCCCCTGGCCCCCCAGTGTCCCCCCAATGTCCCCCCCCGCTCACAGCCATGGCGATGGCCATGTCCCCCTCGGTGACCGTGTCCATGGGCGATGACACCAGCGGTGTTTTCAGGGTGATGGTTCGGGTCAGCGCCGATGTCAGGTCCTGGGGGAGGGGAGCACCCCTAAAATCCCGACCCCGCCTGGCCCCCCCTGCCCTCCCAGCACCCCCAAGGCACGGGGACCCTGCCCCCCCTGCCCCCCACCCCCGAGGGCCGGGGTCCCGTGAGCCCCCACAGCCCAAACCCTGCAGGGACCCCACGGGCATCCCCCAGCCCCACTGGGGGCCAGGAGGGGATGGGGGCACAGGGGGGCACAGGGGGATCTGGGGGGGTCACAAGGGGGGTCCCAGGGGGATCTGGGGGGGCACAGGGGGTCCCAGGGGGGTCTGGGGGGTCACTCACCACCTCGTCGGCCGTGAAGTCGATGTAGCCGGGGAGGATGAGGAAGTCACTGTGGGGGGACACAGGGCTGGGACCCCCCGTGACCCCAAACTGACCCAGACCCACTGGGGGGGGCACCCGAGGTCTGGGGAGGCACCGAGGGAGGGGGGTGTGTGAGCTGGGGGGTCTGGGGTGCTGGGGGGTCGGGAGGGGTTGGGTGGGGGTGGGGGGGTCAGGGGTTCCTGGGGCAGGGCCTGGGGTCCTGGGGGTTCCTGGGGGATCTTTGTGGGGGTTCCCTGGGGCTCCCTGGGGGCTCCGGGGGGGCTGGGAGGACCCTGGAGGTTCAGGCAACCCCAGGGAGGCATCGGGGGTGCCGGGCTGTGCTTGGGGGGCTCTGGGGGCGCCCGTGAGGCTCGGGTGGTGCCGAGGGGGGGTCGGGGGGCTTTGGGGTCGGGGTCACCCGCACTTGTAGGTGAGGCCGTCGGCGCAGGCGAAGAGCTGCTGGGCCGTGAGCCCGTCCTGGGGCACGTAACCGGCACCGCTGATCAGCTGCTGCGCCATGCTGGGGACGGCAGAGGCTGGCACCGGCACCGGCACACCGGGACCGGCACCGGGACCCGCACACCGGGACCCGCACACTGGCACTGGCACCGGCACACCGGGACCGGCACCGGCACCGGGACCCGCACCGGGACCCGCACACTGGCACTGGCACCGGCACCGGGACCGGCACACCGGGACCCGCCCACCGGCACTGAGACCGGCACACCGGGACCCGCACCGGGACCCGCACACTGGGACCCGCACACCGGGACCAGGACCCCGCCCCACCCACGGCCATGCTGGGGGGGGCGGGGGGGGAGGCTGGCACCGGGAACGGCCGCGGGGTCGCCCCGGGACCCCCGACCACCCCAGGAGCCTGCCGGGCCTGGGACAGAATTCCCCCTGCCGGGCCCGGGACTGCCCCCGGATCCCCCCTCAGAGCGGGACAGGGACCCCCACCCGCAGCGGGCCGGGCTCAGGGGGTCCCGCTCTCGGGGGGTTCACGGGGGGTTCCTGAAGGGGTCACCCATTCGAGGGGGGTCCCCGGGAGGGTCCCGCTGGGTCCCGGGGGTCCCGTGCCACTGTCCCGTTCCCGCGCGGGTCCCGCGCGTTGCGCTCCCGCAGCGGCCCCGGCGCAGGGCGTGGCCATGGGTGTGGTCGGGGGCGTGGCCAGGGCCGTGACTGGCCGCCGCAGGCCCCCCCCCTCCCAGCCTGCCCAGCGCCTCCAGCGCGCCGGGAGCGGCCCCAGCGCTCCCAGTAACAGCAGCCCCCCCCCCCAGCGCTCCCAGTAACGCTCCCAGCGCTCCCAGTAACCCCTCCCGCAGCCCAGGGACCCCCCCACCCCCAGCGCTCCCAGTGACCCCCCCAGCGCTCCCAGTAGCCCCTCCCGCATCCCCCGGGACCCCCCAGTACCCCCCCAGCTCCCCCACCCCCCCGCTGCCCCACACCCCCGGTAACCCCCCCGGTGTCCCCTCGCCGCTGTCCCTCCCGCCCCAGTACGGCCCCAGTCCCTCCCAGTGCCCCCAGTACAGCCCTGCCCTCCCCGTGTGCCCCCTGCGCCCCCCGGTGCCCCCGGCGCGCCCCCGCAGCCCCCAGTAACCCCCAGTAACCCCAGTACCTGGGCTCCCCCTCGCCCATGGCGCTGAGCGCCGCCGGGGGCGGGGCCTCGGGACCACGCCCCGCGACCACGCCCTCGGCCCCGCCCCGCCCGGCCCTGCCCCCGAGCGCCGGGATCGGGACCCTCCTGAGGCCGGGATTGGGGCGCCCCCGCTCTGGGGCTTGGGGCAGCCCTGGGGCGGTGCTGAGCGCCCCCCTCTGGGGGTACCCCCGCCTGTCTGAGGGTACCGCCCCGCTCTGAGGGTACCCCCGCCTCTGAGGGTACCGCCCCCCTCTGAGGGTACCCCCCCCACCCTCTCTGAGGGTACCCCCCTCTCTGTGGGTACAACCCCACTCTGAGGGGAAATCCTTTATTTTGGGGTTCCCGCTTTTGGGGGGTGCATGCCTCTGGTGCGGGCGCGCCTCCCGCGTTTGGGTGTCCCCCCTTTCTGGGGCGCGCCCCTCTGTTTGGGGTACGGCCTCTTTTGGGTACGCTGCCTTTCTCGGGGTGTTTGGGATGCTCCCCGTTTGGGGGTGCCGCCCCTTTGGGGGGACGCGGCTCCGCTTTGGTGTCCCTCGGGGTCCCCCTGCCCCGGGTGACTCTGGGGACAGCCCGCGCTCCCCGGGGCTGCTCGTGCGGCCCTAACGAGCCCCGGGGGACGGGGCGGCAAAGCAGCCGTACCTGGGAGCACCTGGGAGCACCTGGGAGCACCTGGGTGAGCTCCTGTGTGAGATCAGTCACCTCTGTGCGCCCTGCCTGCATCTGTGTGAGCACCTGTGTGCCCTGCCCTCACCTGTGGGCTCACCTGTGTGCCCTGCCCTCACCTGTGTGTGCCCTGCCCGCTCCCCTCAGCGCTCACCCCCCTTGCCCGGGGTACCCCCGTGCATTCCCGGGGGTCGGTGCCCCCCGAACTGGGTGCGGAACCCCGCACTGCGCCCCCCGCAGGCAGGGCCGGGCATGGCACGGCAGGGGGGGCGCTGCGCCCCCCGCCCCCTCCAAGGTGACCCCAGTGTCCCCAGGTGACCCCCCCGGCGCAGGGACCCACGAGGGGCGAACAGAGCCCACCCGAGGCACGGACACGGCACGGACCCCCCCACAGTGACCCCTCCCACAGTGACCCCCCCACACTGACCTCATACTGACCTCCCCACTGACCCCCCCCCACCCTGCCCCCCTGTCACGGCCCTTCCCCCCGGCTCCGACCCCCGGGACCCCCGGCCCTGCCCCCCCCTCTCAGGGCACCCAGAGAGCCCCCAGCCCCCGCGCCCCCCCTTACCTGCCCTCCCCCTGTCCCGCGGGGGTCGCCTCGCCCTCGGGGGGCTCCGGGGGCGCTTCCATGGCGGGGGGGGGCGCGGGGGTCCCGCGGGTGCCGGGGGGGTCCGTGGGTGCCGCTGCCGCCGGGACCCGGTGCCGTGGGAGGGGGGACAGGGGGGCGGTGCCGCCCCCTCGGCCCCGCCCACCCCGCGGGGTTCGGTGGCGACCCGGGGGAAACTGAGGCACGGGGCGGCGCGGGGCCCGCCCCACGGGCGGGGGGGTCACGGCGGGGGGGTCACACAGCGGGGTCCCTCCGTGCCCCCCTCGCCGCCCGTCCGCCCCGCGGGGTGGGGGTCGCGCTCGCAGCCCCCCCGAGAGGCGCAGGGGGGCACGCGCGGGACCGCGACACGCGGGGGGCTCGGGGGGCCGGGGGTCGCGGCCTGTGCCCCCCCCGCCCCCCCGGGCCATTTGCAGCCGCGGCAGCTGCCGGGGATTAGCGCGGCCGGGATTAGGGCGGATTTGGGGGGGGCAGGAAGGTAATGGGGGGGCGGCGCTGCTCCGCCCAGCGCTCCCAGTATGGACCAGTATAAGCCAGTACAACCCAGCTGCCCCAGCGTGTCCCAGCACAGCGCGCTGCGCACAGGGCTCCCAGTGCATCCCAGTGCATCCCAGTGCATCCCAGAGCTCTCAGAGCACCCAATTCCCCCAGCACGCCCCAGTACGTCCCAGTACACACCAGCTCGCCGCGCTCCCAGCGCAGCCCGGTGTGCCCAGTGCTCCCGGCAGGAGCCAGCGCCCCGCGCTCCCAGTGCCCGCAGTGCCCGCAGTGCCCGCAGTGCCCCGCGCTCCCGGTGCCGGTGTGGCCGCGCGGTGCCGCCCGCCGGAGGTGACCCCGGGGCCGGTGACCCCGGCGCTGGATTAGCGGCAAACTCCCGCTCAAGCCTCTTAGCGGGGGCCGCCCACGGCCACGGGGTCACGCGGGGGGGAAGGGCACCCCGGGGACCCCCACGGCACCCGGGGCACCCCCGGGGACCCCCGGGGCACCCGAACCCCGCGCGCGGGGCGCAGGGACCCCGCAGCGCCCTCGTGGCACCCGGGGGACGCCCAGGGCACACTCGGACCCCCCGGGCCCCACCACCCCCGGCCCGGGACCCTCCCCACGCGGGGCAGGGGCACCCACGCCCCCCGCGTGGGGCAGCGCGGGCAGCGCCGCTTAAGGGACGCGGCGCCTTTAAGGGGCGTGGCCAGGGAGACACCGCCCCCAGGGGCGGGGCCAAGGGAACGCGGGAAACGCCCAAATGTGAACGGGGACGGGGCGAGCGTGACAACCCCCGGGATAGCCCAGTGACAGCCAGTGACAGCCAGTGACCCCAGTGCAAACCAGTGACCCCCCAGTGACCCTCCCCAGTCCATCCCAGTGCTGCCCAGTCACACCCAGTCCATCCCAGCTCCCAGTCCATCCCGGTCCATCCTAGTCCATCCCAGTCCATCCCAGTCACACCCAGTGCATCGCAGTCCGTCCCAGTTCCCAGTGCACCCCAGGCACAGCCAGTGCCTCCCAGTCCATCCCAGCGCATCCCAGTCCATCCCAGTCACAGCCAGCGCACCCCAGTCCATCCCAGTGCCTCCCAGTCCATTCCAGCGCATCCCAGTCCATCCCAGTCACACCCAGTCCATCCCAGTCACACCCAGTCCATCCCAGTCCATCCCAGTCCATGCCAGTCACACCCAGTGCATTCCAGTCCATCCCAGCGCATTCCAGTCCATCCCAGCGCACCCCAGTCCATCCCAGTCACACCCAGTGCATTCCAGTCCATCCCAGCGCATCCCAGTCCATCCCAGTCACACCCAGTCCATCCCAGTGCCTCCCAGTCCATCCCAGCGCATCCCAGTCCATCCCAGTCACAGACAGCGCACCCCAGTCACACCCAGTCCCAGCCAGCGCATCCCAGTCCATCCCAGCGCACCCCAGTGCACCCCAGTCCATCCCAGTCCCAGCCAGCGCACCCCAGTCCATCCCAGTCCATCCCAGTCCATCCCAGTGCCTCCCAGTCCATCCCAGTCAGTGCCGGCAGTGTGTTCCAGGTGTTTATTGCCCGCAGCGCCCCCTCAGCACTCGATGGAGTCCTCGAGCAGCTGCAGCAGCGGGGGCGCCGCTCGGGGGTCGCCCCCCGCCGCCTCCTCCAGGCTCTCCTCGCTCAGCTCCTCCAGGGCCGGCAGCGCCCCCGGCGCCCCCCGCCGCCCCCCGCCGGGCCCGGGGCTGCCCCCGCCCTCCGCGGGCCCCCCCGGGCCCTCCCGGGGCTGGGGGCGCGGGGGGGCGCCGGGGCTGCCGCGGGGGCCAGGGGCGACCCGCCGGGGACCCCGGGCTCGGCCCCGCGGGCCGCGCCCCCAGGGAGTTGGCCTGGGCTTTGGGGGGCGCGGGGGGGGCCGGGGGCGGCGGCGGGGGCGGCGGGGGCGGGGGGGCGGGGGGGGCACCTCGCCCACCTCGCTGTAGCCCTCGTTGGGGTAATAGAGCCGGGGGGGGCTCGGGGGGGACTTGCCGGCCTGCACCTGCGGGGGGACACGGGGGCACTGCGGTCAGGGGGCACCCCCACAGCGGACACCCCCGGGCCCCCCCCGCGGGGACCCTCCATGGGAGCCCCCGGCACCCCCCGCCCCGTGGGACCCCCAGGCCCTGCCTGGCACAGGAACCCCCCCGTGGGACCCCCCGGGCACCCCGAGCGCCCCAGCACAGGGATCCCCCCCCCCCATGGCCCCCCCAGCACAGGGACCCTCACCCCCCGCACCCCGACCATGGGACCCCCCCAGCACCCCGATGTGTCCCCAGCAGCCGGGACCCCCGGGGGAGCTCCCATCACCCCAACGCCCCCCGGCAGGACCAGCACGGGACCCCCCCTCCATGGGACCCCCAGCACCCCGACCCCCCCGTGGGACCCTCCTGATGGGACCCCCGGGTGCAGGGGACCCCGCATCCCCTTTTGGGGGGGCTCAGAGCAGGGTGACCCTCCCCCCCCAGCAGTTTTTGGGGGTCCCCGCCGTCCCCCCCCCACTCACCGGCTGGAACCACCTCAGGCTCTGTGGGGGGGAACGGGGGGGTCAGCTGGGAAACTGAGGCACGGGGGGGGGGCTCCCTCCTTCCCGCAGCCCCCAGGGCCGGGCACCCCCTTCCAGCCCCCCAGGCCTGGGAACCGCCTTCCTATGGCCCCCCCCAAACCAGCCGAGCCCCCATCCCACAGCGCCCCAGACCCAGAGCCCCCCTTCCTTCCCAGCCCCTCCAAAAGGGGACCCCCCCCCCTTCCCCCCCACCCCGGAGGGTCCCCGTCCCCCAGCGCCCCCCTTGGGGACCCCTCCCCGACCCCAGACCCGGGGGTGGCATCAGGGCGCAGAGCTTTGGGGGGTCCGGAGCGGTTCGGGGGTGCGGGGGCGACTGGGGGGGCTTTGGAGGTTCGGGGAGGGGTTTGGGGGGTCTGGGGGAGCGGGGGGCTCTGGGGGGTGCAGGAGGGACTCGGGGGGCTCTGGGGGCACGGGAGGGTCTCGGGGGGCTCTGGGGGCAGGCCGGGGCCACGGGAGGGTCTCGGCAGGAGCAGGGGCTGCCCGCGGGCTGGGGGGCCCCTACCACGTTGGGGTGCTTCTCGATGGCGAGCGCCGCCCGGTCCGCCGTGCGCTGCTGCCGCCGCCGCCGCCGCCGCGCCCTCAGCGCCAGGAGCGCCAGCAGCAGCAGCGCCCCGAGCAGCAGCAGCGCCCCCGCCGCGCCCAGCGCCGCCCCCGCCGGCACCGCCCGGCCCGCCGCCGGCTCCGAGGGGTCCCGCGGGGCTGCACACACGGGGACACGTCAGGGACGGGGGGACAGCCACGGGGGAGCGAGCAGGGACACACCCGGGGGGCGCGGGGAGGGGGGGACACATCGCATCCCGGGGGGCTCGGAGGGGATCCCATCCCGGGGGGACCCCGTCACGGTGTGGGGGGAGCCTGGGGACCCTGACACTGTGGGGAGCTTGGGGAAAATCCATCCCTGGGGGACACAGCGCTGGCTCTGGGGAGACCCCACACCGGGGGCACACAGTGCGGGGGGCTCCTATTCACTGAGAGGGGCTCTGGGGAGACCCCCAGTAACAGGGGGACACAGGGCTGGGGGCTCCTATTCACTGGGCAGGGCTCTGGGGACACCCCATACTGAGGGGCACACAGTGCTGGGGGGTCCCTCTTCACCGAGAGGGGCTCTGGGGAGACCCCACACCGGGGGCAGGGGGTCTCTGGGGGTGCCCAGGGCCGTGGGGCAGGGGGCCCATGTAGAAGGTCCCTGGCGGGAGCGTCACAGTGCCTTGGGTTGGGGACGGTCACCGAGGGGTCCCTGGGGGGGTCCCCTCCTCCGCACCTGCCTGCCCCGGCCACAGCACCTCCAGCTCCACCGTGGTGTTTGTGGTCTCGCCCGATTCCTCATCCCGCGCCAGCACCTGAGGGGAAGGGGCAGGGAGGGGCCGGGGGGGCGTGGTGAGGACAGGGGGCACGCAGGGCCATGGCTGTGGCACCGGGGGGACACACAAGGGCACACGGGGGTGCCCCCAAGCCTCAGTGTCCCCTCTGAACCAGGCCGTGTCCCCTCTCTGGTGCCAGCCAGCCCTCGGTGCCCCTCTGGCACCCACAGCCCCCAGCCCCACCGTGCCCACCCAGTGCCCCCCAGCCCCCTCGTTCCCCGCTGCCCCCCTCACCTGCAGGCTGTAGCTCTGCCCGGGCTGCAGCTGGTCCGCCTGGGCCACCAGGAGCCCGTTGGGCATCACCTGGAACAGCTGCTGGCTCTGGTTGGCGCCGTGGCTCAGGGTGTAGCGCACCTGGGGATTCACCCCCTGCGGGCCGGGGGGGTCAGCTCCTGCCCGCATCCCCCGGGCAGGCACCTGATCGCTGCCCACACCCTACCTGAGACCCCTACCTGCAGCCATACCTGCAATCCATACCTGTGACCCTTACCTGTGATCCCTACCTGTGACCCTTACCTGTGACCCCTACCTGCAATCCCTACCTGTGACCCCTACCTGTGATCCCTACCTGTGATCCCTACCTGTGACCCCTACCTGTGACCCCTACCTGCATCCCTGCCTCATCCCTACCTCCATCCCACCTGCCTCCTTACCTGCATCCCACCTGTACCACCCCTACCGACCCCCCCTTCCTGCATCCCTACCTCCCTACCTCCATCCCACCTGCCCCTCCTGCATCCCACCCCTCGCCCCTTCCCCTCCGCCCTGCCTGCCCCCCCACCTGCAGCCCCTGCTCACCCCTCATCTGCAACCCCACCTGCCCCTACCTGTCCCCCCCTGCTCTCACCTTGTCCGCAGCCCCACCTGCCCCTACCTGTCCCCTCCTGCTCTCACCTTGTCCGCAGCCCCACCTGCCCCTACCTGCCCCCCTGCTCACCCCTCGTCCGCAGCCCCACCTGCCCGTGTCCCCCGTCCCGCTCACCTGGGGGAAGTCGGGGTCGTGCGCGCGCAGGGCGAGCACCTGCCCGCCGAAGGTGAGCAGCAGCGCGGCGCGGCGCGGGGCCGCGGGCACGAACGCGCGGTACCGGGCGCGGGGGAAGCGCGGCGGGTGCCGGTTCGGGGCCAGCACGCGCACCAGGGCCCGCGCCACCGCGTACTTGGAGGGGTCGTTCACCTGCGAGGCCTGGGGGGCGCGGGGGGCACGGCGTGCGGAGGGACACGCGGGACACGCGGGCGTCACCCACTGCCACCGGCGTCCCGCCCCCGCGGGGGCTGCCCGGGCAGGGAGATGCACCCCGGGCAGCTGCCGCCGTCCCAGGGGACCCCATCTCCCCGGGGACCCCCATCCCAGCCCCCCATCTCCCTGAGACCCCATCCCAGACCCCCCATCTCCCTGGGGACCCCCATCCCAGCCCCCCATCTCCCCGGGGACCCCCCCCATCTCCCCCCATCCCGCCCCCCCCATCTCCTTCCATCCCAGCCCCCCTCCCCTGGTACCCCCATGGCAGCCCCCCTGTCCCCCGCGCCCCCCACCCACCATGACGCTGAGGCAGATCTCGGGGGTCTGCCGGCTGCTCTCCACCGCCCGCAGCAGCGTGATGGCCCCGGTGACGTTGTCGATGTGGAACCTGCTGCTCTCCTGACCTGGGGGGGGGCAGAGATGGGGACCCCCGAGCCCCCCCCCCCCCCGCCTCCTGCCCCGGGGCACTGTGGGAAAATCCCCTGGGGCAGCCTGAGGGGGGTCCCTGGTGTCCCCCCCATCCCTCCCTGGACCTTCACGGTGAGGGGCACCCCCTTATTTTGGATTGGGGGGGGGACACGCAGGGAGGGCGTTGTTAACCCTTTGAACCCCAGTGTGGAGGAGGAGGTTTAACCCCTCTGGTGCTGGAGCACCCTCGGGAGCCCCAGGGGCTGACCCCACCCCCCCGGCGGGGGGGGATTAGGGCCCCCCCAGCTCAATCCCTTTATTCAATTTGCCCCGGTGGATCTGGCAATTGGATTGTGCTCACCTGGACCCCCCGGCACAGGGACCCCTGGCAGGGACACCCCCCCACCACAGACCCCCCACGGTACGGGGACCCCGGCAGTGCCAGGGACCGGGGGGCACAGGGCAGCCCTGGGACCCACCCTGGGCACCACGGCCCCCTCTGCCCCCCCTGTCCCCACCCGCCCACCCCACATCCCTGTCCCCGTGTCCCGGCCCACGCGTGTCCCTGCTGTGTGTCCCTGTGTCCCTGCCCACTGCTGTGTCTGTGTGTCTGTGCCTCCCTGTGTCCCCGTGTCCCCCCTCCCTGCCCTGCTGTGTCTGTGCGTCGCTGCCTCCCACGTCCCTGACCGCCGCGTCCCCCCGCGTCCCCCCGTGTCCCCCGTGTCCCCTACCTGCCAGCAGGGAGTAGGTGATGGCCGCCCGCAGGCCCCTGTCCCCGTCCTCGGCGTAGACGGCGCCGGGGCTGAAGCTGAGGGGACCGCCCTGGGGACAAGGAGGGGACAGGAGGTGTCCGGCTGAGCCCTGCGAGCCCCCCCGACCGCGCGGTGCGCCAGGGCCCCGTGTCGCACCTGGAGCTGTCCCTCGGTGACGTTGGCCGTGTACACGGGGCTGGTGCAGACCGGGGGGCCGTGGGGGGCGCGGGGGGTGCAGGGCAGGAACTGGGGGTACTGGTCATCCCCGTCCAGCACATTGACCCGCACCCGCGCCGACGCGTTGAAGCGCTCCCGGGTGTTCATCTCCTGCGGGAAACACGGGCCGCGGGCCCCCAGAACCTGCTGGGGGGCGCACAGAGGCACGGGGACCCCCACGGCACGGGGACACCCCGGGAGCCCCCAGGGAACGGGGACCCCACTGCGGGGTGATCCCACGGCACAGGGACCCGAGGGACAGGGACCCCCGTGTAAAGGGGACCCCGAGGGACAGGGACCCCATGGCACGGGTACTCCCCAGGTACAGGGACCCCCATGGGACAGGGACCCCCGCGTAAAGGGGACCCCGAGGGACAGGGACCCCATGGCACGAGGACTCCCCAGGTACAGGGACCCCATGGGACAGGGACCCCCGCGTAAAGGGGACCTGGAGGGACAGGAGCCCCCAGCCCCAGGCAGCCGTGGGGGTCCCTGGGGGGCCGTGGGAGTGCGGGGGGCCGGGGTGGGGGCGGGGCGCCGGCGGGGGGGGGGGGCGCAGGTGGCCCATTAAGGAAATGAGGGGGATTGAGGGCAGGTGGCGGGATCACGTCACCCCCAATTAGCGGGGCCGGCGGGGACGGGCGGCGGGCGTGGGGCGGGGGCGGGCCGGCTGGGGGGACCCCCCTGTGCAGCCCACCCGCGGCACGGCCGTGACCGGGGGGCGCGGGGGGCGCAGACCCGCGGGCGGGGGCTCTGCGGGGGCTCTGCGGGGCTGGGGTCCTGAGGGCGGGCAGGGGTCCCGCGGGCCGGGGTCTCGCATCAGGGACCTGCACCGGGCCCCTCAAGTGGGGGGCTCACGGAGGGGGGGCCCATGTCCGAGTGCCTCGGGTGAGGGTCCCACGGCCATGGGGAGGGACGGGAGGGTCCCGGGGCGGGCGGGGGTCTCACCACGGCAGTCACGACCACCTCGAGGTGCCGGCGGCTCTCGAAGTCGAGGGCCCGCGCCAGCACCACGCGGCCGCTGTTCGGGAGGTCGATGCGGAAGAAGCGGGCGTCGGGCTGGGGGGGGGGCGGTCAGGCCGGCAGATGGCCCCGGCCCCCCCGCGCCCCCCGCCCCCGCCCCGGCTCACCGAGGCCGGCTCGATGACGTACATGAGCGTGTCCCCGTCCGCGTCCTCGGCCTGGGCGCTGAACACCACCGAGTGCACCGGCGCCAGCTGCCCGAGGGCGTCACCGGGGCGCCGGGACACCCCGGGGCCACCGGCACCCGCACGGAGCCCGCACGGTGCCCGCACCCCTAAACACCCCGCACGGAGCCCGCACCCCGCACGGAGCCCGCACAGAGCCCGCACCCCTAAACACCCCGCACAGACCCCGCACCCCGCACAGTGCCCGCACCCCTAAACACCCCCTATGGTCCCCAATCGCACCCGGGAACCCCAAATACATCCTGCACCCCCAAACACCCCTGAGCTGCCCGCGGGGGTCACCGGGGGGCCGGGACACCCCAGGGCCGCTGACACCCCGTACAGAGCCCGCACAGAGCCCGCACCCCTAAGCACCCCCTGTGGTCCCCAAACGCACCCGGGAGTCCTGAACACGCCCCTCACCCCCAAACACCCCTGAGCTGCCCCGTGGGGGTCACCGGGGGTCCCCCAACACCCTCAATATCCCCATTCCTGCTTTGGGTGTTCCCATCCCTCCTGGGCACCCACCCTGGCACAAACTGTTCCTGTGGCCATGCCCATCGCTGTGCCCATGACCCCGACCATCCCAGTCCCCATCTCTGTCCCCATCCCTGTCCCCATGCCTGTCCCCATCCCTGTCCCCATGCCTGTCCCATGCCTGTCCCCAGTCCATGGCCATCCCCATCCCGGTGCCCATCCGTGCCCCATCACCGTGACCATGCACAGGACGTGTCACCCCCCCTGTCCCCAGCGTGTGGCCCTGTCACCTCGCTGACGTTGTGGGTGAGCACAGTGGCCCCCTGGAAGTGGGGCCGGTTGTCGTTCTCGTTGAGGACCTGGACAATGATCCGGAACTCGACCTGCCAGGGCCGTGGGGAGGGACACAGGCAGTGACCAGGGTGGCACGGGGACACAGGCAGTGACCAGGGTGGCACGGAGCCCCCAGAGCCCCCCGGGGTCCCCACCACGCGTGGCCCTACCGGGGAGGAGCCGTCCTCGGCACACGTCAGGGCCACCATCAGCACTGGGGACTCCAGCTCCTGCGGGACAGGGGACATGGGGTGACAGGGGGTGACAGGGGGGCTGCCCCATGGGGACATGCTGGGTCCCCAGCCAAACAGGAGGGTCCCATGGGGTGGGGCAGGATGATCTGGGAGAGAGGGGCAGGACAGATGGACACAGCATGGAGGGAGCGTGAAGGGATGGACACGGGATGGACACAGGGATGGACACAGGGATGGACACAGGAGTGTGGGATGGACACAAGATGGACACGGGATGGACACGGGATGGGAACAGGAGTATGGGATGGACACGGGGATGGACATGGGATGGACACAGGATGGACATGGGATGGGCACAGGATGGATGGAGGATGGATACAGGATGGGCAGAAGAAGGATGAATGGAACATGGACAGATGATGGTAGACCCAGGATAGATGGGAGTATGGATGGCAGGCACAGGATGGGCACAGTTGGGTGAGGGATGGAGAGATGGACACAGGATGGGCACAGGATGGGCACAGGATGAATGGAGGATGGGCACAGGATGGACACAGAAGGATGCAGGATGGACAGATGGACAGAGGATGGACACAGGATGAATGGAGGATGGATACAGAAGGATGTAGGATGGAGGGATGGATGGTGGAGGTAGATGGACATGGGTGGGTGGAGGATGGACACAGGGCGGATGGGGGTGGACTCAGGACAGACAGTGGACACAGGATGGACACAGGACAGGCACGGACAGACACCTGATGGACACGGACAGACACGGACAGACACCCGACAGACACCCGATGGACACAGGACAGACACAGGACGGACACAGGACGGACACGGACGGACACCCAATGGACACAGACAGACACAGGACGGACACAGGACGGGCATGGACAGACACCCAATGAACACGGACGGACACAGGACGGACACAGGACGTGCACGGACGGCTGGAGCGGGGCAGGGGCCCGGGCTGTCCCCGCGGGGTCACCTCGCGGTCCAGCGCCCGCCCTGCCGAGACGTTGAGCCGCACGCTGCGCCCGTCCAGGTAGAACCAGGCGGCGTCGGCGCCCCCCAGGCAGAGCTGGAGGGCGGCGCCGCCCCCCGCGCCCCCCGCGTCCCCCGGCGGGGGCAGCCGCGCCACCAGGCTGCCGTGCGCGCTGTTCTCCGCGATCTCCGTGAACAGGTTCCCGAAGCCGCTGCAGCCGTCGCCCCGGGCTGCCGGGGCAGTGCCGGGGGTGGCGCACGGTGTCCGTGGGGGTGGCCCCGCGGGTCCCCGCGTCCCCCTCCCTGGCCCCTCTCCGGACCCTGCCCTACCCGGACCCTGCTGACCCCCCCGGGGTCCCTCGTGTCCCCGCCCCAGGGTCCCCATATCCCCAGCCGTGCCACCGCCCCCCTCGGTCCCCCCGTGCCCCAGCAGCCCCAGCGTGGTCGCTTGTGTGTCCCCCAGGGTCCCCAGCCCCGAGTCTCGGTCCCCAGGACACCGGGCGGGCCATCAGCCCCAGTGTCCTGCACTCGGGTGACATCTTTGGGTCCCCCCAAGGTCCCCTGTGTCCCCGTGCCCTGGGGTCCCACCTCTCACGGTTGCCACTCCCAGGGTCCCCTCCGGGTCCCTCCCAGCCGCGGTGTCCCCCCCAGGTGTCCCCAGGTGCTCACCTGTGGCCAGGTGCAGCGCCAGGCAGGCGGCCAGGAGCGCCGGGCAGGACGCGGCCGCCATGGGGACACGGGGACCTCGGGGGGCGCCTGCGGCGGGGGCGGGAGGAGCGGGGCTGCCACCCCCGTTCCCTCCGCAGTGTCCCCCCGCCCGCACGGCCCCGGTGACAGCGCTGACGCCACCCCGGGTCCCCTTTCCCGGGTCCCCGTGCCCGTGTCCTCATCCCTGTCCCCCTGCCGCCTCCCGGGGTCCCCAGCGCTGTCACCGCTCCGGGGTCCCCTTCCCCTGGCACTCTCGGGCTCGGCCGTCCCTGCCCGTGTCACCCACCCGGGCCGCCGCCCCCCTGCCCAGGAGCCCCGGCCGCTGTCGCTGTCCCCGGTGCGTGTCCCCGGGGTGTCGCTGTCCCCCCCCCACCCCGGGGGTCTCACCGGCAGGAGCCAGGCCGGCCCCTCGCCCCGTGGGACAGCCGTGTCCCCCCCCGTGTCCCCGGCAGTTCTCCCCACGCCCCCCGGACCGGCCCCACTCGTGCCGCCCCCTCCCCGCGCCGAGCGGGTTCCCAGCCCGGGGTCTGCAGGGGGGCGCTGCCCGCGCTCGGCAGTGGCAGCCATATGGCGCCCCCCCCCCAATTAGCGGCCGGTAATTAGGGCGGGGGAAGGGGGGGCGCTCCCCCCCAGCCCCCGGCCCCCGGCTCCCCGGGACCCCCTCCCTGCTGGGGGCACAGGAGGGCTCGGGGGGCTCCCGTTCCCGCCGCGCGCTCCGCGGGTGTCCCCCGCCCGCGCGCCCCCCCCGGCAGGGCCCCCCGTGTCCGGGACCCCCCCAGTGCCGGGACCCCCTCCCCGGGATCACGGCCCCCCCAGTCCCGCCCCCCGCAGCCCCCGGCCCCCCCGGCCCCCGCCCCCCCGTACCTGCCCGGCGCCGCCGCCCCCGGCGCTGCTGCCCCGGCCCGGCGGCACGGGGGGCGGGGCGGGACCGGGCGGGGCCGCGCCGGGGGCGGGGCTGACCCGGGACTGCGGCCTGGCCCCGAGTCCGGCCCGGCCTGGGCCCGACGGGCGGGGTCTGCCCCGCCTGGGCACCGCCTGGGCACCGCCTGGGCACCGCCTGGGCATCGCCTGTATCACCTGGGCAGCACCTGGGCAGCACCTGTATCACCTGGGCCCGACGGGCGGGGTCTGCACCGCCTGGGCATCGCCTGGGCACCGCCTGTATCACCTGGGCACCACCCAGGCAGGGGTCTGCCCCGCCTGGGCACCACCTGTATCGTCTGGGCAGCACCTGGGCAGCACCTGTATCACCTGGGCACCACCCGGGCGGGATCTACACCGCCTGGGCATCGCTTGGGCATCGCCTGTATCGTCTGGGCAGCACCTGCAGCACCTGGGCACTGCCTGGGCAGGGTCTACACCACCTGGCCATCGCTTGGACACCACCTGGGCACCACCTGGGCATCACCTGTATTGTCTGGGCAGCACCCGGGCAGGGTCTGCACTGCCTGGGCACCGCCTGGGCATCGCTTGGGCATCGCCTGGGGAACATCTGCACTGCCTGGGCGCCACCTGCACCACCTGGGCAGCACCTGGCCATCACCTGTCCTGCCTGGGCATCACCTCTATCTCTTGGGCATCACCTGTATTGCCTGGGCATCACCTGCACCACCTGGACAGCACCTGGGCATCGCCTGCACCACCTGCCTGGCTTGGGGCACCCCTGGACATCACCTGCCCTGCCTGGGCATCACCTGTGTCACCTGCACCACCCGCCCTCCTGCACCTCCTGGGTGCGGAGCCCTTGCTCCTCTTGTGCCGGGGCCGGGTCTCCGGTCAGGTTCCGTGTTCTCTTGGGGGCCGGTGCCTGTCAGCACAGGAAGCTCAGAATGCCCGGCACCTGGGCATCACCTGCTGGCACCTGGGCATCACCTGCTGGCACCTGCCTGGCCATCTCCTCCCCTGCCTGCAGCCCTTGCTGCCCTGAGCCCCACCTGCCGTGCCCGGGGATCACCTGTGTGCCCCATCCCTGCCCGCACTGCTGAGTCAGGGCGTGTCACCCTCTGTGCTGCCTGGGGCTTCCCCTGCCCACCTGGGCCATCCCCGCATATCTGGGCCATCCCTGCACACCTGGGCCATCCCTGCCCACCTGGGCCATCCCCTGCACACCTGGGCCATCCCCTGCCCACAGTACCTGCCCTGCCTGCCCTGCTGGGCTGTGCATGACCTGCCCGTGCTGCCTGCTCAGGTGTGGGCCCAGGGAGGGGGTGTGAGACCCCTGTGCACACCTGGGAGGGGTGTGACACCACATGCACACCTGGGAGGGGTGTGACCTGTGTGCACACCTGAGAAGGTGTGACCCCTTGCACACCTGGGAAGGGGTGTGACCCCCTGCACACCTGGGAAGGTGTGACCCCCTGCACACCTGGGAGGGGTGTGACCCCCTGCACACCTGGGAGGGTGTGACCCCCTGCACACCTGAGGCCCCGTGTGGGGCTGGCCGGGGTGTGGCCCCTCCCGGCACGCTGGCGTGTCCCCGCTGAGCCAGCGCCATAATCCGCTTTGGGGACAAAGAGGATGAGCTGGGGGAGGGGGAAGGGACACGGGGGCCACCAAGGGGGGGGAGGGCGGGTGTGAAAATGAGGTGAGAGTGTGTGTGCAGGTGTGTGAGACACCTGTGTGTGACACAGGTGTGTGTGTGCGACACCTGTGTGTGTGCAGGTGCGTGTGACACCTGAGTGTGTGTGTGCAGGTGTGTGAGACACCTGTGTGTGACACAGGTGTGTGTGTGTGACATCTGTGTGTGTGCAGGTGTGTGAGACACCTGTGTGTGTGTGTGTGTGTGTGTGTGTGTGCAGGTGTGTGAGACACCTGTGTGTGACACAGGTGTGTGTGTGCGACACCTGTGTGTGTGCAGGTGTGTGTGACACCTGAGTGTGTGTGTGCAGGTGTGTGAGACACCTGTGTGTGACACAGGTGTGTGTGTGTGACATGTGTGTGTGTGCAGGTGTGTGAGACACCTGTGTGTGTGTGTGTGTGTGTGTGTGTGTGTGCAGGTGTGTGAGACACCTGTGTGTGACACAGGTGTGTGTGTGCGACACCTGTGTGTGTGCAGGTGTGTGTGACACCTGAGTGTGTGTGTGTGTGACACCTGTGTGTGTGCAGGTGTGTGAGACACCTGTGTGTGTGTGTGTGACACCTGTGTGTGTGACAGGTGTGTGTATGCAGGTGCGTGTGACACCTGTGTGTGTCTGTGTGTGTGTGCGTGACAGGTGTGTGTGTGCAGGTGTGTGTGACACAGGTGTGTGTGTGAGATACCTCTGTGTGAGACACCTGTGTGTGTGTGTGTGTGTGTGTGTGTGTGTGTGTGACAAACCTGTGTGTGCGCAGGTGTGTGAGCCAGCTGTGTGTGTGTGTGTGTGTGACACCTGTGTGTGTGCAGGTGTGTGTGTGTGTGTGTGTGTGGTGTGTGTGTGTGTGACACCTGTGCACGCAGGTGTGTGTGTGTGTGTGACAAACCCGTGTGCATGCAGGTGTGTGTGTGTGTGTGACACCTGTGTGTGTGTGTGTGTGTGTGTGTGTGTGTGTGTGTGTGTGACAAACCCGTGTGCACACAGGTGTGTGTGTGTGTGTGACACCTGTGTGTGTGTGTGTGTGTGTGTGTGTGTGTGTGTGTGTGTGTGTGTGACACCTGTGTGTGTGTGTGTGTGACACCTGTGTGTGTGTGTGTGTGACACCTGTGTGCGCAGGTGTGTGTGTGTGTGTGTGTGTGTGTGTGTGTGTGTGTGTGTGTGTGTGTGTGTGTGTGACACCTGTGCACGCAGGTGTGTGCGCCACTCCGTGCGCGCGGGGAGCACGAACAGCGTTGTTTGAACACGGGCGGGGCTGCGGCACGGGGGGCGCAGGGGAGGGGCGGGGGCACAGAGCGGCCCCGGGGCTGCGGCCGGGCCCGAGCGGGGCGGGCGGGGCCGCGCTCGGCAGCAGAACCGCGTCCGCTCCGGCTGCGCTCAGCCCAGCTGGTTCCTCAGGAACTGCAGGAAATCCCTGAGCAGGTTGCAGAACTGCACCAGGCTCTGGTACGGCACCGAGATCATCAGGAGCCTGTTCGGGTCCGGTGCCCGTTCCGGCCCCTCGGGCACCGGGGCGCGGCTGGCGCCGGTGCCGCAGCCGCTGCTCCTGCGGGAGCAATCCCACCCGGAGCGGGTTCGGCTGCTGCGGGCCCGGCCCGGGGCTGCTCCCGCTTCCCTGGCCCAGCCTGGAACCGTGGGATCGCCCGGGGGCAGCTCCTGCGCTCCGCCTGACATGGGCACGGACCGGGCACAGAGCCGGGCACAGAGCGGGCACAGAGCCTGGCACAGAGTCGGGCACAGACCAGGGCACAGAGCCGGGCACAGAGTGGGCACGGACCGGGCACAGAGATGGGCACAGAGCGGGCACAGACCAGGGCACAGACCCAGCTCTCATCTGCTCCAGCTCGGTAGTGGGAAAGCAGCAGGTGGCATTGGTAAGGACACACTGCCCGGGGCACTCTGACCAGGGCACAAACACGTCCAGGCCAGCAGAGTCCCTGTGCTCGTCACCTTTAGGAAGCTCAGGGTTCAGGGCTCAGGCTGGCACAGAGGGCTCAGGGCTCAGGCTGGCACAGAGGGCTCAGGCTGGCACAGAGGGTTTGGGGCTCAGGCTGGCACAGAGGGTTTGGGGCTCAGGCTGGCACAGAGGGTTTGGGGCCCAGGCTGGCACAGAGGGCTCAGGGCTCAGGCTGGCACAGAGGGCTCAGGCTGGCACAGAGGGCTCAGGGCTCAGGCTGGCACACAGTGTTCGGGGCTCAGGCTGGCACAGAGGGCTCAGGCTGGCACACAGGGTTTGGGGCTCAGGCTGGAACAGAGGGCTCAGGCTGGCACTGAGGGCTCAGGCTGGCACAGAGGGCTCAGGGCTCAGGCTGGCACACAGTGTTCGGGGCTCAGGCTGGCACAGAGGGCTCAGGCTGGAACAGAGGGCTCAGGCTGGCACTGAGGGCTCAGGCTGGCACTGAGGGCTCAGGCTGGCACACAGTGTTCGGGGCTCAGGCTGGCACAGAGGGCTCAGGCTGGCACACAGGGTTTGGGGCCCAGGCTGGCACACAGGGCTCAGGGCTCAGGCTGGCACACAGGGCCCAGGACACAGCGTGGCCCTGCCCACCACAGCAGGGGATCCTGGGCCCTCGGTGCCACCCAGGCAGGGTCACCTGCCTGTGGAGAGGCTGGGCCACCAGCTTTGCTGGCAGCCATCGTGGTGCTGCCCACGTGGGAGCTGCGGGCTGGCAGAGCAATCAAACCCCGTTAATGGCTTAACTGGACTCACCGAGAGGGGAGGGTGGCACTGCCCGGACGGTGTGCCCCACCGCCCTCCTGGGAGCTGCTCAAGGCAAAGACCAGCTCCACTCCTGCACCTTTGGCCCTTCCTGCCCCTGGCACCCGGCATCACGGGCCGGAGCTCCGGGCTATCAAAAGCACCGTTTCCATTTCTGATTGGCGGGTAATTAATTGTTTGTGCTGTGTGAGCTGGGCGTGATGACAAGGCTGGGCGTTAATTACCACAGCTCCTGCCTGCCGGGCTGAACCCGTGCCCTGGGGCACCTGCATGCTCCAAGCTCCGTTCCGGGGAGCTCAGGGTGACACCAGCAGGTTGTTCTGCTCAGCGCCCAAATTCAGCATCCCGCAGTGCTGACCTGACCCGTGACCCACCAGGGAAATCGCAGCTGCAGGTGGACTGCCCGTGGAATCTCACACTGCTCTGGGTTGGGAAAGAGCAAGAGATGGCCTTGTCCCAGCACCTGCCGTGGGCACCACCGCGAGGTGACAGGGGCCTGTCCCAGCCTGGGCAGAGGGAGCGAGCACCGCCGGCCTCAGAAGCCACCTCAGCGTTATTCAACAGTGACTATGAGGGAAACCTAAAGGAGCTTTTCCCCAAAGTCCTTCTCAATCCAGTTCCCCTGCCTGCCAACATACTGGGGAGGACTTCAGACTTGTCACCAAACCAACAACTGAGGTGAGGAACAAGGGGGGGTCAGGGCTCCAGGGAAACCCCTCACCCCAAAATTACATTGAGCGAGGTGAGGAACAAGGGGGGTCAGGGCTCCAGGAAACCCCCCCTCCCAAAATCCCACCACAGCTGCAGCTGGAGTTTTCTCACTGAACACTGGGGGCCAGCCAGAGCCCCCTCACGTGTGCCCACCCCTCCTGCAGCCGTGTTGGAGCCCCTGGGATGTGCCCATCACTGCCAGCCGGGGCTGGCACAGGGCAGGGTTTGGGGACAATTCCCTGTCCTGGTGCAGCTCAGGGGTGTCACCCTGGGATGTCACCCTGTCCCTCCTGAGGCTCCCGTGGGTACAGACCTGTGAAAAACTCCAATCACTTGTTTTTAAAATTTTAAAAGTTTAATAGTAATAAAATGGTTATAAAAATAGTAATGCAATTACAGTAATAATAATTTGGACAATTTGGATTAGGACAATATGAGACAATAGAAACAAAGAGTTACACAGCCCGGGTCCCTTTTCTGGGCAAAATAAGCCCGAAAAAGGACCCACATTAACAGAGGATTAACCCTTAAAAACAACAGCCTGTTGCATATTCATACACCTCATCCATGATGCATAAATTCCATTCAAACACAGGATTCTGGCTGGGCAGTGTCAGCCTCTGGATCCTGGTGGCGTCTCCGGGGCTGAGGAGGCAGGGAGAAGTTTGTTTCTCCTGATAATGGGCAATAAATTCTCTTTCTCTGAAAGATTCAGGTGTCCTGTGGCTGCTATCTCAGTGCGAGTCCTTTCTTTAGAAAAGGTGTCCCACATAGGATAGTTTATATTTTAACAATTTGTTATAAGCTAAAACTATATTTACCACACTACTTAAGAGAATCAATACAGCATCACTTTCTAACACAACACATATAATATTAATTTTAATATTTGCCAAAAGCCAATAATAAAATAAGCATTTTTCACAGGGGGAGCCCTCGGGAGCAGCAGGACCCCCGTGGGACGGCCTGGGGGTACTGACGTGAAAAGTGCATTTTACACGGCTCTATGCAGATATTTACTGTGTGTATTTTGATGGATTGATTAGTAGCGCTGTATTAACATTTTAATAGTATGATAAATGTAGTCTTGTAGTTGAAAAGTAACTTTTGTAGTTAAAATAAGAGCTATGCAAGTGAGGTATTTTTTAAGAAAAGAATGAGGCACTCGCACCAGACAGCAGCCACAGGACACCTGAATCTTTCAGAGAAAAAGAATTTATTGCTCCATTATCAGAAGAAACTAATTTCTTCCTGCCCCGAAGGCAATGTTAGGATTCAGAGGAAGAAGCTGACACTGCCCAGCCAGAATCCTGTGTTTGAATGGAATTTATGCATCGTGGATGAGGTGTATGAATATGCAGCGGGCTGTTGCTTTTAAGGGCTAATCCTCTGTTAACGTGGGTCCTTTTTCGGGTTTATTTTGCCCAGAAAAGGTACCTGGACGTCCATAACTCTTTGTTTCTATTGTCTCGTATTGTCCTAATCCAAGTTGTCCAAATTATTATTACTCCAATTGTATTACTATTTTAATAACAATTTTATTACTATTAAACTTTTAAAATTTTAAAAACAAGTGATTGGCGTTTTTCACACCAGGACCCCACGCTCCGGTCTGAAGGGGGTCTGTGGAGCCCCGGGACAGGCCGGGGGCACCGGGACAGGCCGGGGGCACCGGGACCCCACTCGGGGTTTGAGGGGTCCGGGACCGGGATCCCCGCCCGTCTGAGGGGGGTCTCTGGAGCTCCAGGACAGGCCGGGGTACCGGGACCCGCGCTCCGGTCTGAGGGGTCTCTGGGCCCTCAGGAGGGTCGGTCTGAGGGGTCTCTGGAGCCCTCAGCGGTACCGGGACCCCACGCTCCGGTCTGAGGAGGGTCTGTGGAGCCCCGGGACAGGCCGGGGGTACCGGGACCCCACCGTGCTCCGGTCTGAGGGGTCTCTGGAGCCCAGGAGGCTGGGGGTACCTGGGGCTCCAGGTCTGAGGGGGGTGGAGCCCGGGACAGGCCGGGGGGCTGGGGCTCCGGTACCGGGACCCGGAGGTACCGGGACAGGCTGGCGGCCGCTCCGGTCTGAGGGGGGTCCCAGACCCTTCGGCCGCGCCCTGGAGGCCCTGCCGGAAACCGGTCCGGGTGGGGCGTGGAGGGGGCGGTGGGACAAACCGCGGCGGGATGGGAGAGGACGGGACGGGACCCCGATGGAATGGAACGCTCCGGTCTGATGGGAGGGTCTGTGGGAGAGGCGGAACGGGGCGGAGCGGGCAGCGGCGAGGGAGCCCGGAACGGAAGGACAGGCCGGGGGTTTACGGGGACCCCGATGGCGGCGGGCGGGCGGCGCTGAGGGACCGGTTTGAGGGGTCTGCCGGGAGCCCAGGACAGGCCGTGAGGGTACGGGGACCCCTGCTGGCGGTAGCGCTCGGTGAGAGGGGTCCGGGCCCTGGAGGGCCCCTGGAGGACAGGACAGGCCTGGGGTACCGGGACCCCGCGCCCAGTTTGAGGGGGTCTGTGGAGCCGGGGGACTGGGGGTACTGGGGACCCCCCTCCGGGTCTGAGGGGGTCAGTAGTGCCCGGGACAGGCCGGTGGAGCCCCAGGCCGGGGGTACCGGGATCCCTGCTCCGGGACAGGCTGGCGGTACCGGGACCCCGCGCTCCGGTCTGAGGGGGGGTCCCAGACCCTTCCCGCCGCGCCGCGTGCGCCCGGACACATTTGGCCGCCGCACCGCCGGAAACCCGTTCCGGGCAGGGCGTGGAGGGGGGGGCGGTGGGACAAACCGCGGCGGGATGGGAGAGGACGGGACGGGACGGGACGCGATGGAATGGAATGGGATACCATGAACGGGACGGGTCGGGATGGGATGGGATGGGATGGGATGCGATGAGATGGGAGAGGCGGAACGGGGCGGAGCGGGCAGCGGCGAGGGAGGCCGGCGGAACGGAAGGACGCGGAACGGAAGGCGCACGGGCGCGTTTCCGGGGGCCAGCCCGGTGCGGCGGAGCGGCGATGGCGGCGGGCGGGCGGCGCTGAGGGACCGGCCATGGAGCGCGGGCCGGGCCGGCCCAGCCTGCAGCTCGTCCAGCAGGCCGTGCAGGCGCTCTACCACGACCCCGACCCCAGCGGCAAGGAGCGGGCGAGCTGCTGGCTGGGCGAACTGCAGCGCTCGGTGAGAGCCGCGGGCGGCGGGTACCGGGCCCGGGCTCGCGGGGAGGCCTCGGGCCGCATCCGGGGTGGGGCGGGGCAGGGAACGGCGGCCCCTCGGCGGCCTCGGGGAGCCTCTACACCGCCGGTGCCGCTGCTCTGTGGCTGCCCCATCCCTGGGAGCGCTCTGCAGAGAGACTTTGGACGAGGCCTGGAGGAACAGGAGCCAGGGAATGGCTCCCACTGCCAGAGGGCAGGCATGGATGGCATCTTGGCAATGAGGAATTCCTGCCTGGGCTGGCATTGCCAGAGCAGCTGGGGCTGCCCCTGCATCCCTGGCAGTGCCCAAGGCCAGGCTGGGCACTGGGGCTGGAGCAGCCTGGCACAGTGGGAGGTGTCCCTGCCATGGCAGGGGGGGCACTGCAGGGGCTCTGGGGTCCCTGCCCACCCAAACCATTCCGCGGTTCCATGTTTAACACAAGGAACAAGAGGCTGGGACTTTTGGCACAGTCCTGAGGGAGTTGGGTAGGAGGAATTGGCTCCCGGAGGAAATTTGGGCTTCTCCTGCCGGCCGGGGTGAGAGAGCTGCCGGCATCCGTGAAGGGATGGAGCCAAGGGCTCCTTCGGTCCCCAGAGCCCTCAGGACACAAGGTCCCCCGGCTTTGGGGTGTTTGGCAGTGTTTTGTGGCCCCATCTGGTCCTGCTGGAGCTGCTTTGCCCCCCCCACTCGGGGGGTGGCTGTTTCCCCTCCGGAGCTGGGCAGGGTCCCCTCTGTGCTCCCCCCTCTCCCCAGGCCCTCCCCAGGAGCGGGACAAGGTTCCCTGCCCTGGGGCCGGGCGGGGCCGTGTCCTGCCCCTCCCTGCCCTGGGTGTCCCAGCTCCGGCCCCTTCCTGCCGCTCCTTGTCCTCACAAACTCCTGTTTTCCCATTTCCCCCTGAATTCCCTGCAGTGCTGCAGCCACACTGCAGCTCCCAGGGCAGTTCCCAAGGGAATGGCAGTAGCTGGGTCTGGGGCTCTGCTGCTGCTGCCCCCATTTCCCCCTGGCAGGGGCGGCTGGAGGGCAGGAGGGTGGTTCCCATTTCAGGGATGGGTCCTGTGCCAGCCTCCCCTGAACCTGGCTGGGACCCCAGAACCCCTGTCCCAGGGCCCCCCAAACCTGGGGTCACCCAGTGGGGCCGGGGGCTGCCTGCGTGAGACCCCCAGGATTGCTGCTGGGTAAAGGGGGCCAGGCCAGGCTGCCCCATCCCCAGGAGAGTTTGGGATTTTGGGGAATAGTTTGTATTCCCAAGTAGCTGGGAATCTCAGGGTCTCTGCTCCAGTTTCCCTGGGCTGTTTCTGATAGAATGGTAGTAGTAGTAGTAATAATAATAATAATAAAATCAGCAGTGGCAATGTTGCTATTAACCCAGCAGCACTCCTGCCTCCCCTTTTGCTGTGTTATTCCCCCTGCTCCTTGCTGAGCGTTATGTGCTGCTGCAGAAGGAATCCCAGTTATTCCCAGGTGTTCAGGCCCAGCCTGGCTCTGTCCAGCACCTTCCTCTCCTGGGAGCTGCTGAGTTATCCCAGCCCTGGTGGGGACACTGAGGTCACCCTGCACGGCCTGGCAGGGCTGGGATGCTCCACGGGGACCTTTCCCAGCCTGGTGGCACTGGTGGCATTGGTGGCCCTGGCTGGGCACTCGCTGTTTGTCCCTCAGGCGTCCCCGTGCCCTGTCTGGATGGGGGCACTGGCATTAACCCCCCAAGGGAGGTTTGCTGTGATCCCCCTCTGTGCCACCTGCCAGGGGCTGTTTGCTGGCACCCCTGGGCAGGGCTGTGCCCCTGCCAGAGCGCCCAGCCCTGCTCAGCACTGTCACCTTTGCCTCTGCTGGGACCAGCTCTCCCTGTGGGGTTCCTGCTGGTTTCTGCCTTTCTGGGGTTGTAATCAGGGCATCCTGGAATGGGTTGGGTGGGAAGGGACCCCAGAGCCCCTGCAGTGCCACCCCTGCCATGGCAGGGACAGCTCCCACTGTGCCAGGCTGCTCCAGCCCCAGTGCCCAGCCTGGCCCTTGAGCACTTGTAGGCACAGTTTGTGGTGATGGGGAGTGGGGCTGCCCCAGCCCATCCCCAGTGGCACAGCTGGGAGTGCCCAGGTGAGCAGCACTGGCAGCCATGGAGTGCCCAGGTGAGCCATGGAGTGCCCAGGTGAGCAGCACTGACAGCCATGGAGTGCCCAGGTGAGCCTGGAGTGCCCAGGTGAGCAGCACTGACAGCCATGGAGTGCCCAGGTGAGCCCCAGGTGAGGTGAGCCATGGAGTGCCCAGGTGGAGTGCCCAGGTGAGCAGCCTGACAGCCATGGAGTGCCCAGGTGAGCAGCACTGACAGCACTGGCAGCCATGGAGTGCCCAGGTGAGCCATGGAGTGCCCAGGTGAGCAGCACTGACAGCCATGGAGTGCCCAGGTGAGCAGCACTGACAGCACTGGCAGCCATGGAGTGCCCAGGTGAGCCTGGAGTGCCCAGGTGAGCAGCACTGACAGCCATGGAGTGCCCAGGTGAGCCTGGAGTGCCCAGATGAGCAGCACTGACAGCCATGGAGTGCCCAGGTGAGCCATGGAGTGCCCAGGTGAGCAGCACTGACAGCCATGGAGTGCCCAGGTGAGCAGCACTGACAGCACTGGCAGCCATGGAGTGCCCAGGTGAGCCATGGAGTGCCCAGGTGAGCAGCACTGACAGCCGTGGAGTGCCCAGGTGAGCCATGGAGTGCCCAGATGAGCAGCACTGACAGTGCTGACAGCCATGGGGTGCCCAGGTGTGCCCAGGGAGCAGAGGGCACACAGGTGCACTGCATGAACATGAGGGCATAAAAGGGTGGGCAAAGAACAGCAAGGGCAGGTGCCTGCAGCCTTCTGGAGTGGGGTGGTGTTACTCTGTGTGGGGTGAAGCCTTCTGGAATTGTACCTGTGGGATACATCCCATCCTGGGGATGAGAAGGCAAGGCCTGAAGCTGAGTTTGGGTGCCTGGGTTACTCTGGGGGTTCAGGTTTGGCACTGGGGACCCCCAAACCTGAGTGTGATCCCCACAG
Organism: Emberiza elegans; assembly: GCA_024865655.1. NCBI lineage: Eukaryota > Metazoa > Chordata > Aves > Passeriformes > Fringillidae > Emberiza > Emberiza elegans. The sequence continues at coordinate 5,485,104 of JALJVW010001137.1, forward strand.
TTCCCATCCCTGGGATCTCTGGCAGGCGCTGGGGGCTCAGTTTGTCCCTCAGCCCCCCAGCAGGCTCGTTGTCCCTTTCCTGCTGGCCGTTCCTGGGAACGGGGCCGGACGTGGCGGAGCAGCCCCGCGCCCGCACAGCATGGGGAGCTCAGTGCAAGCTGACCTAAATCCCAGAATGTGGGGCTCCTTCAGCCAGCCGTGTGCTGGGAGCTCTGTGAAGGCTGACTGAGACTAGCTGGGCTTTCCTCAGGCACAGGGGCTGTACCCAGCGTGGGATTGGCCTTGTCCCAGCTTTCCCAGCTTCGTGGCTGGAGTTTGCCTCCTGTGTCTGGAGCAGAGCCCTGGGAGGACGTTCCATGTGGGTCCGTGGCCGTGAGCTGAGTGTTGGGGTTCTGGTGTGGAGCGAGTGGAGGTTGGTTTGGGTTTCAGTGGGGGTTCAGGAAGTGCTTTCTGGGAAGAAAATCCTCTGGCTTTGTAGAATTCCTGAATGTGCTATGAGGAGTTTCAGGCATAGAAACAGCTTCTTGCAGTCATTGGTGCTCACAGCCCATTAATAATTGTGCTCTTTGCTGAGCTGGGCTCCCAGATGGATTATCCATGTGCCCGGGGCTAGGTGGGTTTGGGAGGATCTCCTGTGACTGCCACTGTGTCCATCCAAAGTGGGAATTACCAGCCTGCTAACTGAGGGCAGAAAGAGTTTAGTGAGAGGGTTTGGTGGGATTCTGGTGGTTGGAGGTGTGGAGTTTAACTTCTTGTTTATTCCCAGCATGGGAATTCCCTGTGAGGATAAACAAATCCACAGGGGCGTTTATGGCAGCAGTGGCTCCAGGCTGTTCTCCCTCCCTGTTAGAGTCGTTCCAGGCTTTGCACCAGGGGGTACAGCCCCTGTCGTGGAGGCAGCTGGGGAGGGAGCTTGTCTGAGGGTTCTGCAAGGGCTCTCCTCGACCCCGCTGTGCTCAGGGCTGCTGATGGACCAGCGCTCCGTGGGGAGCGTGTGCGGTGTCCCGTGGGAAGCTGAGGGAGCTGCTGCCTGCATGTGCCAGGGATGGGCCCACTGGCGCTGGGGGCTGAGCAGCCATGGGCATGTGGCACCCAGGGACATGGGGACACGGGGCAGCGGTGGCCTCGGCAGTGCTGGGGAGCTGTTGGACTCGATGGGCTCTGGGGGCTCCCAGCTCGGAGGATCCTGTGGAAAGGAGGAAGGGAGAGCAGAAGGGAGCACGGGGGTGCTGAGGGTCCCAGCCTCCCCCCTTGTCTGGGCCCTTTGGGTTCTGCAGTTGGCTCCAGTGCCTGTGGAAAGAGCTCCAGGCAGAAGTTCTGGGAGTGGGGTCAGGAGCTAGGCCCTGTGCTATTGCCAGCTGTAATGTTTTCCTTTTCCATGTGCAGGCGACAGGGTTTTCCTGGGAATCAGCCTGGATCATGCTGGTCCTGCCGGGTGTTGCCCTCTGGTTCCCCTGTGCCATGCTGGAGAGCCCTGGGAGCCCCGGCCCAGGGTTTGGGTCTGGAGCCCCTGGGCACGGCTGTCCTGCCTGGGGGAGAGCTTTGGAAAGGGGATTATTTTGTCTTCCAGGCTGGAACGTGGCTGGAAGCGAGGGTGGGCAGGTGGTGGTGGTTTGTTACAAAGGGCTGTTTGGCTGTTTCAGTGACTGGCCAAGGGCTGTGATGGAATTGCCTTCATGAGTGAGGCTGGGATGAGGGCCAGAGCTGGGCTTTAGGGATGCAGGGTTTTATTTCACTCTGGATTGAGCTCAGGGAAGTCCTGTGGCCCAAAGGCTGTCGGAGACATGGGCTGTGAAGCTCATGGAATTGGCTCAAGTTTTGTTCCCAGGTTTTCCAGAGCTGGATTTGGGGTTTTAACCATGCTGGCCAGGGAGGTTTGGAGTCCCCATCCCTGAAGGTGTCTGTCCAAGGAAGGACTGGATGTGGCGCTCAGTGCTGTGGCCTGGGGACAGGGTGGGGATGGGGCACAGCTTGGACTCGATGGTCTGGAAGGTCTTTTCCACCCTCAGTGACTGTGGGATGCAGTGGGTGTGTTCCCATGCCCCAGCCCAGCCAGGGGCTCTGGGGTCTGCCTGGTGTTTCCCTAGCTCACCAGTGCCCAGATCCCACACTCAGGACGGAGCCTTTGGGCTCAGACCAGCCTGGCACTGGCTGGAGCTGCCCGGAGGCTGGGCAGGCCACGGGCTCCTGCCTGGCTCTCCTCCAGCTCTCAGGCACATCTGTGTTCAGCTCTGGAGTCCTGGTGTGGGCCCTCAGATGGGCCTGGTGTCCCCAGCCCAGGCAGGAATTCCTCATTGCCAAGATGCCATCCATGCCTGCCCTCTGGCAGTGGGAGCCATGCCCTGGGTGCTGTCCCTGCAGGCCTTGGCCCCAGTCCCTCTGCAGCTCTCCTGGAGCCCCTGCAGGCCCTGCCAGGGGCTCTGGGCTCTCCCTGGAGCCTTCTCCTCTCCAGGCTGGGCATTCCCAGCTCTCCCAGCCTGGCTCCCTGGGAGCTGAGGGGCTCCAGCCCTGGAGCAGCTCCGGGGCCTCTCTGGCCTCGCCCTGGCAGGACGGGGCTGTGTGTCCATTGGGAGTTTGGGCTGTCTGCAGCACCCCTGGCCCCCAGCCCTGCCCACTGAGCACAGCGTGGTTTTCCCACAGGTCCATGCCTGGGAGATCTCGGACCAGCTGCTGCAGATCCACCAGGATGTGGAGTCCTGCTACTTCGCGGCGCAGACCATGAAGATGAAGATCCAAACTTCATTCTATGAACTCCCCACGGATTCCCACGCCTCACTCCGGGACTCTTTGCTGTCCCACATCCAGAACTTGAAGGACCTGTCCCCAGTCATTGTCACACAGGTTGGTGATGGCAGGGGGGGATGGAGCTGCCCCCTCCATGTCCTGCTCCTGGCAGTCACTCTGGGACCACTCTCCCTGGGCTGGAAAACAAGGAAGGCTGATCCCTGCTCCCAGCCTGGCACGAGATTGATTTCCCTCCTTCATCACTTGGTTCCTTTAGTTGCATCCATTACTTCATCCTAGTTTGCTGTTTGGAGAGAGGAGCAGGGGTTTTCCTGTGCTCTGCCACAGAGACCAGACCTAGCCGTGCCCTGGGTGTTCAGGGGCATTTCCCTGCACCCTTCATTCCCATTATCCGTGCGTTCCTGTGGCACTGGGGGCCCTGACACCCCCCGGCTGAGGCAGGGTGCTCCCGCAGCCCCTGAATGCTGTGGCAGGGAACGCCAGCCCTCGGGGCAGCTGGTGTTCTGCAGTTCAGTGCAGGGATGGGGGAGATGGATCCCGGAGTTCCCTGCCCGTGGGCCATGTTGGGAATGATTCCTGAGTTAGCTGCTGGCAGGGATGTTGGGGTGGCTTCCAGAGCTGCCTGCCAGCCCTGTCTCGGGGCACATCCCAGCACTCCCCACACTGATCCATGTGTTTCCATTCCCTTCCAGCTGGCTCTGGCAATAGCTGACCTTGCCCTGCAGATGGCTTCGTGGAAGGGCTGTGTGCAGACACTGGTGGAGAAGTGAGTGACTGTTCCTGCCTCTGGCCTGGGGACTGCTCTGTGGGCTGTGTCAGGCGGGCGTGGTGCAGGAAAGGGAAGTTTTTCTCCCGTGATGGCTGATTGCAGCTGCCCTGGGTGGTGGCAGGAGGGGCTGTCTGCTGTGCACGCTTCCCTGCTCACAGCCCAACACTCAGCGCTTTTCCTCATCCCTGTTTTGTTAGGGACAATCCCTCTTCCCTCAGCTGTGTCTGTGCTGTGGGACGGAGCAGTGGGGCTGGAGCCAGTCACTGCTGGATGTCCCCGCGGGATGCCACACCCTGCTGCACAGTGACAGCAGCAGCCCCTGGGGCTGCCACCACCCCGAGTCCATTGGCAGCAGGAGGGGGTGGGATTGGTCTGGGCAGTGGCACCTGGGCTCCCAGAGCTGGGAAAGCTTCTGTCACTGCTCTGTTGGAAATCTGGGCTGAGCCATCCTGGAGGCTCCTCTTGGCAGGGCTGTGGCTGGACACGGCCTGTCCTCGAGGCGGGACTGGGGCTGAACACGTGGAATATGGAATCGTGGGATGCGTGGGGTGGGAAGGGACCTCGGAGCCCCGCCGTGGTGCGGGGTGCCCTGCAGGCCTGTGTGTGCTGCTGCCCCGTGCTGAGGCGTCCCCGTGCCCGTGGCAGGTACAGCACTGACGTGACGTCGCTGCCCTTCCTGCTGGAGATCCTGACGGTGCTGCCCGAGGAGGTGCACAGCCGCTCGCTGCGCATCGGCGCCAACCGCCGCACCGAGATCATCGAGGACCTGGCCTACTACTCCAGCACCGTGGTGTCTCTGCTGGTGAGCGGCCTCCCGCCGCCTCTGCCCCGCGGCATCGGGGCCTTGCTTGGGCTGGAAAAGCCCTCAGAGCCCGCGTGTCCAACCATCCCCAGCACTGCCAGGCCACCACTGACCCTGTCCCCGAGTGCCACTTCCACATGGCTCTGAAATCCCAACTGGGGTGGGGACTCCAGAGCTCCCTGGGCAGCTGTGCCAGGGATGGACAGCCCTTTCCAGGAAGGAATTTTTCCAAAATACAACCTGAGCCTCCCCTGGCACAGCTCAAGGTTGCTTCCCCTTATCCTGTATCAGGAGATGGAGCTGAGCTGTGCCCTCTGCCCAGCAGCTCAGGTGTTGCTGGAGAAGCCTCTTCCCCCATTCCATGTTTATCCCAGCAGAGTTCCCTGCCAGTGCCACTGCAGCCGTCAGGGCAGCCCAGCTCCCTCTGGGAGGAGTTATCTGAGGAAGTCCTTGCTCGCTCTGAAATTCCTTCACCTTCCTTGAGTCCCCTTCCAGGGCCACCCTGCCCTGCCAGCCCCAGCTTTTCCAGGGACGCCTGGGAGATCCTGGCCTGGAGTATCAGGAGTCCCCATGCTGTGCTGTCCTCTCCAGCCCCATCTTTTCCTGGGATATCCCAGCTGGCACATCAGGGGGCCCTGCACTGGGCTGCCCCTTCCAGCCATGTCCAGCCCCAGCCTTTCTCAGGATCCCTGGGAGATCCTGGTTGACATGCTGGGGACACAGGCAGTGTCACCTCGCTCTGGTGCTCAGAGCTGACACAGGATCACCAAGGGCTGGCCTTGTCCCTGCACGTTCCTACTCCCTCTGCACCTGCCTGAAGCTTTCCTGAGCTTTTCCTGTTGGTGCCAGCATGGGCATTTCCACCATGTACCTGAAGAGCCAAATTTCTATTTTCTGTGTGGGATTTAAACCCACATTCCCATCTTCAGTTACAAAATGGGGGGTTAAAGCAGCATTCCAGGGACTGTGATGAGGTCCAACATTCTGCCTTTAGGACTGAAGTGTCAAGTGAGATCTCTGGAAGCTCTTGAGCAAGGATTCCTGGGCCAGTCCAGGGCGTCTGGGACCTTTTTCCATGTCCTGCCTGTCCGCCTCTTCCCCCTCTCCCTGTGCCAGTCGAGGCTGGGGCTTTGGGCAGGGCTCTGCTGGCCCTGGGCCACAGCTGGAGCATTGGCCAGCCCTGGGAATGAGCTGCTGCCATCCCACATCTCAGCACATCTGGCTTGGGCACTGGGGTGGCATGTTTGGAATGTCCCTCGGGACAGGTCTGGCTCTCAGCAGCAGCCTCTCTCTGCAGAGGTGGTTTTTTGGGAGAAGGGTTAAACTGGGATTTGTCAGGTGTGAGCATCCCTGGTGGCTGTGCTCCGCTGGCCCAGCAGGGGCTCCTGCAGGAGTGGGGATGAGGGAGCTGCTCCAGCTGCTCTTCCTGCTCCTGTGGGCTCTGTCCCTCCCTCTCACTGAGTCCAGGGCTGTTGGTGCCAGGCGCGTTTGGAGCAGCCTGCCTCTGGAGTGTTCCCATGGGGACTCCGGAGGGTGTTAGTGGTTATTTCTCATGGATCACCGCAGGAGCCACATCCTGACTGGCTCTGCCGTGTCCCTGCAGGTGACATGTGTGGAGAAGGCAGGCAACGAGGAGAAAATGCTCATCAAGATCTTCCGGTGCCTGGGCAGCTGGTTCAACCTGGGTGTCCTGGACAGCACCTTCATGGCCAACAGCAAGCTGCTGTCCCTGCTCTTCGAGGTGCTGGTGAGTGTTTCCCAGGAGCTAGGGGCTTGCAGGGTGGGGGCACTGGGCAGTGCCAGCAGGACTGAGGCGTGGGGCAGGGCGCTCGTCCCTCCTGTTTCATGCAGGGACTCTCTGGTTCTCTCTGGGCCGGATCAGCCCCGCAGAGTGGGCAGTCCCTCTGCTGGGAGGGGCAGGCAGGGAAGTGCCACTGCCCACGAGGTGCCAGGTGAGGTCTGTCCCATCCAGGAGTGCCAGGTGAGGTTTGTCACACCCCAGGGGTGCCAGGTGAGGTTTGTCCCACCCCGGGGGTGCCAGGTGAGGTTTGTCCCACCCAGGGCCCCAGGTGAGGTCTGTCCCATCCAGGAGTGCCAGGTGAGGTTTGTCCCACCCAGGAGTGCCAGGTGAGGTTTGTCACACCCAGGGCCCCAGGTGAGGTTTGTCCCACCCCAGGGGTGCCAGGTGAGGTCTGTCCCACCCCAGGGGTGCCAGGTGAGGTTTGTCCCACCCCAGGGGTGCCGGGTGAGGTATGTCACACCCAGGGCCCCAGGTGAGGTTTGTCACACCCAGGGCCCCAGGTGAGGTTTGTCACACCCAGGGGGTGCCAGGTGAGGTTTGTCATCCTCGTAGCTGGGTATTGGAAGCCTGTGTTGGGGTTTGATGGTCAAATCAGGGGGGTTGAGGTTATTTTTTTCTTCCCAGATTGTCAGTAAAGCAGTTTTCCTTTTCTGACCCCTCCCGGAGGATTTGGGGTGTTTGTCCAGCTGAGTGTGGCAGGGCTGGAGGTGGGGAGGGTCCTGTGCCACTGAGCCATGGCAGGCAGGGAGTGGAGCCAGAGTGAGGAATTCCTGGAGGATGGAGGTTTCTGCTGCAGACATTACCTGTCTCTCTTCCCTCTCTCCCATGGGATCCCTCATTTGCATGATTCAATCTATGACAAATGCAGCTGAGGGCTGCCAGGGAAAGGTATCCATGTGGGATATCTGAATGTCCATGTGGGATCCTGCTTTGAGTGGAGCTGTGGCAGGAGCTGCTCCCAGGACAGGCTGTGGGGCTCACCAGCCTGTTCAGTGGTTCATGGCACTTTGGGTGGGGCGTTTTTCCTTCCTCCCCTTCTCCCTTCAGTGGCACCAGGAATTCTTTCCCAAATCCATTGAGAGCTCAGTGTTCAGTAGGACTCACAGTCTCTGCTCCTTTGTTTCCTCCCTGCTTGCTCTCTCCTGGTGCTCTGTATTCCTGTCTCCTGCCCTGTAAATTCCCCTCCCTCAGTCACCTCCCACGGAATTCACTGATCCCCCAGGCCATCCCTGGTCAGTATTCCACACTTGCTTGTGGAAACCTTGTCCCCATCCCCACCAAGGACTCCCCAGCTCCCCCCTCTCCTTCCCAGTGGGAGTGATGACTGTGTCCATGAGCAGCATCCTGGTTTCCTTCCTTCCAAGCTGCCCTGGGTTCCAGCTGGTGTTTTCCCTCCTGTGCTTGCCAGGGAAGTTGCCAGGGTCCCGTGGGGAGGGTCAGTCTGGCCTGGAGTGTCCAGGGTAGCAGGTTATGAGGCCAGTGGGGGATAGTGGGGGCTGTGGCCGTGCAGGACCTGTACAAAGTGTTTCCACAGAGTTCTTTGCGTTGGAGTAGATCTCCAAGATCAAATCCAGCCATTGTGGGAACAAGAACAAAAACCTGGTGGTTTCGTTACTGTCTGATTGCGTGATATAATTGGGGCAGCGGAGGGGCAGCTCCCATCTCTGCTCTGGTGACCAGTTACAGAACCCAGGGAATGGCTGGAGCTGTGCCAGGGAGGGTCAGGCTGGAAAGCAGGAAAGGTTCTGCCCCAGAGGGTGCTGGGCACTGCCCAGGCTCCCTGGGGAATGGGCACGGCCCCGGGGCTGCCGGAGCTCCCCTCCCTGGGACTGTTGGGGTGCCTGTGCAGGGCCAGGAGCTGGATCTGTGATCCCCGTGCTCCCTTCCAGCTCAGGATGTTCCATGACTCTTTGGTAATTGCTGGGCTTTTGTGCCTTGCAGCAACAGGACAAGACCTCATCCAACCTGCACGAGGCTGCGTCGGACTGCGTGTGCTCAGCCCTCTACGCCATCGAGAACGTGGAGACCAACCTGCCCCTGGCCCTGCAGCTCTTCCAGGGCGTGCTCACCCTCGAGAGTGCCTATCACATGGCTGTGGCACGGGAGGACCTGGACAAGTGAGGGACAGGGACCTTGCTGTGGCTGGGAGGGACGGGCAGGACAGCGCTGGCCCAGCTGGTGCCATGTCAGCCTGCGAACGGAGATACCAGTGCCAGGGCATCAGCAGTGCTGGGGGCACTGGGGCTGGGCAGTGCCCATCCCTGTACTGGGCACTCGTGGGGTCACACCCAAATCCTGGGGCAGGTCTGGGCCCCTCACTGCAAGAGAGACCTGGAGGGGTCAGGGGCTGGGCTGGACTGGGACCATGCCCTCACTGGGCTTTTGGAGAAGTTTGAGATCAGTATTTCAGCAGATTTGCTTATTGGAGCCCAGTGCTGGCACCCACTTCCCCTGCTGGAGCATCTCCCAGCTGCTGGCAAAGCAGAAGTTGGGGTTTCTCACTCTGCCCAAGGCCCTGGGCACATTTTGGCCCAGCCCTGCCCCACACTGGGGTAAAGCCCATGAGGCTGATCCAAGCCCTGTCCCCTTGTCCCTCTGCCCTGGGGTAGAGCCCGTGAGGCTGATCCAACCCCTGTCCCCTTGTCCCTCCACAATGGGGTAGAGCCCGTGAGGCTGATCCAAGCCCTGTCCCCTTGTCCCTCTGCCCTGGGGTAGAGCCCGTGAGGCTGATCCAAGCCCTGTCCCCTTGTCCCTCTGCCCTGGGGTAGAGCCCGTGAGGCTGATCCAAGCCCTGTCCCCTTGTCCCTCCACAATGGGGTAGAGCCCGTGAGGCTGATCCAAGCCCTGTCCCTCCTTGTCCCTCTGCACTAGGGTAGAGCCCATGAGGCTGATCCAGCCTCTGTCCCCTTGTCCCTCCACAGTGGGGTAAAGCCCGTGAGGCTGATCCAACCCCTGTCCCCTTGTCCCTCCACAGTGGGGTAAAGCCCATGAGGCTGATCCAAGCCCTGTCCCCTTGTCCCTCTGCAGGGTGCTCAACTACTGCCGTGTGTTCACCGAGCTGTGTGAGACCTTCCTGGACAAGATCGTGTGCACGCCGGGCCAGGGCCTGGGCGACCTGCGCACGCTGGAGCTGCTGCTCATCTGCGCGGGGCACCCGCAGTACGAGGTGAGCTGCGGCCGGGCACGGGGCAGGCCTTGCTGCTGCTGCTGTGAGCTGCGGGCTCCGGAATCCCTGCTCTGCACTCGTGGCCTTCCTGTTTCCTTCTCGGTGTCCTGGTATTGCCAGCACAGCTCTGAAACCCCTGCTCCTGCTTTCCCACATGTTCAGGTCGAGCTCAGGGGGGATTTGTGGTTCTGTGAGTGAAGTGGATTTTGCCCTGTGAGTGACTGAAATGCTGCCTCACATCAAAGTGCCCACTCACCTGCCTTAGGAGCAAAACTTGTCATTGTTTTGGTCTCTTTTTATCCTTTATTTAATTCTTTATCCTTTTATTCTTCCCAAACCTTTAAGTGCCAGTAGCTGGTCCTTGCCTGTGTTCAGTGGATGGAAGCTGCTGCCTGGCTGGTTTGCCATGGGAGGTGCAGGGTGGCTGTTGTTCCACCAGGCCCCATACACTCCCTGGGGTCCCTGGGACCCTTTTCCTCCCTTCCCAGGTCTGTTAAGCTCAGTTTTCCTTGGCCACAAGCTCCTCCTGTGCCATCAGTGCTGAGGGGGACATGGAGCTCTGCAGTGCAGCTGCTCCTGACTTAAGTCTGCACTCATGGTTTTGTGCAATAGCCACACAATAAATAAAAGATGCCACCACAAAGGGGCTGCATCCACTTGCAGCAAGCTGCTCCCAGAGCCCCAGGCCGCGCTCTGGGGTGGCTCTGGGCTGGGGGGGCTTTGGCTGCCAAGGCCTGGGGCACCTCTTCAGTGTCACTGGGGGATCCCAAGACCTCTGTTAACTGACAGGTAGAAAAATCAGTGGATCTAGGGCAACCAGTCCCTGTGTCACCACTGTGTGGCACAGCAGCTCTGACGCACATCTGTAGTGCTGCCACTGCTGCCACCCAGGGCCAGGGTTTCTGTTTCTCCATTGGGACCATTGACAGAGTGGGAGAAAAACATTCTGCTATGTTCTGCTATTCTGTAACAAAATGCTGTATTTTTCTTTCCAAACAGGTGGTAGAAATTTCCTTTAACTTCTGGTATAGACTGGGGGAGCACCTGTACAAGACGGACGATGCTGTGATCCACAGCATCTTCAAAGCCTACATCCAGCGCCTGCTGCACGCACTGGCCCGGCACTGCCAGCTCGACTCTGACCACGTAAGGGCCTCTGGAATGGGCAGGGATGTGTGTGTGTCCCTGTGGAACTGCTAGGGCAGTGGGACGTGTGTGTGTGTGTCCCTGTGGAACTGCCAGGGCAGTGGGATGTGTGTGTGTGTCCCTGTAGAGGCACTGGGATGTGTGTGTGTCCCTATGTAACAGCTGGACAGTGGGACGTGTGTGTGTGTCCCTGTGCAGGCACTGGGATGTGTGTGTGTGTCCCTGTGGAACTGCCAGGGCAGTGGGATGTGTGTGTGTGTCCCTGTAGAGGCACTGGGATGTGTGTGTGTGTCCCTATGGAACTGCTAGGGCAGTGAGACGTGTGTGTGTGTGTCCCTATGGACCTGCCAGGGCAGTGGGACGTGTGTGTGTCCCTGTGGAAGCAATGGGATGTGTGAATCCCTGTGCAGGCACTGGGATGTGTGTGTGTGTCCCTGTAGAGGCAGTGGGATGTGTGTGTGTGTCCCCTGTGAAACAGCCAGGGCAGTGGGATGTGTGTGTGTGTCCCTGTAGAGGCACTGGGATGTGTGTGTGTGTCCCTGTAGAGGCAGTGGGATGTGTGTGTGTGTCCCCTGTGGAACAGCCAGGGCAGTGGGATGTGTGTGTGTGTCCCTGTAGAGGCACTGGGATGTGTGTGTGTGTCCCTGTGGAACTGCCAGGGCACTGGGACATGTGTGTCCCCCTGGGAGCCATGTTGTCCCTGCCTGAGGCTGTTTTATTGGGATCAGGAGGGCATGGCTCACTAGCCACAGCTTGGTATATTCTTCTGTGCACTCTGGGATGGTTTGTCCTCTCCTCCCCTCCTCATCCCCTTGCTTCCCATCCCTTCCTCTGCTTGTTGGAGCAGGAATACACGGTGTGTGCTCAGGCTGGTCATGTTTTCCTTGGGCACAGCTCTCCAGACCCTCCGGCAGCCTGGTCTGCGCCAGGAGGGCAGGATGCTGGATCTCCTTGGAACAGAATCACTGGTGTTCCCCTGGCTGTGGCGGAGGGGGAGCCTGAGCTCCCCTGAGCTGCCCTTGTGCTCTCCCTCAGGAGGGAGTCCCGGAGGAGACCGATGACTTCGGGGAGTTCCGGATGCGTGTCTCGGACCTGGTGAAGGACCTCATCTTCCTGGTGGGCTCCGTGGAGTGTTTTGCTCAGGTGGGTTTGTGGGAGTGCAGTGAGCTGCCAGCAGGTGCAGGGGAGGTCACCGAGCCCTGGTGGCCTTTGGGACTGGAGGTCGCACACATCCCATGCACAAGGAAGTGTGTGGTGGGAACTGCTCTGGGAGAGCAGGAGGTGTGGGAGCAGCAGGAGGTTTCTGACATTTTGGGGGAAGCCACTGTTGTCCCACAGTGTGGAATGTGGGGTTTCTGTGGGCCCACAGCTGGGGCGGGAGTTTGGGGGTGGGATTGGTGAGGGGTGGGAGTTTGGGGCTGGGAGGAGTGAGGGGTGGGAGTTTGGGGGTGGGATTGGTGAGGGGTGGGAGTTTGGGGCTGGGATGGGTCAGGAGCAGGGCCTTGGGGCAGGGGTTGGTGACGGCGGTTCCCGGCCCCTCCCGCAGCTCTACGCGACGCTCAAGGATGGGAACCCGCCCTGGGAGGTGACAGAAGCCGTGCTCTTCATCATGGCCTCCATCGCCAAGAGCGTCGACCAGTGAGTCCTGCCTGTGTCTGGGGGGCTACGGCTGCCTCCGTGTGACACAGACACCACAGATATCCCAAGGACGTTCCCATCCCTGGCAGTGTCCAAGGCCAGGTTGGACCTGGCCTGGAACCAGCTGGGACTGTGGGAGGTGTCCCTGCCATGGCAGGGGTGGCACTGGAGGGGCTCTGAGGTCTGTTCACACCCAAACCATTCATTGGGGATCCTTCCACATCCAGGTGGAGTTTTCCTAGGTATCCTTAGGGAAGGTTAAGTCACTGAAAGTGTTTCCTCCTATGTTAGTGGCAGTGGAAGAATGGACAGGTGACAGCCAGGGTGGTGAGCCCACAGCGAGTCCTGTGCACTGCCAGCAGTGGGACAACCCAGCTGACCTTCCCTGGGCTTGGAATGCTTGGAATCCTGTGCACTCCCATCCCTGGGACACTGGGATCCCCATCCCTCTCTTCCCTGGGAGGCTGTGAATCCTATCCCCCTGTTCCCAGGCACCTGGAGGAGTCACCTCAGTCCCATCACATCACCAGCTCCTGTTATCTGTGTTAAGGCTGCTCCTGCTTGCTGTTCCAATGCCTTGTTCCTGGGAGTGCTGGCTGGAAGCACTGCAGGCTCTGCCCCCACCAGCCTGGGATCAGCAGTTCCCAGATATTGAACCCCCTGGTTCTCGTGTCCCCCAGCAGTGGTGGGGCTCAGCTCCCAGATATTGAGCCCCCCTGGTTCTCATGGGGCTCAGCTCCCAGATATTGAGCCCCCCTGGTTCTCATGGGGCTCAGCTCCCAGATATTGAACCCCCCTGGTTCTCGTGGGGCTCAGTTCCCAGATATTGAGCCCCCCTGGTTCTCGTGTCCCCATAGTGGTGGGGCTCTCCCTGGAGGCACTCAGTGTTCCCCATCTGTTCCCTGCTGTGGCCCTGGTGTCCGTGGGGCTGAGCGCCCCCCTCGCAGGGTTTGTCCCAGTGTGCTCCGTGTCACATGGCACGCTCAGAGTCCCTGTGTGTGGCAGAGGGTCCGGCAGCCCCTCCCGGCCGCTCCGGGCTCTGAGCCGAGGCTGTCCCGCAGGGAGAACAACCCGACGCTGGTGGAGGTGCTGGAGGGCGTGGTGCGGCTGCCCGAGTCGGTGCACACGGCCGTGCGCTACACCAGCATCGAGCTGGTGGGCGAGATGAGCGAGGTGGTGGACAGGAACCCGCAGTTCCTGGGTGAGTGCCGTGCCCCCGCCGTGCCCCCGCCGTGCCCGCGGCCCCGCTGAGCCCCTGTGTCCGCAGATCCCGTGCTGGGCTACCTGATGAAGGGGCTCTGTGACCGGCGCCTGGCGTCGGCCGCGGCCAAGGCCATCCACAACATCTGCTCCGTGTGCCGGGACCACATGGCCCAGCACTTCTCGGGGCTGCTGGAGATCGCCCGCGCCCTCGACTCCTTCGCGCTGTCGCCCGAGGCCGCCGTGGGGCTGCTCAAGGGTGGGTACCCCTGGGCTCGGGGGGTTATCCCGGCATCTGCCAGGGGATCCATGGGAACTGCTCCCCAGGGTGCTGAGCCTGTCCTCATGGGGTTTGTCCTGATGGGCCCCAAGTCAGGTTCCACATGCAGAGCGTCCTCAGGAGTTCCCTTGGGGCTGGAGGCAGAAATAAATCCTAGATTGGTAACTGTCCCTGTCCCTGAGATAGAGCTCAGGGACTCTCCTGGGCTGGATATGTGGGAAGAACGTGTGGGAAATGCTGAGAGCCAGGCTGGTGGTGGGTCACTGCTCCATCCAGACTCTGGGAATCACCTGCTGGACACAGAGGGTGGAGATTTGGGAGTATTGGTCATTCTTTTAGAGAGTTTGGGCTCAAGAACAGAGATTTTTAACTCAGAGTGTTGATGTCTCACTGGACTGTTGGGCACCGTGAGCCTCCTCAACCACAGCTGGTTTTGGGATGTACCTTACAGATTTTTAGTGCATTCCAGTGCTGCTGGAGGCTTTCCCCCCAGAGCCAGGGAGCCTTCCCTGCAGTCGTGTGCTGCCATGGGAGACAAAACTCCCCTCGTTCCACTGGATGCCCCAGCACCAGCCGAGCTGCTCCTCTCCCTGCCAAAGGGTTTTCTCCTCCTCCCTTAGAACAAGCCAGGAGTTCCTGAGCCAGGGAGGTTTCCCCCAGCCAGATCCTGGCTGTGCCAGAGCTGGGAGTGAGCTGCTGCCCACTGGGAGTGGGAGCAGCTCAGTGCTCCTCATGTTCCATGGCTGGGAGCCCCAGAGCGCCTTCCCTGGAGATTCCCAGGATCTCACGGTGCTGCTGGGCTGGGACAGGGACAGTGGGGACACACGGGGAGCCCAGATGTGCTTGTGGCATCCATTGGCCTGTCGCTGTCCCTCACACCAGCGTTGCTCCCTGCTGGGACTGAAGCGTTTCAGTGTCTGGTTCAGCCAGAGCCAGGTTCAGCTGCGGGGAATCTCTCCCAGGCCCTGCCCCTGTCCCGCAGCCGTTCCGTCTGGGAATGTCATCGCCCCCCGCCCTCCCTGCTCCTGAGCCGTGTGTGTCCCTGCAGGCACGGCGCTGGTGCTGGCCCGGCTGCCCCTGGACAAGATCTCGGAGTGCCTGAGCGAGCTCTGCGCCGTGCAGGTGCTGGCGCTCAAGAAGGTGTGTCTGGATGGGGGGACAGCAGCTGGGAGGGGACACTGGGGACAGTGGCCGGGCCCCAGCCCTGCTACAGCAGCTGTGTCCTCAGAGCCAGAGGTGTATCCTAGAGTAACGTGGTTGTTTGGGTTGGAGAAGCCCCTGGAGCCCCTTGAGTCCAACTGTTCCCCAGCACTGCCAAAGCCACCAGTACTTGTGTCCCCAGGTGCCACATCCACACAGCTTCTAGATCCCTTCAGGGATGGGGACTCCACCCCTGCCCTGGGCAGCTGTGCCAGTGCCAGGAATAATTTCCCCAGTGTCCAACCTGACCCTCCCCTGGCACAGCTTGAGGCCATTGCCTCCGTCCTGTCACTTGTTCCATGGGGGCAGGGCCCAGCACCCACACAGGACGTGGCCAGGACTGAGCCCTTCCCTAATCCCACCTGAGGAGGTGCTGCTGCTGGGGTCAGTGTCCAGGCAGTGCCTTCCCAGGCCTACCTGTGCTCCTGGAGTCCTATCCTTTTCCCTTGTTTTCCAGCTGCTGTCCCAGGAGCCGAGCAATGGCCTCTCCTCAGACCCTACAGTGCCCCTGGATCGACTCGCCGTCATCTTCAGGTGAGGAAGGAGCTGGGGCGCTGCTGCTCCCCCAGAGCCTGGCTCCGCACTGCTCCCTTCTCCCCAGCCCTTGGGGAATGGGCTGGAGGTCTCTGCTTCCCCAGGTTCCAGCTCCTGAGGTGCCCCCCAAGCCAGGTCCGCTTCCCACAGCTCCAGCCTTTTCCCTGGCTTTAATCCCAAACCCGCCTTAACCCTTGGCTGTTCCCGCAGACACACCAACCCCATTGTTGAGAACGGCCAGGTCCACCCGTGCCAAAAAGTCATTCAGGAGGTGCGTGGGAGAGGGCTGGGATTTGGGGACAGGGTTCTGGTGGGGGGTTTTGGGGTGGGGGTTTCCAGGGTGTTTAGGTTTGTGGGGGTACCTGGGGTGTTGTTCAGAGTCCCAGTCCCTGCCTGCCAGCGGATCCATGTGTCTGCCCAGGGCTGCACGGGAGGGGAGCTGTGGGACACCCTCCTGTCCCTTGTGGAAGCAGGGATTGGGGCGTGGAGGGGGAAATGTGAGGCTTCGACCCTCTGGAAGGGGCCCTGGCTCTGGGAATGCCCCCGGTGTTTGATTTCCCTGCCCATGTCCCACTTGCCACGCTGCACTGGAGGGGATGAACGCCCCCGGGCTCCCCAGGAAGCTTTTCTGCCCCGTCCGCCATCCCTCACTGGGATCTGGGTGCTCTGGGGACCGGCAGGGAGGGGGCAGTGCCCTGGCTCAGGTGTGACCCCTGCCCGTGTCCGTGCCCAGATCTGGCCGGTGCTGTCCGAGACCCTGAACAAGCACAGTGCCGACAACCGCATCGTGGAGCGCTGCTGCCGCTGCCTGCGCTTCGCCGTGCGCTGCGTGGGCAAGGGCTCGGCCGCGCTGCTGCAGCCCCTCGTCACACAGGTGGGCACGAGCTGGCCCGGGGGCTCGCTCGGGTCGCTGCGGTGCCACGGGCACTGCAGGGGTGGCTGCGGGCTCTGGGTAGTGCTGAGGTGAATCCTGGCAATTCAGCATAAACCCCTGGGGAGGAGAGAGGCTTTGAAGAGGTGGGGATGCAGGGAGGTTGTGGATCCCCGATGCTGTGTGTGTGATTTGGGAGGAGCGTGTGAAACCCTGCGTGGTGCAGCTCCTTGGGGAGGTAGCCCAGCCGGAGGGAAGGATCCCTGGGTCCCAGCGCTGGGTGTTCCCTGCTCCGCTTGGCTCCTGCCGGGCTGGAAGGGGAAGCTTCCATGGAGAAGCGCTGCTGGCTCAGGTGGCCTCAGCACAGAGATGCTCCCAGGACGGGCGGGTTTGTTGGGGTGTCCCTGCCCACAGGGGACAGGCTGGGCCCGGGGGGATGTGGGGTCAGGGCAGATGTGGCAGTGTTCCTGTCTCCCCAGATGGTGAATGTGTACCGGGAACACCAGCACTCCTGTTTCCTCTACCTGGGCAGCATCCTGGTGGATGAGTACGGCATGGAGGAGGGCTGCCGGCAGGGCCTGCTCGACATGCTGCAGGTGGGGCCCGCCTGCCCAAATCACAGCGGCACTCAGGGTGGAAAACCCCTCGGAGCCCATCGAGTCCCACCGTCCCCCAGCACTGCCGAGGCCACCACTGACCCTGTCCCCAAGTGCCCACATCCACAGCTTTTCAATCCCTTGGGGTGGGGACTCCACCCCTCTCCTGCGCAGCTGTGCCAGGGCTGGACAGCCTTTCCAGGAGGAATTGTCCCTAGTATCCCATCTGTATAGGATCTCAAGGTTTGGGTGAGAAGGGACCTTGAAGCCTGTCCATGGGCAGGGACTCCTTCCACTATCCCAGGTTGTCCCCAGCCTCCTGCAGCCTGTCCTTGGACACTTCCAGAGATGGGGCAGCCCTGGCCTGTTCCATGCGGGGAGGGGCAGCATGAGGAGTGATCCCCGGTAGCTGCTGATGGATCTCTGTTCTCCCCAGGCTCTCTGCATCCCCACCTTCCAGCTCCTCGAGCAACCCAACGGCCTCCAGAACCACCCAGACACTGTGGATGACCTCTTCCGCCTGGCAGCCAGGTGCCACCTCCTTCACAGGCCACCCGGCCCCTCTCCCCTCATGGAGGGTCCCTGTGGGAGCTCCCGTGGGGCAGGGAGAGGCAGGCCCTGCCCTGACGTCCGTCCGTGTCCCCGGGCAGGTTCATCCAGCGCAGCCCCATCACCCTCCTGCGCAGCCAGGTGATGATCCCCATCCTGCAGTGGGCCATCGCTGCCACCACCCTGGACCACCGGGACGCCAACTGCAGCGTCATGAAATTCCTGCGGGATCTGATCCACACCGGGGTGGCCAGCGACGTGAGTGGCCTTGCAGGGGATGTCACCATGGAATCGTGGAATCGTTGGGTGGGAAGGGACCTCAGAGCCCCTCCAGTGCCACCCCTGCCATGGCAGGGACACCTCCCACCGTCCCAGGCTGCTCCAGACCCTGTCAGCCCCACCATCCTCATCTGCCCTGTCCTGTTGTCCCCAGAGCCACCCTGGTTTCTCCACCGCTGCTGGCAGAGAAGCTCTGGGGTTGCCTGCAGAGCGAGGAGTCCCTGTCCCCAGGCCTGCCCACCCCCTTCTCCTTCCTCCCACAGCACGAGGAGGACTTTGAGGTGCGGAAGGAGCTCATCAACCAGGTGATGACCCAGCTGGGGCAGCAGCTCGTGAACCAGCTCCTGCAGACGTGCTGCTTCTGCCTCCCGCCCTACACCCCTGCCCCGGCGTCGCCCGAGGTGCTCTGGGAGATCATGCAGATCGACCGCCCGGTGAGGAGGGAGAGGGACAGGCTGGGCCCCAGGGGAGGGTTTGGGGACAGGCTGGGCCCCAGGGGCAGGGCTGGGACCCCCCAGGGGCAGGGCTGGGACCCCAGGGGCAAGGCTGGGAGGCTGGGACAGGGACCCCAGAGGGACAGGCTGGGACCCCCCCAGAGGGACAGGCAGGCTGGGCCCGGGGGGATGTGGGGTCAGGGCAGATGTGGCAGTGTTCCTGTCTCCCCAGATGGTGAATGTGTACCGGGAACACCAGCACTCCTGTTTCCTCTACCTGGGCAGCATCCTGGTGGATGAGTACGGCATGGAGGAGGGCTGCCGGCAGGGCCTGCTCGACATGCTGCAGGTGGGGCCCGCCTGCCCAAATCACAGCGGCACTCAGGGTGGAAAACCCCTCGGAGCCCATCGAGTCCCACCGTCCCCCAGCACTGCCGAGGCCACCACTGACCCTGTCCCCAAGTGCCACATCCACACAGCTTTTCAATCCCTTGGGGGTGGGGACTCCACCCCTCTCCTGCGCAGCTGTGCCAGGGCTGGACAGCCTTTCCAGGAGGAATTGTCCCTAGTATCCCATCTGTATAGGATCTCAAGGTTTGGGTGAGAAGGGACCTTGAAGCCTGTCCATGGGCAGGGACTCCTTCCACTATCCCAGGTTGTCCCCAGCCTCCTGCAGCCTGTCCTTGGACACTTCCAGAGATGGGGCAGCCCGGGGAGGGGCAGCATGAGGAGTGATCCCCGGTAGCTGCTGATGGATCTCTGTTCTCCCCAGGCTCTCTGCATCCCCACCTTCCAGCTCCTTGAGCAACCCAACGGCCTCCAGAACCACCCAGACACTGTGGATGACCTCTTCCGCCTGGCAGCCAGGTGCCACCTCCCTCACAGGCCACCGGCCCCTCTCCCTTCATGGAGGGTCCCCGTGGGAGCTCCCGTGGGGCAGGGAGAGGCAGGCCCTGCCCTGACGTCCGTCCGTGTCCCCGGGCAGGTTCATCCAGCGCAGCCCCATCACCCTCCTGCGCAGCCAGGTGATGATCCCCATCCTGCAGTGGGCCATCGCTGCCACCACCCTGGACCACCGGGACGCCAACTGCAGCGTCATGAAATTCCTGCGGGATCTGATCCACACCGGGGTGGCCAACGACGTGAGTGACGCACGGGGATGTCACCATGGAATCGTGGAATGCGTTGGGTGGGAAGGGACCTCAGAGCCCCTCCAGTGCCACCCCTGCCATGGCAGGGACACCTCCCACCGTCCCAGGCTGCTCCAGACCCTGTCAGCCCCACCATCCTCATCTGCCCTGTCCTGTTGTCCCCAGAGCCACCCTGGTTTCTCCACCGCTGCTGGCAGAGAAGCTCTGGGGGTTGCCTGCAGAGCGAGGAGCTTGTCCCTGTCCCCAGGCCTGCCCACCCCCTTCTCCTTCCTCCCACAGCACGAGGAGGACTTTGAGGTGCGGAAGGAGCTCATCAACCAGGTGATGACCCAGCTGGGGCAGCAGCTCGTGAACCAGCTCCTGCAGACGTGCTGCTTCTGCCTCCCGCCCTACACCCTGCCCGACGTCGCCGAGGTGCTCTGGGAGATCATGCAGATCGACCGCCCGGTGAGGGGAGGGACCCCAGAGGGACAGGCTGGGCCCCAGGGGCAGGGTTTGGATCCCAGAGGGACAGGCTGGGCCCCAGGGGCAGGGCTGGGACCCCCAGGGGCAAGGCTGGGCCCCAGGGGCAGGGCTGGGACCCCCAGGGGCAAGGCTGGGATCCCAGAGGGACAGGCTGGGACCCCAGAGGGGCAGGCTGGGCCCCAGGGGCAGGGCTGGGACCCCAGAGGGACAGGCTGGGCCCCAGGGGCAGGGCTGGGACCCCAGAGGGGCAGGCTGGGCCCCAGGGGCAGGGCTGGGACCCCCAAGCTCTGCCGAGGCAGGGCGCGGGAGCCAAGCTGGGCTCCACATTCCGAGTTGCTCCCTTTCCCTGGCACAGACGTTCTGCCGCTGGCTGGAGAACTCGCTGAAGGGGTTGCCAAAGGAAACCACGGGCGGAGCCATCCAGGTGACACACAAACAGCTCACCGACTTCCACAAGCAGGTCACCAGGTGAGTGCCACCGGGGTCTCCAGCTGGCACCAGCTCCCTCCTTCAGGCTGGCCTCCAGCAGCCCCAGGCCTGCCTGTGCTGTTGATCCTGCTGGGCTGTTCCACCTGCCTGCACGGGGCCCTGGGGCCGTGTGGCACCTTCGCCATCACCCAACGGGTTTTTCTGCCTGGCCCGATCCCTGCTGGCCCTTCCCGAGCCACCTCCTCATGCCCGTGAGTCACTGGTTCCAGCTGCCAGGCCCTGCCCAGGCCTGTCCCTTCCCAGGGCCACCAGCTGCTTTGGGAGCATCACCTCCCTCTGCCTGGCTCCTGCTGGTCCCTGGACAAATCCCAGAGGCCAAGTGCCTGGGGGCAGCTGGTTCCTTCCACCCAGCCACCGCTGTGGTGGCACACAGGTCTCCTCCAGGGACAGTCCCGGGGGCTGCCGACCTCGTTCTGCCCTGATGACTGTCCCTTCATCTCTCCCAACACCTTGGAGCCGAGCTGTCACGCTCCCAGCTCCCGTCCCTCGGCAGGACACCTTGTCTGGGTCCCACATGTCCCCTTGGGGTCAGCCCCGATGTCCGCCCTTGTCTTGCAGTGCTGAGGAATGTAAACAAGTCTGCTGGGCTCTGAGGGACTTCACCCGCCTGTTCCGATAGCTCCGGCTCCACGTGGCACCTGTCTCCCAGGTAAGGGCCTGGTGCTGGGATCCCCCGCCCCGCAGGACATCGGGGACAAAGGGCTGAAGCTCCCTTCCTCCTGCCAGGAATGTCTTTAAGGAGAAGACAGGAAACAGCAACCCAAGAATGTGTCCCACAATCAGCCGAGGGCTCTCGCCCGCTCCAGCGCGTCCTGGAGTCCGGAGCCACGGGAGGGAGGAGGGCTCGGGGGTCCCGGCGGCCCCGCCGCCCGAGCAGCAGCCCCGGGGCAGCGCCTCCGACCCGACTGCAACCCACCAGGCACCGGAGCCATGCCGCGCCACTCGGCTCCGCCCGGCAGCAAAAGAAGTAGAAAAACTTTCTGTGAAACGGAGACAAAAAAGAAGGAAAAGAAACAAACAAAAAAACAAACAGTACAAATTGTTTAGGAAGATGGGGGGTCAGTCTGGGGGTCCTGGGGTGCTGCCCCCCTGAGCCCACCGTGGCCTGCCTGGTGCCGACTCCCAGAGACGACACAGGCGGGACGGACTCTGCAAATAGAGATTTATATTTTATTTTGTTCTGCTTTTTTTTGTTTGTTTTCTTGTTTGGTTTTTTTTTTTTTTTTTTTCCCTTTTTCGGGGTTTTCTTTGGTTTGATTTTGGGGTAGGAGGCGGTGGCTCGAGTGCGGGCAGGGCGGGCGGGCGCATGCTGTTCCCTCCGGGGGTGTGTAGCCATCTCGAGAACAATAAAAAACAACAAAAAACTGAAAAAATAAATTAAAACCTCCTAAGGTCCCTCTGGTTCTCTTCCCAGGGCTGGGGCTGCTTTGTGCCCCCCCAGCGCTGGGTACCCCCCATCCCTGGGGGCTCCAGGTCCAAGGTGGCCCCAGCCCCGTTTTCTTGCTGTTTCCCCCCAAAATGCCAGGGGATTATCCTTGGCAGTGCAGGGAGGGGCGCAGGGCTGCCCCGGGGCGGGGGTCACGGTGCCCTTCCCTGCGGAGCGCCCTGGTGCTGCTCCCTGCCGGCTCTGGGGGGACAGGCCTGGGGACAGGCCTGGGGACAGGGGTGCGGACGGTGCTGGGCGGCCCCGGCCCCCGCAGCCGCGCCGGCCCGAGTGACTCACCCGGGCTGGCACCGAGTGCCGCGCTGTCCCCGTGTCCCTGTCAGCGGGGCAGGGGGCCCGGCGGCAGCGCCCAGGGCCCCGCGGAGGGGCCGGGCGGGGGCTGCGCCGGCGGCAGCCGCTGCTGGCTCTGCCAGAGCTGGTGCAGCTCCTTGAACTGCTCCACCATCCTGTCCTTGAGGTCGGGGTGCGAGATCTGCAGCGGGATGCTGTCGGCCGACCAGGACAGCTCCCCGGAGAACATCTCCAGCAGCAGCCGCGCCGCCACCGGCACCACCTGCGGGAGCCGCGGGGCGTCACCGGGACCGGGACCCGCGGGGTGTCACCGGAACCGGGACCCGCGGGGCGTCACCGGGACAGGGACCCGCGGGGTGTCACCGGGACAGGGACCCTGCAGGGCATCACCGGGACCGGGACCCGGCGGGGTGTCATCGGGACAGGGACAATGCGGGGTGTCACCGGGACCGGGACCCGCGGGGTGTCACTGAACCGACCGCGGGGGCCACCGGGACAGGGACCTGCACTGGCCCCCGGACAGGGACCGACCCGCGGGTGTCACTGGGAGGACCCTGGGCGCCACAGGACAGGGACAATGCGGGTGTCACCAGGACCGCGGGCGCCACCGGACAGGACCCATGGGCGCCCCGGGACAGGACCCGCGGGCGCCACGGGACGGGAGGGACAATGTCACGGGACAGGGACAATGCGGGGTGTCACGGGTCACCAGGCTGGGTGTCAGGACAGGGACCCGGCGGGGTGTCATCGGGACAGGGACAATGCGGGGCGTCACCAGGACAGGGACCCTGCACGGTGTCACCGGGACCGGGACCCTGCACGGTGTCACCGGGACAGGGACCCCGCCGTGCCCCCGGACAGCCGCGGGCCGGCCCCTCACCTGCACCGTGATCAGCTTCTTCTCCTTGGGCTTCTGGTCCGGCCACTCTTCGCCGAAGCAGAGGAAGATCTCGAAGGGGGGTGGCGTGGGGGTCTGCCCCTTCTGGAACTGGATGAGGCCTGTGGGGCCCACACCGCGGTGAGGGACAGGATGGGGCCTCGCGCCTGCCTGGGCCACCAGCACCGCTCTGAGGGCAGCCCCGAGAGCCGGCTGCTGACCCCCGTCCCAGCTCTGTCCCCCACTGCACCAGGGTCCCCTGTGCCACCTGGAGTCCCCACCATTCCAGCTGGTGTCCCCATTGCACGTTTGTCCCCTGATGCCAGCACGTGCCTGGTGTGCCCCCAGCCCAGCTGGCTTCTCCATCCCAATCCATTGCCCTCAAGGGACACGGGGCCACCTCCCCTTCCCCTCTGACCGTTGAGGAAGCCCTCGAGGCTGAAGAGCTTGGTCCTTGTCTCCCTCTGGATGGGGTTGGGGCCGGGCTGGGGCGCGGCACAGGGCCCACTCCAGAAGACCTTGCACTGGCAGAGCCGGAGGGCGAAGAGGTCCTGGCCCTGCAGCTCCAGGATGAGCCCGCGGTCCAGCACGTCCAGCAGCTGGTGGGTGTAGAAGCGCTGCTTCTCGTTGGGAATGGCGTCGGGAGCAGGGAAGGGCACCTGCTCCAGCGTCAGCGGCCCGAAGAGCTCCTCCTGCTCCCGCGTGGGCTCCAGGCTGCTGTGGAACAGCCGGCAGCCGTGCGGGTTGCTGACGGTCAGGGCGCACACCTGGCGGCCCCGGTACTGGAACTTCAGCTCCAGGTCAGTCACTGCCGGGGGGACACGGGGTCAGCGGGGCCGGGAGCACCCCAGGGCCACCCCGTGCACCCCCTGCCGCCCTCATCCACCCCACAGCCTCTGTGTCCATGGTCACCCCAATCCAGCCACCCCAGGGCCACCCTCATCCACCCCACAGCCACCCTGTGCCCTCGGTCACCCCAGGGCCACCCCACAGCCACGGCCACTCTGTCCCACCCCAGGGCCACCCCACACTCACGCCCCCAGCCAGCACCCCAGCCCCGCTCACGTGGCAGCATGTGGGGGCTGACGAGCAGGTCGGGGATCAGGTGCTCTGTCGGTGCCACCGGGCAGGCGGATGAGGGTCCCGGGGGGCCCAGGGGGGGCCCCATCTCAGCGAGGGCGCCGGGGAGCAGCTCAGGGGCCCCGTGGGTGCCCCCCGCCTCCCCCTGCAGCAGTGCTGGGGGGGGAGCCCCAAAGGGCCCCCCCGGGGGGCAGTGGCTGGCAAAGGGGGGAGCCTCCTCCTTGGGCCAGGGGTAGGGGGGCAGCAGGTCCCCCCCGTGCTGCGTGTCTGGAGCAGAGAGGGGCGTCAGAGGCTGCACCGCAGCCCCCCCGACACCCCGAGCCCCCCTGAGCCCCCCACTCACCATCGATGCTCAGCGATGTCATCTTGTGGAGCTGCAGGGCAGAGTGCGCGTTACAGGGACCCCCCGGCCCGCTGGGGCGTCCCTGGTTTGGGGATCCCCCCACCCCGAGCCCCCCCAGATACCTGGCTGACGTCTTCCTCCCCGCTGTAGCCATAGTCATCCTCATCCCCCCCGTCTGCAAGGGAGAGAGGGGCTGGGAAATGCAGAGGGAACTGGGGGTGCTGGGGGGGATATTGAGGGGTGCTGGGGTCCCATGGGGGGATATTGAGGGGTTCTGGGGACTCATGGGGGGATATTGAGGGATGCTGGGATCTCACGGGGGGATATTGAGGGGTGCTGGGATCTCATGGGGGGATATTGAGGGGTTCTGGGGACCCATGGGGGGATATTGAGGGGTGCTGGGGACCCATGGGGGGATATTGAGGGGGGGACTCATGGGGGATATTGAGGGGTTCTGGGGACCCATGGGGGATATTGAGGGGTGCTGGGATCTCATGGGGGATATTGAGGGGTGCTGGGATCTCTGGGGGGGAGGGGTTCTGGGATCCCATGGGGGGATATTGAGGGGTTCTGGGGACCCATGGGGGGATATTGAGGGGTTCTGGGGACTCGTGGGGGGATATTGAGGGGTGCTGGGATCCCATGGGGGGATATTGAGGGGTGCTGGGGGCTCACGGGGGGGATATTGAGGGGTTCTGGGATCTCATGGGGGGATATTGAGGGGTGCTGGGGACCCATGGGGGGATATTGAGGGGTGCTGGGATCCCATGGGGGATATTGAGGGGTGCTGGGGGCTCACGGGGGGGATATTGAGGGGTGCTGGGGACCCATGGGGGGGGAGGGGTGCTGGGATCCCATGGGGGATATTGAGGGGTGCTGGGGGCTCACGGGGGGATATTGAGGGGTTCTGGGATCTCATGGGGGGATATTGATATTGCTGGGGACTCACGGGGGATATTGAGGGGTTCTGGGATCTCATGGGGGGATATTGAGGGGTGCTGGGATCTCACGGGGGGATATTGAGGGGTGCTGGGGACTCATGGGGAGATATTGAGGGGTTCTGGGGACCCATGGGGGGATATTGAGGGGTGCTGGGGGCTCATGGGGGGATATTGAGGGGTGCTGGGATCTCACGGGGCACTGAGGTTTCACAGGGGGTGGGTCCCTTGGGGGGGGCAGGTCTCTGGGGGCGCTGGGTCCTTGTGGGGCGTGGGGGCTGCTGGGGGCTGGCGCCTCACGGGGTGCTGGGGTTGGGGGCGTGGGGGGGGGTGGGGTCTCTGGGGGCTGGGGTTCAGGGGCTCCCAAGGGTGCCCAGGGTTTGTGGGCGGGGCTGCAGGGGTGTGGGGTCTCTGTGGGGCGCTGGGGCCCGTCCAGGGGCTGCCGGAAGGCCCTTTGTTGAGGGCGCCCAGAGCCCCTTCCACCGGGGGCCCGGGGGGGGCCCGGAACCGCAGTCTCCTCGTAGCGGGGCGGAAGGGGCTGGGCCGGGGAGCCGCGGGGCCCGTCCAGCAGCAGCCGGAACTCGCGGCTCTTGTTGAGGGCGCAGCGCAGCGTGGCCTTCCAGCGGGGGGGGTCCGGCGGGTCCCCGGCCCGGAACCGGCCCGTCTCCTGCGCCCACGCCTGCGGGGCGGTCAGCGCGCACCCGGCCCGCGGGTCCCGCCAGCCGCACCCGTGTGCCCATCGTCCGTGCCAGCCGCACCCGTGTGCCCCCATCCCGTGTGCCCATCGTCCGTGCCACCCCCACCCGTGTGCCCCCATCCCGTGTGCCCATCGTCCGTGCCAGCCGCACCCGTGTGTCCATCATCCGTGCCACCCCCATCCCGTGTGCCCATCATCCGTGCCAGCCGCACCCGTGTGCCCCATCATCCGTGCCACCCCATCCTGTGTGCCCCCATCCCGTGTGCCCATCATCCGTGCCACCCCCATCCTGTGTGCCCCCATCATCCTTGTCACCCCATTCCGTGTGCCCCCACCTGTGTGCCCCATCACCCGTGCCACCCCCATCCCGTGTGCCCCCATCATCCTTGTCATCCCCATCCCGTGTCCCTCGTCACCCATCACCCTGTCACTCCTGTCCCTTGTCCCCCATATCCCCACTGTCACCCACCCCATGTCCCCTTGTCACCCCATCACACATCGCCCCCATCCCATGTCCCCAGGTCCCCATGTCCCCGTCGCACGCGCCCACTGTCGCTGCCACCCCGTGCCCCCGGTGTCACCTTGAAGATGGTGTCGTGGTCCTGGGGCCCCGGGGGGTTCCTGGTGGCGTGTCCCCAGGGGATGACGAAGCGGCGGCGCTCGGGGTCGAGCCAGCGCAGCCCCGGGAAGCGCCGGCTGCTCACCTGGGCCACCAGCCAGGGCTTGAGGCGCACCCGCCGCGGGGGCTCCATGGCCCGGGGGCACCGGCGGGCGCCGCCCGCGCTCCCGAAAGAGGAACCGGCCCCGCTCGGCGCCGCGGGGCAGCCCCGGTTCCGCTTTCAGCGCCGGGAGGGCGCGGGAGCCGCCCCGAGCTCTGCCTGCCCCGGGCGGCGGGGGCGGCACCGCGGCCGAAAGCAGAAGCTGCGGCGGCTTCGGGGAAAGAAACGAGGAGCTGAGAACGGGAGGGGACACGGGGGACAGGGCACACACGGAGGGGACAGTGGGACACAGGGAACGTGGGATGTGAGGGCGACAAGGGGGGGACACGGGATGGGAGACACGGGGACACAGAGGGGACAAGGGGAGTACACACGCGAGGGACACGCGCGGGATGGGGGACACCTGTAGCGACACGGGGACGTGGAGGGACACGGGAAACGTACGGGAGACAGAGGACATGGAGAAGGGAGGAGGGACACGGGTGACATGAGGAGAGAGGGGACACGGGATGGAGAGGACACGGTCACAGGGTCGGGGGGTGGCACACGAGGGTCGGGGGGACACGGAGAGCACATGGGGGACACGGGGACACGGGAAGTCCCGACCGCGGTCCTTGCGCAGTCACAGCAGCCTCGCGGGATAGCGCCCACGCGTGTCGCACGGACGGGCCCGGCTGGGCACCGCGCTGGGCACGGCGTGTCCGGGGCTGCCGCCCCGCTCACGGACCGGGCACTGTCCCGCGTGTCCTCGCGGCTGTCCCGGCATTCCAGCATCGCCCCGCCACTGCCGCGGCCCCTCCCCACGGCCCCCTCCCCACGGGGTCCCACCCCACGGGAACCCCCCGCGGACTCCCCGCGCCCCTCGGGAGCGGCCCCGGGTCTCACCTGCGCTCGGGGCCGGTCCGGGGCCGCCGCCCGGCGCTTCCGCACGCGGGGCCGGGCGTGGGCGTGGGGCGAGACCGGCCGGGCCCGCCCCGGGACGCGGGGCGTGGAGCGGGGCTCCCGGTGTCCCCACGGGACCGCCAGCTGTGTCACCGCTCTCGCGTCCCTCCGAGCCCCCCGTGTGGTCCCCGCGCCCCCACGTCTTGTCCCCCCTCCTCGGTCCCCTGTGTCCCCCCCGGGTCCCCACCCTCGTGTCTCCTCCCGGATCCCGCCCCGTCTGCCCGGCTGTCAGCCCGCACGGCTGTCAGACCCCTCATTAGCATACGAGTTGCATATATTTGCATACACAGTACCCATTTCCCTCTCCACGTGACGCGCGGGGATCTCCGCGGTGGGCGGGAACACCGGGGCGCGTTTGAGGGTTTTGATTGGTCACAGTCTCTGTCATTCATCTGTGGGCGCGACCCCGCCCCGCCCCAGCTGTCTGTCAATGAGGGGGCGTGGTTTAGGTGGGCGTGACCAAAGGCGGCAACAACATCTCTTGAGTGGGCGGGGCCTGTTCCTGTCCGGGCGGGGCTGCTCGCATGGCACGGGCCGGGGGCGGGGCCTGTCCCCGGTCGGGGCGGGGCCGGGCCCGGGGGCGGGGCTGCTCGCATGGCGCCGGGCGCGCCCCGCCGCACGCCGGGCCCCCCCGGTGCCCCCCGCGCCCCCCCGGTGCCGCCGCCCCGCCCCGGGAGGAAGAGCCGAAGGAGGTACCGGGACCCCCCTGCCCTGGGCCCCCGGTGAACGGGAGCCCGGCCGGCTGCCACGCGGGGCGGGGTGCGGATGTGTCCCCGGCGGTGCCGCTGTCGGCATGTCCCCGGGGAACGGAGGGAACGCGGGGGCCCCGGCGGGTTTGGGCCGGTCTCGCCCCGTTTAACTCGCAGATCTCAGGGGATTAATGCTATTTGTCGCTCCGATCCCGGTGCGACCCCTGGGAACGGGAGCGGGGCTTTCCCGGGGAGCGCTCGGAGAAAGGAGCGGGTCCCGCTGGATTCAGGGTGGCGGTGGGGCTCAGATCAGATCCCGGTGGAGTCCCAGGGAAGAGGCTCAGACCCCTGTGAGGAAGGGGTAGGAGCGGAGCAGGTGGATTCCCGGCTGGATTCCCGGCTGGATCACTGACTGCTCGGCAGCTTATCCCACCACTCTGCCTGTTCTTGCCCTGTCCGGGCCTTCCCGGGACCCCAGCTGATCCCGAGGGACAGCTGCAGCCTGTGTGAGCCTGGCCGCAGGCCCGGGGCTGATCCCGACTGGGGAAGGCACCCGAGGCACCAGTTACGGGGGGCTGAAGGGATGTGCCCCCCAGGGTCCCGGGGGGATCTGCTCCGGCCTCACTGGGGGTTTCTCCTCAGTGGGATCCTGGCCGGGTAAGTGGCAGCATGGATGGAGCATGTCGGCCGGGATTCTGGGAAACGGGGACAAAATGGGGGGAAACCTCAGGGTTTGGGTCATCCTGCAGTCGCTCCTTCCACCCCAAACCGGTGCTGCTGCCGTTGCATTTCGCTGGGTTGGGGTTTCCTCCCAGCTCGGCACAATTCACCCTCCTCTTCACTTGGTATTTTTCCGAAAAGAGAAACCGGAATAAATCCCCGGATCACCTCGTGGCAATGGCCATGAGAGGGAGCCTCAGAACTGCCCACGCCGGAGCTGCTCCGGGTGGTGTTGCTCGGGATTCCCCGGAGCTGGGCTGCTGCTCCCCGGGCCGGCCGCTGCTCTGGCCGCCATCCCCAGGGACTGGCTTTTGGGGCTGCTTCAGGCGGGTTTGGGCCCTGCAGGGAGAGCCTGTGGCAGCGGCTGGGAGCTGGGATGTGCGGCCGAGGAGCTGCCTGGGGTGCCGGGTCAGCCCTGGGGTGGCGGTCCGTCCATCCCTCGGCGGGCCGCCTCTCCGGCTCTGACCCTCCCTGCTCTCCACGGCAGCTCCGAGTGGCCGGTGCAGCGGAAGCTGCGGGAACTCTTTGCCGTGCCGCGGTGCCTGGTCAGCGTGTTCAGCCTGTTCCTGGTGGAGCTGATCCGCTTCCTCGGCGAGGCCGTGGTGCAGGTGAGTGCCCTGTTCCCGCACATCCATGGGGCAGGTGAGTGCTCTGTCCCCGCACAGCCGTGGGGCAGGTGAGTGCCCTGTTCCCGCACATCCATGGGGCAGGTGAGTGCCCTGTTCCCGCACATCCATGGGGCAGGTGAGTGCCCTGTTCCGGCACAGCCGTGGGGCAGGTGAGTGCCCTGTTCCCGCACAGCCGTGGGGCAGGTGAGTGCCCTGTTCCCGCACAGCCATGGGGCAGGTGAGTGCCCTGTTCCGGCACATCCATGGGGCAGGTGAGTGCCCTGTTCCCGCACAGCCGTGGGGCAGGTGAGTGCCCTGTCCCCGCACAGCCATGGGCAGGTGAGTGCCCTGTTCCCGCACAGCCATGGGGCAGGTGGGTGCCCTGTTCCGGCACAGCCGTGGGGCAGGTGGGTGCCCTGTTCCGGCACAGCCGTGGTGCAGGTGAGTGCCCTGTCCCCGCACAGCCGTGGGGCAGGTGAGTGCCCTGTTCCCGCACAGCCATGGGCAGGTGAGTGCCCTGTCCCCGCACAGCCGTGGTGCAGGTGAGTGCCCTGTTCCAGCACAGCCATGGGCAGGTGAGTGCCCTGTTCCCGCACAGCCATGGGCAGGTGAATGCCCTGTTCCCGCACAGCCGTGGGGCAGGTGAGTGCCCTGTCCCCGCACATCCATGGGGCAGGTGAGTGCCCTGTTCCCGCGGGGCCGCGCCCGGAGCAGCTGCTGGGGATGGCAGAGTCCCTCGGTACCGGGAGCAGGAGCCTCCACTGCTGCGCGTTTCCCTCCCGTAGCGGGATTTTCGTGCCTCAGTCCGTGTTTGGTGACTCCTGCTGGCGAGTATCCCTCAAGCACGGGGTTTCATCCCGTTCCAGGCGCTGGTGGTCGGTGTCCTGACCGCCCTCGGTGAGCACGTGCTGAAGCCGCTGCTGGCGGCGCTGTTCCACAGCGTGCTGCAGCCGCTGCTGCTGTTCCTGCTGAAGGTGCTGGGCGGCGTGCGGGACCTGGCGGAGCCCGTGCTGGACGTGCTGGCGCGGCTGTGCGCGCAGCTGGCCGTGCTGCTCCGCGCCGTGCGCCTCGTGGAGATCCGCCTGCGCCCCGACCTGCGCGCCGGCCCGCCCGACGGCGCCGCCTGAGATGAGATAAGGAAGAGGAATTCCTGGGAATTGCGGCAGAGCGGGACCAGCTGCGGCCCAGGAGGCTCCGGAGGGGCCGTTGTCTCCGTGTGTGTCCGGGCAGGGGGCAGCACATGGCGTGCTGGGAGGCGGTTTGGATCTTCTAGTTCTGCAAATATCTCCTTAACTTAATTAAATTCCAATTTTATCCATTGGAGCATTGTGCCAGTGAGGTGTTTTTCCTCTTTCTGCCTGGAAAACTCGGCTTTCACTGAGTACGACCTCCCTGTGCAGTCTCTTGCCACCAGATGGGTTCCATTGCTGGGGCGGTGCCCAGGCCTGTGCCTCGGGCACTGCCGGGAGGGGACGGCTTCTGCCAGCTTCCAGCTCTCTGGAATGGTCTCCAGAGCCATGGTATGGGACACACTGGGATTTGGGGGCAATTAAGAAACAGGAATCACAATATTACAGAATAACCACCTCTGTGTTCCTAACACCCAGTTCTGGTGCATGATTTGGGTCACGTATTCCCATCGGGACAAGGCGGCCGAGGAGCCAAGCGGCAGCAGCGGAGCTCTGGGTTTTACAAACCCTTGGAGGGACTGAGCTGTGTTTTGGGGCTCCCTCGCCCCAGCCTCAGCTCCCTCTGCCCTTTTGCCGTTCCAACAACGCTGCCTCCCGGGAGCGTCTCCCCGGCTGGCGCAATCCCCGTGTTCCCGATGATTCCATGCCCAAAGCCCTTTGCTTTTTATGGGCAGGAGCAGCATGTTTGGAGCTTCCCCGGCTGTAAGATCATCCGCGGGCCAGCGCCGGGGCCGGAGCGCTCCTGCTGGGGGCCAGGCTGGCCGGGCTATTTGGGGGGTGCTGAGTTCACAGAGCCGTGACGGGATGTTCCCTGGGCGCCGCGAGGGGCTGGGCGCTGGGAGCCAGCCCCAGGGAGCTCTCCGGGCTCGGGTGACCAAGGGCAGAGCGGGAATGGGCGCTGGGAGCTGCTGGGCAGCGGGAAGCAGCCGGGACAGGCAGGGCTGCACGTGGGCACAAACAGGAGCGGGCACAGAGACCGGATCCAGGACGTCCTGCAGCACAGGCACCGTGCCACGACAGCCACACGCAGGGACTGGAGCTCCTCAGGACACTGGGGACACACGATTGTCCCTGGGCACCCTTGCTGGGGCACAGGCCTGGCCTGACCACTGCTCCCGTGACCTTTCCCCAGGGAAACAAACCCGAGGAGGGAAGGGCAGAATTGGTGGGGGGTTTCTCATTGTGCTGATTTAGCCGGCGAATCACTTTAATGTCTGAAGTGGTTTTAATTAAATTTGGCTGCTATGGAACCAGGAATTCCCCAGTACAGTTTCTCCTTTTTGGCTGAAGCTCTCCCAGTCAAAGGCCCAGTAGATGGAGAGAGCTGGGAAAATTCAACGCTGGTGGTGTCATCTTTGACCTCCATCCGTCATCCTGCAGCGGGAGAGGAGGGCGGGGAAAGCCGCGGGGTGGGAGCTGCCGCCTCCCCGCAGCCCCGGGATCCCGGGAGCTGCAAATTCCAGCGGCTTGGAGTTCGGGCTGTACATCTAGCGGGAGCGTGGGGCTCACAGACACCCTCGGCATTTCTGGGTGCAAAGCGGGGAGCGGGAGGTCTGGCCATGGCCTCACCAGGAACAAAACCCTCTTTTCTTCCTCAAAACACGCCCGAGGCGCGCGGAGCCGCCCGGGTACCGCCGGAGCCCGGTGCCGGAGGCCAGCGGCGCTGTCCCGCGCTGGCAGGACAATGTCGGGTGACCCGCAGGGGACAGCGCCGTGCCGGGACAAGGACATTTCGGGGCTGGCGCTGCCGGCAGCCGGGCTGGCAGCGCCCCCGCATTGCTGCTCCCTGAGATCACGGCTCCCAGCGCCCGGCCCGGGCGCACGCGGCCGTTCCCGGCAGCGCCCTCCGCTCCCCGGGCTCGGTGCCGCCCCGGCGCCGGGAGCGCGGTGCCTGCGGCGGGGACCGCGGAGCCCGGCCCGGCCTGGGGCAGCCCGGCCGAGCCCGGGCCGGAGCGGAGCGGCCGCAGGAGGGGGCGCGGGCCCGGATCCAGCCGGCTGCAGCGGGAGCGGGGCCAGGGCCGAGCGCGGTCTCCGCGGTTCTTCCCTAAATAGCCGGCGGCGGGCAGGAGGATTAGCCGGGGCATTCCTCGGCCACCGTCCTCCCAGAGCCGCCTCGCTCCCTCGCTCCCCCGGCCGCGGGATTCCTGCTCCTCCCTCACGCCGCCCGTCCCCTGCTCCGCGGGGCACCCACAGCCGCCCGAGCCCGGCTGCCCTCGTCCCGTTTGGCAGCGGCCTTTGGGCTTCCCCGGCACGCCCGGCCCCGCCGGTGGAGCCCGGGGCCCTTCAGAGCCACTGGCCGTCCACAGGGGTCACGGCGGTGCCAGCACAGGGACAGGGCCCAAGGACGGGGTCCGGGGGGACAGAGCCCGGGGACAGAGCCCGGGGACAGGGCCAGGGGACAGGACCAGGGGACAGGGCCAAGGGACAGGGCCAAGGGACAGAGCCCGGGGACAGAGCCCAGGGACAGGGTCTGGGGACAGTGCCCAAGGGCAGGGTCCAGGGACAGTGCCCAAGGGCAGGGTCCAGGGACAGTGCCTGGGGATGGTTCCTGGGGACGGTGCCCAGGGACAGAGCCTGGGCAGCACTGTGTGGAGCCAGGCCTGTCTGGGTTCTGTGGGATTGGGATTGGGCCCAGGCCCAGCTCTGGGTTGGGTGGGATTGGGCCCAGGCCCGGCTCTGGGTTCTGTGGGATTGGGCCCAGGCCCGGCTCTGGGTTCTGTGGGATTGGGCCCAGGCCCGGCTCTGGGTTCTGTGGGATTGGGCCCAGGCCTGGTCTGGGTTCTGTGGGATTGGGTCCCATGGAGGGTCAGCCCAGCCATGGGGCTCATGGCTCTGGGTGGGTGGTGGGTGGGATGGATGGCTGTCAGAGAATGCCCTGATGATGATGGATGATGGATGGTCCCATGGAGGGTCACATGGATGGCATGGATGAGCACTGGGATGGATGGATGGATGGATGGATGGATGGATGGATGGATGGATGGATGGATGGATGGATGATGGATGGATGGATGGATGGATGGATGGATGGATGGATGGATGGATGGATGGATGGATGGATGGATGGATGGATGGATGGATGATGGATGGGGAATGAGCCATTGGAAGAAGCTGGGAATGGCTCTGTGGTTTGGTTTCCTGACACTACCTTCCTTCCCAGGGGCTGAAGGAAACTGAAGCAGAGCACGACTCAGCCCTTCCCATCAGGGATACACCTCCCAGGCAGCCTCCTTGATGGAGGTTCTGCATCCCAGCTTTTCCATCCCTGGTTCTCTGTCCCTTCCATACAAATTCACCCACTGCAGGACCTAGACTATGCACTCCCTCTTCCACACCCTCCCGGATTGCTAAAACATTTCCATATATCCTCTTTTCCCCACATTTCATGCACAGGTTTCCCATCCTCACAGAGGCTCTGGGACCTCCAGGAGCTGTTCTCATATCCCCCGTGTTTTGTCTCTTCCCAGACCATCCCAGCTCTTCCCCCAGGGGTTTCTCAGCGAATTCACAGAGGGAAAGCCAGCGTGGAGTCTGTGTCTGTGGTGGCTGTGGAGGGTGGAGGGGATCAATAACAGGCAGACCAATAAAATTCCCTCTCCTTTGCCCAAATCCCGAGGCAATCCTCCCTGGGGCTTTGCTGGCCGGTGTGTGTGACAATGAGGCAAACATGGCTGCAGCCAAAAAGCTGGCTAATAAATAACATGCGCTCCTAAATTCTGGGATTTGGAAGTGTCTGAAGGTCCCATTAATAAATATCCAGCTGGGAAGTGTGTTAAAATCAGAATTTTTACCCAATTTGGGATCTGCTCTCACCGACAGCTGGGAGTGGGACAAGACCATTGGGGAAGGGAAATGTGTCAGTGTTGTTTGAGCAGAGAAACCCTTAAATGTCCACAGTTTGGGCAAAACCAGCAGGACTGAGGGATGGGGGAGGTCAAGACAGGAAAACAGGAATTGGGAGTGGGTTTTGCCTTATGCTAAATACAGGCAGAGAAGGGGATCCAGCTGCAACTTGTCAATGGCTTTAAAAGACTGAAAACCTGGAAGAACTGAAAAAAGAAACAATGGGAACGGTGTGAGGTGTGAAAAAAAGGGATTCGTGAGGGAATTGGATCTCGGAGGTCATTCAGCTCCTCTGGAAGGGAAGGAAAAGGGATTTCCATGAGCACTTCCGTCAGGAAATGCAATAAATCACTCCCAGGGCAGCGGAGAGCTCCGGGCTCAGCTGACATGAGAAAAGGCAGCTGTGCACTCAAAAGGTGGGCGGGTCAAGTGGGATTTGCTTCCCAGGAATGGTCAATGAGGCTGTGGGGGAAGAGGAGAATCGTGGTGGAGGGCACAGAAGGAGCCTCAGACTCCCCTCAGTCCTCTGGGTTTTGGTGGGCATTGTTGGGCCATGGCCAGGACAGCGGGAGCTGCTCCGTGTCCCTGGGACTGGGCACAAGTGCCCACCCCAGAGCCTCCTGGTGCCCAACTCCATATTTCATTCAAAAAACCCCTCACGTTTCAACCTCCTAAGGCAGTTTTGTTCAAAAAACCAACCAACCAACCAAACAAAACAAAATGACCCTCAAACATTTTTGTTTTAAAAACCCATCTAAACCCCCTTGACTTGCATTTTAACAAAAATTTAAACATTTCAACCTTCCTGAGCCACCCTTTGTTCCAAAAACCATCTCAACCCTCGAGACGTATTTTCTTAATAAGATAAAAATCTCATGCTTTCATGCCTGTTCCCCATATCTGGGACCATTTTGCTCTCCAGACTGCGCGCTTCCAGCACCGAGGGAGATTTAACGAGGGGAAAAACACAGTGGGCGGTTTTCCAAGGAATTCTGGGCTGCGCTTTTTCAGCCCGTGACTTCACTGCGGGGCCGTGTCCGAGTGTCAGCGCTGGCAGCGCTCCCGGCGAGGGTGGAATGATGGAATTATCTCACTGACTGTAAATATCTGCCGGAGGGAGCCTCTGCCCGCCCGGCTCCCCGGGAGAGGAGAGCCGCAGCCCCGGGATGCTCCCGCTGCCCTAATTTAGGCATTTCTGCAGGGCGGGTGAATCACGGCGCTGGAAGCCGCGCTCGTGGCGCTGCTGGTTTCCCTGCAGGGATGCCGTGGGGCCGGTCCGGGCTGACCTCAGCCCCCGATGTGTCACGGAGCAGAGGCAGCGCGGGGAATAGAGCCTGACGCTGCTGGAGCCCGTGAAGCGGATCTGGGCCCTGGGGACATTCCCTGCCGATGGGGTCACACCTTGTGCAGGGAGCCTGGGCACCGCAGCAGTGTATTTATAGCCGGGCCGTCACTGGGACGCGGAGCCCAGGGGATATTTTGGGATGATGTGGTCATGGCTTGGGGCACGGCTGGAGTGGGGCTGGGACTGTGGAGAAAGGGGCCAGAGCCTGTCCAGGGAATGGAGCTGGGAAGGGTCTGGAGAACCAGGAGGGGCTGAGGGAGCTGGGAAGGGTCTGGAGAACCAGGAGGGGCTGAGGGAGCTGGGAAGGGTCTGGAGAACCAGGAGGGGCTGAGGGAGCTGGGCAGGGGCTGAGCCTGGAGCAAAGGAGGCTCAGGGGCCCCTGTGGCTCTGCACAAGGCCCTGCCAGGAGGGCACAGCCGGGGGGGTCGGGCTGTGCTCCAGGGAACAGGGACAGGAGCAGAGGGAACGGCCCCAGGCTGGGCCAGAGCAGGGGATGGGTGGGCACAGCAGGAATTGCTCCATGGAAAGGGGCTCAGGCCTTGGCAGGGGCTGCCCAGGGAGGTTTGGAGTCCCCATCCCTGGAGATGTCCAAGGAATTCCTGGAGGTGGCACTCAGGGCTCTGGGCTGGGACAAGGTGGGCATGAGGCACATCCACACCATCACCCGTGGAACTGTTTGTAAACACATGGGCACACACCTTTCCTATGACCAGCAATCCCAGCCTGGGCATCCCTGGCAGCACTGCCAAACGCTCCTGGAACTCTGGGGCTGTGCCCGTTCCCTGGGGAGCCTGGGCAGTGCCCAGCACCTCTGGAATAGAGCCTTTCCTGATGGCCATGCTATCCCTCCCCAGCACAGCTCCAGCCATTCCCTTCATCCTGACGTGTTTATCCAGCTGGGCTGGGCAGTTCGTCCAGAAAGATCTGGAAAGAGACCAAGCTGAAACATCTCAAACTTCAACAAAGATGTTAAGGGTCTGGAGCGCCAGGAGAGGCTGAGGGAGCTGGGCAGGGGCTGAGCCTGGAGCAAAGGAGGCTCAGGGGCCCTGGTGGCTCTGCACAAGGCCCTGCCAGGAGGGGACATCTGCGGTGCTGATGTCTTTGAAGTGGGGCTGGATGCCTGCAGTGGGTTTGTCACAGAGCCCAGCCAGCCTGACCCTTGAAATGACACAGGTCGGCACAGGGCTGAGCTGATGGACTTCGGGAGAAGGTGCCAGGGCCAAGGGGGATGCGTGGTAGGCTCCCCCTCCCCGGCACCTCAGCCATGGGGACGGGAAGAGGGAACATGCGGTGGGGAGTTTGGGATAAAAGGAGCCCCCTGACACCCCAGAGAGAAACCCTGCGGGCTGTGCCCCACTGCACACTCTGCCCTCACTCGAGCAAAGGACTGCTCTGTGTCCTCTGTGCCTGCTGTGTCCCCTCTGTGCCTGCTGTGTCCCTCTGTGCCTGCTCTGTCCCCTCTGTACCTGCTGTGTTCCCTCAGTACCTGCTTGGTGTCCTCTGTGCCTGCTGTGTCCCCTCTGCCTGCTCTGTGCTTTGCACAGCGGGATTTCCCTGCACTGCAGGGTCAGTGTAGGGCTGGTATCTGGCTTGGTGACCCCAGCAGGTCCAGCTCAGGGGGTCTCTGCATGGGCACCTGTAACTGAGTCTGTGGCTCCGCGGCAGCCCGGCCCCTCCACTGGGCCACACTGACCAGCTGGCATAGGCTGGGAGTGACCAGGGGGTGACCAGGGGGTGACCAGGGGGTGACCAGGCACTGACCACAGCACACACTCGGCCCCGCTACCCCAGCCCCGCCTCGGCTTTCCCGCCTTTCCCGCACACGTGACGCTTGCCTTTACCGCGTGCGCGTGCGCAGTGCGGCGCGGGGCGCCCCGGTGGGCGGGGCCGGCGGCCGGCGCGCGCTTGAGGACGTGGCGCTTTCCAGCCAATCAGCGCCCCCGTCCCCGGCGGGGTGGGCGGGGCCGGAGGGAGCGGGGCCGGAGGAGGGCACGGGGGCCGGGGCGCGAGGCGGGGGCGGGCAGAGGGGCGGAGTGGCGGCAGAAGAGACCAATAGAAACGCGCATAGGCGCGGAGGAGGAGGCGTGGCCCGCCCGTGATTGGTGGGCGGGGAGGGCGCGCGGGGGCCGTGCGGCGTGGCGCGGCGCCGACTTCCGGTGCGCGGAGCGGCGGCGGCGGCGGCGGCGGCGGTGGTGGAGGGGACGGTGAGGGACGGGAAGGGACCGGGATGGGCCCTGCGGCCGGGGCCGGGGGGAAGCGGCGGGAGCGGCTCTGCGGGGCCGCTGCGGTGTGGCGGTAACGCGGCGGCGGCAGCGCCGGGCCCGGTCTCCATGGGAACGGGCGGGAGCGGCGGCGCCGCCGCGTCCGTGGCTCCTGCGGCCCGTCCCGCTGCGCGGTGCCGAGTCCCAGGGCCGCCCGTGACCCGGCCCAGGGCGGGTGGGCTGGGCCGGTCGGGACCGCCGGTCCCGGGGACGGAGCCCCGTCCGCATCTCACGACCAGGGCGGGACCGGCCCGCGGGAATCCATCGCCTGCCCCGGGCATTATCCGTGGGGATAACGGGCTGTGGCACCACCGGCACACCGGGATAATGGGCTGTGGGACCCCCGGGATAACGGGCTGTGGGACCTCCGGGACACCGAGATAACGGGCTGTAGGACCCCGGGACACCGGGATAACGGGCTGTGGGACCCCCGGGATAACGGGCTGTGGGACCTCTGGGACACCGGGATAACGGGCTGTGGGACCCCCGGGATAACGGGCTGTGGGACCCCGGGACACCGGGATAACGGGCTGTAGGACCGGGACACCGGGATAACGGGCTGTGGGACCCCCGGGACACCGGGATAACGGGCTGTAGGACCCCCGGGACACCGGGATAACGGGCTGTGGGACCCCCGGTGCTGCCCCGCGCGGGGGCTCTGGGCCGAGGAGGTGCCAGCCCACGCCCGTGCTCCTCTCCCGCAGCGCTCGGTGACCCCAGACGCTGGGGCTGGTTGGGGGCAGGAGCAGCCCGTTTGTGCCCCGGGATTGGTTCTGGCTCCCGGTGTCTCCTCACATCCGTGCGTCCTTCTCAGGGCCGGAATTCCCCTCTCCCTCGCCGTGCCCCGGGGGGCACCCTGGGGTCCCAGTTAATTGTTCCCTGGCTGCTCCAATGGGATCCATCCCGTGAAAAGCCAAAGCTAGCTGATCCCCAAACCCTAACAAATTGCGCTGCCTGTGGGGGGTTTGTATGGGATCCTGTTGGCCTCCCACACGGGAAATGTGTGTCCAGAGGGGCTTCTTCCCATCAGTTTCCTCTAAATGTCACCACAGTTCCAAGCCCAGTGCAGGATCCTCTGCAGAATTCCTCTGTCAGTATCCTAGCAAACTCAATGGGAATTCTGGGGTTTTCCATCAATATTTCAGCAAACCCCCCTGGAATCCCAAGTTCCTCCATCAACAGCCCACCAAACCCACCTGGAACTCCGAGTTTCTCCATCAATATCTTTGGAATCTCAAGGTCCTCCATCAGTATCCCACCTAGCCCTGCTGGCATCCCGAGTTCCTCCCCAGCTGTGGGCCTGGGCCCCCATTCTGACCCCGCATCTTCCCCCCACTGGTTCCTGCTCCCGACTTCCCTGCAGCTCACCCAGAGACCCTTTATCCAGGAGGAAAGGGCCAAAGGCCCCTTGGGAGGAGAGGAGCTCTGCTTTCCCTCAGGTTGGGATCCCCACAGGGAGTCCAGGGCCCATCCCTTGGTCAGCAGGAGCTGCTGGCGCTGCCAGGTTTTCCTGGAGAATTCTTTGTGGATAACTGTGGTTTGTGGGATTTGGTGTCTCTGAGCACCTTTGCTGGCACCCGGCACTGCCCGGAGCTGGGATTGTCCCTCTTTGATCACTTCCAAGTGCCTCCGGGCTCTGTGTGGACACTGGCAGATAACATCGGGCTGTTTGACCCGCTCCAGGTCACTCTGTGCTCCAGGCTGGGCTGATCCTGGGATCAGCATGGAGCTCGGCAGGCCCTGGCTGCTGGGATGTGCCCAGGGGGAGCAGGAGTCAGCTCCTGGGGATGGGGATAGCCAGAGGAGCAGGAGTCAGGGGTACCCAGGGGGAGCAGGAGTTGGATCTTGGGACAGGGATAGCCAGGGGGAGCAGGAGTCAGGGATTACCCAGGGGGAGCAGGAGTTGGATCCTGGGACATGGATAGCCAAGGGGAGCAGGAGTCAGCTCCTGGGGATACCCAGGGGGAGCAGGAGTCAGGGGTACCCAGGGGGAGCAGGAGTCAGGGATACCCAGAGGAGCAGGAGTCAGGGATAGCCAGGGGGAGCAGGAGTCAGCTCCTGGGTCAGGGATACCCAGAGCTCCACGTACACCTGGCACTGGCTTTTCCTCCCGGAAGGTTTCTCCTCCCCAGAAACACTGAAAAAGTGACTTTTACTCTTTACAACCCAAATCTCCTCACCGTGCCCCCTCCTCCCCCGCTTCCAAGGCATTGAAGCTTGTGGGTTTTCTGAATGGTCCAATAAATCCTCATTCAAAAAAAGGAAGGAAAAGGCTTTTCCACGCGCTTTCCCCCATGTCCTGCCACCACTGCCTTGGTTTGATGTGGGACCAGTCCCAGGTCACTCCTGGTCATTCCTGGGTCACTCCCAGGGCAGAACTCCTTGGTGTGAGCTCAGCTTAAAGGGCTGAGGTTCAGGCTGAAGGCAATACCTGGATTTTAAACCACAGACTTAAAGAGATACAGAATGGCAATACCTGGGTTTATATTTATGTTTAAGAGCTGTTGGTAGGGATGACCTGGATGTAAATTTAAAGGGGTAACGATGGGGAATATATTGAATAAAATTTGCATTTAAGAGCTCTGGATGGGGAAGACTTGGATATAAATTTAAAGGGGCAAGGATGGGGAATATCTTGGGTTTACATTTAGAAATTTAAAGGGGTAAAGATGGGGAATATATTGAAATAAATTTGCGTTTAAAAGCTCTGGATGATGACTATCTGGATTAAATTTAGAATGATAGAGTTAAAACCCAGAAATACCTTGATTAAAATTTAGGGCTAAATACACTAGGATGATGAATACCTGGACTGAAATTTAGAGATCGGGATGGGGAACACCTGGATCTAAGATGGGATCTGAGATGGGATCTCAGTGACGAGCATGGGGAACACCTGAGTTTCTGCTGGGGTTTAAAGGGATGAGCCGCTGGATCCATGTGCCTTCCATGGATCCCAGGCCCATTGGAGTGGTTTGGCCAGGCGGGTCCCGGTGTGGGGGATCGGGTCTGTGGGGCAGGGAATGTGGGGCGGGGTGTGCACGTCCTTCATTCCTCCATCTGGATCCACTTCCTTCCTTCCTTCCTTCCTTCTCCTTCCCTCCTGCCAGGACCCCTTTCCCAGCCCTGGATCCCTCCCAGCCCAGCTGCCGCGCTCCGGGGCTCTG
Source organism: Emberiza elegans (assembly GCA_024865655.1). Taxonomy (NCBI): domain Eukaryota; kingdom Metazoa; phylum Chordata; class Aves; order Passeriformes; family Fringillidae; genus Emberiza; species Emberiza elegans. The sequence continues at coordinate 5,526,373 of JALJVW010001137.1, forward strand.
GGATGGGGTCGGGAGCGGCTCTGGGGAAACGGCACATGGCCCACGTGCACGGGGCCTGGAAACTCCCTGTGCCCGATAATCTGGGTTAATTAATCCCTGTGCCCCGATAAGCTGTGTTAATGAATGCCTGTGCCCTGATAATCCGTGTCAGTGAATCACTTTTGCCCAGATAACCCATATCAGTTCATTACAGTGCCCTGATAATTAGGATCATTTAATCAATTTGGCCTGAGAATATTCATCATTTTCCCCTATGATTTGCATTTATTAGTCATTTGTGCCCACACAAATCTGCACTAATTCTCCATTTTCCCAAATAACGTGCAGTAATTCCCCATTTTTCCCAGACAATCTGCATTAAATCATCATCTTTGCCCAGAAAATCCACGTTTATCATTTTATCCAGATCATCTGGATTAATTAATCATTTTTGCTCCCATAATCTGTATTATTATTAATCTGTTTTTTCCCCAATAACATGCCCTAATCCCCACTCCTCCCAGATAATTTGCCCTAATCCCCAATTTTTCCAAGATAACTGTCCCTAAACCCTGTTCTTCCCAAACAACCCATCCCACAGCAGTGTCCCTGTCCCACGGCAGGGTCCCTGTCCCATGGTGGTGTCCCTGTCCTGTGGTCCCTGTCCCGTGGTCCCTGTCCCACAGCAGTATTCCTGTTCCAGGGCAGTGTCCCTGTCCCCTGTCCCACGGCACTGTCCCTGTCCCATCATGGTGTCCCTGTCCCACGCTGGTGTTGCTGTCCCATCATGGTGTCCCTGTCCCACGGCAGTGTCCCGGTGTCCCTGTCCCACGCTGGTGTCGCTGTCCCATCATGGTGTCCCTGTCCCACGGTGGTGTCGCTGTCCCACGGCAGTGTCCCTGTCCCATCATGGTGTCCCTGTCCCATCATGGTGTCCCTGTCCCACGGCAGTGTCCCGGTGTCCCTGTCCTGTGGTCCCTGTCCCACGGCGCTGTCCCTGTCCCATCATGGTGTCCCTGTCCCACGGCAGTGTCCCTGTCCCATCATGGTGTCCCTCTCCCATCATGGTGTCCCTGTCCCACGGCAGTGTCCCTGTCCCACGGTGGTGTCGCTGTCCCCGCAGGCAGGCCCGGCACGATGCGGTTCCCGCGGCTCCTGCTGTGCGTGGGCGTGTGGGTGCTGTGCGGCTCGGCCAAGCCCACGGAGCGCAAGGAGCGCGTGGTGCGCGAGGCCCCGCTCAGCGCCCGCGAGCACGACGACGCCCAGAGCTTCGACTACGACCACGACGCCTTCCTGGGCGCCGACGAGGCCAAGAGCTTCGACCAGCTCACCCCGGAGGAGAGCAAGGAGCGCCTGGGGTAAGGACAGCATCCCCGCCCTGCCCTGCGGGAATTCCCCAAAAAGTCACCCGGAGCCATTTCCTGTGCCCGGCATTCCCCAAAACTCCAGAGCAGACAGGGGGGTTCTGCGCTGCACTGTGCTCGCTCCCTGTTCTCTGGGTGCCTCTGGAGCCCCTGGGATCACTGGTATTTCTCAGCTGGGAGTTGGTTGGGAATTGGGAAAACAGAGCCTGTATGGAGATTCCCCCTCCAGCGTCTCTGCTGGGACCCCAGGATGGCCGTGCCTCCCCTCACATCCAGGGTGGCCATGCCTGGGATCCGGCTGTGCCTCCCCACTGATCCGGCCGTTCCTCCCCTGGGATCAGGCTGTTCCTCCCCTGGGATCAGGCTGTTCCTCCCCTGGGATCAGGCTGTTCCTCCCCTGGGATCCGGCCTTTCCTTCCCTGGGATCCGGCCATTCCTCCCCAGGGATCTGGCCTTTCCTTCCCTGGGATCCGGCCGTGCCTCCCCAGGGATCCGGCCGTTCCTCCCCAGGGATCCGGCCGTGCCTCCCCTGGGATCCGGCCGTGCCTCCCCTGGGATCCGGCCTTTCCTCCCCTGGGATCCGGCCTTTCCTCCCCAGGGATCCGGCTGTTCCTCCCCAGGGATCCGGCCGTGCCTTCCCTGGGATTCGGCTGTTCCTCCCCTGGGATCAGGCTGTTCCTCCCCAGGGATCTGGCCGTTCCTTCCCTGGGATCCGGCTGTTCCTCCCCTGGGATCAGGCTGTTCCTCCCCAGGGATCCGGCCATTCCTCCCCAGGGATCTGGCCTTTCCTCCCCAGGGATCCGGCCTTTCCTCCCCAGGGATCCAGCCTTTCCTCCCCTGGGATCAGGCTGTTTCTCCCCAGGGATCCGGCCGTTCCTTCCCTGGGATCCGGCTGTTCCTTCCCTGGGATCCGGCTGTTCCTCCCCAGGGATCCGGCCTTTCCTTCCCTGGGATCCGGCCGTGCCTTCCCTGGGATCCGGCCGTGCCTTCCCTGGGATCTGGCTGTTTCTCCCCCGGGATCTGGCCCGGGAAGGCTCCGGGAGCCGTGCAGGGCCGGGTGCCCCTGCAGCAGCTGCTGCCGCAGTTGTTCTGAGGCTCAGGGTGGCTCAAACCTGGGACCTGCAGCCTCCAGCAGGGTGGGAGGGCCTGGGGCACAGAGGCTCCCTGTGGAGCCTTTGGCTGGGTTTTCATGGAATGGTTTGTGTGGGAAGGGAGCTCAAATCCCCTGCAGTGCCACCCCTGCCATGGCAGGGACACCTCCCACTGTGCCAGGCTGCTCCAGCCCCAGTGCCCAGCCTGGCCTTGGGCACTGCCAGGGATGCAGGGGCAGCCCCAGCTGCTCTGGCAATGCCAGCCCAGGCAGGAATTCCTTCCCAAGATTCCACCTGAATCTCTCCTTTTATGAGTCAGACTCGATTTTTCAGCCAAGCATCCCAACCTTGCTCTGCTGCTGGAGCAGCACCTACTGCAGCCCATGGTGAATTTTGGGCTGTTTTTCGGGAATGGTGCTCCCCGGTGGGAAAGAAAAGCTCAACCACATGTGGGTGCTGGGGACACCTCCAGAGCGAGCCAGTTCCCACAGCAGGATGTGCAGGGCAGGGGTTCCCTATGGATCGCCCAGGCCCCCCGTGGGAAGGAGGTGCTGGCCTCTCCCCCAGCACTTCGTGGCCAGAGGGAATTTCCTCCCTCCAGGGACAGTTTAAACTGGAAAACCCCTTGATCCCTTGGAGCCAGGCTGTGGTTCCTCGTTCCTCCCTAAGTTCCAGAGTTAAGGATCCGGGAGGCTTTTTGCCTCTGGCAGAATCAGAGGGCGCGCCTCGATGCCCCTGGAGCAGCTCAGATGGGAGGGAAGCTGGGCCTCTGCTGATGCCAGGGCTGCGATCCCAGAGCCCGTCACGGCTCAATCCCATTGTTCTGCCGAGTTACCCGGAACGCGTTTCCATGGGATTTACTGCCCTGCACACAAACAGCCCAGGGCTGTCCGCGGGGCAGCTCCGGCCATGCCGAGCTCAGGGGCTCTGATAAACCCCTCACCTCGGGTCGGTGCTGTGAGCTCTGTGCCCCAGCGGGGCTGTGCTGCAGCAGGGGCCGCTTTTCCTGCGGGAGCTCCGCCTCGGCTCCCTCCCCTCCTGCCCTGGGGCCGCGGCTTGGGAGCGCTGCCCGGTGCCTGCCCCGGTCGGTGTGTCTGGAGCAGTGCCCGTCCCTTGGAGCGGGCAGTGGGGACGGGGAGCAGCTGCTGCCCGGTGCCTGCCCCGGTCGGTGTGTCCGTGTGTCCCGGCAGTGCCCGTCCCTTGGAGCGGGCAGTGGGAACGGGGAGCAGCTGCCACCTTCCCCAACATCTGCTGCCTGCCCTTGCTGGGGGCAGGACGGGCCTTTGGCAGAGTGGAAGGGTTTGGTGGCTGCTGCCCTGGGAAAGCAGCCGTGAGCAGCTGGTGCCAGCCCCCGGACCGGGGTGGGGAGGAGGTTTGGGAGCTTCCTGAGAGGGTTTGACTTCCCTGGGAAGCTGTTCTCTAATTAACCCTGTAGAAACTGCCCTGGAAAAATTGCCTGGACATCAACCCCTGCGAGCTCTGGTCCTCCATTCCAGGGATTTTCCCTATTAAATCCCATGGATTGCTGGTGTTGTACCTTTTTGGGAGAGGGAAACACAGAATTTTTTCCCCAAAATAGGAAGGATTTGACAGATTTATTTGTGGTTTATATATTTACATGGACAAATGTTTAATATCCATGTGATACTTTACGTAATTCTATGCAGATTTTTATAATATTGATTGACTTGTTATATGTTTGTATGGAAAATTTTGAATATTTATGTGACATTTTGCATATTTCTGTTTGATCAGAAATATTGGAAGGGATGCTTTGCACATTGATATATAAAATTCTGAAATACTTCTGTAGTATTTTACATATGTGTGCATAAATTTGGGCGCTATTGATGAGCTATTTTTTGTATTTACGTATTTATTTTATATATTTTTCTTTAAAATCACTCAGGTCTCCAAGCCCTGCCCACTGCCCCCACTCTGGCCTCTCACTGTCAGAACTAAATTCCACATTTTCCCTTTGTTCTTCCAGTCTCTCTCCAGCTTCTCATTGCCAGGAACATCCTTTGAGCCACAGAGGAATTCCTGGTTTTCCTAGACCGGGGCAATTCTGAAACACGGAAACCTGGGTGTGAGCATGGGTGGCTCCGGTGCCCGCTTTTCCCTTTGCGTCAATATTTTTGGAATTAATAGTCCTAGCGGCGATCTAAAATTTAAAATTCTGTATTTTCCACCTGTCTTCTAAAATTCCTCAAATACCTGGGCTGGAGCTCAGGATTCCTGACCTGTTTTCCGTTAAACCTTCACGGCAGAGGAAAAAACCAGGATCCCGCTTCACCAGAGGAAGGATTTGGTGACCGTTATCCCCGGTTTTCATCCGAGGAGCCCGGAACGTCCCCGGCACAGAGCCGGGAGTGCTGCGGGGAGCGAGCGAGCGCTGCTGCGGATCCGGCAGCCCCCACCCCCCGGCTCCATCTGCCCCGGATCCCGCATTCCTGCCGGCCTTTCCTGCAGCTGCTGCTAAAAATAACGGAGGCACGCGGCTCCGGTGTCTGCCCCGGGCAGCGGGTGGGACCCGGCACCGGCACCGCCGCTGCTCTGCTGCGCTGGGCCCGGGCGGCCAAACTTCCCCAAACTGCCCTGGCGTTAGCAGAAATGCGTGTCCCTGCTCCTCGCCCAGCGCCGCCCAGGCGGGAGGACAGGCAAATGGAGCTTTCCTAAGGTTTAACAGGGAAAGTTTTCCCCTAAAACTCGTAATTCCTGAAGGATCCACAACCTGAGTGGTTCGAGAGTGGCCAAGCTGGTGATTTCCATGTCTGAGCCAGTGTTTTCTGTGTCCAAAACAGAGTTTTGGCAGCTGACCTTGCTTTTCGGCAGCTAACCCAAATGTTGGTTTTAATGATACACTTTTCAAATGGTGGAATTTGCAAATTCCATAACCACCTCAAACTTTCTCCTGGCATCACCAGGAGAGGCAGAGCCGATATTCCCATTTTTAATACAAATATGGGTCCGTACTCATCACCTGCACTGTCTTGGTCAAAGGACGCATGGATGGGTCTTTCCCAGGGGCTTAACAGGAAGCTTTTCCCCAAAACTCAGAATTTCTGAAGAAACCAAAAGCTGAGTGGTCCAAAAGTGGCCAAGCCAGGGATTTTCATGTCTGAGCTGAAGTTTTGGCAGCTGAACCATACGTTGGTTTTAAGGATAAACTCTCCAAATGGTTGAATTCCCAAATTCTGTAATGACCTCAACTTGCCCCCTCTGCCCCTTCCCATTCCATCCCTGCTAACCTCTCATTTTTTTTAACTTCTGCTGCATTTCTCTGTGTTTCCCACAGGAAGATTGTAGGGAAGATAGACGAAGATGGAGATGGGTTTGTGACAGTGGAGGAGCTGAAGGCCTGGATCAAGTTTGCCCAAAAGCGCTGGATTTACGAGGATGTGGAGCGCCAGTGGAAGGGCCATGACCTCAATGAGGACGGGCTTGTTTCCTGGGAGGAGTATAAAAATGCCACCTATGGATATATCCTGGGTAGGTCCTGGCTCTTGGCATGGCCCTTTCCTGGAGCCAGCAGCTGGCATGTCCCACTCTGCTTTGGGTCACCGAGTGTCGGTGGGCTGGGGCGGATCGGGATGGGCTCAGGGAGTGATGGCCAGCGGGCTGGACGTGAATCCAGATGGGGTTGTGGTGGAGGGGGAGTTTGGGGCCTGGGTTAGGGAGGCCCAGATGAAGTTGTGGTTGAGAGTGTGGAGTGGTGCTGGGCTGGCGCTTGGCTGACCTGAGATGGATTTATCCCTGGGGTAAGCACAGGAATATGATGTAGGATGTGGCCTTGGTGTACGTGGGGCCAGCTGGACCAGATGTCCCCAATAGGTTACACTTTAAAACCTCTAAAACTCTACAAATTGACCTCCTGGTGGCATTAGCAAAGAGAAATCCAAGGAAAAGAACCCAAAATACATGGAAATCTCCCCAGTGGAAAGTTTACACACCCACACCCTCCGTTTCCCCTCTACAGCCACACTTGGGCATTATTAATGTCCCTGGTGACAAATGCAGCTCTGGGCTGAATCCAGGTGATTTTGGGATGAATGGCATGTGGGAATGGGGGTTTCCAGCCCTTTGGAATTCCTGGCTTGTGGGGGAATTTGGGACCAGCAGGTGGAACTCACTGACCTGCGGCTGTGGAGCCACCTTGGTGTGTCTGTTGTGTCCCTAGACCCGAAAAACCAATAGCAGAAATTTGAGTTGCTTTCCCTTGTCCTGGCAGCAGTGTTAGATCCCAGGGCTCAGGGATTTTGGGACACGTGCTGGGCCAGCAGTGTGGCTTGGCTTCAGACATCCCTGGGAGTGAGGGAAGCAGCAGCTCTTTTGGGGTTAAAACCTTGAACTCTCAAGCCCTGTGCCAGCTCTGCCTCCAGCACTGTAGGCTGGCCCGGCTGGAGGAGCTGCAGCTCTGGAGTGTCGAATCCACTCTAATTTCCTAAATATTGCCAAAAATAGTCAAACTGCTCTGCGGGATGTGCAGAGGGGGAGCTGCTGCACAGGAGGCTCATCCATCTCCCTTGGGATTGGGGAGGATCTGGATTTGCTGTGCTGGTGGCCAGGGAAGGCGCCGTGACACCCCTGCGCTGGGGCAGCAGCTCCCAAAGCTCCCTTTGCCGTGGGTTTCTGGGCTCTGGGCTAATCTGTCTGTGTGAGTCCAGCCTGGAAGGGCGCCCAGAGGTCCTGGGAAGGGTTGAGCACTGTTTGAGGGGTCTGGGGTGGCATTTCGGACCTGCAGGTGTTGGACAGGGAGAAGTGTGAGCATTCTCGAGGAAAAGCCATAAGGAGAGAGGCCTGCATTAACAGCACCCCCTCGGTGAGCTGGAGGAGCAGTTCCCCCACAGTCTGGCAGGGCGTGGGGAGTGCCCAGCCCCCAGCACAGCTCGGTTCCAGAGCTGGAGCAGCCCTGGAGGCTGCGTGCCCCTGGCAGGCCCCGTGCAGCCTCCACTCCTGCTGCTCCCACATACTTGCGTCCTTACGGAGCGCCGGGAGGATCCTGCCTCACGCTCTGGCTCCGGCTCCTCTCGGCAGGAATTACTTTTCCACAGCTCCTTGCTGCTCAAATGTTCCCCTGTCTTCTCCTCGCTCCCCTCCCTGGCCAGAGTGGGGCTGGAATGCCTCTGGAAGTGCCTCCTCAGTGTTGACCCGTGGCCAAGGGATGCACGGGGCCCGGCATTGCCCTCAGCTGCTCTGGAGGGTCCAGAATGTGGTGTTTTGTCAGCAAAACGAGGTGCTGGGAGTGGTTTTATTAATTAATTAATTACACACCAGGATGAGTCACTGGGTGGCCCCCAGAAGTGTCACGGAGCAGTGTGGGGTTCTGCTGGGGGGAGTCCTGGGAAGCAGGGAATGTCAGGTGATAAACGTCCAAGAGCTTCATCTGAGACTGGAAATTCCTTTGAAACTCCCTTCAAAATCAGAATGTTAGCATCATCATCATCATCATCATCACCATTCCTGTTTTTGTTAATTCCTTAATCCCATGGTGGGATCCAAAACCAGGATGCAAGATGTTGAGTTGAGCTTGTGGCTTTTCTGCCATACTCTGAGCAAAACCCCCCAGCTCTGTCTGCTTCCCCTCCCTTTGCTCCCCCAGACCCCTCCCAGCCCAGGGACCAAGGCAGGAAAAGCTTTGGGGGCTTTGGGGGAGTTTAACCCTTTTTAACCCATCTGCCCCCACCACCACTCGCCCATCAAACCTGTTAATCAGATTTCCTTGTTCGGAGCTATGCTGCCTCTCAAGGCAAAACCTTGGGAACAGAATGGGGGATTTGGGGTTCATTCTGCCCTAGAGCTGCCTTAAAGTCAGAATCTTTGGATACTTAGTGGATACTCCAGAGCTCCTTAATCCCAAGCCCCTTAATCCAGGGCTCCCCAGTGCCTGCCTTTTGTCCCAGGTAACAGAGCAGGGACACAGGGGCTTTGGGACCTTTTATTAGATGGGCCCTGGCTCTGGTTTAACTTCAGCAGAGCGTGGCAGTGACCCCAGGATCCACGTTCTCCAGGGCTGCTGGACACTGCTGTGTCTGTAACTGCTGTCCTGCTGCAGGCAGGGCTGTGCCAAGCGGCCACGCGTGCCCCGCGGTCCCACCCGGCCGGTGCCTGCTGGCCCTGCCGCTGCCAGCAGCGAGTGAGATCCCCTTACACATTCCCCTCCCAAAATAGTTCCCGTTGAGCCTCTGGCCGTGCCGGCCAAAGCCCCCACGGCCTGTCTTTTGGGGCCTCTCCCTGGGAATGCCATGGTCCCAGGGCTTCCGCAGCTCCTCCTCCTCCTGGGAGTGGGCACGGGAGAGAAGGGGTGGCTGCAACTGAGCTTTTGCTGGCAAAGCATCAGGAGGTTGTGCTGACAGGGAGGAAGCTGAGTTTGAGGTTGGGTGGAGGATGTTGAGGCTGCTTTGAGGAAGTTGAGGATGAGAAAGTTATGTTCAGGAGGTTGAGTGGGGGAGCTTGAGGTTGGGTTGGGGAGATCGAAGTTGTCTTGAGGTTGAAGTTGAGAGGAAGCTGAGGTTCAGTAGAGGAGGTTGAGGTTGGACTGAGGGCGTTGAGCTGGGCGAGGCTGTGTCGGGCTGACCCGGGTGCTCCCTGTGCTCCCCAGACGATCCGGACCCTGACGATGGCTTCAACTACAAACAGATGATGGTGCGGGACGAGCGGCGCTTCAAGATGGCCGACAAGGACGGGGACCTGGCCGCCACCAAGGAGGAGTTCACGGCCTTCCTGCACCCCGAGGAGTACGACTACATGAAGGACATCGTTGTGCAGGTGGGGCCAGCGCAGAGGCACTCTGGGTGGTCACTGAGGGGCAGGACTTGCCTCGGGCCCGGCTCACGCTGGCGTCTTCTTGCAGGAAACCATGGAGGACATTGACAAGAACGGCGATGGTTTCATTGACCTGGAGGAGTACATCGGTGAGACGCTGGTGCTGCTGCTCCATGTCCTGTCCACGTCCCCTCGGCGTCCCTGTCCCGTGGGAGCCACTGCCACCATGTCCTTCCCAGGCCTCCCCCTCACAGAATGTTCTCCTCTCTCTCAACTTCCACCTGCCCCTAGGCCTCCACTGAGGATTTTTGGGTGAAATCATCACCCAGGTGGTACTTTGGGGTTTTGGGGATGGATTTAGGGAACTCAAGGCTTTGGGTCAGTCCTTGGGGTGGGGACAGGGCCGTGGGGCTGATGCTGATCCTGCTGTCCCCCCAGGTGACATGTACAGCCAGGACGGTGATGCTGATGAGCCTGAGTGGGTGAAGACAGAGCGGGAACAGTTCGTGGAGTTCCGGGACAAGAACCGGGATGGGAAGATGGACAAGGAGGAGACCAAGGATTGGATCCTGCCCTCGGACTACGACCACGCCGAGGCTGAGGCCCGGCACCTTGTCTACGAGTCCGACCAGGACAAGGTGGGCCAGCAGCTCTGGGGGGATTTGGGGAGCGGGAGGAGTGGGGAGACGGCGGGATGGGGAGACGGCGGGATGGGGAAACAGTGGGATGGGAGGAGTGGGGAGACAGTGGGATGGGGACATAGCGGGATGTGGCATTCCCTGCAGGACGGGAAGCTGACGCGGGAGGAGATCGTGGACAAGTCAGACCTGTTCGTGGGCAGCCAGGCCACGGACTTCGGGGAGGCGCTGGTGCGGCACGACGAGTTCTAGGCTCGAGCCGCAGCGCTCGTGGGCTCCGTCCCTGGCCGAGGCCGCTCCTCCGCGGAGAAACCCCATCCCGGCTCCCGGGGACGGGGCTCGGGAAGGCCACACTCCCCCGGCACCTGGGGCTCGTCTCGTTGTGGGTTTTCCCCGGATTTTAACGACTTTTGGGTTATTTTTGTATGTTTTGGTTTTACCACGTGTGGGGACAGCTCCCCTGGCGCGGGGGCAGCGACGGGGCTGCCCGGGGCTGCGGGGCCCGGGGGCCTGGGGGGGGAGTGGGAAATACACAGAGGGATTTGGGTTGGAATTGCAGTCGGAATAAAAATTAGAATTGGAATTGGAATTAAAGTTGAAATTGGAATTAAAATTGGAATTTGAATTGGGCTGAAATTTGAATTAAAAATGGAATTGGAATTAAACTTTGAAATCAAAGTTGAAAACTGAAATTGAAATGGAATTGGAACCAAATAAGTGAAATTGGATTAAATGGAAGCACTGATGTGGAATTGGAATGAGAAGTGAACATGGAAAACCCCAAAACGGTCAGAGCAGGAGCCAGGGGGTGACCCGGAGGTGACCCCAGGGAGGTTGGACCCTCCTCCCCTGGCGCTGCCCCCAGCCCCGCTCCAAGTGCCTTGAGTCCCCCAAACCCCTGGGGGAGGGCCTCATCCCACCCCGCTCTGGGACAGTTCCCGAGGTTCTCTCTCTTCTCTGTTGCTTGTCCCCCTGCAGCCACCAGAGCTGCGTGGAATCGGGCCCGGCCATCTCCAAATTCCCAGGTTTTCCCTTAAATCCTTTCCCAAAGGTTTCCAAGGGCTGACCGGATCCTCCCATCTCCTCCTCCTCTTTCTAGTCCTCCTTTTCCTCCCCTCCCTAAATCCAGTGGTAAGTGGGTCGGGAATATGGCCCCATGCAGGGCTTGGGAATCTGGGAATGCTGGGGGTGATCTGGGGATGTCAGGGTTGGTTTGGGACACCAGGGATGGTTTGGGACAGTGGAAGTGATTTTTGTAACCCTGGGAAAGCCTCTGGTGCAGCCACCCAGCCCTGCAACAGCCCCTCTCCTAACATCCCCCAGCTCCCATCCGCGAGGATTTGGGCCCCTGTGACAACTCCAAACACGGATTTTTCGCCTCCTCCGGGTTTATTCCTTGGTTTTCTCCTCGGGCTGATTGAAGGGATCCGGATCGGTTGGAACTCAATAAAACTGTTCACCCCCCGATGGGCCGAGGGGGACGGACCCCAGTTCCCTGTTTCTCCCCAAACCGGGATCTGGGAGAGCCCCTTGGACTGAGCCAGAAGGGTTCGGGGAGGGGGGGAACTGGCTGGGGATGTGGGGGCACCCGAGGCCTGCGGGAGTTCTGCCCCTGGGGCTTGGGGGGCTCAGCCCCACGGAGGGAATCCAGCCCCAGGGATGGGGGGGCTCAGTCCCACCCTCACCCCACAGAGGGGGGCCCAGCCCCAGCCCCATGGATGGGGAGCTCAGCCCTGGAGATGGGGGCCCTTGAGTCCCACCCCAGCCCCACAGATGGAGATGGGTGGCACCATCCCACCTCCCTGCCCTCCCTGTGTGTGAGGCCTAAAGGGGGGCAAGGGAGCAGGGTCCCCCCATGGCGCCACCGTGGAGCACAGCCACCTCCGGGACCCATCCTGCCCCACCGCGGGGCACAGTTTCCCCTGGGACCCACCCTCTGTCCCTGCCGTGGGGCACAGCCACTCCCAGGACCTGTCCCGCCCTGCTGTGGGGCACAGCCGCCCCTGGGACCCCCATCCCACCCAGCCATGGGGCACAGCTCCGCCAAGGCCTCCATCCCATCCCACCATGCGGCACAGCCAGCCCCAGCTCCCCCACTGCCACCCAGGCACGATGCCCCTGGGTGCCCGTGCCATGGGTGCCCTGTCCCACGGGTCCCAACTGCTCAGCAGGTCCCTGGGTGCCCGTGCCGTGGGTGCCCTGTCCCACGGGTCCCAGGTGCTCAGCAGGTCCCTGGGTGCCCGTGCCGTGGGTGCCCTGTCCCACGGGTCCCAGGTGCTCAGGGGTCCCCGTTGCGCTCAGACCGCGGCCATGGTTTATTGTCCCACCCGCGCTACATCCTAGGCTGGCCGGGGCCCCTGGCCCCCAGGGCAGAGCCAGCCCCACGGGGGGCAGCTGGGGGATAGCTGGGGGGCAGCCGGGGGTCCCGGGGGCTGGGGCGGTGCCGGAGCCCCTCAGCTGGGGCCGACCTGGCTGGAGGACACGGAGGAGACCTCGGTGCGCTGGGCCGAGCTGGACACGTCGGAGTCGTCGGACATGGGCCGCCCGCACACCGTCTCCATGATGCAGGCGCGGAACTGCGGGGACACGGGTGACACGGGGTCACAGGAGGGGGAACAGCTCAGCCTGGGGGTCCCACCACTCCTGTGTCCAGCCCTGGCACTGGCCTCACACCCTGAGATGCCACACTGGCCCCATCTCCTGTCCCTGGGGTCACGGTGCCCCCAGCCGTGCAAGGGTTCCTGGATGTGCCATCCCCAGGTGTCCCTGGTCCCCCAATGTCCTTGGGCACCCCTGCTGTCCCCGCTGCCCCAATGTCCTGGGGTGTCCCCATCTTCTCTGCATGCCCCTTGCCAATGTCGTCCCCTTATCCGAGTGTCCTGAGGTGTCCCCTCACACGGGTGTCCCTGGGTGTTCCCCGTGCTTGGGTCTCCCTGAGTGTCACAGGTCCTCCGATACCCTTGGGCAGCCCTGGATGCCCCCATCGCCCGCTGTCCCTGTGCTGGTGTCGCTGGTGTCACCTGTTTGTTCATGAAGCAGTAGATGATGGGGTTGTAGACGCAGGAGCTCTTGGAGAAGAAGGCAGGGATGGTGACGAGGCGCAGGTCGATGCCGTGCTCGCGGTTGTTCACCATGTACATGGCCAGCGCCGCGTAGGGCACGTAGCACATGCAGAAGGAGCCCACCATGACCACGACCATGCGCGACACCTCCCGCTCCGCCTTCTGCGTCGTGGCCGACTCCTGCTGCTGCGCCGCCACCTGCCCAGGGACGGGGACACCTGGGGCCTGCCTGGGCTGCCGGACCCCCGCCCCTCCCCTGTGCAGCCCCCTGACCCCTGCCCAGTCCCCTGCCCATGCTCCTGCCTGTGCTCCAGCCCAACGTTCTTCCCAAGTAACCTCCTCTCCCTTCTGCATCCCTTCATCCCTCCAGTCACCTCTCCCTCCCTCCTGCTCTCAGTCAATTCTCCATCCCTCCCTGCCTCCCTCCTGCCCCCCAGCCCCGCTCCACTCTCCATCCCTCGCTCCAGACACAGGTGTGCCTGACCCCAGTGCCCCCCGTGCCCCCCGTGCCCCCCGTGCCCCCGGGACTCACGGCCCGCAGGGCGCTGAGCAGCTGGGAGTAGGAGAAGATGATGAGGGAGAGGGGGATGATGAAGCAGAAGATGAAGAGGAACCAGGTGTAGTACTCGCTCTTGTACTTGGTGCCCACCGTGTACCAGTCAGGGCCGCAGGAGCACTGCAGCCCCTCGGGGATGTACCTGCAGAGCCGTGCTCAGCGCCTGCTCTGCACCGTGGGGCACCCCTGGTGCCCCCACAGCACCCCGTGGCACTTCAGGCGCCTCGAGCACTCACCCGACGCCCCACGGCTCCCCCACCACCCCCCACTTGTCCCTCTCTTCACGCCGTGCCCCCAGGCCCCACGTCCCACCTGCTCCAGCCGAAGAAGGGCGGGATGGCGACGCCGACGCCGATGATCCAGGTGGCCGCCACCACCAGCAGCGCGTGGCGCGAGTTGAAGCGGAAGTTGCCAAAGGGTTTGCAGATGACGATGTAGCGCTCGAAGGCCAGGAAGGCCAAGGACCACCCTGTCACCATCCCTGGGGGAACAGGGCCACCACTGGCCTCACACAAGCGCCCGTGGCCACCAGGGTGAGGGGTCACCACAATTCCCAGAGCCCCCGGGTCACCCCAGCTCCTCCAGCCCCAGCAGATCACAGGGCTCAACCCTACCCATGGCCCTTACCCATTTTGCCACCTTCAGCCCCACCAGACCACAATGATCACCCCAACTTCCCCAGCCTCAGAAGAACAAGATGGGCACCCCCACCTCCAGCTCCAGCCCAGTGGTCACTCCAACTCCTATAGTCCCACCAGACTATGGTGGTCAACTCCTAAAGGCCCAGAAGGTCACCCCAATGCCTGCACCCCAGCAGCCCGTGGTGGTCACCCCAACTCCTAAAGCCTTAGCAGAATGTGGTGGTCAACGATACCCTGAGCCCTGCCAGACCATGGGGGTCACCCTAACTCCCTCAGCCCCAGGAGATCACCGTGGCCGCCTCTGGCTGCAATAGCTCCATCGTGTGTGGCCGCAGCAGCCTGAGTGCCCCCACGGTCCCCCCGTACCTCCGGTGGCCCCTGCAAAGCCCTCAAAGGCACACATGTGCTTCCCGAAGACAAAGTATCCCTGGGAGCTGGCCACGAAGACGGTGAAGATGCAGAAGACGAAAGCACATGAGGCCGCTTGACGGAGATGTTCACCAGGATGTAGTTGAGCTGCTGCCGCAGCTTCTTGTACTTGATGGTGACGATGAGGACGATGGATGTTCAGGGGCGTGCCCGCCACGAACACCAGCCCCATGAAGATGGTCTGCAGGTAGAAGGCCCACATGGGCGCGATGTGGTACTGGGGCCCATCCCAGGGCCCCACCGACGACTGGTTCTTGAACAGGTAGAACTCTTCCTCGTCCATGGCGGCGGTGCCGGGGGCGCCACCCTGATATACCCCTGCCCCCAAAGCTGCTTAGGGGGACAGTACCAGCCCGCCAAACTTGGGGATTAGGGGCCAAGCCGGCTCAGCCCTAATCGGCCCCTGAGCCGCCTCGAGCCGATTGCCGGTGCCCTGAGGATTTGGGGGGCAGAGGGCCCCCCAACATCTGGGTATGGGAGGGTCCCAGGGGTCCCTCAAGCTTGGGTCCTGCTCCTCCCGAGGTGCTCAGGTGTCCCCACGCTCCCTCCCAAGCCCAAGTCTTGGTCCCACCACAAAGGCCCCAACCTAGTCCTGATCCCATCAGAGTCCTCAGTGCGCCCAGGGGTCCCCAGGCTCTGTCCTGGTCACCCAGAATGGCCAGGGGTCCCAGGGGTCCCAGGTGTCCCCAGCCTCGATCCCACTCCCCAGGACGGCCCAGCCCAGGTGCCTTCCCTCGGGTTTCAGAGAGCCCCTGGCTGCCCCCCACCCCACACCCCAGGGCACCCTGTCTCCCCCCCAGCCCAGCTTGGGCTTGGGGGATCCCCCTGGGGGGATCAAGGGGGTGAGGTGGGGGAGTCTGGGGTACCCCCAAGGGGACAGACTGGGGGGGCCTGTGCTGGGGGATCCCAGGTGAGGTGGGGGGTGTCTGGGACAAGGGGGGGGGTTCACTGGGGTGCAGTGAGGGGGTTCACTGGTGGGGTGCAGGGGTTCACTGGTGGGGTCACTGGGGTGCGCTGTGGACCTCAAGATTCCCAGCCCTGCCCTCCCTGCTCGCCTCATTTCCCTCCCGGCTGTGGCACCCCTGGGGAAACAGGAAGGATGAGCAGAAGCTGCTTAGGGGGATTACAGGCCCCTGGGCTGGGGCGCCCTATAGGCAGTGCAGGGACCCCACTGTGGCACTGGGGACCCCTCAGGAAGGGGAGCTCAGTCAGGAGGGGGACACGCTGTGCCCCTGGGGACTGTGTGGGGTGCCCACCCTGGGGTGTGCCCTGGGGTCTGTCCAGCTCTGGGGCAGTGATGGGGCCGGGGGCTCGGGACGGCCAGGGATGGGGCCAGGGCAGGAACAGGGGATGGGGTGGGCTGAACCCCCAGCCCATGTTTTACTGGGCTGTACTGGGTCACGCTTTGGCCTGTACTGAACTGGTTTGTACTGGGCTGTACAGCTTTGTACTGGGCTATACTGACTACACTGGGCAATACTGTACTGTATTATGCCACGAGATTGTACTGTGTCCTATTGGGTTGTACTGGGTCTGGGTCACACTGTACCAGGCTGTGCTGGGCTTGCAGGGCCATACTGGGCTGTACTGCTGTACTGGGCCAGGTCAGTGCTGCTGCTGCTGTACTGGGCGTCCCCATGGAGGGGCACCCCAAATGGGTGCCACAGGGGTGACGCAGGGACAGACACCCCCAGGGCCTCCCCTGTCCCTCCCTGGTGTCCCTCCCGGTGTCCCTCCGGTGTCCCCTGTGGAGCTGCGGTCACTGGGGCTGGGCGGCTGCGAGGGGGGGACACAGCTGGGCTGGGGTGCCAGAGGGGGCACGATGGCAACAGCCAGGCTTGGCAGGGGCTGCCCAGGGAGCTTCTGGGTGCCCCCTGCAGGTGTCCCGGAACTCCTGGAGGTGGCACGCGGGGCCTGGGACAGGTGTCCTGGAACTCCTGGAGGGGGCACAGCTGGGCACTGGGCTGGGACCCAGCATGGTTTGGGGGCTGGGGCTCTGGGATGGGATGGCACCCCAGAGTGGGAGGGGACCTTGGGTGCTGGGCAGCAGGAGGGGGCTGCTGGGGCCTGGGCTGCAGTGCCTGCGCCAGCCCCTGCCGGGACCCCCTGGTACTGCCAGCTTCCACTGGTATTTGGAGCATGGCACTGGCCCCTGCAGCACCCACTGGGGGTGCGGGCAGCACCCACCGGTACACGGGAGCACCCTGGGGTACTGGGAGCATTCACTGGTACCGGCAGCACCCACCGGTACCGGGAGCACCCACTGGTACCGGCAGTACCCACTGGTACTGGAGCACCCACCGGTACCGGAGCACCCACTGGTACCGAGCATTCACTGGTACCGCAGCATTCATTGGGTTACCGCAGCACCCACTGGTACCGGGAGCATTCACTGGTACTGCCAGCACCCACTGATCGGGGAGCATCCATGGGTACCGGAGCACCCACTGGTACCGGAGTACCCACCTGGTACCGGCAGCACCACCTTGGAGCACCCACTGGTACCGGGAGCACCCACTGGTACTGGCAGCACCCACCGGCACTGGAGTACCCACTGGCGCAGCCGTACCGCAGCACCCACCGGTACCCAGAGCACCCACTGTACCCGGAGCACCCACCGGTACTGGGAGCACCCACCGGGTACCCGAGCACCCACTGGTACTGGCAGCACCCACTGCACCCGGAGCACCCACTGGTACTGGAAGCATTGGTAGCACCGGCACCGCAGCACTTCATGGCACTGGGAGCACCCACTGTACCGCGACCACCTCCACATCGGTCCCATGGCCCACTGGGCCCCGGAGCACCCAGCCTTCCTGGGCCCCCGTGGGGCTCCCAGGGAGCACCCACTGCTCCTGTGCTGGGATGTGGCAAGACATGTCCCTGCTGTCCCCATGGCTGTCCCCATGGGCTCCTGGGGGACACCTGTTCTCCTGTCCCCTGGCCCCTCAGCCCGGCCCCTTGTCCCCATGGGCTTGTCCCCAGTGTCCCCCTGTGCCCCAGGCCCCTGGTCCCTCCCCATGTCACCCCACCCCTGAGGCGCCCAGGGCCAGGGCCAGCCTGGGGGACCTGCCTGTGCTCCAGGCAGCAACGTTCTTCCCCAGGCGGGTCAGGTCCTTGTGCCTCATCGTGGCCTCCACCATCATCCCTTCCCTGGCCAGGGCAGGGGCATCCCTTCATCCCCCGGCCTGCCCCAGTCATCCTGAGCCCCCCGGCCTGCCCTGACCCTGCTCTGACCGGCCCAGGCCCCCTGGGTGGGACACCCTTGGCCCCACCTGCAGCCCCATCCCTGCCCCCTTGGGGGTCCCTCCCTGTCGCTGCCCCCCACCCCGCTGTGTGCCCCTGCCCGGTATTTTGGGTGATGATGTGTTGGGGTGCCCCCTGGTCCATCCCTGCGTGGCCTGACTCCAGGATTTTAGGTGTTGGCGCAGGCGCCCTGTCACCCCCACGTCACCCCCACGTCACCCCTTGTGCCCCCCGTGCCCCCGTGCCCCGGGACTCACGGCCCGCGGGCGCTGGGCAACTGGGAGTAGGAGAAGATGATGAGGGAGAGGGGGATGATGAAGCAGAAGATGAAGAGGAACCAGGTGTAGTACTGGCTCATGTACTTGGTGCCCACCGTGTACCGGGTCAGGGCCACCAGGAGTCACTGCAGCCCCTCGGGGGATGTACCTGCAGAACCGTGCTCAGGCGCCTGCTCTGCACTGAGGTGGGGCACCCTGGTGCCCCACAGCACTGCAGTCCCGTGGCACTTCTAGGGGGCCTCGAGCACTCACCTAGGTTGCAGGTATTTTGGGATTACGGCTCCCCACCACCCCCACTTGTCCCTCTGTTCACGTTGACTTGGGGTGCCCCAGGCCCCACGGGTCCCACCTGCTCCAGCCGGGGGCGGGATGGTTGGCCAGCCGGGCCCGATGATCCAGGTGGCCGCCACCACCAGCAGTGGCGTTTTGGCGCGAGTTTGGGAGCGGAGTTCGGGTGTTTTGGGGGGTTTGCAGATGAGTGTCGATGTGTTCGAGAAGGCCAGGAAGGCCAAGGACCACCCTGTCACCATCCCTTTGGGGAAGTCGGGGCCACCATCCTGGCCTCACGGGGCCTGCGCCCGTGTGCCCCAGGGTGAGGGGTCACCACAATTCCCAGAGCCTGGGTCACCCCAGCTCCTCCAGCCCCGGGGTGGGGCAGATCACCGGGGCTCAACCCTCCCGGGTGGGCATGGCCCTCACCCATTTTGCCACCGCCCTTTCGGCCCCGCCCCAGACCGGGGCAATGATCACCCCAACTTCCCCAGCCTCAGAAGAACAAGATGGGCCCCCCCACCTCCAGCTCCAGCCCAGTGGTCCCTCCAACTCTATAGTCCCACCAGACTATGGTGGTCAACCCGCCACTGAAAGGCCCAGAAGGTCGACCCCCAATGACCCCTGCACCCCAGCAGCCTCGACAGCGGGACTGGTGGTCACCCCAACTCCGGCAAAGCCTTAGCAGAATGTGGTGGTCACCGAGTACCCTGAGCCCTGCCGGACCATGGGGGGACACCCCTAACGGACCCCTCAGCCCCAGGAGATCACCGTGGCCGCCTCTGGCTGCAATAGCCCCACCCGGGACACCGGCTGTGTGGACAGCGGCAGCCGGGACAGTGCCCCACGGTCCCCATTGCCTCCGGTGGCCCCTGCAAAGCCCCCTCAAAGGCACACATGTGCCCCCCGAAGACAAAGTATCCCTGGGAGCTGGCCACGAAGACGGTGAAGATGCACTCGGGAGGAGCCGCAGCACATGAACCCCCGCCCAACCGCGGAGATGTTCACGCAGGATGAACCCACTTGAGGCAGCGCGGCGAGGGACCCCGAGGAGCTTCTTGTACTTGATGGTGACGCGTGGAAGGACGAACACGTCACGCGTTCAGGCGTGCAGAAGCGCATCAACACCAGCCGACTGAAGATGGGCTCTCTCGCGCTGCAGGTGGCCAGAAGAATGGGCCCACATGGGCGATGGCGTGGTACTGGGGCCCTCGAGTTCCCAGGGCCCCACCGTGTCCATTGGTGGACTGGGGGGACGTCTTGAACAGGTAGAACGGTGAGTGTGCAAGGCCCAGGGGTGTGCCATGGAGGGGGGGATGGGCCACCCCTGATATACCCTGCGCCCCCAAAGCTGCTTGGGGGGGGGATCAGGTCAGGCAGGGCCAAACTGGGGGATTATGGGGTGGGCTGCGGTAGGGGGAACTCAGCCCCTAATCGGCCCCTGAGATGGGCTCGGGAGCGATTGCCGGTGCCCTGGAGGATTTGGGGGCAGGAGAATGGGGCTCCCAACATCTGGGTATGGGGAGGGTCGTAATGGGGGTCCTCAAGCTTGGTCCTGCTCCTCCCAAGGTGCTCAGGTGTCTCCCGTTTTCCCAAGCCCAAGTCTTGGTCCCACCACAAAGGCCCCCAACCTTAGTCCTGATCCCATCAGAGTCCTCAGTGGGTCCCCAGGGTTCCCCAGGCTCTGGGGTCCTGGTCACCCCAGAATGGCCAGGGGTCTCAGGGGTCCCCCCAGGTGTCCCCCCACCTCGATCCCACCCCCCCCAGGACGGCCCAGCCCTGGGTGCCTTGGGAAGGGGTGCGGGGTTTCTCTTGTAAGAGCCCCACGCTGCCCCCCCCCCCACACCCCAGGGCACCCCTGAGTGTCTCCCCCCAGGATTGTGCCCAGTCTGGGCTTGGGGATCCCTGTCCCTGGGGGATCCCAGGTGAGGTGGGGGGAGTCTGGGGTAGGCTCTGCGGGCGGGGGGACAGATGGGGGGCACTGCTTGAGGTGGGGTGTCTGGGAGGGGTGTTCACTCTGGGGTGCAGTGCAGCCCAGGGCGTTCACTGGGTGGGGGTCACTGTGGGGGTGCGCTGGGCTGGGACCCCTGGGGATTCCCAGCGTTTCCTGGGCCCTCCCTCCCCCGCTCGCCCAGGCGTTTCCCTCCCGGGCTGTGGCACCCCAGGGAACAGGAAGGATGGGCAGAAGCTGCTTAGGGGGATTACAGGGCCCCTGGGCTGGGGCGCCCCTAAAGGCGGTGCAGGGACCCCACTGTGGCACTGGGGACCCTGGGGCCCCAGGGGAGCTCAGTCAGGAGCCGGCACGGGACACGCTGTGCCCCTGGGGGTGTGGGGGTGCCCAGCGGGTCCCCTGGGGGTGCCCTGGGGGTCTGTCCAGCTCTGGGGCAGTGATGGGGCCGGGGGCTCGGGGACGGCCAGGGATGGGGGCCAGGGCTTGGGAACAGGGGATGGGGTGGGTGAACCCCCAGCCCATGTTTTACTGGGCTGTACTGGGTCACGCTGGCCTGTACTGAACTGGTTTGTACTGGGCTGTACAGCTTTGTACTGGGCTATACTGGACTACACTGGGCTGTACTGCACTGTATTATGCCACGAGATTGCACTGTGTCCTATTGGGTTGTACTGGGTCTGGTCACACTGTACCAGGCTGTGCTGGGCTTACAGGGGGGCCATACTGGGCTGTACTGGGCTGTACTGGGGCCCAGGTCAGGCGCTGCTGTACTGCTGTACTGGGCGTCCCCATGGAGGCACCCCAAATGGGTGCCACAGGGGTGACGCAGGACAGACACCCAGAGGGGCCCCTGTCCCTCCCGGTGTCCCTCGGTGTCCCTCCCGGTGTCCCCTGTGGAGCTGCGGTCACTGGGGCTGGGCGGCTGCAGGGGGGGACACGCCAGCAGGGCCCAGGGTGCCTGCCCACGGCCGAGGGGGGCACGATGGCAACAGCCAGGCTTGGCAGCAGGCTGCCCAGGGAGTTTCGGGGTGCCCACCCCCCGCAGGTGTCCTGGGAACTCCTGGAGGTGGCACGGGGCTCTGGGACAAAGGTGGGCACCGGGCACAGCTGGGACTCCATGGGCTGGGGGGGGCTCTGGTGGTTCTGGGATGGCGGCCCCAGAGTGGGGAGGGACTGGGGGTGCCGGGCAGCAGGAGGGGCTAAGGCAATCTGGGCTGCAGTGCCCGCCAGCCCTGCCGGGACCCCTGGTACTGCCAGCACCCACCGGCACCGGAGCATTCACTGGTACCGGTAGCACCCACTGCACCGGGAGCACCCACCGTACTGGGAGCACCCACCGCACCGGGAGACCACTGGAGTACTGACAGCACCCACTGCACCGGGAGCATCTACTGGTGCACCGCAGTACCCACTGGCATCAGAGCACCCACCGCACCGGAGTAACTCCACTGTACCGGGAGCATTCACTGGTACCGGCAGCACCATCACCCGGAGCACCCACTGCACCGAGCATCTACTGGTACCGCTGGGGTCACGGTGCCCCAGCCGTGCAAGGGTTCCTGGATGTGCCATCCCCAGGTGTCCCTGGTCCCCAATGTCCTTGGGCACCCCTGCTGTCCCCGCTGCCCCAATGTCCTGGGGTGTCCCCATCTTCTCTGCATGCCCCTTGCCAATGTCGTCCCCTTATCCGAGTGTCCTGAGGTGTCCCCTCACACGGGTGTCCCTGGGTGTTCCCGTGCTTGGGTCTCCTGAGTGTCACAGGTCCTCCGATACCCTTGGGCAGCCCTGGATGCCCCCCTCCCCGCTGTCCCTGTGCTGGTGTCGCTGGTGTCACCTGTTTGTTCATGAAGCAGTAGATGATGGGGTTGTAGACGCAGGAGCTCTTGGAGAAGAAGGCAGGGATGGTGACGAGGCGCAGGTCGATGCCGTGCTCGCGGTTGTTCACCATGTACATGGCCAGCGCCGCGTAGGGCACGTAGCACATGCAGAAGGAGCCCACCATGACCACGACCATGCGCGACACCTCCCGCTCCGCCTTCTGCGTCGTGGCCGACTCCTGCTGCTGCGCCGCCACCTGCCCAGGGACGGGGACACCTGGGGCCTGCCTGGGCTGCCGGACCCCCGCCCCTCCCCTGTGCAGCCCCCTGACCCCTGCCCAGTCCCCTGCCCATGCTCCTGCCTGTGCTCCAGCCCAACGTTCTTCCCAAGTAACCTTCCCAAGTAACCTCCTCTCCCTTCTGCATCCCTTCATCCCTCCAGTCACCTCTCCCTCCCTCCTGCTCTCAGTCAATTCTCCATCCCTCCCTGCCTCCCTCCTGCCCCCCAGCCCCGCTCCACTCTCCATCCCTCGCTCCAGACACAGGTGTGCCTGACCCCAGTGCCCCCGTGCCCCCGTGCCCCCGTGCCCCGGGACTCCACGGCCCGCAGGGGGCGCTGAGCAGCTGGGAGTAGGAGAAGATGATGAGGGAGAGGGGGATGATGAAGCAGAAGATGAAGAGGAACCAGGTGTAGTACTCGCTCTTGTACTTGGTGCCCACCGTGTACCAGTCAGGGCCGCAGGAGCACTGCAGCCCCTCGGGGATGTACCTGCAGAGCCGTGCTCAGCGCCTGCTCTGCACCGTGGGGCACCCCTGGTGCCCCCACAGCACCCCGTGGCACTTCAGGCGCCTCGAGCACTCACCCGACGCCCCCACGGCTCCCCCACCACCCCCCACTTGTCCCTCTATTCACGCCGTGCCCCCAGGCCCCACGTCCCACCTGCTCCAGCCGAAGAAGGGCGGGATGGCGACGCCGACGCCGATGATCCAGGTGGCCGCCACCACCAGCAGCGTGGCGCGAGTTGAAGCGGAAGTTGCCAAAGGGTTTGCAGATGACGAGCAAAGCGCCGAAGGCCAGGAAGGCCAAGGACCACCCTGTCACCATCCCTGGGGGAACAGGGCCACCACTGGCCTCACACAAGCGCCCGTGGCCACCAGGGTGAGGGGTCACCACAATTCCCAGAGCCCCCGGGTCACCCCAGCTCCTCCAGCCCCAGCAGATCACAGGGCTCAACCCTACCCATGGCCCTTACCCATTTTGCCACCTTCAGCCCCACCAGACCACAATGATCACCCCAACTTCCCCAGCCTCAGAAGAACATGATGGGCACCCCCACCTCCAGCTCCACCAGACCGCAGTGGTCACTCCAACTCCTATAGTCCCACCAGACTATGGTGGTCAACTCCTAAAGGCCCAGAAGGTCACCCCAATGCCTGCACCCCAGCAGCCCGTGGTGGTCACCCCAACTCCTAAAGCCTTAGCAGAATGTGGTGGTCAACGATACCCTGAGCCCTGCCAGACCATGGGGGTCACCCTAACTCCCTCAGCCCCAGGAGATCACCGTGGCCGCCTCTGGCTGCAATAGCTCCATCGTGTGTGGCCGCAGCAGCCTGAGTGCCCCCACGGTCCCCCCGTACCTCCGGTGGCCCCTGCAAAGCCCTCAAAGGCACACATGTGCTTCCCGAAGACAAAGTATCCCTGGGAGCTGGCCACGAAGACGGTGAAGATGCAGAAGACGCAGCACATGAGGCCGCTGACGGAGATGTTCACCAGGATGTAGTTGAGCGGCTGCCGCAGCTTCTTGTACTTGATGGTGACGATGAGGACGATGGCGTTCAGGGGCGTGCCCGCCACGAACACCAGCCCCATGAAGATGGTCTGCAGGTAGAAGGCCCACATGGGCGCGATGTGGTACTGGGGCCCATCCCAGGGCCCCACCGACGACTGGTTCTTGAACAGGTAGAACTCTTCCTCGTCCATGGCGGCGGTGCCGGGGGGGGCGCCCACCCCCCTGATATACCCTGCGCCCCCAAAGCTGCTTAGGGGGGATCAGGGCTCAGCCCGGCCAAACTTGGGGATTAGGGTGGGCTAAGCCGGACTCAGCCCCTAATCGGCCCCCTGAGCCGGCTCGAGCCGATTGCCGGTGCCCTGGAGGATTTGGGGGGGGCAGGAGGGCTCCCCCCAACATCTGGGTATGGGGAGGGTCCCCAGGGGTCCTCAAGCTTGGTCCTGCTCCTCCCAAGGTGCTCAGGTGTCCCCACGTTTTCCCAAGCCCAAGTCTTGGTCCCACCACAAAGGCCCCCAACCTTAGTCCTGATCCCATCAGAGTCCTCAGTGCGCCCCAGGGGTCCCCAGGCTCTGTCCTGGTCACCCCCAGAATGGCCAGGGGTCTCCAGGGGTCCCCAGGTGTCCCCAGCCTCGATCCCACTCCCCCAGGACGGCCCAGCCCTGGGTGCCTTGGGAAGAGCTCGGGGTTTCCCTTGTGAGCCCCCCCCGCTGCCCCCCACCCCACACCCCAGGGCGCCCCCCAAGTGTCTCCCCCCCCCAAGCGATTGTGCCCAGCTCTGGGCTTGGGGATCCCTGTGCTGGGGGGATCCCAGGTGAGGTGGGGGGAGTCTGGGGGTATCAAGGGGGGGGGACAGACGGGGGGGGCACTGCTTGAGGTGGGGTGTCTGGGAGGGGGTGTTCACTCTGGGGGTGCAGTGCCGGGGTTCACTGGTGGGGGGTCACTGTGGGGTGCGCTGCTGGGACCCCGAAGATTCCCAGCGTTTCCTGCCCTCCCTCCCTCGCTCGCCCCCGTTTCCCTCCCCCGGGCTGTGGCACCCCCGGGGAACAGGAAGGATGAGCAGAAGCTGCTTAGGGGGGGATTACAGGGCCCCCCCGGGCTGGGGGCGCCTATAAAGGCCAGTGCAGGGACCCCACTGTGGCACTGGGGACCCTCAGGGAAGGGGGAGCTCAGTCAGGGGAGGGGGACACGCTGTGCCCCTGGGGGGGAGCGTGTGTGGGGTGCCCACCCTGGGGGTGCCCTGGGGGTCTGTCCAGCTCTGGGGCAGTGATGGGGCCGGGGGCTCGGGGACGGGCCAGGGATGGGGCCAGGGCAGGAACAGGGGGATGGGGTGGGCTGAACCCCCAGCCCATGTTTTACTGGGCTGTACTGGGTCACGCTGGCCTGTACTGAACTGGTTTGTACTGGGCTGTACAGCTTTGTACTGGGCTATACTGGACTACACTGGGCTGTACTGCACTGTATTATGCCACGAGATTGTACTGTGTCCTATTGGGTTGTACTGGGTCTGGTCACACTGTACCAGGCTGTGCTGGGCTTGCAGGGCCATACTGGGCTGTACTGGGCTGTACTGGGCCAGGTCAGTGCTGCTGCTGCTGTACTGGGCGTCCCCATGGAGGGGCACCCCCAAATGGGTGCCACAGGGGGGTGACGCAGGGGACAGACACCCCCCAGAGGGGCCCCCTGTCCCTCCCGGTGTCCCTCCCGGTGTCCCTCCCGGTGTCCCCCGTGGGGCTGCGGTCACTGGGGCTGGGCGGCTGCGAGGGGGGGACACAGCGCGGGGCCCAGGGGTGCCACGGCCGAGGGGGGCACGATGGCAACAGCCAGGCTTGGCAGGGGCTGCCCAGGGAGCTTCGGGGTGCCCACCCCTGCAGGTGTCCCGGGAACTCCTGGAGGTGGCACGCGGGGCTCTGGGACAAGGTGGGCACCGGGCACAGCTGGGACTCCATGGGCTGGGGGGGCTCTGCGGTTCTGGGATGGCGGCCCCAGAGTGGGGAGGGACTCGGGGGGTGCCGGGCAGCAGGAGGGGCTGGGCGTGGGGCTCCGGGGCTGCAGTGCCCGCGCCGCCAGCCCTGCCGGGACCCCCGGTACTGCCAGCACCCACCGGTACCGGGAGCATTCACTGGTACCGGCAGCACCCACCGGTACCGGGAGCACCCACCGGTACCGGGAGCACCCACCGGTACCGGGAGCATTCACTGGTACCGGCAGCACCCACCGGTACCGGGAGCATTCACTGGTACCGGCAGTACCCACTGGTACTGGGAGCACCCACCGGTACCCGGAGCACCCACTGGTACCGGGAGCATTCACTGGTACCGGCAGCACCCACCGGTACCCGGAGCACCCACTGGTACCGGGAGCATTCACTGGTACTGCCAGCACCCACCGATACCGGGAGCACCCACCGGTACCGGGAGCATTCACTGGTACCGGCAGCACCCACCGGTACCGGCAGCACCCACCGGTACTGGGAGCACCCACCGGTACCGGGAGCACCCACTGGTACTGGCAGCACCCACCGGTACCGGGAGCACCCACTGGTACTGGCAGCACCCGCCGGTACCGGCAGCACCCACCGGTACCCAGAGCACCCACCGGTACCCGGAGCACCCACTGGTACTGGGAGCATTCACTGGTACCGGGAGCACCCACTGGTACCGGCAGCACCCACCGGTACCCGGAGCACCCACTGGTACTGGGAGCATTTACTGGTACCGGCAGCACCCACCGGTACCGGCAGCACTCACCGGTACTGGGAGCACCCACCGGTACCGGCGGCACCACCTCCACACGGGTCCCATGGCCCCCCGGCCCCCGGCTCTGTCTCCAGCCCCGTGGCCCTCGCGGGGCTCCCAGGGCCTCACAGTCGCTGCTCCTGTGCCCTCCTGGATGTGGCCCCGCACATGTCCCTGCTGTCCCCATGGCCACGTTCCCTGGGTCCCACTGCCCCGCACCCCTCGTTCTCCCGTCCCTTATGGCCCTCAGCCCTGGCCCCTTGTCCCCATGGGCTTGTCCCCAGTGTCCCCCTGTGCCCCAGGCTGCCGCTGGTCCCCTCCCCATGTCACCCCACCCTGAGGCGCCCAGGGCCAGGGCCAGCCTGGGGGGACACTGGACTCGGGGTGTCACCACAGGCAGCAGTGGCTCTGCCCTGTGTCCCCTCCCCAGGCGGGGTCAGGTCCTTTGTGCCCTCATGGTGGCCTCCACCATCATCTTCCTCTGCCCCGGCTGCGGCAGGGCCGAGACCCCGGGGGGCTCTGGGACCCCCCTGGATCCCCCCGGCCTGCCCCAGCAGCATCCTGAGCCCCCCCCGGCCTGCCCTGACCCCCGCCGTGCCCTGACCGCCCAGGCCCCCCTGGACCCCCCAGACACCCTGGCCCCACCTGCAGCCCCCCGCCCTGCCCCGCCTTTGGGGGTCCTGCTGGGGGCCCTGTCCGTTTCGCCCCCCACCCCCGCTGTGTGCCCCCTGCCCGGGTATTTTGGGTGATGATGTGTTGGGGGTGCCCCCCCCCGCGTGCCCCCCCGGGTATTTTGGGTGCCGGTGCGTGGCTCTGACTCGGCAGGTTATTTTTAGGTGTTGGCGCAGGCGCCACCGCGTCACCCCCCCCACGTCACCCCCCCACGTCACCCCTTGTCACCCGTTGTCACCTCGGGGTGCCCCCGCCCCCCCCCCCCCGTTCCCTTGGAAGCTTCCAGGGCAGGCACCGGAACAGGGGAACATACTCCCCCAAACACGATACTCCCAAATGTGGGTCCCCAAGTCCCCAGACCAGATGTGGGTCACCCAATGTCCCCCCAAGGACCAGATGTGGGTCACCCAATGTCCCCCCAAGGACCAGATGTGGGTCACCCAAGTGTCCCCCCCACTCCCTCGGGTATCTGGAATGGGGGGAGACACAAGAGAGATTGGGGGGGCAGAGGGGTTCAGGGCGCACCCCAAATATGAGTGAACCCCCTCCCCAGGCATGGGCCACTGCCATGGGGAAACTGAGGCACGGCCGGGGGACCCACGGCTGGAGTCACCGGGGGGGACGGGGGGGGGTTCCACGGCGGGGGTGGCGCTGGGGAGGGGTCCCGGGGGGCTCCCCCAGAGGGGGTCCTGGGAGGGTCTGTGGGGTCTCGGTTGTGCCCCTCGGGGCTGGGCGAGAGTTTCCATGTGAGTTTTTCAGGGGTTCCCGAGGGGGAATGGATGAGTGAGGGGGTTCTGAGGAAGTTTGGGGGGGGTCTTTGGGGGGCTTTGGGGTGCGTTGTAGTGTGGGGGGCTGCGGCGTTGTTGGGGTATCAAGCACAGCTGTATCAGGATAACAGGGTGTTGGGGTGCCTGGGCTATAGGGCGCTGAGGTTTTGGGGTGTCGAGGTTGCAGGTATTTGGGATTATTGGAGGTGGATCCTGGAGTTTGGTGGTGCCTAGATTTTGGGGTGCCAGAGTTGCGGGGGTGTCTGGGTGCTGGGATTTGGGGTACCGGTGTTTCCTGTAGGGAGGCTGGGGTACCTGGGGGCCGAGGTTTGGGGGTGCTGAGGTTTGAGGTGCTGACGTTTACGCGTGCCAGTGGTTGAGCATACAAAGGTTGGGGGTGCCAATGTCTGGGGCAGGGGGTTCCGAGGTGCCAGAGTTTGTGACACTGGACTTGAGGGAATTTGGGGAGTTTTGGGGTGTTGGGGTGCCGGTGTTTGGGAGTCTGTGGGTGTCGGCGTTTTGGGGTGTTTGTGTTTGTGAGTGTCGGTGTTTGGGTGAGCCGGTGTTCGAGGTTACAGAGGTTTTAGGGATGTCAGAGGTTTAGGGGTGCTGGTGTCTGCGCGGTTTTGGAACTGATGGGGTTTGGGGGTTTCGGGGGTGCCGCAGTCGGGGGCGCCGGGGTGGGCTGGGATCTCGTGTTCCGGGAGGTGCTGGGTCCGGGGCTCCGGGGTGGGCAGTGCCGGAGTCCGGCGGTTTCGGGGTGCCGGTGTCTGGGGGCCGGGTGTGAGTTCGGGGCTGTAAATAGCGAGGGCCTGGCCCCCCACCCCCGGCGGCCGGGCGGTCTTTCCGTCCCTCCGGCTCGGTCCCTCCCCGGGACGGGGCGGGCCGGGCCGGGGCAGCGCTTAAAGCCGCCGCCGCCCCCCGGCCCCGCCACTTGCCGCCGTCGCCCCTGGCCCAGGAGCGCTCCTGGGACGCGCCGCGAGCACACCGGACCCCGCCGCGACCCGCCGCTCCGGGAGCTACTCGGGAACCGAGCCGGGACCCTACCGGACCGCCCAGCCCGCCGGGACCCGCCGCTCCGCTCCGGGAACGCACCGGGAACCAACCCCGCCACCGGGAACTTGCACCGGGACAGACCCAGGACACCGGCCCCGGCCCCCGCAACAGGGACCCCTACTCGGGACACCGGTACCGAGCAGCGAACCCCTCTCGGGACAGCGGGACTGAGACGGGACCCCGTCCTCAGGCGCCCGTACTGACCCCGGGCACCGGGACCTCCCTGGGCACCGGCGCTGACCGAGGACACCGTCCCCCATCGCCGGGACCTGGGACCCCATCCAGGACACAGACACCCACCCGGACCCCTGCCCAGGAACCGGGACTGACCCGGGACGCCATCCCCCAGCTCCGGGACGCACAGCGGGCACCAGCACCCAGCCAGGGCCCCACCCGGGACACCGGCTGTGCCCCAGGACAGCGGCCCCGACCCGGGACACCGGCCCCCAGCGCCAGCTTCGCCACCGGGACCCAGGAGCCCCACCCCGGGCACCACAGGACCCCCGCGGGACCCCGGCCCTGACTCGGGACCCACCCCACGGTACCAGGATCCCTTCGGGACGCTGGGACTGACCCGCGACCCCCGGCCAGCACCAGAAGTGCCCCAGGACTCCCCCCCCGCCCACTCGGGACCCTCCCCAGCCCCCAGGAACCCCCCTGCCCACCGAGGAGCCCCCGAGCCCTGCAGGATGAACTCCACTTACGAGGCAGCGCCGGGCGAGGACCCCGAGGAGCTCCCGGCCACCGAGAAGGACCTTGCGGAGGACGCGCCCTGGAAGAAGATCCAGCAGAACACGTTCACGCGCTGGTGCAACGAGCACCTCAAGTGTGTGCAGAAGCGCATCGTGGACCTGCAGCGCGACCTGAGCGACGGGCTGCGCCTCATCGCGCTGCTCGAGGTGCTCAGCCAGAAGAAGATGGGGCGCAAGCACCACCCGCGCCCCAACTTCCGCCAGATGAAGCTGGAGAACGTCTCGGTGGCCCTCGAGTTCCTGGAGCGGGAGCACATCAAGCTCGTGTCCATTGGTGGGTGTGCATGTGGGGGGACAGTGCCCGTGGGTGTGCAAGGGGAACAGTGTGAGGGGGGAAGGGGAGTGGGCACGGTGAGTGTGCAAGGCAGGGCAGGGGTGGTGCCCTGGGGAGAGCGTGGCCCTGGGTACGGAGTGGGGATGGGGCTGGCCGTGAGCGTGCAAGGCCAACGGACAAATGAGGGTGAGGAATGAGTGTGCAAGGGTGGGAGTGGTGGGGGGATGGGAAATTGAGGGTGGGTGTACGAGGGCAGGGGTGGACAAGTGAGGACGTGGATGAGTGTGTAAAGGGGGGATGGATGGGTGTGAATAGGGTGAGAGTGCACGGGTAGGGAATGGAGGAGTGGGAGTGAAGGATGAGTGTGCAAGGGGCATGATGGACAAATGAGGATGGGCCCGTGGGTGAGTGTGCAAGAGGAGGGTGATGGATGAATGGGAACGGAGGATGTGTGCAAGAGTGAGGCCGATGGACAGATGAGAATGGGGATCGATGTGCAAGGGGGGGGTGACATGAGCAGGAGCGGGATCGGAGTGCAGCGGCAATGGGGGTGAGCGTGCAAGGCTGGAGGCACCGGGCGGGTGTGCAGGGGGCGAGTGTGCGAGGGCGGTGCGGTGCGTGGGCCGTGCCGAGCCGTGCCGAGCCGTGCCGAGCCGTGCGGGGGGCCCCGAGCCGTGCCGAGCCGTGCGGGGGGGTCCGGCCCGAGCCGAGCCGTGCGGGGGGCCCCGGTCCGTGCCGAGCCGGGCCGTGCCGTGCGGGGGGGCTGAGCTCACGCTTGGCCCGGGGCCGGGGCGCTGAGCTCACGCGCGGGGGGGCCCGGCCCGGCCCGCACCCACCCCTGCAGGGCCCCAGCGCCCACCCCCACCCGACAGCTGCACGGTGACCCCCCCGGCACGGGGCAGGGCCGGGCCCCCCCCGCACGCCCGGACCGGGGGTGCCAGACCCCCTCCCGCGGTGCCACCGCCCTCCACGCGTGTCCTTGCCCCCCCCGGGACCCCCCGGGTGTGACCCCGAGTTTTGGGCCCTCCCAGGTGCTGCCCCCCGGAGCTCCCGGCCGGAGCGGTTTCTCCCGCCCCCTCCCACATCCCCCCCGTTTCCTCCCTGAAACGCGATCGCTCGTGGGGGGAAGCGGCGGGGGAAGGGAGCGGGGGAGGGTCCGCTCCGCGGGGCGGTGGGGGAGGGACGGGATGCCTCGGGCCCCCTCCCCTCCAGCCCTCCCCTGCCTCAGTTTCCCCACGGTGGCACTCCAGGAATCCCCTGGGCGGGCGGGGCGTGGCGCTCCAGGGCGCTCATTGGGGCCCCCCGGGGCTGTGCCCCCCCCGGGCGCTTCCCGGCGGGTGCGGGGGTCCCTGCAGGGTGTGGGGGCTCGGGGGGCTCGGGGGGCGCTGTCCTGGGGTCCTCCCTCGCTCCTGGGATGTGCCCAGGCGGGTGTTGGGGTGCAGGGTCCCGTGGCACTTCCTGCGCTGTCGGGGTGCCCCGGGACGGGTCTGGGTCCGCCCCGCTGTGCCGTGGGATGTCGGGGTGTCATTGGTCCCCGTGCTGGTGCTGTGGGGTTTCGGGGTGCCCCAGGGGTGCCCGTGGCGGTGCTGTGCGGTTTCGGGGTCCCCGTGCTGGTGCTGTGGGGTTTCGGGGTGTCATTGGTCCCCGTGGGGATGCTGTGGGGTTTCGGGGTGTCCCAGGCGGGCTCTCCCGTTCCCGCAGACAGCCGGCACGGCGCCCTGAGGCCGATCCCGGGGCTGTGCGGGTGCGGGGTCCCTCCAGCGGGTCCCACGGGATGTCGGGGTGCCCCGGGGGGAGTCCCGAGGGATCTCGGGGTTCAGCCCCCCGTTTCTCCCCCACAGACAGCAAAGCAATCGTGGACGGGAACCTGAAGCTCATCCTGGGGCTGATCTGGACCCTCATCCTGCACTATTCCATCTCCATGCCCATGTGGGAGGAGGAGGAGGACGACGAAGGCCGCCACCAGACCCCCAAGCAGCGGCTGCTGGGCTGGATCCAGCACAAGGTGCCGCAGCTGCCCATCACCAACTTCAACCGCGACTGGCGCGACGGGAAAGCGCTGGGAGCGCTGGTGGACAACTGCGCCCCGGGTGAGCCGCGGGGACGGGGGGGCACAAATGGGGGGAAACTGCGCCCCGGGGAAGGGGGCATTAGGGGGCGGGGCAGGGGGTGGGGCAGGGGGCAGCTGGCGGGGGTACGGGGGGTACGGGGGGTGCGGGGTGCAGGCTGGCTCGGGCGGCACCGATGGAAATGGTGGGGCAGCAGGCGCAGAAATGGGGTCAGGATGGGGGTCAGGACAGGGGTCAGGATGGGGACAGGACCAGGATGGGGTCAGGATGAGGGTCAGGATGAGGGCAGGACCAGGATGGGGTCAGGATGGGGGTCAGGATGGGGGCAGGACCAGGATGGGGTCAGCATGGGGGTCAGGACGGGGGTCAGGATGGGAGTCAGGACGGGGGTGCGCCCCTGACCCTTCTGCCCCCCTGCAGGTCTGTGCCCAGACTGGGAGAAGTGGGACCCCAACAAGCCGGTGCAGAACGCTCGGGAGGCCATGCAGCAGGCGGACGACTGGCTGGGGGTCCCCCAGGTACGGCGTGGGGGGCGTGGGGGGCACTGCGGGGGGCCCAGGCACAGGGGGGCACTGGCACTCGCCCAGGTACGGGGCTGGGGGCAGTGCTGGGGGTGCAGGGGCATGTCTGGGGGTGTCCTGGGGGTCCCGGGGCATTTGGGTACCCCATGGCACCGGCGGGTGTGGGTGTGGGGCATGGCAAGGAGGGTCTCAGAGGGTGCTGGGGTCTCAGAGGGTCAGGCGGGTGTCGAGGCCTCTCCTGGCAGGGGGGTGCGTGGTGGGGGGGTTCTCCAGCGCCAGGAGGGTCTGACGGGTGCTGGGCTTCCCCCAGGTGATCGCCCCCGAGGAGATCGTGGACCCCAACGTGGACGAGCACTCGGTGATGACGTACCTGTCCCAGTTCCCCAAGGCCAAGCTGCGGCCGGGGGCCCCCGTGCGGCCCCGGCTCCCCGAGCCCGGCCGTGCGCGCGCCTACGGGCCCGGTACGGGGCTGGGGGGCTCGGGGGGGTCCCGGGACACGGGGGTGGGGGAGGTTTGTGGGGGCACCAGGGGCTGGGGACCTGGCACAGGTGGGACATGGGACACAGAAGGGGCACGGAGCCCACAGAGGGGGACCTCAGGGGCACAGGGGCACTGGCACACGGGGCACACGGGGAGGGTACCAGGACTGTGGCACAGGGGGCACACGGGGCACACGGGGACTGGCACAAGGGGCACACGGGGAGGGTACCAGGACTGGCACAAGGGGCACACGGGGACTGGCACAAGGGGCACATGGGGAGGGTACCAGGACTGGCACAAGGGGCACATGGGGCACACGGGGACTGGCACAAGGGGCACACGGGGAGGGTACCGGGGCTGGCACAGGGGGCACACGGGGAGGGTACCGGGTGGGGGCCTCGGGACGCTTTGCAGCCCAGCACAAGAGAGTACCTGGGGGCTATGGCTGTCAGGGCATGAGGGTAAACCATGGACCCCCCCCAGGCCCAGGGACTCCTCTCCAGTCCTGGGCTGTCACTGTGCCCAGGGACACCTGAGGGAAACCCCAGGGTCTCCACTCCCCACCCAGGGCTCCCCAAGAGTTCCCCTGTGAGCAGGGACCCCTCTAAGTGCTGCCAGTCCCACCTGCCCATACTCAGGACACCACCACTGACACTCTGGGCCCCCTGCTCCACCGAGGACAACCTGGGGGCCCAAAGTCCTGGGGGGTTTTGGGGGCTGGGCCCCCCCCTGACTCCCCCCCTGTGCAGGCATCGAGCCCCAGGGGAACGTGGTGCTGCGCCCGGCCCAGTTCACCGTGGAGACCCTCGAGGCGGGCGTGGGCGAGGTCCTGGTCTACGTTGAGGACCCCGAGGGACACACTGAGGAGGTACAGGGGCCTGTCCCCCTCTGGGGGCTCCCCCCAGTCTCCCTCTCTGGGAGACCCCCCTGCCCCCCCCAGTGCCCCAGCTCTGTGTCAGCCCCCCTTCCCCCAAATTTGGGGTCTCTTCCCACCGCAGGCCAAGGTGGTCCCCAACAATGACAAGAAGCGAACGTACAGCGTCACCTACGTCCCCAAAGTTGGGGGGCTGCACAAGGTGAGCCCCTTGGTGACCCTCCCTGCAACACCCCCTGCAATTCCCCCTTAACACGCCCCCTGTGATGTCCCCTTGGCACCCCCACCCCGTGACACCCCCACCTGTGGCACACCCACCTGTGGCACACCCACCTGTGACACCCCCACCCTGTGACACCCCCACCTGGTGACACCCCCACCTGTGGCACACCCACCTGTGACACCCTCACCTGGTGACACCCCCACCTGTGGCACACCCACCTGTGACACCCCCACCCGGTGACACCCCCACCCTGTGACACCCCCACCCTGTGACACCCCCACCTGGTGACACCCCCACCTGTGGCACACCCACCTGTGACACCCTCACCTGGTGACACCCCCACCTGTGACACCCTGGGGACAGCACTGGGTGGCCCTGGGGTGCCCTGTAGGGTCCCTGGGGTGCCACACTGAAGTCTCTGGGGGAGCTGCTGTAATGGGGGACCTGGAGTGTCCTGTTGGCATTCCTGGGTGTCCTGTGCTTTAGGGTCCCCGGAGGGGACAACAGGGAGTCCCTGGGGGCCATCACTGCTGGGGGGATCCTCTTCAGCTTGTCATCCTGGGGGTGTCCCTGGGCTGTGCTGTGGCCATGGGGGCCGTGGTCCCCTGACCCCCTTGGTGTCCCCTGACGCCTGTGTTGTCCCCGTGCCCTGCAGGTGACGGTGCTGTTTGCGGGGCAGAACATCGATGGGAGCCCCTTTGGGGTGAACGTGGGCATGGCCCTGGGTGACGCCAGCAAGGTCACGGCGCGCGGCCCCGGCCTGGAGCCCGTGGGCAACGTGGCCAACAAGGCCACCTACTTCGACATCTACACCGCAGGTGGGGCACCGGGGGCGCTGGGGACGTGTCCCTGGGGTGGTGCTGCTGCCGTGGCATGGCCAGGAGAATGGGGACGTGCCTTCATGGTGGCACGGCCACGGCGCGACCCAGAGACTTTGAGGACGTGTCCTCGTGGTGGCATGGCTGTGACATGACACGCTGGCACTGTCCACGTCCTCGTGATGACATGGGGTGGCCTGGTGGCTCTGGGCACGTGTCCTTGGAGTAGCAGGGCCATGGCATGATCTCATGGTGGCTTGGGGACATGTCCTCAAGGTGGCCTCAATGTAACATGACCTGGTGGCCCTGGGACCACGCCTTCGTGGTGACATGGCCGTGGGGTGGTCTTGTGGTGGCAGGGCCATGGCATGGCAGGTGGCACCAAGACTGTGTCCTTCTTGTGTCGTGGCCATGGGTGGTGTGGTGGCCTTGGAGCCATGTTGTCAGGGTGGCAGGGCCATGGCATGGCTGTGTGGCTCTGGGGATGTGTCCCCACGGTGGCCTGGCCGTGGCACTGAGCGTGTGTCCTGGTGACGGCAGGGGCTGGCTCGGGCGATGTGGGGGTGGTGATCACGGACCCCCAGGGCCGACGGGACACCGTGGAGGTGATGCTGGAGGACAAGGGGGACAACGTGTTCCGCTGCACCTACCGGCCCGTCCTCGAAGGGCCACACACCATCTGTGTCACCTATGCCGGTGCCCAGGTCCCCAGGAGCCCCTTCACTGTCAACATGGCTGAAGGTGAGGCTCCCTCCTGGGTCCCCACGTGGCTCCAGAACATTTGTGGTCACTGTAGCTGTGACAATGACACCTATCAGCAGCCCCTCGTCACCCAGCTGTGACCACGGTGGCCCCGGTGGTGACCAGGGTGGTCCATGACACCAATAAGTGACCATGGGTGAACCCATGGTCCCCTCACACTCCCCAGGGTGTCCCTCTGGCACCTCTGTCCCCCGGGGTTGGTTCCTTGTGCCCATGAGGACACCGTGGCCCTCCCCTGTCCCCAGGGCGTCCCCATGGGCCCCTCCCCGTCCTGGGACACCCCCGTTCCTGTCCCTGGGGGCTCCCCAGGGTCTCCCTGGCTCCTGTGGCGCTAACGGGAGTTTGCAGCCTGCACCCCCTCGGCGGTCCGGGCCACGGGCAGGGGGCTGCAGCCACGGGGGGTCCGCGTGCAGGACGTGGCCGACTTCAAGGTTCTGACGCGGGGCGCGGGCAGCGGGGACCTGCGGGTGACACTGCGGGGACCAGGTACGTGCCACTGCGGGAGCGTGGCAGGGCTGGCGGGCTGGGGGCACCGCGGGCGTGGCTACTGGAAGGATGTGGGGAGGGTCCCACTGGGGGGGCCATGGGGTGAGTGTACGGGTGGGGGTCCCCCATGGAGGGATGGATACAGATGGGGGCCCCATGGGGGTCGAGGGATGGGGGACACCGTGGGCGGGGGTCCCGTGGAGGTGGGATGGCTGGGGGCCATCCTGGGGTTGGGGGCACCATGGGAGGTGCACGGCCGGGGTGCCCTGCGGTGGGTGCCCCACTGACCCCTCGCACAGGGGGCGCGGAGGAGCCGGTGATGGTGCGGGACGTCGGTGATGGCGTCTACGAGTGCGAGTACGTGCCCCGGGTGCCCGGCACGTACCAGGTGTCCATCACCTGGGGCGGCTACGCCATCCCCCGCAGGTCAGTGCCCAGCACGGGGGCAGGGGGCAGGGACGGGGTGGGCTGGTGCGGAATGGGGAGGGGGAGGTACAAGCCCACCCCTCACTGCCTCGCCGCCCTCCCAGCCCATCTGAGATGCAGGTGTCCCCCTGGGCTGGGGGCTTGGGGAATGTGGGGCGTGCGTGGGCTACGAGCCCTCCCTCATCCTCCCGAGCCAATCTGAGGTGCAGGTGTCCCCCCAGGGGTGGGACATACCTGGGGGCACTGGAGGGTGCAGGTGTGCGCAGGCGTAGTGCAATCCCCTCCCTCCCATTACCCCAGCCCGTTGGAGGTGCAGCTGTGTGAGGGGGTGTACAGGTGTGCACAGGTGTGTACAGGTGTGTACAGGTGTGTTGCAGCCCCTCACACCTGCCTGTCCCCCCAGCCCGTTCGAGGTGCAGGTGTCCCCCCAGCCGGGGGCACAGAAGGTCCGGGCCTGGGGGCCAGGGCTCGAGGGCGGGGTCGTGGGGCGCCCTGCAGACTTCGTGGTCGAGGCCGTCGGCACCGAAGTGGGGACCCTCGGTGAGCAGGGGGGGTGTACAGGTGGGGGGCACTGTGGTGGGGACCCTCAGTGAGCCCTGAAGGGGGGGACATGGGCACAAGGTCAGGGCACAGTGGTGGGGACATGGAGACAGGGCTGGGGGTCCTGTGGTGGGAACAGGGTGGGAGCTCTGTGGTGGGGACAAGGGCGTGAGTGGGTGACACCCTGCTGGGGACATGTGGACAGAATGGGGGGCACCATGGGGCAACGTGGCACTGTGGGGGGTGTCAGTGTGCTGGGGACTAGGGCATGGAGAGCGTGAAAACCCACTGGGGACACGGGGACAGGCTGGAGGATGGGCACCATAGTGGCGTCCCCCAGTGCTGTGGTGACACAGGCATGCAGAAGTGGTGACATGGGGCAGGTTGGGGGTGGCCCCAGAGGGGTCAGGGGGACATGGGTGGTGCCACACTGGGGGGACATGGTCACAGAGAGGGGACAATGATCTGGGGCGACATAAGGACACGTTAGGTGTCACCCTGCTGGGGGCATGGGCACAGGCACAGGGTGGGGGTGAGGACGAGCTCGGGGGGGGTGGCACAGGCACAGAGCGGGGGTGAGCTCTGGGGGTGGTGGCACAGGGTGGGGACGAGGACGAGCTCGGGGGAGGTGGCACAGGCACAGGTAACGGTGGCTGCGGTGCCGCAGGGTTCTCCATCGAGGGCCCGTCCCAGGCGCGCATCGAGTGCGATGACAAGGGCGATGGCTCGTGCGACGTGCGCTACTGGCCCACGGAGCCCGGGCTCTACGCCGTGCACGTGGTCTGCGACGACGAGGACATCCGGGACAGCCCCTTCATGGCTGATATCCGCCCCGCTCCCCCCGACTCCTGGCCCGACAAGGTGCTGCGACCCATGGCAACCCACGGATCCTGCATGCCCTTGTGCTCCACAGTGCCCTGCTGCGCCCCACTGCGCCTCACCTGTGGTGCTGGGGGTGCCAGCACCCCTCTGCACCCTTCTAACCGCCCTCTGCACAGGTGAAGGCCTTCGGGCCAGGGCTGGAGCCCACTGGCTGCATCGTGGATCGCCCGGCCGAGTTCACCATTGACGCCCGTGGTGCCGGCAAGGGGCCCCTCAAGCTCTATGCACAGGTGGGAGCTCTAGGGGCTGCTGGGTGCTATTGGGTGGTGTTGAACACCTTTGAGTACTGTTGAACACTGCTGGGTTCCATTTAGTGTTGTTGGGCACCTCGAGAGCTATTGGGTACTGTTGGGCACCCTTGGGTGCCATTGGCCAATACTGAGTGCCATTGGGTGCCATTGGCCAAAGCTGAGAGCCATTGGGCACCCTTGACTGCCATTGGCCAGCCCTGAGTGCTGTTGGGCACCCTTGGGTGCCATTGGCCAATGCTGAGAGCCATTGGGCACCCTCACCTCCCCCCTGCTGCTCACAGGACGCCGAGGGCTTCCCCATCGACATCAAGGTGAAGGACAACGGTGACGGCACCTTCCACTGTGTCTACGTCCCCACCAAGGCCATGAAGCACACAGTCATCGTTGCCTGGGGGGGCGTCAACACCCCCAACAGCCCCTTCCGTGTGGGTGTCGTGGGGGCCCATGGGTGCTGGGGTGGCCGTGGGGGTCCCTTGAGGTGTAAGGAGGGGGTGTTGGTCACGGAGGGTGTTAAGGTGTCAGCTGTGAGGCATGGAGTCCATGGGGATGGGGGTCAGGGTGGGGCTGGGGGCCCATGCGGTGATGTGGATGGAAATGGGGGTCCCATGGGGTGCTGGGTGTGGGGATGGAGGTCCCAGACCTACAGGGTGCTGGGGTAGGGCTGGGGGTCCCATGGAGAGCTGGGATGGAGGCAGGGTGCCACTGGTGGGGTTGGAGGTCCCAGTCCCACGGGGTGCCAGGGAAAGAGGGGTCTGTGCCCCTGCCCCATGAGACCCTGTGGGCCCGCAGGTGAGCGTGGGTGAGGGCAGCCACCCCAGCAGGGTGAAGGTGCACGGGCCAGGTGTGGAGAAGACGGGGCTGAAGGCCAATGAACCCACCTACTTCACCGTGGACTGCAGTGAGGCTGGACAGGGTGGGTGCAATGGTGGGGGCACCCTGGGAACTCCTCTGTGGGCATGAGGCTTGTGTCCCTGGGCCAGCACCCCTGGTCCTGCGCCCCTGGAACTGGACCACTGCCACCAGTCCTGCTCCATCCTTCCTGGATCAAGGGTCCTTCATTCTGGGCCCATCAGTTCTGGTCCTGGTCCTGCATCCCTGGTCCATTGTCCCTGCTCCTGCATCCCTGCTCCTGGTCCATTGTCTGTGCTCCTGGGTTCCTGGGCCTGCATCCCTGGTCCTACATCCCTGATCCTGGTCCATCAGTCCCGGTCCTGTCCATCCCCTCCAGTCCTGATCCCCCTGCCCCATCTGCCCCGGTCCCACTCCTTGGTGTCCCCCTGGGAGCGGGGGCCGCTGACCCGGGCACGCCCACAGGTGACGTCAGCATTGGCATCAAGTGTGCCCCGGGCGTGGTGGGGCCGCTGGAGGCCGACATCGACTTTGACATCATCAAGAATGACAACGACACCTTCACGGTCAAGTACACGGCGCCGGGCGCGGGGCTCTACACCATCATGGTGCTCTTTGCCAACCAGGTCAGGGTCCCAGCACTGCCCCACATCCCTTGGGGTCCGTCCCGCACTCCGTGGGTGTCCGCAGCCCCCGGGGGCCAGCTGGGGCCGGGGCTTTGCCACCGTGGAGCCCCCATGTCACTGTGCGCTGATCTTGGTCCCCAGGAGATCCCCTCCAGCCCCTTCCGCATCAAGGTGGATCCATCCCACGACGCCAGCAAGGTCAAAGCTGAGGGACCCGGGCTCAGCCGGACAGGTGAGGGGCCGGTGGGGCAATGGGTGCCGTGGGGCAGGTGCTGTGAGTGCCGTGGGTCCCACTCACGGTGGCTGACACTGGGGGGCAGGGGTGGAGGTGGGGACCCCCACCCACCTCTGGGGGCTGTGGGGCAGGGGCTGTGGGTCCTGCAGTGGCCTGACCCAATGCTGTGGCGCAGGGGTGGAGGTGGGGACCCCCACCCATTTCCGCGTGCAGACGCGGGGCGCGGGGAAGGCGCCCCTGGACGTGCGGTTCGTGGGCTCGGGGCCGGGCCCGGCGGTTGCTGACTTCGAGGTCATCGACAATCACGACTACTCCTACACGGTCAAGTACACCCCGCTGCAGCAGGTGCGTGCTGGGGGCACCGGGGCCAGGGGAACTGCCCGCGGAGGCACCCAGCCAGTCTGGGCACCCCAACCCACAGTGTCACCCCCTGGGGGAATGCCCAGCGTACAGGGGCTCCCTGGCCTGGGGGGTACCCAAGAGGGGCCCTCTCACCGACACCCCATTCCCTGGGCTCCCCCGAGGACACCCACCCACAGGGCCCGCTGTGTAGGGGCACCCCATGAGCACCCCTCCCCACAGGCACCCCCAGCTCCTGGGCAACCCACCCCTATGAACCCCCCCATCGCCATGGACACCCCACCTCTGAGGGCACCCCCTTGAGGCAGCTGTGGCCCCACATGCGTGCCTGTCAACCCAGGGCACCCCCAGGTCCATGGGTTCCCCCATCCCTGGGAATTCACCCTCCCCAGCAGCCAGGGGTGGCCCCCAGCCCCCCTCAGCCTTGTGGCTATGTGGGCACCCCCTGGAGTCCCCCAGCACCGTCCCCGGGTGCCTGCCCTCTGCCCCATGGCGGGGTGCTGTGTGGGGGTCCCCAGGCACACCCTGAAGTGCAGTTGTTCCTGCAGGGCCCCCTGTCCGTGGTGGTCACCTATGGGGGGGACCCCATCCCCAAGAGCCCCTTCCCCGTCACTGTGGCTCCCCCCCTGCAGCTGGGCAAGGTCAAGGTGCAGGGGCTCAACAGCAGTGAGTGCAGCCCTGGGGAATGGGGGGGGACCCGAGGGAGGGCAGCGCCCTGCATGTGATGGGGAGGGGGGGCCGGGCCCTGGAAGGGACCCCTGAGCACTGGGGGCACCCTGGGGGAAGAGAGCTGGGGGGGGACACCTGGGGGACAGGATCAGCCTGGGGGGGCACTCTGGGGGGGGCACTCTTGGGTGTGGGGTTCAGCATGGGGTGAGGGCACGGACACTGCATATAGGGGTACCTGGGTGGGGGTACACACCCTGGTTATGGGGCGCAGCTTGGAGGCCCCAAGGGTGGGTTGGGGGTGCCCGAGTAGGAGAGGTTTGGGACTGCCTGGGCATGGGAGCAACCAGGATATGGGGGACAGATATGGGTGGGGGCATGGGGGGGCACACACCCTGTGGGGAAACAATGCCCTGGATATGGGAACACCCTGGGGTGGAGGTGACACACCCTGGGACAGACACACACGCCCTGCCCCGGATCTGGGGGACACATCTGGGTATGGGGTTCTCCATAGGTCTGGGGGCACCCCAGGGCCCCTCTGACCCCCCACTCCCCTGCAGAGGCAGAGGTGGGGCAGGCGCAGGAGTTCCAGGTGGAGGCGCAGGGAGCAGGAGGCCAGGGTCAGCTGGAGGTGAAGGTGACGGGCCCCTCGCGGCGCCCCATGCCCTGCACAGTGGGGCCTGCCCCGCCCGGGGGCCCCCACCCCGTCACCTTCACGCCCTCCGAGGAGGGGCCCCACCGCGTCGAGGTCACCTACGATGGGCACCCGGTTCCAGGCAGCCCCTTCCCTGTGGAGGCTCTGCTGCCCCCTGACCCCTCCAAGGTGAGCCTGGCACATGCGCGTGCCACGGGGATGTGTGTGCCACATGGATGTGTGTGTGTCCCAGCCCCCGTGTGCCACATGGATGTGTGTGTGTCCCAGCCCCCGTGTGTCCCAGCCCCCGTGTGCCACATGGATGTGTGTGTCCCAGCCCCCGTGTGTCACATGGATGTGTGTGTGTCCCAGCCCCTGTGTGTCCCAGCCCCTGTGTGTCCCTCTGCCATCCTGACCCCCACGTGCTGCTCACAAGCCCCAAATATGCCTATACCCCCATAACTCCTGCATTTCTCCTTTGATCCCCACATGTTCCTGTGCCTGCAGGTGGTGGCCTCGGGCGTGGGGCTGCAGGGCGGTCACACAGGGGTCCACTGACCTCTACCTGTCCCTGTGTTCCCTTGACGTCCCCCTGTCCCTGTGTCCCCCCTGACCCCACGTGTCCCTGTGCCTGCAGGTGGTGGCCTCGGGGCCGGGGCTGAAGGGCGGCCGTGTTGGGGTGCCAGCCCCGTTCTCCATTGCCACGCAGGGCGCGGGCAGTGGGGGGCTGGGGCTGACAGTGGAGGGGCCCTGCGAGGCCAAGATCGAGTGCCAGGACAACGGGGACGGCTCCTGCGCCGTGTCCTACCTGCCCACGGCGCCCGGGGAGTACCACATCAACATCCTGTTTGCCGGGCGCCACATCCCGGGCAGCCCCTTCACGGCCGCGGTCACGGCGCCCTTCGACCCGGCCAAGGTGACGGCCTCGGGGCCGGGGCTGGAGCGCGGCCGCGCCGGCGAGGCCGCCGTGTTCTCCGTGGACTGCTCCCAGGCCGGCGAGGCCGAGCTCACCATCGAGATCCGCTCCGAGGCCGGCGTCAAGGCCGAGGTGCTGGTGCAGAACAACCGCGACGGCACCTACGCCATCACCTACACCCCGGCCTGCGCCGGCGCCTACACCATCACCATCAACTACGGCGGCCTCCCGGTGCCCAACTGCCCCGTGCGCGTCACCGTGGACCCGGCCGTGGACACCAGCAGCGTCAAGGTCTACGGCAAAGGCGTGGAGCCGCGAGGTGAGCGAGGGGCCGCTCGCCATGGCGCCTCCTTCCCGTGGGTGGGGGTCTCCTTCTCCCCAGCGGCATCCCGTCCCTGTGGGCATCTCCTCCTCCTGGGTACCCCTGTAGACACCACCACAGGCGTCTCCCCTCTATGAGCATCCCCGTGAGCACCCCATTCCTGTGGGTTTCCCTTCTCTGAGGACATCCCCGCTCACAGGCATTCCAGCCCCATGGGCATCCCATCCCTGTGGGCACCCCCTGGACAGCTCTTCTCATGTGGGGGATTTCTGAGCACCCTCTAGACATCCCTCCGTGGGCACCTCCCCCTTACATGGACAACCCCGTGGCTATGGACACTCCCGTGGTGACCAACATCTCCTCCCCATGGGCATCCCCTCTAATGGGGGCTCTCCTGGGCACCCCATAGGCAACTCTCCTCCCCCTCTCCCCCTTGCCACCACCACTACTCAGGGTCCCTGTGGTTTTCCCCTCATTCCTTGGGGGAAGTTCTGGGGATGCAGGGGGTGTGGGGTGGGACCCCAAGGGTGTGCCAGTTGCCCCCTGAAGGCCCTGTGTGTGCCGAGGGGGCCATGGGCTCTCAGAGGCTGCTGTGAGGGACCCTCAGGTGAGCCCTGGGGAGCAACCAGGATATGGGGGACAGATATGGGTGGGGGCATGGGGGGCACACACCCTGTGGGAAACAATGCCCTGGATATGGGAACACCCTGGGGTGGGGTGACACACCCTGGGACAGACACACACGCCCTGCCCCGGATCTGGGGGACACATCTGGGTATGGGGTTCTCCATAGGTCTGGGGGCACCCCAGGGCCCCTCTGACCCCCCACTCCCCTGCAGAGGCAGAGGTGGGGCAGGCGCAGGAGTTCCAGGTGGAGGCGCAGGGAGCAGGAGGCCAGGGTCAGCTGGAGGTGAAGGTGACG
Organism: Emberiza elegans; assembly: GCA_024865655.1. NCBI lineage: Eukaryota > Metazoa > Chordata > Aves > Passeriformes > Fringillidae > Emberiza > Emberiza elegans. Next base: position 5,570,371 of record JALJVW010001137.1, read on the forward strand.
GGCCCCTCGCGGCGCCCCATGCCCTGCACAGTGGGGCCTGCCCCGCCCGGGGGCCCCCACCCCGTCACCTTCACGCCCTCCGAGGAGGGGCCCCACCGCGTCGAGGTCACCTACGATGGGCACCCGGTTCCAGGCAGCCCCTTCCCTGTGGAGGCTCTGCTGCCCCCTGACCCCTCCAAGGTGAGCCTGGCACATGCGCGTGCCACGGGGATGTGTGTGCCACATGGATGTGTGTGTGTCCCAGCCCCCGTGTGCCACATGGATGTGTGTGTGTCCCAGCCCCCGTGTGTCCCAGCCCCCGTGTGCCACATGGATGTGTGTGTCCCAGCCCCCGTGTGTCACATGGATGTGTGTGTGTCCCAGCCCCTGTGTGTCCCAGCCCCTGTGTGTCCCTCTGCCATCCTGACCCCCACGTGCTGCTCACAAGCCCCAAATATGCCTATACCCCCATAACTCCTGCATTTCTCCTTTGATCCCCACATGTTCCTGTGCCTGCAGGTGGTGGCCTCGGGCGTGGGGCTGCAGGGCGGTCACACAGGGGTCCACTGACCTCTACCTGTCCCTGTGTTCCCTTGACGTCCCCCTGTCCCTGTGTCCCCCCTGACCCCACGTGTCCCTGTGCCTGCAGGTGGTGGCCTCGGGGCCGGGGCTGAAGGGCGGCCGTGTTGGGGTGCCAGCCCCGTTCTCCATTGCCACGCAGGGCGCGGGCAGTGGGGGGCTGGGGCTGACAGTGGAGGGGCCCTGCGAGGCCAAGATCGAGTGCCAGGACAACGGGGACGGCTCCTGCGCCGTGTCCTACCTGCCCACGGCGCCCGGGGAGTACCACATCAACATCCTGTTTGCCGGGCGCCACATCCCGGGCAGCCCCTTCACGGCCGCGGTCACGGCGCCCTTCGACCCGGCCAAGGTGACGGCCTCGGGGCCGGGGCTGGAGCGCGGCCGCGCCGGCGAGGCCGCCGTGTTCTCCGTGGACTGCTCCCAGGCCGGCGAGGCCGAGCTCACCATCGAGATCCGCTCCGAGGCCGGCGTCAAGGCCGAGGTGCTGGTGCAGAACAACCGCGACGGCACCTACGCCATCACCTACACCCCGGCCTGCGCCGGCGCCTACACCATCACCATCAACTACGGCGGCCTCCCGGTGCCCAACTGCCCCGTGCGCGTCACCGTGGACCCGGCCGTGGACACCAGCAGCGTCAAGGTCTACGGCAAAGGCGTGGAGCCGCGAGGTGAGCGAGGGGCCGCTCGCCATGGCGCCTCCTTCCCGTGGGTGGGGGTCTCCTTCTCCCCAGCGGCATCCCGTCCCTGTGGGCATCTCCTCCTCCTGGGTACCCCTGTAGACACCACCACAGGCGTCTCCCCTCTATGAGCATCCCCGTGAGCACCCCATTCCTGTGGGTTTCCCTTCTCTGAGGACATCCCCGCTCACAGGCATTCCAGCCCCATGGGCATCCCATCCCTGTGGGCACCCCCTGGACAGCTCTTCTCATGTGGGGGATTTCTGAGCACCCTCTAGACATCCCTCCGTGGGCACCTCCCCCTTACATGGACAACCCCGTGGCTATGGACACTCCCGTGGTGACCAACATCTCCTCCCCATGGGCATCCCCTCTAATGGGGGCTCTCCTGGGCACCCCATAGGCAACTCTCCTCCCCCTCTCCCCCTTGCCACCACCACTACTCAGGGTCCCTGTGGTTTTCCCCTCATTCCTTGGGGGAAGTTCTGGGGATGCAGGGGGTGTGGGGTGGGACCCCAAGGGTGTGCCAGTTGCCCCCTGAAGGCCCTGTGTGTGCCGAGGGGGCCATGGGCTCTCAGAGGCTGCTGTGAGGGACCCTCAGGTGAGCCCTGGGCCCCCGTGACCACCCTGTACCCTTCAGGTGTGCTGCGGGAGGTGGGCACTGAGTTCACGGTGGATGCACGGGCACTGGCCCCCACCGGGGGACCCCACGTCCGGGCACGGGTGCTGAACCCCTCAGGTTCCCCCATCGACACCTTCGTCACCGACCTCGGCGATGGCACCTACCGCGTGGAGTACACAGCATTCGAGGAGGGTGAGGGACCCCCGCAACCCCCCCGGGAGCCCCAACACCCCCAGAGACCCCCAGACCCTCTTGGAGAACACAGACATCCCCAGGGGACTCCCAAACCCCCAGGGACCCCCAGCCCCCTGGGAACCTCCAGGGACCATGAGCTGCCCCCGGGACTCTGCTCCTACACCAGACTCCAACTTCCCCCAGGACCCCAAGTCCTGGCCAGGCATCCTCCATCCCTCATGAGGCACCTTCAGAGAGGGAGGGACCTTCCCATACCATGGCCAAGTGGGGTCCCCCTTCAATTCCCACTGGATCCCCAGAACCAGGAACCCCCAAGACCCCTGAGACACCCCCAAATCCCAACTGGGGACTCCTAGCCTCCCCCAAAAACCTCATCCAGGGATCCCCAAAACCCCCAAGGCCTTTCAAACCCCACTGAGGGACCCCCAAACGCCCTGAGAATCCACACCGCAGAGACCCCTTGTGCCCCCTCCATGGGCAGTGTGTGATGTGTCCCTGTCGCAGGGCTGCACCTGGTGGAGGTGACATACGACGACGTGGCCGTCCCCAAGAGCCCATTCCGTGTGGGGGTGGCCGAGGGCTGCGACCCCACCCGCGTTCGGGCACACGGGCCCGGCCTGGAGGGCGGCCTGGTGGGCACAGCCAACCACTTCACTGTGGAGACCAGGTGGGCATTGACCCCCAGCCTCAGCCCAGCCCCGCTCCCCAAAGGCCCCAACCCCTGCCCTACAAAGGCCCTGCCTGAGCCGTGTTCCACACCCACGCACCCCTCATGCTGTCCCTGTTGGGGGGTTTGGGGTGGGCAGGGCTCCCTGCTTCACTGTGGAGACCAGGTGGGCACCAGCCCTGAGTCCCTCATTCCCACACCCATGGACTTCTCCCCCAGAGATGTCACCTCCATCCCAAGCCACCATCTCCATTGCCTGTCGTGGAAGTGCCACCACTGTCCTCTTGCACCTGTGCCCTTCATGTGCATGTCCCACCTCTATCCCACGTCACCAGCCTGCCACCTCCATCCTATGCCACCACTCTGGCATCTTCGTGTTCTGCCACGGAGGTCCCACACCCAACCTCTTGCATCCTCTACCACCTGCGTCCTTTTCCATGGATGTGCCACCTCCATCCCATGTCACCAAACAAGCATCTCCCCCCCCCTGCTATGAAAGTGCCATCTCCATCCCATATCACCAGGATATCATCTCTGTCCCCTTGCCACGGCGGTGCCACCTCTGCCAGGGAGGTGGCACCTCCCTCCCCCTGCCAGAGAGGTGGCACCTCCATCTCCCCACCATGGCAGTTGTTCCCCCTGGCCCCACCGTGCCTGTGTCACCTCTCTGAGCGGTGGCGTGTCCCCAGGGGCGCGGGCACTGGGGGGCTGGGCCTGGCCATCGAGGGTCCCTCAGAGGCGAAGATGTCCTGCAAGGACAACAAGGACGGGAGCTGCGCAGTGGAGTACGTCCCCTTCACGCCTGGTGACTACGACGTCAACATCACCTTCGGCGGCCACCCCATCCCCGGTGCGGGCACACACAGGGAAGGGGGTGGGGGGAGATGGCCTGACTGTCCTCTCGTGGTCACAGGGCTCACTGTGGTCACCCACCCACGGTGCCCACACAGCCAAGTTGTCCCCTGCCTGTGCTGTCCGCATGGCCGTGGCTTTGGTACCCCGTGGCCACACTGACCGATGGTTGTGTTGTCCTCATGGCTCACATTGACCCCATTGACCTTATGACACACTGGCCCTACAAAGTGTCCATGCACGTGATGGACACGCCAACTGTATGGCCACGCTGTCCCTGTGCACCTGTTGACCTCATGGCCACGTTGACCCCGTCCCCACACTGACCCCGTTCCCACGCTGCCCCCACACTCCCATTGGCATTGCCACACCGCCCCATCCCCAGCTGCCCCGTGGTGCCTCCCTCATGCCCTGACCCATCTCTGCGCACAGGGAGCCCGTTCCGCGTGCGAGTGCGGGATGCTGTGGACGCCTCCAAGGTGACGTGCTCAGGGCCGGGGCTGGGCCCCAGTGTCCGTGCCCGGCTGCCCCAGAGCTTCACCGTGGATGTCAGTGCCGCGGGACGTGCCGCCCTCGAGGTGACGCTGCTGGGGCCCACTGGTACGTGGGGACATGGGGGGCAGGGGGTCCTGTGTCTTGTGGGGTGTCCTGACCTCGGGGGTGTCCTGCTTCTTGTCATACTCCTCAGGATGTCCTGGCCCTTGGATCCCATGGTCTGTGGAGAGCCCTGCTCCCTGGGGTGCCCTGACTCCTGGGTTGTGTAGCTCCATGGATGCCCTGTTCCAAAGGGTGTCCTGCCTCATGGTGTCCCCTGTTATATAGGGTGTCCTACCTGTGGACATCCTGCTCCATAGATTGTCCTACCCCATAGGACATCCAGCCCCATGGATGCCCTTCTTCATAGGGTGTCCAACTCCCTGGGGTGCCCTGCTCATGGATACTCAGATCCACCCAGGGAGGTTGTGCCCTACATGCTGCTCTATACCCCCGATGTCCTCCTGTCCCACATGTCTCCCTGACTCACATGTCCCCATCCCACATGTCCCACTGCCCCGCAGGGCTGCCAGAGCCAGTGGAGATCCGAGACAACGGTGATGGCACCCACAAGGTCACCTACACCCCAGCCACCGATGGGCCCTACACCGTGTCTGTCAAGTACGGGGGGCAGGAGGTGCCACGCAGGTGAGACCCCGCCTCGGGTGGGCACAGGGGGACAGGATCCCCACACAGCCTGGAGATCCCGGCACCCTCCTGACTCCCTGCCTCCCCCAGCCCCTTCAAGGTGACGGCGCTGCCCACCCATGATGCCAGCAAGGTGCGGGCGAGCGGCCCCGGGCTGAGCGCGGGAGGGATCCCCGCCAGCCTCCCTGTGGAATTCACCATTGACGCCCGTGATGCTGGCGAGGGACTGCTCACGGTGCAGATCCTGGTCAGTGTGTGAGGGGGAAACGTGGGGGACTGTGGGGGCTGTGGGGGGGCACGCTGAGGATGGGCCGCTCACAGTCCAGATCCTGGTCAGTGCAGGGGGGGTCATGGCTGCTGAGCCCCACATGGTGCTTTTCCCCCACACCCCGGGGTGCTGAGCCCCACAGGGTGCCCTTTCCCCACACCCCGGGGTGCTGAGCCCCACATGGTGCTTTTCCCCCACACCCCGGGGTGCTGAGCCCCACAGGGTGCTGTTTCCCTCACACCCTGGGGTGCTGAGCCCCACATGGTGCCCTCTCCCCACACCCCGGGGTGCTGAGCCCCACATGGTGCTGTTTCCCTCACACCCCAGGGTGCTGAGCCCCACATGGTGCCCTCTCCCCACACCCCGGGGTGCTGAGCCCCACATGGTGCTGTTTCCCTCACACCCTGGGGTGCTGAGCCCCAGAGGCTGCCCCCAGCACAGGGCACTGATGGGGTTTGCCTGCAGGACCCCGAAGGACAGCCCAAGAAGGCCTCAATCCGGGACAACGGGGACGGCACCTACACGGTGTCCTACGTGCCCGACGTGCCGGGGCGCTACACCAGCACTGTCAAGTACGGGGGCGACGAGATCCCTGCATCGCCCTTCCGGGTCCTGGCCGTGCCCTCTGGCGATGCCAGCAAGTGCCTCGTCACAGGTGGGGCTGCCCCCCAGTGTCCTCATGCTGACTATGTCATCCCCTTGCTGGCCTCTGGCGTCCCCTTGCTGACCCACAGCATCCCCTCACTGCCCCACAATGTCCCCTCGCTGCCCCACCGCACCCCTCCCTGCCCCACAGCGTCCCTCCTGCCCCACAGCATCCCCTCCTGCCCCACAACACCCATATGCTGACCCACAGTGTCCCCCTGCTGTCCCACAGCACCCACCCCAGACACCCCTGCCTTACCCCCACCACCCCGTGGCTGCCCCCCAACACACCTCCTGCCCCACTGCTGCCCCCCAGCACCCCCCCTGCCCCACTGCTGCCCCCCAGCACCCCTGCCACCGCCCCCAGACCTGCCCCTGGCGCAGTGGGGATGAACGGGTGCCCCCAGGACAGGATGTGCCGGCCCCCCCGGAGCCCCCCGGCCCCCTCGGCACCCCCGGCCCCCCAACCAGCCCCCCAACCCCTTCTCACCGCTCTCCCTGGTCTTTCTTGCAGTATCCATTGGGGGCCATGGACTGGGTAAGTGGTGCCAGGGGGCAGTTGGGGGGCTGGGAGGAGGCAGTTGGGGGATAGGTCTGGAGCCCCCTGTGGCCCTGACCCCACCCTCCCCCACAGGTGCCTGCCTGGGCCCCACGATCCAGATCGGGGAGGAGACGGTGATCACGGTGGATGCAAAGGCAGCGGGACAGGGCAAGGTCACCTGCAAGGTGTCAACGCCTGATGGTGCCGAGCTGGACGTGGATGTGGTGGAAAACCACGACGGCACTTTTGACATCTTCTACACCGCTCCTGAGCCCGGCAAATACGTCATCACCATCCGCTTTGGTGGGGAGCACGTCCCTAACAGCCCCTTCCATGTCATGGTGAGTGGGGCACTGCGAGGGGCACTGAGTCTGGGGGGGCTGTGATGGGTCAGACTTTGGGAGACCGTGGTGTGGGCAGCATGGAATTGGGAGACCACGGTGCGTGCCATGGGGCAGAGAGCTGGGACTATGATGGGCACCGTGGGGTCGGATGATCATGGTGGGTGCTGTGGGGCAGACAGGTGGGGCTGTGGGGTTGGGAAACAGTGGTGGATCCAAGGGGCAAAGAGTCAAGGGCACAATGGACAGCATGGGATGGATTTTGAACACCAGGGTGAAACCATGGTGGGGTTGGAACATTGTAGTAGGCATCAACAGACAGAGGACTGGGGCCATGGTCGACACCAAGGGACAGAGAGTTCAGTCAGTCAGCGTGGAGTTGCAAGAGCACAATGGGCACTGCAGGGTTGGGTGACCATGATGGGAGTTATGGAATTGGGGGACCATGGAGGGGCATTGCTGGAACAATGGTGACCATCATGGAGCTGAGAGTTGGGAGACCATGGTGGGCACTGTGGGGCTGGATGACCATGGGGTAGGGTTGTGGTGTTGGGAGTTAGGGTCATGGTGGACACCATGGGGTTTGGAGGTCATGAGGATCATCACAGGGCTGGGAGCGCACCTTGGACATTCTCATGTGTCCCTCTATGGCCACCCTGAGGCTGGGAGCCCACCATGAGGTTCTCACCCTTCCTCTCTGCCCCACGATCAGGCCACGGAGGAGCCCCCAGCCACCACTGAGAACCTCCGTCCCTTCAACCTCGTCATCCCCTTCACAGTGCAGAAGGGTGAGATCACAGGTACAGCACAGGGTTGTGGGGATAGGGACCACCCCTTCAGGCACCAGGCCCCCTCTTGGTGCCCCTACTGATGAAATACCCCCAGGTGAGGTGCGGATGCCCTCGGGGAAGACAGCGCGTCCCAGCATCACCGACAACAAGGACGGGACGGTGACAGTGCACTATGCCCCCTCCGAGAAGGGGCTGCACGAGATGGACATTCGCTATGATGGCAACCACATCCCCGGTGAGCCACTGGGGGGCACTGGGAGCCACTGGGGCGCACCGGGAGGTGGCCGAGGAAGGTTGATGCAACTGTGCCCTGGCTGGGCTCCTGTGGGGCAGGCACGCACCATGGTGTGGAATGTCCCTGTGGAATGTCTCTGTGGGGTCCATGGTTGGTCACCCTTGTGTTGGGGTGTCCCCCTGTGTCTCTGACCATTGTCCCTTGTGTCCCCAGGGAGTCCCCTCCAGTTCTATGTGGATGCCATCAACCCACGCCACGTCAGTGCCTATGGGCCTGGGCTGAGCCATGGGATGGTCAACAAGCCGTGCACATTCACCATTGTCACCAAGGATGCTGGTGAGGGTGAGTGATGGCCAAGGGGGGCTGGGAGGTCATGGGGACACCCCAGTGCCATCAGGAGGGACTGGAGACCCCTGTTGCTTCCTGACACCCCTTGTCCAGTGCCTTCTGACAATGCCTGTGCCTCCAGGTGGGTTGTCGCTAGCAGTCGAAGGTCCCTCCAAGGCGGAGATCACCTGCCAGGACAACAAGGACGGGACATGCACCGTGTCCTACCTGCCCACAGCCCCTGGCGACTACAGCATCATCGTGCGCTTTGATGACAAACACATCCCGGGCAGCCCCTTCACTGCCAAGATCACTGGTGAGACAGGCTGGGGGCACAGTGCACGGTGGGGGCTGGGGGAGTTCTGGGGGTTCTTGGGGGCTCCACGTGGCCATGGGGGCACCTGGTTGGCCGTCGAGACGTATATGGAGTCATGGCCATGAGGGCACCTGTGAGGCTGTGGGGGCACTTGTATGACCATGGGGGCACCTGTGGGTCACGAAGGCAATGACATGGTCATGGGGACACCTGTGGGGTAATGGGCACACTTGCCCCATGGCCACTGGGACAGCTGTGGTGTCTCTTGTCCATCCCTGGCCACCAGGATTCCCCCTCCCATGGCCTTGGGGACACTGTGAAACCTTGGAGTCCCCAACCCATAGCCATGGGGGTGTCATAGAGCTTTGAGGACCCCATCACAAGGCCATGTAGACCTTGTGGGGACTCTATCCATGGCCTTGAGGATGCTAATCACACGGCTTTGGGCGACCCCTGATTCTGAGGACCCTCTCCATATGTCCATTGGGACCTTGTGGGGCTTTGGGAATATCATTCCACCACCACTGGGATCATATTCATCTTGTCGTCCACCTTGGGCTGATGTCCCTGCTGATGGCACCTCTGCAGGGGATGACTCCATGCGCACGTCCCAGCTCAATGTGGGCACCTCAACGGATGTGTCCCTGAAGATCGCAGAGACAGACCTGAGCCTGCTGGCAGCCACCATCCGCGCACCCTCGGGCAACGAGGAGCCATGCCTGCTCAAGAGGCTGCCCAACCGCCACATCGGTGTGCAGGGACATGGGGACACCAGGGGACACAGGGACATGCAGATGTGGCACAGGAGAACTGGCACATGGGCACATGAGAGGAGGATGTGGGACCTGGGAACTTGTTGGGACAGGGAACAGTGGGGCTATGGGGTCACAGGGATGGGTGGCCTTGTGGCATTGGGTCAGCAGGGGGTTGGTGGCCATAGTCAGGGAACTTGGATGGTGACCAGGGGCTGATGGAGGTGGCCAGGGGCTGGTGGCGGTGGCTCGGGGATGGGGATGGTACATGCGTGGTGGCCAAGTCTGGTGGTAGTGTGTGACCGCTGTGTCCTCCCCAGGGATCTCATTCACGCCCAAGGAGGTGGGTGAGCACGTGGTGAGTGTGCGGAAGAGTGGGCAGCATGTCACCAACAGCCCCTTCAAGATCCTGGTGGGACAGTCAGAGATTGGTGATGCTGGCCGGGTCAAGGTGTGGGGCCAGGGGCTTCTGGAGGGCCACACCTTTGAGGTGGCTGAGTTCATCGTGGACACACGCAGTGCTGGTGAGGACATGGTGGGGGATGGCCACGGGACAGGGGGTAGCCATGGCCAAGGGCAGGATGGAGTGATGGCCATGACCATGAGTAAGTTATGGCCACAGAAGGATGAGGTGGTGGCCGTGGTTATTGCAGTGGTGTACTAAGGCCATGTGTGATGGTGACCAAAGCTACATGTGGCAGGAAGGGATAGTGGCAATGGTCATGGCCAAAGCTGGATGGTCCCTTTGGCTGGGGTTGGATGGTGGCTGTGACGGTGATGTGGCCATAGCCAGGATGATTTGAGGACCATGGCGATGCTACAGCTGTGGCCAGCACAGGATTGGATGGTGGCTATGCTGTGACCTTCATCTAAATGGGATGATGACCGTGGTGGTGGCATGGCCAATGCCCAGGTGAAAGGTGGCTAAGGCTATGCCATGGCAGGCATGGGCTGGTGGCCATGATTATGGGCATGGTATGACCATGGCCAGGATAGAGTGGTGGCCCATGGCCATGGTGCAGCCAAGAGGGTGATGCTGTGGTGACCATGGCATGGCCGTGGCCAGGACAGGGGTGATGACTGGGATTGGGTGGTGACCATGGACAGTTTGGGCTTGTGGCCTTGGTGTGACCATGACCAGGACAGGGACAGCCTCCATGGGACACCTCTGATCATGTCCCCATGTCCACCCAGGTTACGGCGGGCTGGGCCTGTCCATTGAGGGCCCCAGCAAGGTGGACATTAACTGTGAGGACATGGAGGATGGCACCTGCAAAGTCACCTACTGCCCCACCGAGCCCGGCAACTACATCATCAACATCAAGTTTGCTGACAAACATGTCCCAGGTGGGGCTGGGGGAAACATGGGGGACAGAGGGTTGTGTGGGGAGGGGTGCTAGGACCCCAGGGGGTGACTGAGGTAACTGTGTCCCACAGGGAGCCCCTTCACGGTGAAGGTGACGGGTGAGGGGCGGATGAAGGAGAGCATCACGCGCCGGCGGCAGGCGCCCTCCATCGCCACTGTTGGCAGCACCTGCGACCTCAACCTTAAGATCCCAGGTAGGGTTGGCCTTCCTCCTCCTTCTCCTCCTCCTTCTTCTCCTCCTCCTACCCCCTCCTCCTCGCACCCTCACTCCTTCTCCTCCTTTCCTCCTCTTCCTTCTCCTCCTCTCATCTTTCATCCTCCATTATCCTCCTCTTCATGCTCCATCATCCTCCTCCCTTCCTCCTCTTCTTCTCCCTTCTCCATCCTAATCTTCATCCTCCTCCTGCTCTGTGGGCCATGGGGATGGAGACACATCTCACACACTCCAGCTCTGATTTCTCCTTGCTTCCTCTTTCTCTCCCCTTCTTGCGTCTGTGTCCGCATCTGTGTCCCTCTGTGTGCCCGTGCCTGCGTCCTTGCATCCCACTGTGCGTGCCACCCTGCACTGATACCTCCATCCACATGTCTGTGTGTCCATTCGCACCTATCCACATGTCCATCTCTGCCTTCATCCACCCTTGGCTCCACCCCTCCCCGCACCATTGTCTACTTCCAACCCTGTGACCACCCATGTCATCCACCCGTCATGATTCCATCATCCCTGTGTCCATCCTTGTCTCCGTCCCTCCGTGTCTCCACTCATCCACGTCTCCTCCCATCACTACATCCATCCCTCTGTCCATCCATCCCCATGTCTACCCATGTCCTCCTGTGTCCCCATCACCCCTCTGTGCACCCTTCCGTTCCCCCTCCGTGCTCACATCCCGTGGTCCCCACGTGTCCGCACTGTCCCTGTGTGTCCCGCGGGGCGTTCCCTAGGGAACTGGTTCCAGATGGTGTCGGCGCAGGAGCGGCTGACGCGCACGTTCACGCGCAGCAGCCACACGTACACACGCACGGAGCGCACCGAGATCAGCAAGACGCGCGGCGGCGAGACCACGCGCGAGGTGCACGTGGAGGAATCGACCCGCGTGGGCGGCGCCTTCCCCCGCGCGCCCCCGGAGCCCTTCGGGGCCTTCGGGGCCTTTGGGACCCGCGAGGGCATCGGCGCCTTCGCAGCCCCCGCGCGCGCACACGAGGGTGCGTCCTGCCCCGGCTCCTTCGGGGGTGCAGCAAAGTGGGATTGCACAGGGGCTGTGTGTGCTTGAGGGGCAACTGCACACCTGGGCTGGGTGTGCGGGGCACTGCGCTTGCACGAGGGGCGGGTGGGCACGAGGGGAGTGTGGGTGCAGGGAAGTGTGTTTGCACAAGGGCTGTGTGTGCAAGGGAAGTGGGCTTGCATGAGAGCTGGGCACACTTGCCACAGGGGTGCCATTGCACATGGCTGTGTGCTCACACAAGGGCCCACCTGCGTGTGCCCAGGACACACCTGGGACAGACTCCCTGGCACACATGTGGGGGCTGCTGTGCTGATGGGGGGTGCCCTTCACACGGGATGTGTGCAGAGGAGGGGGCAACTCTGGCTCTTTGCACATGCAGGTGCACACCTGCTTACGGGGTGTGTGTGCTCAGCCCAGAGGGCTGTGGGTCCCCTCGGCACGGGTGTGCAGTCCTTCAAGGGCGTGTGCGTGTGTGTGCACACTGGCAAGTGCATGTGTCCTGTGCATGAGGGGGTGCACTTGCAGGGTGGGGTGCACCCACTGAGGGGTGTACGTGGGCTCTGTGGGTGTTGTGATGTCAGGGCACACTGGCGGCAGGCTGGTGGGATGGCAGTGACAAGGGTGCCCTGGTGGTGGGGTAGCAGGGCGTTAGTGTGCCAGGGAGCCCTTGGGATCATGGTGAGAAGGTGATGGGGCAATGGGGTGCCCCAGTGCCCTGGTATCAGAGTGACAGGATGTTGGGGTGACAGGATGACACAGTGCCCTGGTGACAGGATGCAGGGGTGCTGTGGTGCCTGGGTGATGGGATGACAGGGTGCCATGGTGACAGGATGACAGGGTGCCCCAGTGACAGGTGCTGGCGTGCCACAGTGACATGGTGATATGGAAATGGGGTGCAGAGGGGCTGGGGTGCAGGAGTACCTGGGTTACAGGATGATGGAGTGATGTGGTGACAAGGTGCTCTGGTGACAGGATGACAGTGTGCCATGTAGTGACAGGGGGCGCTGGGATGCCATAGTGGGGCAGCGGTGGTGTGACAAACAACAATGGGGTGATGTTGGGGTGCCCAGGTGCCTGCAGGGTGACGTGGTGCGTGCCTGCAGGCGAGGCGATGGAGCAGGAGCTGGGATGCCATATTGGTAGGGTGTTGGGGTGCCGATGTGTTGGGGTGCCCACGGTGACGCGGTGCATGCCCGCAGGCGAGGCCTCAGCGCAGGAGCTGTCGGCGCAGGTGCTGAGCCCGTCGGGGCAACGGCGCGAGGCCGAGGTGGTGCCGGGGGGCGCGGGGGTGTACAGCGTGCGCTTCGTGCCCCAGGAGACGGGCGCCCACACCGTCAGCGTCAAGTTCCGGGGGCAGCATGTGCCCGGGAGCCCCTTCCAGTTCACCGTGGGGCCGCTGGGCGAGGGCGGCGCCCACAAGGTGCGCGCGGGGGGCACCGGGCTGCAGCGCGCTGTGGCCGGCACGCCAGGTACGGGGGGCTGCCAGCTCTGGGGGGTGATGGGGGCCTGGGGGCTCTGGGGGCAGTGGGTGTGTGGGTGTGATGGGGATGTGGGGGCAATGAGGGAGGGCTGCTCTTGGGGGATGTGTGTGGGGCCTGGGTGCTGTTGGGGGTGCGGGTGGCTATGTGTGTGTGGGGTGTTGGTGAAATTTGGGGGTTCTGGGTGCTGTGATGGGGGATTTGGGTACAGCTGGGTGTGGGGGCAATGGGGGGGTGTCATAGGTGCTCTGTGTTCCATGGGTGGGATGTGGGTTCTTTGCGGGGGTCTGAGTGCCATGGGGAGGTGGGTGCAGGTCTGTGCGGGGTGTCACCATCCTGGGGTGCCATTGAGGGCCAGGGTGACCCCGGTGACTCCCCCCAGCTGAGTTCAGCATCTGGACGCGTGAGGCGGGCGCGGGGGGACTCTCCATTGCTGTCGAGGGGCCCAGCAAGGCCGAAATCTCCTTTGAGGACCGCAAGGACGGCTCCTGTGGCGTCTCCTACCTGGTGCAGGAGCCAGGTGAGGGGGGGCTGCACCCCAGCACCCCCAACCATCCTAACCACCCCTAACATCCCCCAGGGTGCTCAGCCTGGGGCTGGGGCCACAGGACCCTCATATGAGGAGGAACCCGCATGCAAATGTATCCCCAGTTAAGGGTGTCCCCCCAGGAGAATGTCCCCAAATAAAGGTGTCTCTCTGCACAGGTGTCCCCATGGGAGGGTGTCCCCACATAACAGTGTTCCCAAGGGAAGGTGTCCCTGTGTGGGCCTGACTGTCCCCTGTCCCCCAGGTGACTACGAGGTGTCCATCAAGTTCAACGAGGAGCACATCCCTGACAGCCCCTTCATTGTCCCTGTCGCCTCCCACTCCGATGATGCCCGACGCCTCACTGTCACCAGCCTGCAGGTACAGCAGGGGACAGCCCCTGTGAAACCCTGTGAAACCCTGGGCTCACATGGCACAGGATGCCCTCTGGGTCCCCAGGTCGCTCTCGGGCTGCTCTGAGCCCCTACCGCACTCTTGGGATGCCCACTGTGCGCCACCATTGGGTCTCTCTCCTGTGGCACCCTTGGACCCTCTGGGGCCACCTCTCCCTGCCTCACGTAATTCTTAGGGCCACCTCTCTCTCCCTCATGTCAACCCTAGACAACTTTTATGTCCCCCTGTGCCAGACTTGGGACCCTCTCTGGTACCAGTCTCACGTCCCTGGTGTCACATTGCACCCCTGTGTCACCCTTGGGCCCCATGGTGTTCCCCCTGACCCACTGCCCCCCGCCGTGTCCCCTCATTCCCTCCGGCATCATTCACGATGTCCCCCTGTCCCCCCTGTCCCTGATGCCACTGTGGGGTCCCCACAGGAGACAGTGGCAGTGAACCAGCCAGCGTCCTTCGCGGTGCAGCTGAACGGGGCGCGCGGCGTCATCGACGCCAAGGTGCACACGCCTGCAGGGGTGGTGGAGGAGTGCTACGTGTCCGAGCTGGACAGCGGTGAGGGGACATGGGGACACCGCGGGGACATGGGGCTGGAGAGCAGTCTGCAGATGTGGGGTTGTGGGCACAGGGTGCAGGACATGGGGACATGTGATGTGGGGACATGGGGCTTGAGAGCATGGGGACATGGGGTATGGGGAGAGAGTGACACAGGGACACGGGGACACAGGACATGGTGACGTGATGGCATCCCCCAGACTAGTACACACTGGGGTTCTTGCATGGGGTGTGGAGATACAGGGATGTGGGGACACGGGACACAGGGGTATGGGGACGTGTCTGTGTCCCCTGATATGCACTGGGGTTCCTGCTGTGCAAGAACAGGGGTGTGGGGACATGGGAACACAGGGACACAGTGACATGTCTGTGTCCCCCAGACCGGTACGCCCTGGGGTTCCTGCCACGGGAGAACGGAGTGCACTCCATCGACCTGCGCTTCAATGGGCGCCACGTGCCCGGGAGCCCCTTCAACATCCGCGTGGGCGAGCAGAGCCAGGCCGGGGACCCTGGGCTCGTCACTGCCTTCGGGCCTGGCCTCGAGGGTGGCCGCACAGGTGACACTGCTGTGGAGACAGGGACAGGGCTGTGGGAGGGGGGCGGGGACAGACACGGCCGTGAAATGGTGATGGGGACAGAGCCATGATGGAGATGTGGCCGTGGCATTGCCATTCCCAGCAGGAACGTGGCCTTGGGTGCTGACCACAACGGTGTCCTGGTGTCTCCCCCATGATGCCATCCCCATGTCCATCTCCCAGGGGTGCCCTCAGAGTTCCTGGTGCAGACAGCCAATGCAGGGGCAGGAGCACTGGCTGTCACCATTGATGGCCCCTCCAAAGTGGAGCTGGACTGTACTGAGGTTCCTGAGGGCCACCGCGTCACCTACACCCCGATGGCCCCTGGCAACTACCTCATCTCCATCAAGTATGGGGGCCCCCACCACATCGTGGGGAGTCCTTTCAAGGCCAAGGTCACTGGTACGAACAAGGGGGACATGGGGGTGGGAGGGGACATGGGTATTGGGAGGGATGTGGGGACAGAGAGGAGCATGGAACTAGTGGGGACATGGGAACTGAGGGGGACATGGGGACACCAGTGCCACATCATGGGCGGCCCCTTCAAGGCCAAGGTCACTGGTACAGATGGGGTGGGGGCATGGAAAAGGAGACTGGGGGAGGAGAACACGGGAGTCCCCTGTGTGGGGTGACAAGGGTCAATGATGGAGAGTTGCAGGAGGGCCACCCTGCAGGACCCCCAGGGTGACATGAGTAGGGGGGGGTCCTGGGGCTGATGTGGTGTAGGAGCCCCAGGATGACATGATGGGGGTCCCAGGGGGATGGAGATGTCCCCCCAGCATGGTGTGATGGGGGTGTCCCATGGTGGGAGCTGACTGTGTCCCCCTGGTGCTCCCCAGGCCCACGGCTGTCAGGGGGGCACAGTCTGCACGAGACCTCGACAGTGCTGGTGGAGCCGGTGGTGAGGGCAGGCTCGCGGGGCCCCCCCGCCTTTGGGGGGGTCACCAAGGCCCCATCAGACGCTGGGCAGGTGGTGGCCCGGGGACCAGGGCTGGCAGCCGCCCGCCTCGGCCACAAGAACCACTTCACTGTGGACTGCAGCAAGGCCGGTGAGGGCACTGGGGACCCTGGGGCTGGGGGGCTGGGAGGGGGCATGGGGCTGGAAGGGCAGATGGGGGCTCACCAGGTGCTCCAGGGGCTCCTAGGGAGTCCTGTGAGGGCTTGGAGGAGAGGTGGTGGGTGTGTGGGGTGTTCAGGGAATTCTGGCGAGTCTGCAGAAAGGTTGGGTGGGTTAAAGGCGGCCCTGGGAGGGGGTGGGGTGGGTGAGTGGGGGAGTCTGGTGGAGGGTCTGGGAGGCAGGGGGGAAGTTCGGGGCGACCCTGGGGTCTCGAGCTCAGGGTTCACCCTGTGTCCCCCCAGGCACAAACATGCTGCTGGTGGGGGTGCACGGCCCCAAGGCGCCGTGCGAGGAGGTGCACGTGAAGCACGAGGGGAACCGCGTGTACACGGTGACCTATAGCGTGCGGGAGCGCGGCGAGTACGTGCTGCTGCTGCGCTGGGGCGACCGCGACGTCCCGGGGAGCCCCTTCCGCGTCACTGCGGCCTGAGGGCCCCGTGCAGGGGACACGGGCCTGGCAATAAAGCACTGGGAGAGGAACGGGGTCCGCGTGGTGACTGGGGACACGGCACTTGGGGGGCTGGGAGAGGGCCAGGGCCATGCTGGGGAAGGACGCCAGGTCTAGGGGTGTCCTGAGCAAGACACCACAATTCCGAGGTGTGCAGAACAGCACAGCAGGGTTTGGGGTGGCCCTGGGGGTCCGGGGCAGGATGGTGGGGCCCGGGGGGGTCCAGAGCAGGACATCCTGGTCCTGGGGGGTGGGGGGATTCTGTGGGCTACAGGATGGGATCATGAGGACCCATGAGGGATGGTCGGGTCTGGAACAGAGCACTGCAGGTGATGCCCGAGTCCTGAGGGGCTCCAAGGGGATTCCATGGCAGAACAGCGGCAGCCTGGGCGGCCCGGGGGGGTTCGGGGGTCCCGGCCAGCGCGGTCCGGGGTGCCTGCGGGGCCCGTGCCGTCCGCTAGGGCGCGCCGTGCAGGAGAGCGCCCCGCGTCCCCTCAAGGACACGGCGCGCTGCGCATGCGCGCAGTGAGGGGCGGGGCCGGCGGCAGGGGGTGGGGCGAGGACGCGGAGGGGCGTGGCCAGCAGGGGCGCGGGTCCTCCCCCGGCGGTGGGCGGGACCTGGCCGCGTTGCCGGGCAGCGGCGGGCGGGGCGCTCCGGGAGCGGCGGAACCCGGAAGTGGCGGCGGGTTCCGGTAGGTGCCGGCCGGTCCCGGTCCCCACAGCCGCTCCCGGCGGCGCATCCCCACCCGCCGGCTCCCAGCAGCTGCTCTCCCACGGTCCGTGTCCCGGCGGATTCCGTTCCCAGCGGGCCCCGGGCATGGCGGGCCGCGGGAAGCTGATCGCGGTGATGGGCGACGAGGACACGGTGACCGGATTTCTGCTGGGCGGCATCGGGGAGCTGGACAAGCACCGGCGGCCCAACTTCCTGGTGGTGGAGAAGGAAACAAGCCTGGCGGAGATCGAGGAGACGTTCCGGTGTGTGTGGGGGGAAGGCGGCCCGGGAGGGTTCGGGGTGCCGAGGGGGGCCGGGGGGGTCGGTAAGGTTCGGGCGGCCTGAGGGGTGCCTGAGGGGCTCCCTGCGGTGCCCGTGTGAGTGCACAGTGGGGTCTCTGAGGGGGATCCAGCCAGGCTCTGGGCTCCGAGGGTCGCAGAGTTCCGGCAGGGGAGGGAGAGGGCCGGAGGAGTCTGGAGTCAGGCTGCCAGGAGCGCTCAGAGGGGATCGGGGCCCGGGGGGCCCAGCAGCATGTCCCGCCTGGCTGGGCCGCCCACGGCGGGCGCTCCATGCCCCTCACTCTCCCTTTTTCCCTTGGCAGGGGTTTCCTGGCGCGGGAGGACGTGGGCATGATCCTGATCTCGCAGGCGCTGGCGGAGCAGATCCGGCCGGCGGTCGCAGCCCATGCCCGGGCGCTGCCCGCGGTGCTCGAGATCCCCTCCAAGGACCACCCCTACGACCCGGCCCGGGACTCGGTGCTGCGCCGCGCCCGGGGGCTCTTCGCACCCGATGAGCTGCGATAGAGCCCCCCAGGACCCCCGGCCCTCCCCACGGCCCCCCAAATCCCCCTCCAAGCTCCCCCAGACAGTTCCCCCAGTACCCCCGTGTGTGCAAGCCCCCGCGGCACGCCCAAGCTGTCCCCTGCACCCGTGGCCTCTTTGCACCCAGCCATGTGTGACTGGCACCCCCAGACAGTTCCTGGTACCTTCCCAGCACCCCCAAAAGGTCTTCCACCACTCCCTCAGCTTCTTCACACTCAACAACCTGTGGTACCCCAAAACAGCCCCTGGCATCCTATGCGGTCACAAGGCAGGCCTGGGGGTCCCTGGGGTTTCCAGGATGCCCTTTGGATGCTGGGGGGCTGTGGTTGCCCCGTGGGTCTGAGGGTGACACAGGGAACCTGGCATGTCTCTGAGGGTGCCTGGGGCTGCCCCAGGGGCCCTGAGGGTGACCCGTGACTATGTCTCAGCCATGTCCCGTGATGGGGAAGTGCCACCAGCGTATCCTGCTGAATCCTGCCAGGTCCTGCCTGTAGGCAGGGAGGGACACCATGGGGGAGGAAAGGAACACCCCAAGGACACTGGGAGTTGTCACTGTGACCTTGTCACCATTCCCCCAGCTCCTCCCCAGCCTCCTCAGCCGCAGCAGAACCTGGGGGGAAGGTTATTTATAGTCCTCCCCCAGTGCCCAAATGTCATTTATGTCCCTCGTGTGTCTCCCTGACAGTGTCCCCAACATGTGCTGACACCACTCACTGTCTGCTCTGCTCTGTGGGGTGCTGTGAGGGATGGGACAGGGGGACTTGGGGACGTGGACAGGGGGACTTGGGGACGTGGGACATGCAGTGGGGCATGGGGACAGAGCCGTGGAGGGCTCAGGGCACAGGAGCACCCCGAGACCCCCCCATAACCCCCACCCTCGGGGGAGCAGCAGGGGTGAGCCCCCCGCACCCCACGGGGCCTGAGGGCATTGGTGTGAGGGCCTGGGAGCCCCGTCCAGCCAGGCCTGCCCCCATGTTTGTGTTCCCACCTCCTGAGCAGCCCCTGCTGTGCCCCTGCAGACAGGGGTGCCACCTGGAGGGCACTGAGGGGGAACCCACATCCCTGGGGCCCTGGGCAGTGGCCGTGCTGGGGACGTGCACTGGGGAGTGGGCAGGGGTGGGCACGGACACGGTTGTCACAGATGTCCCACGCAGGTGGCACACACGTACCATAAATACACATTTATGGCACACAGAATCCCAGAACAGTGTGAGGGGGAAGGGCCCTCTGGTGATGCCCCAGCTCAACTCCTGCCCAGGCAGGGTTGCCTGGAGCCGGTGACACTTGCCCAGGTGGGTTAGGATGTCTCCGTGGAGGGACACCCCTCACCCTCCTGGGCAGCTGTCCCAGGGCTTGGCCTTTCCATGATGGAGGGAAGTCATGCCTCATGCTGAGCTGGGACTGTTGATGAGGGCCTGACTCCTCATCCTTCGCTGGGCAGGACAGGGCTGGGCCTGGCACCATCCTCATAACCTGGGGAGGTCTGGGCTTGGTGGGATCCCCCCTCAGATGTTTGCATGGATTGGCGCAATCCCCTCAGGTGAGGGATTAGTGTGGACATGTGAGCAGCAGTCCCAAGCTCCACGTGGGCTCGGGAGCCCTGGCAGCGTGTCAGGCACAGAGGGGACATTGCCAGGAGCAGGGGGAGATGGAAATGGCTCCAGGCTGTGCAGGTGACCTAGAGTGTGTGACTGGGGCAGGCAAATGGATGTGGAGCAGCAGGACATGGCGTGGTGGCAGCTCAAGCAGCAGGATTTGTAGGAGGGCACAGCGACACTCCTGACCCTTGAGGTGTGCTCCTCTCAGGTGGGGATTATTTTTTTCACTTGTCCAATTTGATTAGACCCAGTTCACACACTGACAAAAGCCATTGCTGGCAGGAGTGGGGAGAAGCAGACAGAGCTCCCCAAGGAACGCCGGGCTGCAGGGAGTGTCTGAGGCTACTGTTAGTGCTGGAGCACAGTGAAGCAGCACTGCATGTGGTGTGAACAGGTGGGAGGTCTCACAGAGGAGGTGGGGAGGCTGAGGATTATCAAGGAGTGCCAAGAGAAACAGACTGGTGGAGTTGCACCTTCCATCCAGGAGAGAAATGCAGTGCATGAAAGCTCAGCAAGAGTCAGAGTAGCCCTGACCCTCTTGCCATGAGGCAGGAGGAGACCTAAAAGGGGGGAATGGAAGCAGGTCCCTGCTTAGGGAGGCAGCAGAATCCCCTCTTGGCTTCCCTCGCCTTCCCAGGTGCCCTTACAGAACCGATACGAGGTCCTGGAATTTGAGGGTCAGACAGTGGAGAGTGGAGAAGAAAGTCTGCTTGGTGGGTCTCCCAGATCAGTGCAGTCAGACAGATCACAACTACAATTATTAAGGAAAGAAGAAAGGGCAGTTGTAGTGTGTGATTCACTTTGAGGGGGGCTGAGGACCCTGTGTTCCAACCAGACCCGTTCCACAGGGAAGTCTGAGGCCTCGGCAAGGGACATTGCTGAGAGACTCTCAGCAATAATTCAGCCCACCAGGTGCTGCTGCCCACTGCTCATTGTCCTGATGAGAGAAGTACCAGGGTAGCAGAAAAGGACTTCAGGGCACTGGGTTGCCTGGTTGAAGGGACAAGAGGTGGTGGTCTTGATTCCTTTGGTAGTAGGGATGAATGCCAAAATGAACAGAAAAACCCATGGGATCAAAAAGTAGCCTAAAGACTGGTGCCATTGGTGGAATTTTGGGTCTTTTGAACATGAGGTAGTTTGTATAGCACCAGGCTGGAGATAGATGGGTTCACCTCTAGAGGAGGCAAAAGGGTTCCTGTTGCAGTGTACAATGTCATTTCCTGTTTCACCTACCCACAACCCCCCAGGTGTACCAACCTCTCCTTTCCCCTTCCCATTTTGCCCTCCTGCTAAGACCTGTCTGTCAAACTCCACATTCCAACAAGGCCATCGTGTGGTTGGGCAAATTCAAAGAATAACCCCTCTGGCCTGAGGTCATTGGTAGAGTCAAGTGCCATTAGTCCCTCGAGACCCTCCTCTCCTCACCTGGTTGGTGGCTTACCTGTCCCTACCCTCCCCCTGCCCCCGAGCTTAAAAGGACCTTGAGACCATGCGGTCGAATTCTGTTAGGAGCAGTCGCCATTATTCGGAGCTCTGTGACCTTGGAATTAAACTCTGGATTACAACTCTCCTCGGAATCTGCTCTCTCCTCTTCACCTAGCCTAAGGAATTTCTTCAGAGGTAAAGAACTGAGTTCTTACAAGCCCGGGCATGTCTAGTGCCTAACTGCTCCAGCCAGCCTGAAGTAGCTCTGTGGTGCAGAACCGCAGCTGCTGCTCCTGGCCAAGAAGCAGGGGCCAGATGAGCCTGGGCACGTTCCATCTGCACATATTGGAATTATATTTCTAGAGGTTCCAACCTGTGAATTGGCAGGGCTGATTGAGAGGGCTTTAAACAAGATTTGAAGGGAGAGGGGGATGAGAGCACACTCACTAGAAATGAAGCTGGGGGCATCAGGCCAGTGCTGGGGAGAAACTGGATAGCACAGCTAAAGTGCATCTACACCAATGCAGCAGTGTGGGCACCACAGGAGGAGCTGGAGGCCGTGGTGCAGCAGCAAAGCTCTGAAGTAGTTGCTGTCATGGAACTGTGATGACTCCGTGACTGAAATGCTGCAATGGATGGCTCCAAGCTCTTTAGAAGGGACAGGTGAGGCAGGAGAGGTGGTGTGATGACTCTGTACCTTAGGGAGGGTTTGACTGTCTGGAGTTTAGTAATGAAAAGGTTGACTAGTTGTGGGTGAAAAGCAAGGGGAAGGCTGGCAAGGTGGATATCATGGTTGGGGGTCTGTTCTAGACCTCCCAACCAGAATGAAGAGGCAGATGAATTATTCTATAAAGCGCTGGCTGATGTTTCGTGGTTGCCAGCCCTTGTTTTTGTGGAGGTCTTTAACCTGCTGGATGTCTGCTGGAAGCAACACAGTGGAGAGGAAACAGTCTGAGAGGCTCCTGGAATGTGTGGAGGAGAACTTCTGACTCAGTAGCTGAGCAGCCCACCAAGGGTGGGGCCCTGCTGGACCTGCTGTTTGCAGACTGAGAGGGGCTGCTGGACAATGTGGTGGTTGGAGCCATCTTGGGCACAGTGACTCCTGAAAGGAGTTTTCAGTCCTTGGAGAAGTGACAAGGTGCGTCAGCAAAACCTCTACACTGTCAGAGGGTGAATGTCAGCCAGTTTGGGACACTGATTTGGACAGTCCCTTGGGAAGCAGCCCTTAAAAACAAAGGGTCCCAGGAAGACTGGGCATACATCAAGAAGGAAACCTTTAAGGTGCAGGAGCAGCCTGTCCCTATGTGCCTAAAAATGAGCTGGTGGGGAAGAAGTGATTGTCCCCCTGAACTTGGCATTGGTGAGGCCACACTCAAGTCCTGTGCCCAGTTGTGAGCCCCTCAGTTCAAGAAGGACATTGAGGGGCTGGAGTGTGTCCAGAGAAGGCACCGTAGCTGGGGAGGGCCTGGAGGGTCAATCCTCTGAGGAGCAGCTGAGGGAGCTGGAGAGGCTCACCCTGGAGAAAAGGAGGCTCAGGGGAAACCTTCTCACTCTCCAGAACTCCCTGACAGGAGAGCAGAGCTGGGGGAGGCTCAGCCTCCCAGGGAACAAAGGACAGGACAAGAGGGGGCAGCCTCAGGTTATGCCAGAAGAGGTTCAGGGTGGACTTCAAGAAAAATTTCTTCCTGGAAAGGTGGTCAGGCATTGGAAGGGGCTGCCCCATGGAGTCCCAGTTCCTGGAGGTGTCCAAGAAATTATGGAGGAAAAAATGTAAACCTTCATTTCTCAAGGTACTTAATCAAAGTCAGGTGCCTTTCTGAAATGGATGCAAATAAACATTTGTAAAAGGTGAATGTAGGCGAACTAGCAGAGCACTGCTGTTTTACAGTAAGGATCCCCACATTTAAAATATTCATTCAGGGTGGGAAGAAATATTCATTGACAGGCTGAGAGAGTTATGGCTGGTCAGCCTGGAGAACAGAAGGTTCCAGGGAGACTTTGGTGCCTCTTCCAATACTTAAAAGGGGCTTAGGAAAAGGCTGGAGGGGTACTTTGGACAAGAGCGTGTAGTGATAGGACACAAGAAAAATGGCCTTAAGCTGAAGGTGGGCAGATTTAGATTAGGTGTTAGGAGGGAATTTCTGACTGTGAGTGTGGGCAGGCCCTGGCACAGAGCAGCTGGGGCTGCCCCTGGATCCCTGGCAGTGCCCAAGGCCAGGCTGGGCAGGCCTTGGAGCACCCTGGAATAGGGGAAGGTGTCCCTGCCCATGGCAGGGGTGGCACTGGGTGTCATAAAGCCCCTTCCACCCAGACCATTCCACGTCTCTATGACTCTGTACTGCCCCTCCCTGCCATGCCCAGCACTCAGAACCAGCCCCTCTGTGACAGCGGCCCTGGCCCGGGCACTGTGAACACCTCAAAGGCTGTGGGTGCTGTGGCAGTGGCCGCACTGGAGGTGACAGCTCTGCTCTGGCTCTGCCACCTGCGCTGGCGCCGATGGCTTTGCTGGGGCTGCTTGTCCTGCTGGCCCTGGCCGGGCCCGTGTGGGGCACCTGGGACAGCTGCAGGTCAGTGGTTCCAGGCTCTGGGAGGGAGCTGGAGGAACACTTGGGGACTTCCCTGGCAGAACTGTGGTGAAAGATGCCCCTCAGGGTTGTCTGGCCATGCTGCCGCTCAGCACCAGGTGGGACTTTGAGCCTGAGCAGCAGCAGAGCAGGGCAGTGATGGCTTTGTGCTTCCAGAGGGACCTGCGGGCTCCGGCCCATGGCCTCTGACCACAGCTCTGCTGCTCTCGACTACAACTCCGTGGTTTCTGCTGCTGGCACGTCCCATGTGGGTGGCACCAGTGTCCAGCCAGGGACCTGGCCTGGCATTGTCAGCATCCAGGCCACCTGGGAGAACGGCACGTGGCACATGTGCACGGGTGTCCTCCTCAGCTCCCAGTGGGTGCTCACGGTCGCACACTGCTTCGCCAGGGCTGGGTAAGAGACAGCAGGGACAGAGATGTCCCCAGAGCACGGGCAGGTGCCCAGCTCACAGCACCACGGGCCACTTCCCTGCCCACCTGGGCAAGCCGTGGCTCTGCTCCCCTCTGTCACCCCTCTGTCCATCTGCTCCCCAGGGGTGTCTCCATGTGGGATGTGGTGATCGGGGCCACAGATCTGACTCAGATGGGCCCTGAGGCTGTGGTGAGACGCATCCAGAGGCTCCTGGTGCACCAGCACTACGTGCCTTCCACGGCCAGGAACGACATTGCCCTGGTGGAGCTGGACCAGCCCGTGGAGTGCAGCGACTACATCCAGCTGGGCTGTGTGCCCGACCCCTCGCTCAGGGTCTCGGAGCTGAAATCCTGCTACATCGCCGGCTGGAACTTTGCCAGAGGTGAGTTCCCAACAGGATGTGTGCTCCCAGGGCGAGCTGGGCACCCTGGGGACATGGGTTGGGCACAGACAGGGACACAGGCTGGGCACAGACAGGGACACAGGCTGGGCACCCTGGGGACAGGCTGGGGCAGGGACCCTGGGGACACGGGCTGGGCACAGACAGGGACACGGGCTGGGCACAGACAGGGACACGGGCTGGGCACAGACAGGGACAGGGGTTGGGCACAGACAGGGACACAGACCGGGCACAGACAGGGACACGGACTGGGCACAGACAGGGACACAGGGTGGGCACAGACAAGGACAGGGGCTGGGCACCCTGGGGACACGGACTGGGCACAGACAGGGACACAGGGTGGGCACAGACCTCAGGACTGGGCACAGACAGGGACACAGGGTGGGCACAGACAGGGTCCGGCCTCAGGGGGGAAGGCAGCCCGGCTGGGGAAGGAGTCCCTGCCAAGACGGGGCGTGGAACGGGATGAGCTGTAAGGTCCCTGCTCACCCAAACAATTCCTGCTGGCCCTGTGGAACCTCGGGGGAGATGGGTCTGGCCCCTTCCCCAGGCCAACAGCAGGGACACAGCCGGACAACATCGCTCTGTGGGGAAGGGGCAGGGACACAGCCGGGCATTGCTCCGTGGGGAAGGGGCAGGGACACAGCCGGACATTGCTCTGAGGGGAAGGGGCAGGGACACAGCCGGGCATTGCTCTGTGGGGAAGGGGCAGGGACACAGCTGGGCATTGCTCTGTGGGGAAGGGGCAGGGACACAGCTGGGCATTGCTCCGTGGGGAAGGGGCAGGGACACAGCCGGACATTGCTCTGAGGGGAAGGGGCAGGGACACAGCCGGGCATTGCTCTGAGGGGAAGGGGCAGAGCCAGGCCCGGGAAGGGGGTTCACCCCAGGCAGGGGAAGGGATGGGTACTGAGCTGCTGGGGCTCATTCCCTTCTGTGCCCACAGCTCAGGGAACAAGCATGGTGCTGCAGGAGTCCAAGGTCCACCTCATGGACACGGAGCTCTGCAACAGCAGCCCATGGTATGCTGGGGCTGTTCATGCTGACAACCTGTGTGCTGGGTACCCGCAGGGTGGCATTGACACCTGCCAGGTAGGAGCGTGTGATGAGTCCCTCAGCCCCCGGCAGTGCAGGGACCCCCTCATCCCCCACACGCAGCCCAGCCTGTCCCATGTCCACCCCTCCCCTCGCCACAGCAGCCCCCACAGTCCCTGATCCATCTCTCCTGGCACAGGGGGACAGCGGGGGTCCCCTCGTCTGCAAGGACAATGAAGCTGACTACTACTGGCTGGTGGGATTGAACAGCTGGGGAAGAGGCTGTGACAGAGCCAGGCACCCCGGGATCTACACCTCCACTCAGCACTTCTATAACTGGATTCTGCTCCAGACGGGCCTGAGCCCTGCAGAAAGATCTGGTCCAGCACCAGAGCCAGTTGTCACCTCGGCCCCTGAGGAGGAGCCTGAGGAATCAGAGGAACCAGAGGAACCACCAGAGCAACCAGAGGAACCGATCAACTTGACCCCTGAGTACAATGAGAAACCAGCAGTGACATCCTCGGGCACGTCACTGCCCATGGCATTCCCACACCAGATCCTGGCTCAATTCTGGAATCTGGTGCAGGAGTTCCTGCTGTTTTAGAAGGACAAAAAAGCCTGAGCAGCAGCAGGATGAGCAGGATCCAGGGCTACAGTGGATCATGGCAGCTCCAAGGCAGCCTTGGGGCCAGAGGCTTCTCTGTCCTGCCCACGCTGCTGCGCTGCAGCCACAGCGATGCTGACGTGACTGAGCTGTTGAAGTAAAGTTTCTGTGTTCACCATTACCCGTGTTTTCAGCCCTGCTCAGTGCACTCGCAGGCTCACAGAATCCCTGCTCTGTCTGTCCATCTGCTGTGCTGCTCACATTCATTCTTCAGCCTGGAGAGGGCTCCAGGGAAACCTCAGTGCCCCTTGTAAAGCAGGTTATAATAGTGGGGGAGAGCGGCTTTTTGCATGGGCAGGCCATGATAGGACAAGGAGGAATGGATTAAATCTAGAGGAGGGGAGATTGGGATGTGGTGCTGAGAAGGAATTTTTACTCAGGGGGTGATGAGGCCCTGGCACAGGGTGCCTGGAGAAGCTGTGGCTGCCCCTGGATCCCTGGAAGTGTCTAAGGCCAGGTTGGACAGGACTTGGAGCAACCTGAAATAGTGGAAGGTGTCCCTGGTCCATGGCAGGGGGTGGAATGAGGTGACCTTTAATGTCCCTTTCTAACCAAACCATTCCATGTTTCCATGACTGTTTTAAAAGTGTGTGTGTGTATCCAGCTCTCTGGAATGCAGCATCTTGTGCACACACGCACACAGACAAGAGCCATGGCCACATCCAACAAGCTGGGACAGACCAGCCCCTGGGTGTGAGCCCACCTGTGTCAGCTGTACGGACTGGGAAGGAGAAGCCTCCTGTGCTCAGCAGCCCCTGGGATCTGGCTGTTCTGGGGCACAATGAGAACAGCAGCCCAGGGATGGCAGCAGAGGTCATGGATGGACTGAGGCAGCACTGGCTCAGCTGGAAGCAGGCTGGGCTGGCCTGTGGCCTTAAACAACCTGGGACTTGCGTCCTTACAGCAGCAGTGCAGGAAGGATGCCATCTCACAGCTTTTTAAAAAATATCCTTTAGTGTTTGCTTTCTGCAGCAGGTACTACTAGAGTGCCTGGGCAGGATCCCTCCTGCAGGTCCAGGATGGCTCACTTCTCCTAGGCAGCTCTGTCCTGAAGGAGCAGTAGGAATAAGCCACCATCCATATGGAATCATGTGGATCCTCCCATCCTTCTCCTGAGTGAAATGTGCAGCAGCGAGGGCCGAGCCAATGAAGATCCTGCCGTGGTAGGCTCCCACAAGAAGGGAAGAGGCCCGACTGCCCATCACCACTGCTCTAGGGCGTGAGAAGCATCAATGTCTTCCACGCAGGCCCCAGAAGTCCAGAGCCAAGGGGAAAACAGGCTCAGGGTCCAGGCCTAGGCAGATGAGGGCTCCTCTTCAGTGCAGCTCTTCCCTTTATCTGGCAAATCCTTGCTTGTGTTCTGCAGGTCAAAGCTCTGGAAAGCAGCAGGACAAGGAACTGCTGAGAAAAGACACAGACTGCAACAGCTGTATCTGCTGTGGCTCTTTTAGGCTCCGCCTAGGGCAGTGAGAGCTCTTGTGATGGTTCCCACTTCCCCCCTGCCAGCCCAGACTGAGCAGCACACAAAGCCCAGCAGAGGGCAAAGCTTCCCGTGCTGCACAGCTTCCCCCCTTTGCCTCATTGGAAAAAGAGCAGAACTGCTCATCCGACAGGACTCGGGACGGAGCAGGGACAGAGCCTTCCCTACCTCCAGCTCCCGCAGGACCTCGTCCATGAAGTCTCCCGAGTGCTGTTTGTAAGCCACGGCCAGTCTGATGGCGTCGTTGAAGAGCTGGTAGGAAGGACAAGGCTGTCACTCACAGCATGGGGCACATGGGCATTGGGTTTCTGTAGCAGATGGAAACTGTTCCCACATCTCAGGGGAAAAAACCCCTCTGCAGCTCTCCATAGCCGCTCACACGGAGCTGAAATGATGGACCATTTCCTGCTCTCCGTGCCCACATGTCCCGGGGCTGCCAAGGGGCCTCGTGGACACCAAGCCCAGCAAACGCCCATCTCACCTTCACCACGTTGGTGCCATCAGCAGCAGACACAAAGTAAAAGGGCAAACTGAACTTCCGGGCAAAATTGAAGCTTTTCTGGGTCACCTTCATATCGGCTGAGGCAGACAAAGAACACATGGTCAGTCAGACATGGCAGAGGTCCAGAAGGTGGTGTCTTCTGTGTGACACATCAGATGAGTCACAGCCCTGTGACAGCAATCACCAAGGGCTGGCTGGCATTCCCCATGGGAGGGAACCTTCCAGCCTCCTGCAGAGCCAGGTGAACAGTTCTGTCAGCAGCTACATTGAGACACTTCAGCACAGAGGAGTCTGTGCAGGCTAAAGGAGCACCAAGGCCATCCCTGACTGATCCAGGGAACCCACAGAACAGCTTTGGCTTCCTTTTGCTGCCATTTTTGACCAGGTGCTACTCCAATCCCTTTTGGGCTCTTGATGGATTGAAGAGGCAGTGTGGTAAGGACAGAACTGGAAGAAAAACGCTTGGATAAAACTGAAATGGATGAAATTTGCACTTTTAATTGCTGGTGACACAGGACAAGCACCTGTAAGACAGCAGCTGAGGTCAGCACAGGACCCAGCCCTGGGGGACTGAGGAAATCCTCTGGACCCAACAGACAAGGGACATGGGTTCTCAGTAAGGACAGGAGTGAATCCCAGCACGACCCTGGCAAGCTGGGAGCAGAAGGCACACTCACCATCAATCTTGTTGGCCACTACAATGCATGGAATCTCTGGGCGGAATTCCCTCAGCTCCTTGTACCAGCTGTTCAGGTTCTTGTAGGTGACCTTCCGCTGCACATCAAACACCTTCCAAGAGAGAACCACCTATCCCAGGGCCAGCCCAGCACTGACTGACCCAGGACAGCTCTCACCAACACAAGGACACAATCCAGAATGTTGCCAGGAAGACAAGACGAAGGGAACTGGGCGTTATTAGAAAGGGTGAGAGAGAAAGGGACAGTATTGCCAAGCCCAGCCAGCAGGAAACAGCCCCTCGATGTCCTTTACACTGTCCTGTGTCCTGTGCAAGTCCCTGCCACCCACACAGGGAGCTGGCACTGGGAACAGCTTGTGCCAAACAGGATCAGATGTGGCCTCCTCTGTTCTGACAACTGAACCACCAGTGAAAATCACTGGTGGAACAGTGGAAAGTCAGAGTGACAGGACAAACCAGGAGATCTGAGCAGGAGAGGAGACAACAAAACTGGCAACAGGGGCAAACATGAGGACATTGAGAAGACACCAGAGCCAGGGGATAGAGGAAAAGGGTTACCAGGAGAGACAGACCAGAGCTAACCAGGTGCATCTACAGGGGGTTTATCTAGTAAGAGAAGAAAGAACAATCTAGGAAAGTTTTTTAAACTACTGGAAGAGACAAGGAACACATGGCAGTGTAACCATAAAAGTAACACAAAGGCCAAGTGTCCCTGAGACCACTGTGCACCCAGCTCCCACGGGTGCAGCTGAGACCCCTCACCATGATGCAGGCATGGGCCTGGTGGTAGTAGGAGGCATGCATGCTCCGGAACCGCTCCTGGCCCGCCGTGTCCCAGAAGTCTGTAACACAAAAACAGCTCAGAATGACACAACTCACTGAGCTCTGTTCTTCTCACAACTGACACCCAGGAGGCAAAGCGTAGCCCACTTGCTCAGAGACACAAACTGAGCTTCACCTCACCAATCTGAAACACCTCAGGGTTAAGAAGTTGTGCCAGACTGGGACATTTCCTTACTGGGCTCAGCTGTGGGCTGTGCTGGCAACAACAAAGGAGAAGCCACCGGTGACAGGACCAAGACAGGCAGAAGTGCACTGAGCAGTAGCCATGTCTGGCACTCTGTCACTAGGGATGACAACGGGAAACTACCTAAAACTCCAGGAGCTGCTGGGCACTGCTGATTTCTGACCCAGCGATGGTCAGCCAGGGGCCTGCTGTGGGAAATGCTCCAGCTCCTCTCGCAGACATCTGACTCTGCTCTCCCAGGGGCAGGAATCATTCTGAAGTGCTGAAGGAAAGTCAGCCAGAGGCAAACAGGTCCCAGTCCACAAAGTTCTGTGTACACCAGATATCATGGGGCAAACCTGGACACGGCCGTGCCTTTAGCTGTTGGTGCAGCTCAGGTGGAGATCCCCCACCTCTCACTGGGTTTGTAGGTTCACATCTGGCTCTGGTTTGCTGTATAAATTGGCACAGCTTCAGTTAAGAACCTCAGTGTAGTCACAGCTCTTGTCAGCTGGACCCGAGCATGGTGCTGTACTCAAAGCCAAATGAGGCAGTTTCCTTAGGGATTCCTTTGCACTGATACTGGGACTGAACTCTGCGTCAGACCTACTGGGCAGTGGCTTTCTTAAACTGCCCAAATACAGACAGGTCCCCACCAGGCGACATCTGCATTCACTGTCTGTGTCACAGGGAAGATGTTGAGCAGTGTCAGCCGCAGCCCCAACGAGCCATGACCAGTGACTCCGTGCAGAGTCCATCCATACCATTCTTTATCCTCCGACTGTCCAGCCATCCATCCAACCCCTGTCTCTCCAGCTCAGAGTCCAGGACATCGTGGGGACAGTGCCCTGCTCTGCCAAGCCCAGGGGGATGATGGCAGACACTTTGCCCCATCCACCAATGCTGCAGCCCCGTCCCAGAAGGGCACCAGATTTGTCACGATGCTGTTGGCTATCAAAACACGTAACCGAGACCCAAACCGAGGGGATCTGCCCTTCCCAGGTGTCCCCTCTGCCATGGCACCCCCTGTCCCCGGGCTGGCCCCACTCACCCACGCGGACCTCCTGCCCGCCCACGCGGGCGCGGTGCTGGTACAGCGTCAGGGCGAACGTGGAGAGCTGCTGCGGCTGGCTGCGGCGCGTTAAGGAGCCACCGAGCGGGACGGAGCCGCTCCGCCGCACCCCGGCCCGCCGCCGTGCCCGTCCCGCTCCCCCGCCGCCAAGGATACAAGCCATCGAGCAGGAACCGCTCCAGCAGCCTGCCGAGAGAGCGAGCGCGTGTCCCGGTGAGCCGCGGCACCGCGCTGCGGCCCGGCCCCGCGGCACCCCCGCCCGACCCTCGGGACGCCCGTGCCCCACGCACTTGGACTTGCCCACGGCGCTGTCGCCCAGGCAGATGATCTTCACCGTCTCCTCAGCGCCGGCCGCGGCCTCATCCCGGGCTCCATCCCGGGCCCCGTCCGGGGCCTCCTCCCGCGCCGCGGCCCGTCCCTGCTCCTCCGCCGCCGTCGCCATGGCAGCGCCTGCGCGTCCCCGCTGCCGCGCGACGCGCCCGGCCCCGCCCTCATCCCGGCCCCGCCCTCATCCCGCCTCCGATCCCGCCCCCCATCCGGCCCTGCCCCCGATCCCGCCCCCCCATCCCGGCCCCGGCTCCGATCCCGCCCCCCGGCCCGGCCATGGCGGCCCCCGCGCGGCGGCTGCAGCTGACGCTGGCGCTGCTCAAGCCGGACGCCGTGGCCCATCCGCTCGTGTGCGAGGTGAGAGCCGGGCCGGGCTGGGCAGAGCACAGCACGGCAGGCCTCGCCACGACCCCCCCCAGCGCCGCCTCTTCCCGTAGGCCGTGCACGCCGCCATCCTCCGTCACCGGTTCCTCATCGTCCGCTCCAAGGAGGTGAGGTGCGGCGCGGAGCAGAGCCGCCGGTTCTACCGGGAGCACGCAGGTACGAGCGGGACTCGGGGGGCCGGAGCGGGGTGCTGCCCCGGCCGGTGCCAACTCGGTCCGTGTCTGTCCGCAGGGCGTTTCTTCTACCAGCGGCTGGTGGAGTTCATGGCCAGGTACGTGCCGTGCCCCGTGTGCGGAGGGCTCGCCGGCGTGTGCGGAGCTGGGAGGCTCTCGGCATCGCAGCCTGCTGTGACAGCAGTGATGCCTGGCGGGTGGCACCCCCGGAGGTGCTGGAGGTCACCGTGTCCAGTAGGCCAGCAGTGCCAACGCCGTGGCCTCGGTGCCGCGCTGGGACCGTGCCCGTCCCCATGGCGTGGCAGGGCAGGCCAGGGCCCAGCGTGGCAGCCCATGGCACCCGTACTGTGCAGGTCTGTAAGGACGAATAACGAATAACTTGTTTGTAATGAGCTCTTCGTAATCTTTTCTCCTGCTGTTCCTGGGCCCTCGCTGCAGTGGCCCCATGTGGGCTTACATCCTGGCCCATGAGAATGCTGTCCCTCTCTGGAGATCCCTGATGGGACCCACTAAAGTGTTCCGAGCCCGACACAGTGACCCTGACTCCATCCGAGGTGCCTACGGCCTTACGGACACCAGGAACACGACCCATGGCTCAGGTAGGCCTAGCATTCCTGGATGGTTCTTGGGGAGGCAGGAACGATGGTGCTTTGTCTGCCTTTGCTTTAGTTCTGGGGCTCCAAATGAGCGATTTGTTCCCTTCTGCAGACCCCACACACACTTGGCCAGGTGCAGCCTAGCCAGGCACCTTTGGAGTGCAGCACGTGTTTGTGGTGGCAGGCTGGCATCTCATTGCCTTACCCTCTCTTTTGACAGACTCAGCTGCCTCAGCCAGCAGAGAAATTGCCTTTTTCTTCCCCGAGTTCGACGAGCAGCGCTGGTACGAGCAGGAGGAGCCGCGGCTGCGGCGTGGGCAGCTGTTCCACAGCGCCCAGGAGCGCGAGCACCGGGCTCAGCCCGCACAGGTGACCGCAGAGACCGGGCAGGGGGTGCTGTGCTGGCCTGGCAGCCCTGTGGGCACTCTCCCGGGGCAGCAGACGCAGAGCTGTGCTGCGTGCCAGGGAGTGTGGGAGGGGGAAAGCAGCCTTGTGCTGCCTGGGATCAGATTGTTGGTATAACAGGCAGGTGCTGGGGGGCTGTAGGAAGAGTTCCCCCAGCAGTGCTCATGCTGACCGTCTGGCCATGCAGCTCACTGGCTCCCTGAGTTATTTTGGGTGTGAACAGGACAGGTGAGATGGTGAAGGGCCAGGTGAAGGATGGGTTGCTTGTTCCAGATGGGATTGGGCTGGGTTTGCTGATAGGAAGCCTCAGATTCTCCCAGCTGGCTGTTCCCACAGTGCCTTAGGGAGAAAAGAAGGAAGAAGAATGTGAAGAAAGACATCAGCAGGGCCAGATGAACTGTCCTGTCCTTGCTCACCTGCAACTGGGCTGGGAAATGAGGAGCTTTGCCAATAGCTCTGCATGTGAGAGCACTTGGAGCCCACAGTGTCCATGGCCCAACTGGGTGCCGGGGCAGTTCCATGTCCTTGGGAAATGGGATGAACACAGCCATGGAATTACCCAGATATGGTGGAACAATGGCAGGTGGTGCAGGGGGGCTTAGTTGGGAGGTACAGAGCCAGCTCCTGATGGCTGGTTTGCGTTTCTCTCTGTGGTGCTGTGTGAGATGTGTTCCACAACCGGGTTTCAGTCCATTTATGCTGTCTCCCTATGGGCTCCTTGCAGAGCTGCCATTTTAGTTACAGTGCCCTGTTGGAATTTGCTTTGGGCAGTCCCAAATGCTCGGGCTGGGGAAGGTTTGCTGTGCTGTGCCTGGGGCAGGAGAGCTGAGCTGAGATTCAGCAGAGCCCTGGCACATCACAGAGCCCGGGCAGGGACTCTCCAGGTGCTTCCAGAACCCCGTGAGCTGTTGGGTAGTGGCTGACTGACTGACTGACTCTGGGTGGAAGGCACAGCTCAGACCCACCCAACTCATGTGTTTGTGCTCCCTCCTCCTCCTGTCTGGGATCAAGTGGTGGTTGTTCTGTTCCAGGTACAGATCCAGGGATCTGCAGGACACCACTGCTGTCCCTGTCCTCAGCAGTGTCCAGAATGGATCTGCTCAGGATCCTGCGTGTCTTCACACAGGTCTGAGAGCTGTTGTCCCCAGTGCTGTTGATACTTTATTGATATTTTGTCAGTTTTTTAATTGATTCCTGGAGGTTTTGCTGAGAGCTGTGTGTTTTTCTTGTAATTATTAAACTTTACTATTTTTTTACCTTTCTTCTTTTATGTTGTGCTTTCCTTTTGGGATATTCCTTGGTAATATCATTAACTGATAATTCCTGGCTCACACTTGCCGCTTTTGAAGTTTTGGTCTTTTTTCCTACTCATTTGCAATGGTTACACTTGGGAAAAGGGCCCTTTTGAACATTGCCAGTGCAGAGAACTCTGCCAGCAGGATTGTCACAGTGACACCACCTCACAGCCACCGTGATTCAGGTACCTGCTGGTGGCACCTGGACATTGCCCTGGCCCTGAGGCTGTACCTGAGCACAGGTGCTCAGACTGGGCAGTCCATTGCCCCAGACAGAGGAGTTATTGTGTGAATCTAAAGCTGTCCAGCAGACTTTATCAGAGACCTGAGGCTGAAACACTTTGTGTTTGATGCAGGAGACAGTGTCAAAACTGATTTTTTCTCTCCAAGGAAGTCTTACAAAATGTCACAGGTAACTCTGCTTGGAGGGCTCTTATCAAAGTGGGTTTGTTTGCTTTGGGGCTTTTTTTTTCCCATTTTCTTTTCCTTGTAAATACCCAGTAAGTGATTTTTTGCTTTTCCAGTGGTGCTTGCCCCATCCCTGGCAGTTTCCTGGGCTGAGCTGGATGGGCCTGGAGCAGCGCGGTGCAGTGGATGACATCCCTGTTCATGGCAGGGCATGGAGCTGGATGAGCTCTATGGTGCCTCCCAGCCCAAGCCATTCCGTGCTGATGGGTGTGTGTTGCAGCAGCAAATCAGTCTCTGAGACAATGTGGCACCTCAGTACTGGTTTGAAGGGCGGTGTGAGATCCCTGTTTTTCCCTGGAAGCTGCAGGTGCCTGGCCCAGCTGTGGGGTCTGTGCACAGAGCTGGTCACAGCTTCTGCCCCAGTGCTGCTGCAAGGCCCTGCCTGGGGCACAAGGTCCAGCCCGGGCACCTGCAGGGACACCTCAGGTGTGGAGCTGGGACAGGGCGTCTCACAGGGACCTACCTGTGAGTCTGGGCCTGAACTTGATCTGCTCTTGGAAGAATTGAGCAAGTTTGTGTCAGCACTGGAGGGGACAGCACGGTTTGGCCTGGGAAGAAGGGAAGGAAAGGCTTCAGAGGGAAATCAGTGCTGCTCCCAGCCCAGGCCTGGCCTCGGTCCCTGCCACCACGGGCAGAACCCTCTCAGCTTGAGGAATTTAATTTGATTTATTGCTGTAACACAAACTTTTAGTAACTGATTCAGGTACCAAGGAAAACCCAAAATAATGGCTAAAGAAACACCTGGGCAAACACCTTTCCTCTACTTTCCCAGGTTCAGCTTCAGCCCAGCATCTTTTCTCCCCTCTTTTCCTGCAGGTTCTGCCTCCTCTCTCTCAGTCCCTGGGAAGGTGACACAGCACAGAGGGCTGGGGCTGGGCTTTGCTTTTCTCCTCATTTCTTCCTCTTCTTGTTTACTCACTCATGGCACAGCCACAGGCTAGTCCCTCAGGTCTGGACCTGCTCCCTGGGCTGGTCTCTGCAGGGAGAAATGGGCCAGTGGGAATTCCATGAAGTTTCTAGAGGAAAAGGCCATGTCCTGCACCTGGGCAGGGATGTTTCCATTTGTCAACACTCACATGAGGGACCAGAGAAGCATCTGGCTGTCCTGATGGCCATGAGCCACCCCTGGGTCAGCAATGCACCTCCGTGGCCTGACAGCATCTTCAGGTGTGGGAGCCAGAGCACCTGGCCACAGGTTACCCCCATCCCCTCCTGGGGCTCAGGTAAGGCCACATCTGGAGCACTGGTGCCAATTTTGGACTCCCCAGTGCAAGACAGCCTGGTCAGAACTGGAGTCCAGCATGGATTGATTAGTACATCTGAGAATCTGACAGGTAAGGAGAGGCTGAGGGCTGGGCTGCTCATGCTCAGAAGCTCAGTGGGGTTTATCAATGGGTGGAAATCCCAGGTGTGAGCAGTGAAGGGAACCTCAGGTATCCCAGGTATGGACACAAGGCGATGGAAACGACCTGAAAACTGGCAATTTCACTGAGACATAAAAAACCCTCTTTTATTATTTTTATACTCCAAGGGTGATAAAATAAGGTCAGGAGCCCCTGTGCCAAGGCAGGGCTTTGGCCTTTCAGCTTCAGCCCAGCATCTTTCTCCCCTCTTTTCCTGCAGGTTCTGCCTCCTCTCTCTCAGTCCCTGGGAAGGTGACACAGCACAGAGGGCTGGGGCTGGGCTTTGCTTTTCTGCTCATTTCTTCCTCTTCTTGTTTACTCACTCATGGCACAGCCACAGGCTAGTCCCTCAGGTCTGGACCTGCTCCCTGGGCTGGTCTCTGCAGGGAGAAATGGGCCAGTGGGAATTCCATGAAGTTTCTAGAGGAAAAGGCCATGTCCTGCACCTGGGCAGGGATGTTTCCATTTGTCAACACTCACATGAGGGACCAGAGAAGCATCTGGCTGTCTTGATGGCCATGAGCCACCCCTGGGTCAGCAATGCACCTCCGTGGCCTGACAGCATCTTCAGGTGTGGGAGCCAGAGCACCTGGCCACAGGTTACCCCCATCCCCTCCTGGGGCTCAGGTAAGGCCACATCTGGAGCACTGGTGCCAATTTTGGACTCCCCAGTGCAAGACAGCCTGGTCAGAACTGGAGTCCAGCATGGATTGATTAGTACATCTGAGAATCTGACAGGTAAGGAGAGGCTGAGGGCTGGGCTGCTCATGCTCAGAAGCTCAGTGGGGTTTATCAATGGGTGGAAATCCCAGGTGTGAGCAGTGAAGGGAACCTCAGGTATCCCAGGTATGGACACAAGGCGATGGAAACGACCTGAAAACTGGCAATTTCACTGAGACATAAAAAACCCTCTTTTATTATTTTTATACTCCAAGGGTGATAAAATAAGGTCAGGAGCCCCTGTGCCAAGGCAGGGCTTTGGCCTCAACAGCCTCTGGAGTTCCTTTCTGTGCTCCTGGGCAGGTATGGGCCCCAGTGTGTTGCTGCAGTGGCAGGGGATGCCCCGGGGCCATGTGGGCACCTGGCAGCAGGTCAGGCCTCTCCTTCCTCCAGCATGGCCATAATTCCTACCAGCCCCACCTGGGGGCTCTGCTGCTGTTCAGTATTTGCCTCTGCAGCTAATCTGTGTTGGATCCCTGGATGCTGAGAATTTCAGACTTTCTGTGCTGACATGCACTGATCCCCAAGAGAACACAGCATTTGACCTGAGCTGTGGAGAAGGCTTCCAAAATTGATTGAGAGCACTTGTATTATGGGTGTGTAGCTGGTTAGATGTGTGTGATATCACAGGCTGGAAAACTTAAGAGTTTAAGGTTTTAGGATATAGTAATATATGTAGAGCAAGATGGAGGTTTTAGCATTGGTAGCTGGTCATTCTTCACCTTCTTCCTTCTTCATGGGTTTGGGTGATTTTGTGTAATTGGACAGAAAAGTCTGCATTGCAGAATTTGAGTGATTAGTTATTGGGTTAAACACAAAAATAATTTAGGTGCCATTTCTTAATTGGATAGTTTAGCCTTAAGATTGTTAGCCATTTTGTAGCTTGTTAGTAGAATGCTGTAAAACTCACCACTTGTAATAAAGATAAGAAATAATAAACACCTGAGTCTGGACACAAAACACTGTCTTGAGTGCTTCAATCCCCACCTTGACAGAGGCAGAAAAGAAGCCAAGAACCAGCAGATCTGCTCTTCTCACAACAGCCTGTGTCCTGCTTTTCCCAGGTCCGGGGACAAGCAAAAATGAATACAATGGAAATAAAGACAAATTTACCGCTTCAGTGCTGGCTGCACTTGTCTCTGCTAAAGCTGCATCTCACTGTGCAGAGCCACAGACAAGCGTGCTGTAGGTGGCCAAAGATTTTGTGGATTTGATCTTGTATCAGGCTGTGGGTTCTCACATGGAAAAGAAAAGGAGCCTGGGAAAGCAGCCACAGAATCAAATCCCAGGCAAACAGATGTAATGGTGTTCAGGGAAGGCTGTGCCAGAGAAATCCAATCCATCCCCACACTGAAAGTTCCAAGGGATTAGCAAACAGTCATCTCAGATTTGGGGGACACAATTCTGTTGGCCACAGTTTTCCCACAGATCTGGCTGTACAAAGCAGGAGGAACAAGGAGTGAGAGAAATGCCAAACTGCAGAAAAAAATCCCCATAGAATTGGGACCGTTGTTCTTAGCACAGAAAATAAACTCTCCTGTAGGAGCAACAGGGATAGGACAGTCGGGATGGATGGAGACGAGAGATCTCTGAAGCCAGGGCTTGGAACTTGGGGTTTATTGCAGGGCCCTGGGTGCAGGGCCCTGCTGGGATTTGGGGTTTATTGCAAAGGGCCTGGGTGGGGACAGGGACCTTTGGGAATTTGAGATTTATTGCAGAGGGCCTGGGGGCAGGGCCTTTGGGAATTTGAGGTTTATTGCAAAGGGCCTGGGGCAGGGGCCTTTGGGATTTGGGTTTATTGCAAAGGGCCTGGGTGCAGGGGCCTGCTGGGATTTGGGTTTATTGCAAAGGGCCTGGGTGGGGACAGGGACCTTTGGGAATTTGATTTATTGCAAAGGGTCTGGGTTGCAGGGACCTTTGGGAATTTGAGGTTTATTGCAGAGGGCCTGGGGGCAGGGACCTTTGGGAATTTGAGGTTTATTGCACAGGGCCTGGGTGGGGACAGGGACCTTTGGGAATTTGAGGTTTATTGCACAGGGCCTGGGTGCAGGGGCCTGCTGGAGCTGCCAGCCACAGCTCAGAGCAGATCTGAGAGAGAAGCCCCAAAGACAGAGAGAGAGCAAGAGGAAAAGAGAGGCTGAAAGAGAGTGAGGTTCCCATTACAATACAATAAATCTTCTTCTGTGCTGAATATTCTAATTTTCACTAACCAGTTTAGTACAAAATACAAATCCTATAGCATTTACATACAACCTATAAGAATCATTACATTCCCACACTGTGTTACATTTTAAACCCTAAAAACTCCTCTTTGGGCCCCTTCTGCCAAGCTAGCAGGGTCTGCTCTGCCCCTTGGGCCTGTCTGCAAGCAGAGGGTGTTGTTCCATCAAAAGGGGATCACCTTCAGTGGCCACAGCATTGTTTTCCAGTTGTTCAGTAACTGAGGTATCTCAAAGCTTGCTTTCATTTCAATCTCGCTTATAGTTTCCATATTCTCAAAATCTTTTGCCAGGCAATCATATTGATAAGGCTTTCCTGTTTCATCTTCCCCAACACTCTCCCACCTCATGCCCCAGACAGGCCAAGCACGGGCTGGATCTGGACACTGACCAAATGTAACTTTGCGCTTGATGTGATGCCACGGACCAGGAAAACCCCACGACAGACCAGACTCCTGTCTCTACACAGACAAGCCATCCACCTGGGCTCCTCCTCACCTGCATCCAGACAGCCACACCTCTGTGATACACTGCCCAAAGCCCTGGCAGGAACCAGGAAGAACCAGTTGTCATCTCCATCATATCCTGATCCAAATTACCAACATGTCCAGGACCTGATTGGCCCCTCTATTCACACATGACTATTGAGTATTTGTATTAGCCAGATTTCCTCATTAATGCTCCCCTGCCTTCCAAAACATTCCAGATAAACAAAAGACAGTTCTGTATCTCCCACAGCACCCAGAGAAAGTTAAAAGCTATCAGTTGTACAAAGCACCTGCTGCTGCTGGAGCTGAATATTTAAATTTAACATGGGGCTGTGTTGATCCTTTCCAGAGAATGGATGTTTTATGGAAACACTTTAGAAATCCATCCCTGCCCTGAGTACAGGAGAGTTCTGGAAGCAATGGGAGGGATGAGTTTTGGTGACAGCACTGTTGGAATGTCTGTGCAGCCCTGGAGCACCTCCTGCATGCAGCAGCAGCCATGGTTCAGCATTTCCCAGTCCCATCCCTGGGTACCTGCACAGGGACAACAGGCAGAAGAAGTTTAAACATTGGACAGAAGGAAAACACCAGAAAAACTATAGATGTGAGATTGTGGCAGCACCATCCATCACAAAACTAAGCTGAACCAGAATTCAGGTTATTGTTTCTGTTATTTTGTGACACAAAGTTTGGAGGTCAGATAAAGCAACCAAAAATCTTTGTGACAGAGAATAATAAGCCTGAGGCAAGGCCCAGGTCTCTGGTTTCAGCTTGGTCTGTACCCACAAATCAGGGATAGGAAAGGGACAGCAAGGAGAGAAAAATTAGATAAATTGTGTTAAATTAAATCCTTTGGAAGTTAAAAATCAGAGGTGACCCAGCATAAGACCAAGAGGCACCAGAATGACTTGAACAAGTAATGTATGAGGTATGCAATGCTGTAGTAACTGCTCCTACCTACTGTGGGAAATACCTGCTGTGGCTGGAGCAGAGCAAGAATTTGGGCAGGAGGGACAATCAGAATTGCAAAAGCCCTGGAATCTTAACATTTTATTTTTTGTTGCAAAAACAGATGTTTTCAAAATG
Source organism: Emberiza elegans (assembly GCA_024865655.1). NCBI lineage: Eukaryota > Metazoa > Chordata > Aves > Passeriformes > Fringillidae > Emberiza > Emberiza elegans. Next base: position 5,611,008 of record JALJVW010001137.1, read on the forward strand.
CTTTCTGTCACCCAAGTATTTCCCAGAGCCTGTCAAAGCACTGGCCAATTACTGACTGTTTTCTCTCTTTGTTTTACTTCAGCAGTTCCAGGTGTGTGTCCTGTGCGCAGACATTTCAAGGTGGTAGGTCTGTGCCATCTGGGCCCTTCTGGCTCCAAGTGCCTCTGGGATGTGACGATTCCAGCAGCTGTGAATTAAGTGGTTGCCTTGAACCTTTACCAGCCCAGAACTTTTAACAGCCCGCTGTGGGCCTCGTTTGCACATTGACAAACATGCAGGTGAGCAGGTGGGGTGCTCTGGGCTTTTGTAATTGGCCCTGGAGCTCCTGCTCCCACAGACAGGAGGCTGTGGGGAATGGGACCAAGCAGGCAGCCTGGGAGCACAGGAACTTCTCTCTCCAACTTCAGCCTCCTGGTAAAAGTGCACTAATTGGCCTCAGAGCTGGTGCCCACACCTGGATGAGGAGCCTGGGGCTGGCCCTGTGCAGCCAGGGACAGAGCAGGGGGGAGAAGGGGACAGGCAGGAGGTGCCACCATGGCCCAGAAGGACCATGAGCAACCACGAGGCAAAAGTGCTCATCAGTGATGACAGAAGAGACTTTCCTTGGTGCTTTCTGAGCACAGGTGGGCCAGGAAGAGCCGGTGGCCCCAGGGCCGCTGCCGTGACCACACATTCCATGTCCAGACCCCTGCAGGTGTTGGACCTCCCCAGGGTGAGGCACTCCCTTCGTGTTTGTGAGTGCAGTGTTTGGGCTCCTGCAAACATCAGCACACTGCAAACACCTGCAGATCCACTCAGCTTTGGCCAGTTTATGGTTAGACCATAAAACTGCAACCTTCTTGCCCAGTCTTCTTAAACACAAGTGTAAATTACACTGGACAAGAGCTTGGAACAGTACAATTTTCTTCAGACAAAAATCTCCTTGTCAAGTGTTGGGAGAGAGTCTGGCAGGAATCTATGACCTCTCCCACAAGATGTGGGGTGAGGCTGTTGTCCTGTCTTGGATAGGCCAATGTGGGAATGCCAAATTTAGCTTATTCTTATTCCTTGCCTGGTTCCAGTAACAGGTGGCCCTGACAATTTAGCTAAAATAATTTGAAAAATCCTGAAGGAAGTGCTTTTCCTGAGGAAATCACTGGGAGAAACCCCTGAAATATTATTATTGGAAAACCTGCTGAGAGTTTGATTCCAGCATCAGACTTGTGCTGGGCAGGGACTGCTGGTCCAAGCCATGCTTTGAGCAGGCCCTTGCAGCAGAGGTGGCTCAGCTGTGGCCAGGTGAGTGCTGAGAATCTCCAAGGTCAGAGTCCAGGGCCTCTCAGGGCCTTGATCCAGTGTTCCAAGGTTTTTTCCCTGAGGTCCAGTGAGGATGTCTCCTGTTCCAGCTTGTCCATGTTGCCTCTCTGGTCACCATGCAGCTGTGAGCAGAGTCTGTACCCATCACCTCTCCCAATGACATGAGGCAGCTGCAGACTGTGGTCAGGGCCCCCCTTTTCCTCACTCCAAAAACAGTGGGACATAAGAAAATCCTACAGAAGAGTGCTCATGGAGAGTTTTAAAAAGTGGTGCTAGAATCACAGACTGTCAGATTGATTTGGGTTGAGAGGGACCTTAAAGCTCATCCAGTTCTACCCCCTGCCTGGGGCAGGGACATTTCCACTAGACCAGGTCACTTCGAGCCATGTTCAGCCTGGCCTTGGACACTTCAGGGATGTGGAAGCCCAACTGGAGAAGAAAAGGGGATCACAAAAGCACAAGCTCTAGGTTGTATGAAATCTGCTGGAGCTGCTGTCTGGGTGACACCTGCAGAACAGGACAGTTTCAGTGCCCTCAGACCTGCATCTGACACAACCAAAACCACCAAGGGGAGAAACCTGAGCATGAAGGTCTTGCAGCCTCAGGGAGAATCGTGGCTATCAATAACCCCCTGAGCTCCTGAGCCAGGTGTGGCTGCAGGGATCCTGGGCCCAGAGGCTGCCTGGGCTGCAGCAGCAGGGTGAGCAGGGATGAGGGCCAGGAGGGCACTCAGTGGGCACATGTCACAGCAGCAGCAGTGTCAGGGAAAGCACCGGCCTGGGCCACCGGGGTCAGAGGGTGTGAAGAGGCCATGATCTGTCTGGAGGGCAGGGACAAGTGGAATGTCCCCAGAACCCCTCTTGGCACATGTCCTGTGGAACATCCTGTTCAGTTGTAGGAAAGAGGTGACAGAGTGCTCTCCTGTCAGGGCTGTGGGTGACACAAGTCGGGGGGACCAGTGCTCCAGGGCAGGGCCAGAAGGACTTGGACAGGCTGGGAAATGGAGCCAGAAGGAGCTGGTAAAATTCAACAAAGACAAATGCCAGGCCCTGCATCCAGCGCTCCCTGAGAAAAACACACCACCATCTCAGGAGAGGTCAGTGAGGACCCCAAACAGGCTGGGGATGAAGCCCCACACTGAGAGCAGGGACTGGAAGTGCTGAGTGGACTCTGCCCACAGCAGGAATGGCTTTGGGGACACGAAGGAGCCGTTTGTCTGCCAGTCCCTATCGGGAGGTTATCCCAAAACCGGTGCCACAATCACTGCAGGGGCACATGGAGGGAGGAGGGGCGGCAGGCAAAATCCAGACAAAACCCCCCACTTTCTTGTCCCCATCCTCAAAGGAAGCATTTCTGCCCATGTGGAGACCAGAACCAGCTGAGATACAAACGATGGTGATTTCTGCTGGAGAAAGAATTCTCTAGCAGGAAGCTGCATCCCTCAAAACAGCCAAGGAAACAGGACTGGGAGAAGCTGCTGGGGCTACAACAGTGCCCTTGGCTTTGGGAGATACGACACATGCTTGGAGAAGGTAAGTTAAGAGTCTGATTTTCAGAAGTGACAAGTATTTATAAGGGTCTGGGCCCAATCCTGAAAGCTGCACCCCCAGTTTGAGGTATTTGGTTAAAAAAAAATCTCCCTTAACATTTCACAAGTTCATGGAGATTTGATTTACTGCTGGACACCACTGGCCAGGTTTGATATCCATCAGGAGATCAGAGGGGGACACAAACATGATATTTATTTTCCTAAGGGCTGTTCTGAAGACGTGGACTACCAGAACGGAAGTTTCTGGCATCCAGGGAGATTTCAGTATATTTTAATATTTGTGCCAAGTATTGGTGGTCTCAGAAAAGTCCCTTTTCAAATATCAAAGTGGGAGGGGGTTTCTGCAAGTGCTGCCAGCATGTGCCTTCCCTAAAACCTTGGGGAAGTGACCAGGCTGTATTGGAATGCCATGGCACCAAGTTTCTGTGTGAAACAAGGAAATGCTCGTCACTGCCACAAGCAAAAGGTGTAATTCTGTAAACTCAAAGCAAATGAGTGAAAAAGTCCCATTACCGTGGCCCCTCTGCCCTGCCAGCTCAGCTGCCCTGCCTGAGAGCTGCTCGAGAAAGGCAGAGCCCAGAGTCACTGTTCCATGTGCACACAGGACACAGATCCACAGCCACACACACACACACTGGGCCACAGCCACAGCTGCTATTTTTTTACACGTGCTGCTTATCTTTTTCAGCCCCAGACACTCTCTGACCTGCATTTCCCCTCACTGAGGCTGCCACTCCCTTGGTATCTATGCTGGATTTCCACACAGGATGTTCATCCCCATCTGGGGCTGTAGCCTACACATTCCCTACTTCCCAGAAGATGTTACTGTTCAGCCTCTCATCTCTTGACATTCCAGATCCAGAGTTTATGCTTGGACCATCTCCTCTGCCCCACCATCAGGAGCAGAAGCTGTAAGGACACCGAGGCAAGAGTGGCAATAGTGCTTCCCTGCTGCAGGAACATCACAGTGCTCTCTCAGCCTCCAGACTCACTCCCTGCAGCAGTCCTCGTTTCTGGGGGTCCCACTTTACCTTTCCCTGGCACTACAGGGTGAACTCCAGCTGAACTCACTCCTTTCTCAGGAATAGCTCCAGACTCTGAGTGGGCAGTGCTCACCCAGCCATCTCACTGGGCTGGAGCCATCTCACTGCTGAGCCCTTCAAACACACTGGGCACTGCTTGGTGCCTCCTGTGTCCAGCCAGTGCCACTGCTAGGGCTCTGTCCCTCCTGTCCAAGCCCTCTCCCGGCCTCTGGACCACATCAGCTCCCCCAGAGAGCTGTGCCTTGGGCTGGGTGGGCACGGTTAGCGCAGGCAGTGAGAGCACAGGGAGCGTGGGTGCCGTGCAGTCACTGCTGTGCCCCTGCAGCTGTGGTGCTGCCAGCCTGGCCAAAGGCCACCCCCATCACTGCTCCTCTCTGCTGACAGTGGTGGGTGCAGGCACCTCACAGCCCTGCAACAGGTAAGATGGGGCTGTAGGAAGGACTTGGCACCCAGGAGCTGCAGCTCCCAGCTCCCCCAGCAGCCTCCTCCCGTGCCCAGGTGCCGAAGAGCCGCAAGGCTGGAGCAAGAGTCTGGCACTGCTCGGCACCTGGCACAGCCTGGGCGAGGCTGGAGGTCAGCATGGGTGCTGTGCCACAAGGGCTTGGTCTCGTGGGCTCAATCCCACTGCTGCAGGCTGCTGGATGCTGATCCTCGCTCCTGTCCTGAGCAGGAGCCACCTCTAGAAGCCTGTCCCCGGGGCCCCTCAGGCTTAAAAGCTCCCGCTGCACTCACAGCACTGAGGACACACACACAGGCTTCTCCTAATGCAGGTAAGACAAACCAGCAGCACCTGGGGTATGGCTGCCACATGGAACATAGGACAGCACCTGGGGACAGCTTACTAAGGACTAGGTGCCACCAGTCTCTGCTCTTGGCCGTGGAGGTGAGGAGGGGTGAGAGGGCAGGGTTTCACCAGGACCCTGTTGTGCACTGCTGGGGGGAACCCGGTGCTGGCCCCCAGGGCTCTGGGTGGTCTGGGCAGGCTGTGGCCTCCAATAGAGGCATCCAGTCCTTTCCAAGAGAAATCAATCCTGTGTTGTTATCTGCTCCCTCAGGTCAGCTGTGCCCTCGCACTGGGCCACGGCTGTGCCCAAGGCTCAGCACCCACCTCCCAGGGCTGAGTGCCCCAGGCTGCCTGCTCTGCTCACCTGAGTGGGTACAGGTGCAGTGGCTTGGTGAGGAGAACCACATCCTGCTGCAGAGCAGCTTCCCTGCATGGGTACGGAGCACAGATGTGCTCCTGCACCAGCAGAACTGGGTCTCTGGCTGGCTCACATGGCACTGTCACAAAGGTCCCTCCCATCTCCAGAGGGAAGGGCAGGAACCTGCCGGGCACTGGTGGCGTCTGTGTTCCCTCTGCTCCCCATCCAGCCTTTTGGCCTTGTCTATTTTGCTCACTGCCTTTGCCCACTGAAGCACCTTGGCCCCATCCATGGCAGAGGCAGGGTGGGCAGCAGCAGCCCTGGCTGGATGTGCCCAGCGCACGCCACCCCCGTTCAGCCCCTGGCTGAAGTTCTGAACCAGAAATGCTTCCTCAGGCCTCCTCCATCTCTTGGACATGGTGACCACAGCTCCATGTGACAGTGAGCAAACCCCTTGTGTCAGGGTGAAAATTGAAATAGGATGATGGAAAAAAGGTGGAGAGTTCCAGGCCAGGAGATCCTTGCTGGCTTCAATTTTCCTGTGGCTCAACAAACCTCATGTGATGAGTTGCTCTTTATTGGAACCTGTACTTTTTTAAGCTGAATCCCTGCTTTGTGAGAGCTGGTTATTACAGAGCAGGAAACAGGATAAAGAAAAAAAAATTAACTGGTGCAGGGTGATGCCATATCCCTGGCCCAGGGCTGGGGAAGAGCAAGCTCAGTGACAACATCTAGGGAATGCTCTGACCTGACCAGGGGCAGGGAAACATTTACTCAGAATAAATACATCCAGGACAGGGAGAGACACATGCTTGGCAAAGTCATCAGGACGAGGGGCTGGGTAGGCAAAGAACTCCAAGAGGTGCGGGGGGATGCCCCCTGCTCTTGGGTTTTTCTGTGTCCTTCTTCTGCAGTCAGGTGCCCAAGCCGGGACAGCAGCTCTTTGGGCTCCAAAATCCCAGTGTCTGTGAAATCTGAACTCGGGAAACTTTCACCCACCAGGGAGATGGGGTCAGAGCCGTACCATTAGGGACCCCCTTGCCTCACAGGGTGCTGTGCTCCAGTCCCCTGGCTCACAGTCGGGGAGAGAGCCTCCTCAGGGCTCACTTCTGCCCAAAGCCTGACCCAGCTTGCCCCATGGCAGGTACGAACCTGACACAGGTGTCAGAGTTTGTGCTCCTGGGCTTTTCTCACGGCCGGCCCTTCCTCTTTGCCCTTTTCCTGGCCATTTACCTGGCCACACTGCTGGGCAACTCTGTGATACTCGCCCTCGTGTGCCTGGATCCCCACCTCCACGGCCCCATGTACTTCTTCCTCGGTCACCTGTCCTGCCTGGACCTTTGCTACTCCTCAGTGACGGTGCCCAAGATCCTGGTGAACGCTTTGCGCCTGCAGGCCACCATCTCCTATGGGGGTGCCTGGTGCAGATGTTCCTGCTGATGTGGTGCGCGGGGGCCGAGTGCGCGCTGCTGGCCCTCATGGCCTACGACCGCTTCGTCGCCGTGTGCCAGCCCCTGCGCTACTGCCAGGCCCTGCGCCAAAGCACCTGTGCCATGGCTGCTGCCTGCTGCTGGCTCTGGGGGCTGCTGGACTCGGCCCTGCACACGCTGCTGGCGGCCCGGCTCTCCTTCTGCGGGGCTGCCCGGCTCCAGCACATCTTCTGCGACGCGCCGCCGCTGCTGGGGGCCGCCTGCAGTGACACCCGCCCCAACCAGATGGCCCTCCACATCTCCAGCATCTTCGTAGGACTCAGTCCCTTCCTCCTCGTCGTCATCTCCTACCTTTGCATCCTGGCCACCGTCCTTGGGATGCCGCTGGCCACCAGCCGGCGCAAGGCCTTCTCCACCTGTTCCTCACATCTGATCGTGGTCACCCTGTACTTCATGGCAGCCAACCTCAACTACAACCGGCCCAGCTCGGGCTACTCCCCGGCAGCCGACACGATGGTCTCTGTGCTGTACTGCATCATCATCCCCATGCTGAACCCCCTCGTGTACAGCCTCCGCAACCGCGAGGTGTGGGGGGCCCTGCGGAAGGCCGTGCGGGTGGGTGCCACACCACGCTCCCCAGGCAGCAACGCCTGAGCAGGGCCAGGGCTGCCACAGGCTGCCAACACTGCAATGCCCATCCGTGGGGCGTCTGTGACAGCACAGCGAGCCTGGGGCTCCCAGCCCAAGCACATGGCACTCTGCCATCACTCGTCTCACCTGCAGTGCATCACAGAGAGCAGAATAGAAAAATAAAGCTAGGAACAAGGCTACAGGTCCAGGATTCTGTCTTTATTTTCCAGATGCCATGTGCTGCGCTCAGTACAGGATGTGCTGCAGCTGTGCTACCACCAGGCAGCTCTGCAAAAGGCAAATTCATGTGGAGCCATACCTGTGCTGGCCCTGAGCATAGCCGTGAGCTCTGCCTCAGGGCTGCCCCAGGTCTTGAGTCAGGCTCTGTGCAGAACAAGGGCAGTGCCTTGGACTGCAAAACCTGGCCTGGGCAAGAGGGGCTGTCCCACCATCCACTGTCCCCATGTGCCTTGGCTTCAAATCTGGCGTCTCCTGGGTTTCCCCAGGCTGCCAGGGAGGCTCTGCAGCACTCTGTATGTAAGCACAGCGGCTTGCACAGGCCACCCATGGCCCCAGTGCTGCACTCTGACATGGAGGTCTTGGCACTGAGCTGAGAGCGGGTGGCACTCAACTCCTCACCAGAAATGTTTTGCTTAATGGCCAGAAGAATTTCCCTGTGCAGCTGTTGTGTGTGCTGTGGCTCTCGGTGACGGTGGCTGAGGACTGGCCGGGGGTCTGCAGCTGGGCCCAAGCTCAAATGATTCTGTGGCTGTGGGGGCAGCAGCCAAATGTGCAGGTGTGCACATGAGGCACATGAGCACTGCCCAGAGCCAGGAGCACAGGCTCACTGGGGCAAGGGAGATGACACAGGCAGGTGACACCTGCAGTCACACAGCCTATGTCAGCTGGACCCAAACACGCTCATCTGTAGCTCAGTTACCAAGAGATACCCAACAGGATCTAATGTGTTCCCAAAGAAACCCACTGGAGAGTCAGAGCTGGGACTAGGAGGCACACAGCCTTGGTGAGAGAGAGCAGTTTGCCATTTCTTAGTGCACAACACATGCTGATTTTACGCTTCAGGGAAAGAAATGTTTCTGTAACCCACCTGTTGGGTTGGGCTGTTGCTCCTATCCAGACAGGCTGTGAGCCCCTCAGCCCTCCTTGCTATACATCCTTCAGGATTCTAAAAAGTCCTTGAAGCACCCTCAGTCCAGTGTCACTGGACACATCAGTCTGACCAGTGGACACCTTTCTAAGGAGCCCCTGGAAGGGGACAGCAGGAAACAGCAGAAACCACACAAGGAAAAAGACTGGGAAAGTTGCCTCAGAGAAACAAAAACCCCAAAGCCAACCAACCAGAAACCCAAACAAGAAACCTCCGGAAAAGTTACATTAAAATGGATAGTTTTTAACCTGAATCCCAATGCACCTTTCCTGTGACAGACAGACAGCGCTGGGTGCTCCCAGGATCAAACACTGAGCAGGAATGCCAGACTCCTGCACAGGTAGTACAGGCTTGGTCAATTGCAGGGTGGTCCAGAGCTCACCTGCGAACCACACTGAACTCTAAAGCTTTAGTGCCACAGAGGCACCCTCTGCACACACTGCTGGCAGCGGCAGTGATGGGCTGTGCTCCCACAGCCCCTCAGGTGTTCCCACAGCCCCTCAGGTGCCTCTGCAGCCCCTCAGGTGTGTTCTACTCAGCTGTCCCTGGTTTATTCCTGCTGTGATGGTACCTGCAGCCCACAGAGGAACAATTCCCACAGCTGAACATCCACCTAAGAGGTACCGGCTTGAGGGAGGGCTTTACTTTTGCATTTCTGAAAACTGTTTTTTAAACATTAGCAATAAAATGTTTCCTCCTGTCCTGCTTCCCACATGCCCAGCCTTTTCCTCACGTCTGTGATGAAGAGTCAGGCTTTTCAGGAGCCTCCAGCAGGCACAGAGGACATGAGCTGTCACAGAATCACTGGGACACGGCTTGAGCCAGGCCAGAGCAGCAGCTGGGAGGGAGGGCACAGCCCCAGGGACAGACACACCTGTGCCCAACAGGGTCACACAGACCACGTTCGTGTTTCTCTGGTCCACACTGCAAACGTGGCTCGTCCTAAACATGGAAACCATTCCTTGGAATAAACACAAATTTGACTTTCCCAGGGCTCTTTTCCCTGACCCCTGAATAGGACGAGATCGAGGGCCACAGCAACTGACAAAGGTCCCACAGCTCACATCCCTTTTGCCTTGCCTGGACTAGATTTTGTATTTCTGCTCTGGGAATTGCCACACTGGGAACAGGACACACTCCTGCAGGTTTGCTGGCTGACAGGTGGGGCAGCCCAGATAGAAGAGATCTTGTATTGCACTCATATGTTCTTAAACCATCCCACCTTTCCCACCTGGAAATGGATGGGAATCAAAATCCTCCTGGGCATAAGACAAAACATTCCCTCTGGCACTGCCAATTTGCTCCTTGACATTTCTCTGAATGTGGATATACCAAGCTGAGCCAAATGAAGCTGATAACACAGGAAAGGCTAAAGCAGAGAGAGGCTGCTGTGATTTGACACTGGCCAAATGCCAGGCACCCACAAAAGTCACTCACTCACCCATCCCTGCCACACAGGAGGGAAAAAAATTAAATGAAGAGTTCCTGAGTTAAGGACTGTGAGAAAACACTTCACACCATGGTCTCACTATGGCCTGCAGAGGAATCTCAGCTCTGGCACCTGGTGCACCTCCCGCCCTTCCTTCCCCACCGACCTTGCAGTCTCCAGGCTGTTTCCCTCACATGTTTTCACCTCCCCCTCTTCTCTGGCTAGAAAATAACAAAACAAACTGTGCCCACTTTGTTTTAATCTTCTTCTTCAGTATGTGATTCACAAGAGGTGGAATGTGTTGGTTTTGCACGGCCTGGTTTTTGGTAGTGGGGGGCACAGGGGTGGCTTCTGTGAGAAGTTGCTGGAAGCTTCCACCATGTCCAGCAGAGCCAACCTCTGGTGGCTCTGAAAATTCCACAGGGAATGCAGAGATCCACCCACAGCCCATGGGATCCACGAGGGATGCAGAGATCCACCCACAGCCCCTGGGGAGGTGCCCATGCCAGAGCAGTGATCCAGTGGGAGCCCCAGTGGAGAGAGGGGCCCTGCTCCCAGGCTGGAGCAGCCTGTCCTTGGAGGGCTGCACCCCGTGGAACAGTGACCCACACCGCAGCAGTTTGGGAGGACTGCTGCTCATGAGAGGGGACCTGCGACAGAGAAGCTCACAGAGAGCTGTCTTGCACGGGAGGGACCTTACGGTCTCACAGGGGAAGACTCCTCTCCCAGAGCAGTGGAAGAAAATCTCAGTGATGAAACGACCAAAACTCCCATGCCCTGTCTCCCTGCACTGTTGGTGGGAAGGAAGGAGGAGTAGGGGGAAAAAAATGTGTTTTAAGGGCTTCTTTTATATCTCATTATCCTCCTCTGACTCTGTTAGTAATAGATTCACTTTGTACCTCTAAGTCAAGCCTATTTTGCCCTTGGAGTGTGTTCTCCCAGTCCTTAGCTCACAAAGCCTCATTAAATTTTTCTCTCCTCTGCAAAGTTGTGGCAGAGGAGGGTGAATGAGTGACTTTTGTGGATGTCTGGCATTTGGCCAGTGTCAAACCATTACAGAGGCAAAAGCTGGGAGGGAAGCAGCTTGCACTGTGCTAATTTCATTGCAGAAGCTTCACATAATTTGCTGGGAAGAGGCCAACTCTGCCATGGCATTGTCCCCGCCACCAGCCTTCATCCACCATCTCAATGTGTGTGATTGTGTCATCAGGATCAAAAGAAATCTCATCATCTCCATCTGCAAAAATTTTCAAGAAAAGACAGTCACAATGCAAACAGAACCCCAGGGAGAGCTGGTTCACGTTCTTCCTCCCACCTTCCCCCAGGCAGGAGAAGACAGAACAAGTGCTCTGATAACCCCAAGAGTTTACCTCACTCAGCCCCATCCCACAGCACAGATAAAGCAGAGAAAGAGCAAGACCTCACAGATGAAAGATGTTCCTCTGTTCCTGTCCTGCTCTGGGCCAGGACAAGGCTAATTTTTTGCAGTTGTTGGGAGGGGCCATGGCCATGACATGGAGGATATTCTGTACCATCTCATGTCATTGCCAGGGTGGGAGAAAGGGACTCCCAATTCCAAGGAACGCTGGGCTGAGAAAATGTGGTGGAGGGAGCCATCCAATATTGTCTATTGGTGGGTGTTTTTCCATGTGAAAAATTTCTTTTCCTATATCTTTTGATATCAACATTGTTGCTGTTACTTTTCGCTTTCTTATTGCTGTTTCCAAAATTGTTGTTATCTCAATCTGTGATCTTTTCCTTTTTGTGCCTCCAATTGGAGAGAAGTGATGCATGCTGGGAGTTCTAAACTGGAGAATACCATTCCTCCACCATGATGTTCCCAGGTCCAGGATGGAAGGAATGTAAAGTCCCATCCTTTCCCCGCTGCAGGGAACCCCCACGCACAGCCCTGCGGGCACAGCCGTCCCCCAGCGCTGGGGGCAGACCCACCTCCTTGGTAATCATAGAGAGCCACTGCGCACATCCCGGGGCTCTGCCCCTCAGGAGCATGGTCCCTGTTCCCTGCAGGACACAGGACACACAGATGAGACAGAGGCTGAAGCATCCACACAGTCCAGCTCAGCGCCACCCTCCAGCCCAGCTCTGTCAGCGAGGAGAGGTGCACCACAGCCCAGAGCAAGGACTGACTTCACTCCCCTCCCCTCCCTCAAAGAGACAGTTGGGTCCTGATTTTCCTGCTTCTCTCCCAAGAAAAAGGCTTGAATAACTCCAGAATAACTCCAAGCTCTTCACTTGCCACAATGCCAGCAGTGATGGAAGCACTGGCAGCAGCCCATGCAGTTTGCTCCTGGGTGTGGACAAAGGCCACCTACGCTCCTCACACCAGAGACTCCACCAGGGCAGGTCCCAGGAACAGCAGCCATGTGACTGATGGGCTGAACCAGAGGCACCCCTAGGCCCCAGGGCGGGACTTGCCAGGAAACTGCAGCCAGAGCATTGGTCCACATCCAGCTTCTCCCGGGCCTGGGGCAGCCTCCTGGCCAGACCCTGATCCATCAGATTCCTGCTGTCCAGTCCAGCATCCCGTGCAGCTCATCTGCACCTTAGAGCTGGGCAGGGGAGTGGGACACAGCCAAGTCTCTATCACAGAAGCTGCTATCCTGACCACAGTAGATTGCAGGATAAAAATTCCCTCTGCAGTTTGTCCCATGTATCCAGTGAGGTTCAGTGGACAGGTACAAGCTTCCCAAGACATGGGCTATTCCATCAGTACTCACCCAGGTGGGGATGGCTCTGTCTGGGCTCCTGAGGAAGGATCACCTCATAGTCTTCACCTCCATCTCCTCCAAGTCGTAGGTGGCATCCAGCTTTCCCAGTGGGGCTGGCAGCTCCTCATACTCAGCACCTCCACTGGTGCTGTCACAGTAGTCAGAGGGCTCTGGCAGCTCCTCATAGTCTCCACCAACATCCAAACTTACATTGTAGGTGGGCTGACCCTGGCTGGGGACCTTGCACAGCTCTGCATCCAGATCTGCTGGCCTTGGTGGCAAAGTGGGTGGTACTTCTTCATCCTCCCTGTTGGCCTCCTGCTGTGAGGAGAAAGGGACAGCAAAGTCACCTGCAAGGCACCCACCACAGGCAGCTGTTTGGTGACCCCCAGCACCTGACACAAGGCAGCCCCTTTACTGATGCCAGGGCACAAATGGAACACCATTCTCTGCACACCAGGGAAACAGCTGAGCTGCTCGGGCTGCGCTGAACCAGCAGCCGGGATTGTCCCAGAGACCCTTAGGACTCACATGGCTGAACTCTGTTCATACTTCACCACAGCCAGTGGTAGTGCCACTGCACTGCCACTGTCCCATGGGCTCAGCAGTGTCCCATGGGGTCAGGTGCTGTGCAGCCATGGCCCATCCCCAGCCCAATGCTCCCCCTTACCCTTCCAAAGCCTCCCCCACCCTGTGGCTGTGCTCCATGTCTTCCTGCAGGGCTGCACACAAAGCACAGGCCCTCGCAGGTGCAGTCCCCTTTCCTGCTCCCTCCCAGCTCTCCCAGGCTGCCTCGGCACCTGCTCTCCTGGTGACACGGGCTGGTCCCCAGCAGCGCCCCTGGGTCCCCCTGCTGGCACGGCTGCAGCGGCTGCCCCAGTCCCAGTGGGCTCCTTCTCTCTCGGAGGGATTTCCTGGTGGAGAAAAGCCATCAGACTGCTCAGTCCATCTGAACAATGGCTGTTCACGTTCCCAACAGAGCAACTCAGAATGTTCTCCTCCACCTGCAAACCTGCTCTGGGCCTGGGCACTCGCAGGTTGGTGACAACAGTTGGGCAACCTCAAAGAGGAGCAATGTGAGGGGGACAGCTCCACCCTTAACACCCCTCTGTCCTCTGAGTGCAGGAACAGCACCAGGGGGAAAGCAGGTAAACACAGGGGCTGGGGGCCATATCCAGTTTGCTGGGATGCATCCACACAGATTGCTGAGGTAGCAGTGCTGGGGAGCAGTAATCACCCTGTTTGCCAGGCACCTGAGGCAAAAGAAGCTGAGGCCAGTGCACAGGTTGAGTGCAGATATGTCCTTGTTTAGTGTTTGGTGTGGTGAAAAAGAAAGTCCAGTGACAACTGTGAAGCTCAGGGGCCATTCTTGGCAGATGCAGGGGAGCAGTTTAGGCAGGAGGTTACCCTCAAGAGCCCAGACAGAAGGACATGGAGCTGCAAGGCTCCGAAGAAAAGTCAGTGTCACGAGTCTTGGAGGACACAGCAAGACAGCCCTGCCTCACCTGCTGCTGAGCCCGCCGGTGCTCCCGGGGCTGTCGCCTCAGGCGCTCCTCCTGGGCCTGCCTCCTGCTCGCCTCCTCTGCCGACTGCGCCATGTGCTCAAACTGCAGCCGCAGGCTGCCGGTGCCGCTGCAGGCTCCTGTGAGGAGACAGCTGATTGACCCAGCCCTGCATCCTTCCTTCCACCACCCCAAGCATCCAGGAGAAACCCAGACCTCTGCCTCTTCCAGAGAAACTTGCAGTCAGCCTCCTTCTCCTGCCCTCCAGCACAGGTTAAACCCCTATCCCACCACAGCACACACCTGCCAGCAGGCTGCCACAGAAGGACTGTGAGGCCCACAGCTTCCTAAGCCCAGGGCTGGTACTCAGGTCTCACCTGCCTCCAGGGGTCTTGTTTTCTCATAGGAGGAGGTGGGAGCTGCCATCTCATCAAAGCCCACAGCACTCTGCAAGAGGAAGTGAAAGAACTGTTCAGCCCATTGGGCAATGCCAGTGCTGGCTTTGGGTACTGGTGATGGCAGGCTTTGTTCCCAGGTATGTTTGTCCTCACCTGCACACCTGACCTGGCCCAGGGGAGGCTGCTGGCTGCAGTCCCCCCTTCTGACACCTCCCTGTCCTGCTGCCCCCCAGCCAAGGACACAGGTGTCCCTGCCCAAGAGAGCTGGAAAGGTGCTGTGGAGCCTGGCGGGGAAGGCTGAGCAGTGACAGAGGACAGCAGGGCTGGGGATACTCCCTGTACCATAGCAAGGAGCTGGGGGGATGCCTGGCCATCTGCCTCTTCCCCAGGCCCAGGGACACTGTGCATCCACCCCGGCACTCCCCGTGGCATGAGGCCTGAAAGCACTTCCCCACTGGACACACAGCTGCCTCACCTGCCAGTGTGTGCAGTGGCACAGGCTGGAAAGCAGCACCTGTGTGCAAACACTTGCGGCACCACCTGGCTTCAGGAGGGATGGAGAGAGGCTGGACTGGGAACAGCATTGGTGGGGAGGGTGCAGGAAAGCCAAAGTGAGATATAGAAGGCTTAAGGGTTTATCTGCTTTCATGAGAAAACTATTTCATACAAAAAGGACCGAGCAGGTAGGACCCACTTCTCAGCCTGACACTTTCAGCAGGTGCTGCCTATAGGTGTCACAATAGGCTGGTGGCCGACTGTGGCAGCAGCTCTGACCACAGAAAGCAAGGCACAACCTTCCCAGGCATTTTCCTGCAGATGGCTGGGAGAAGATGAGAGAAAAAAATGTTAAACAATTCTTATCTTCATTTATTGTACTTGTTGTTGTGAACATGTAGAATGTGTTATGGAGATTTGTTCGCTAAAGGGTGATTTCGTGACTGGCCACTAGTGATAGTGTTTAGATTCAATTGACCAATCTGGTCTGTCTGTATTGGACTGTCTGCAAAGGACAATGAGTTTCTTAATAAGCATAGTATAGTATAATAAAGTGATTGATCAGCCCTCTAGAATCATGGAGTCAATGCTAATTATTACCCAATGGGGATCCATGCTACAATAGCTGACTGCAGCCATGGAGCCCAACAGCAGGTCTGCTCTCCCTGCAGAAAACTCACCTGAGCAGGTAAACCAGCCTGCAGACTCACAACCAGGTGTCCACACATCACAGTAAAAGCAGGGACATGCTGTGTATATGACAGCATTTTTATTTTGTGTGAGCTTTAGTCTGATACTGAGTGTCCAGAACTTTACCAAAGGGGAGTTCAAGCTGCCTGAGAGTCTGTTATGCTCTGCTCTGGTGCAGTGAATTCAGCATTTCTCAATTCCTGAGGACCAGGCAATCTGAAACTTTGTTACTTGCCCAAATAATCCTTATTTTTACCATGTTTGTTCATGCTTCAATATTCTTAAAATGCACAAATTCATGTTCACTTTCAGCCAAACAAGAACCGCTTATCTTCTCTCTGCATCCTGCTTCCCAAAAGAGCCACAACCCTTTTACCCAGTCCTCATGTGCTTTTACACGTTGTTTCTGACCACATGCAAGGTGTGCCTTTTGTCAGTGCACCTCCATTTGCCGTGGTTAAATTCAGAGTTAGTGCTAATCTCTTCTGAGGGCAGGACACCACTCCCTCTCTGAGGCAGGCCCAGCCAGCAGGCAGCACGGACAGGACCATGGGGGTGCTTGCAGTGTGTTTGCATCCTCTCCTGCTTCCTCGCGCTCCCAAGGACAGTGACACGGCTGCTGCACCAAAAACAGCCCTGTGCCCCCAGCAAAGGAAGGAGGTTTCAGGGAAGGCACCCTCACTCCTCTTCCGAATGCCCCAAAGCCCCAGGTTCTACATCTTTTAGGCTATCACATCCATGCAGATCACAGCCCTCCGGACCCTCTCTGGGGACCAAGCCTTCAGGGCAGCCTGCCAAGCACAGAACTGGTCCCAGTGCCTCACTCTGAGATGGGACTGTAGATTTGCCTGGTGTCAGCCCAAACAGAAAACCTGAACCAGCAACTTGGTGACCTCTTCTCATGCACAGCAGATTGATCTATGCCAATCCCATCCCTGCTGGAGTTTGTCAAGGTGTGCAGGAAGATTTAGCACCTGTGCAGACCATGAGGCACTCCTTGATAGGAGTGAAGAACCTGCAGAGGGTAACAAACAGCAGAGCAGTGAGAGGTGACAGAGTGCCATGAGGAATTCCTGCATTACAGTCTCCCCAGGCTGCATTCCTCTGCACCCTCTGGTTCCATAGCTGTGCACTGGGTACTGGGATCTCAGCTCCTCTGGGGGAATGTCTTCTCTTTCAGCTGGGCAAAAAGCAGTGGTTACAAGGAAGCAACTGCAGGCTGCAGCAGTCTTACCTTATCCACTCTATCCTTCTGGACCCCATAACGGCCTCCAAACCCCTTGGCATAGTCTATATGGGAAAAAAAAAGTTATTTTAGAGTATTTTGTATTTTGTGTGTACCTCTGACTTCACTATGCTGTGACCAGTGAAATGAGTTTGCATGTGTTATCTCTAGTTAATTCCATATGTGATGAGACTCAGATAAAGCTGAGTGCTCTGGACAGCGGCTTTTAGGACTAATCCCTCCCTCCTTTCAGCTGAGGGCACAGGTGTGCAGGGCTGCAGCTGCCAACCTGAGCCCAGGGCACCAGGGTGAGGCCAGTCACCCCACCTGAGTGGAGCGTGGCCCTGTTCAGGGAGGTCAAACATGCTGCACACAAGGCACTCCTGGGACCTGCTCTGCCTCATTCCTCTGTGACAGCTCGTCACTTCAGAGTGTGTCTCGTGTGTACACAGAGCAAATCTGGGTGGAATCGGGGCAGGGAGGTTACAATGAGCTCACGGTTAGGAACATCCCTCATGGGGAAAGGCAGAGCCTGGGAGTCCTGACTGAGGGACCCTCATTGAGTGTCCCCCACTGATCCAAGCTCCCACCTACTCTGTCCTTGTGCTTTGGGGTTCACTGTGTCTGCAACGTGTGGGACACATTCTGCTTTCAGCAGCTGGATCTTGCTATGAACCACAAGCTCCAGACACAGGTCTGTGTGTGCTCCAAGGAAACTGCTGCTACCTCTGGCAATATTGCCCAACCTCTTTGGGATGCATGGGGCTGCACTTCTTCCTGATGGTCCCAGCCAAGGGCATTCTTGTCCTGACGATCCCTCTGGACCCCAAACTTCCCACCAAAGCCCACAGAATAGTCTTCAGCCACAGGGATCCAGACCAGGGCATGGAAGAGAACACACAAGGGAGGGAAGGAGACAAGTGCCAGCAGTGTGAGCTCAGGCTGTTCTCACAGGTTTTCCATGCCCAGAGCTTAGGGAAAGACATGGAACAAGGCCAGATTTCCCCACCAGTGTTGCAGCAACAGCCCTCCCTCCTCCCTGGGATATGCCACCTGCTATTAGCACCTCCCTGAGCTTCCCCTTCACCCTTCCTTTGGTGATACGCTGTCCAAGAGATCCCTGTGCCCACAGAACTCTTCTGCTCCTCTTCCCTTAGCCTGAACTCTTTTTAGCAGCCATGCACTGTGCAATGGCTTTCCTCACCTGGCCCTTCCCAACAGCTCCCTGTAGGTCTTCCACCATTCTTGCAGCAGATTGCAAATGCCCTGCAGTGCCCTGCAAGTGTCCATAGTCCCAGTGGGCACAGGCCCCAGCTCCAGCCCTGGCACTGCCTGCTCCCCCTCCTCAGCTGGCTCCCCCACCAGCACCCCCAGCCCCTCTGGCTCCCCAGCTCACCTGGCTGCTGGGGCTCACCTTTCTGAGAGTCATGCTTCTCTGCCTGGCTCTTGTAGTCAAATCCCACAGCTGCTTTGTCCACCTTATCCCTTTCCACTCCGTAACGGCCACCAAAGCCCTTGGAGTAATCTGAGGTGGAGCATGGAGTCAAATGCTGCCCCCAGCATGGGGCTGGTGAGGAGAGGCTAGGGAGCAGCACTGGGAAAGACCCCCAGGAGAAGGGACAGCAGCAGAGATTACGGAAACCACCACAGAAAGTGAAGGGTTGGAGCGGACAGAGTGGATGGTAGGAAGCACCATGGATGAGAGCCCACAGGAATGGGAGCACAAGGCAAACGGGCAAAGGGCACCAGGAGACACAGCAGGCCAGGAGGAAAGAAGAAAACAGACATGCCAAGGACAGTGGCACATGGGGCCACAAGGGAGATGAACTGGGAACAGAATCTGGAACAAGAGACAGGAGACTGTGCCACAGCCAACAGCACGGGATACTGGGAGCAGAAGAGAAGCTGGGCAGAGAGTCAAGGGGCTGCATATGCCCATGGACTTGCCTTTCTGGGACGAGTGTTTCTCCACCTCACTCTTGTATTCAAAGCCCACTGCTGACTGGAACAAGAAGGGGAGGACTGTCAATCACCCTGAGGGCCAAGATGGGTCTCAGCCCCCCTCCCCTGGGGCCAGGCTGTCACTGGCCCCTGTCTTGTGCTGCAGCACACGGGGGCAAACACCGCAGCCCCTGGAGAAACAGTGTTCTGCCTGGGTGGGACAGGCCCACCGCAGCAGTGCCCGCCAGCCAGCTCCACAGGTGCCCGCAGCGTGGGGCCACTGCCCCACACCAGCTGAGCTGTGCTTCAGCGAGACCAGAGCACAGGGCACACCCTGCGTGCCCGGAGCTCTGAGAACAGCCCCAGGCTGGCATGTGGCAGTGCTCCAGGGCCAGCACAGGCCACAGGTCTGGATTTCAGTCGCACTGTCCAACACACCTTATCGGCTCGGTCCCGCTGCACTCCGAACTTGCCACCAAAGCCCTGGGCTGCATCTGTCTGCGAGGAGTGCTTCCCAACATCAGCAACGTACTCGTGTCCTACTGCGCACTGAGAGGAGAGAATGTGACATGAGCATCCATGGGGGACAGGCAGAGGCACCACAGCAGCTCCCACACACTGCTGACCCGCTCGCAGCCACAGGTGACAGGTCCAAGCTGGCTGGGCCATGGTGCCCAGGCTCTCCACGGGGCCTCTGCCAGCAGCAGCGCTGCTCAGAGGCCCAGGAGGAGCCCCAAGGGCTGGCATCTCACAAACATCCCCACTGCCAGCTCATTAAGCACAGCGTGGGATGCTGAATGCCACCTGCTCTCAAGTGCTGTTGGAGTTGCATTGTGGATAATCACAGGGGAGACAAGAGAAAAGTGCAGACAGGCACATAGAGCCGAGAACTCCAGGCAGAGCTCTGGCACCCATTTCCTCTTTCTGTATCTGACAGTGAGGGCCAGCAAACCTGGCCACAGGCCAAGCCAGGAGCCCACTCTCCCTGCTGGAGGTGCCGTGGCCAGGAACTACAGACACTCAATGCCACAATGGAACAACTGTGCTCAGACTCTGCTGGACCACAGTGAGGGTGCTGTGGTGAGACACAGTAAGGCGTCTCGGAAGATCTCGGGATGTCACGCGAAGAGAGCCGAGATTCCTTTCCTCACCAACCTCTTTCTTGATAAGATCACCCAAGAATGTAGCTCCCCCTAGTTCCAGCAAAGAATTCCACCAACCCCGTTAGTTTTCTACCCTCTTTTGACCATAGATGGCAATTTAAGGCCCCTCTTATCGTAGCACTGTCCCGTGACTTATATAACCCCTCTGAACAAGAAATAAACGCCTTTTGACCGTCGGCCATGTTGGTGTTTGCGTTTTTGTCAAAGGCCCGAGCGACCCTGGAATTTGGGGTCGCCGTGCTGCTCTTCTGAGCCAGGCCACCTGATTGTCTTTACAATAAAGACAATAGGGTGCTTTTGTTGAGCAACTTCTCGGCCTTTGTCCAGTTTCACCAGGATGCTGCAAGTGTTCATCTTCTGCCCCTTCTCCTGAGGAGCGTGTGCAGCTCCTGATTACAACAGCTCTGGCAGGGAGAGCAGGGAATTTTTGAGGGCAGTCTTTCTCACCCTGCCATCCTGGTATTGTCCAATCCCACAGTGACCACACCTATGGAACTCTACTTCGATCTAAACATCTCACTTCTGAGAAAGAAGCATTAAATGCCGTAAGGTGCAGGAAGAAGCGTGATAATGATTATCACAAAACACAGACCAGATCTGATGTCTAGGGCTTTATCTCAGGGAGATATGAGCTCTCTAATGCAGAATATGAGGAGGGAATTACTACACATTAGTTCTGCAAGAACAAGTAGGGAGGCACCAGATTTAATTGTTATGCAGCAGGCTTGAACAGCCCCAGAAAGCCTTTCACAGCTAAAGGAAGCATTGCAAAGTTGTAGATACGAGTTACAAAAATGAATGCAAATAGATCCTGGCCACAGAGTATGGGCTAGCTGGATATGTGTGAATCTGTGCAGCCATGCAAACTCTCCATACTGTCCCTTCAGGACCAGGTCAGAAAACAGAGATACCCCCTCCTTTATAAGAAAAGCACTTTTCCACTGAGGCTCAGGGAAGCCCCCCACAGCTGTTACCTTATCCATTCGGTCTCGCTCAGTTCCAAATTTGCCCCCATAGCCATAGGATGCCTTGGGTCCAGTCTCCAGTTCCTTCTTCTTGATGACCTCGTGTTCCTCTGATACCTTGTTCCTCAGCTGATGGATGCTGGAGACAGAGCCAGGGCAGGCAGCTGTGGGATTTTGCAGAGCCAAAGCCCAGCCGGCCGTACAGGCAGGAGCAGCTGTGCTGTGTCCCCGCGGGGCCGCTCCCCGCCCCGCTCCCGCTCCCGCTCCCGGTGCCGGTGCCGGTGCCGCTGCACTCACTCGATGTGCCCGGCGCGGCCAGAGCCCTCGATGGTTTTGGCTCCCCAGCGCTGCTCCCGCTCGGAGATGTCGTTCTGCGGACGAGCCGCGGCCGTCAGCCCCGGCCCGCGCGGGGCTCGCTGCGCTCCGTCGGAGCCGGCACGGCCCAGGGTCCCGCACCCCCTCCCCGCCGGGCCGGGGGCTCCGAGCCACCCCGCAGAGCCGGGGCGACACCGGCGTGTGCGGAATTCGCCGTTCGGGAAATCGCTCGAGGAACCGCAGTGACCCCAGCCCTCGGGCCTGGCCATCACGGCCTTGTGCTGTAGCTTTGTGGAAACTCTCAACTGATATTCGATAAAGTGAAGCATCAATAAAGTCTTTCTTAATATACAATAAAGCTGAAAATATGTATATGTGAAATAGAATGAAAAAGTTAATACAAAGTCTTATTGTGTTTACACTTAGTTTGAATGCTTCCACAAATAGAGGAAACAAAGTAAGCAAAAAAAGAAAAGACAGTGTAGACTTTTCCTAAAACATTAATAACTTGAAACTATGAGAAAGGAATTTGATTTTCTGCCCCAAACTAGAATTTCTTACTGGAAATAGTTAGGAAAGACTGAACCTCACAAACACAGGACTCTTGTCCAACAGGAGAGGCTTATTAGGAAAGTAATAGAGAAACAAATGGAAAATGAAAATCATGATCCTGTATGAATGCAGAGGGTTCCCCAGCCTGAACCCTTCTGCTCTCTTACCAGCTCAACTCAGAGTTGAACTAGATAGAAAACAAGAGTGTAAGAGGCACAGAGCTGCACCTGCACAAGCTGACTGTAAGCAGAGTAAGATTTTTCATCTGGAAAAAGATAAATGAGGGAAATCCTGTGTCCTGTACAGTTACGAACAGTGTGGGAAAGAGAAAATTTGTTTGCTGTGTCTTGTAGCATATGTTGTAGAGAGGACAAGGGAGCTACACTTGTAATGAGGGAGTTTCTTAAACTAGCAGGTTGTAGAAACCCCGCATATTATGTACTCCTTAAGTGTCATTACTTGTGGCCAAACATGGGGTATGCAATGGTGTAGGAAGTTCTGGAGGCTAAACCTGGAGATGTGTCAGGAGTGGCTCAGGCAGGTGAGCTGGCAGTGCCTGCGAAGGGCTGATGGCACTGGGCTGATCCTGCCCTGTGCTGCAGCCCTGCCGAGCCCAGGGCCAGGAGCTCTCCACACCATCAGTACAACAGTTTCCACACCAGACACTCACCACGAAATCAGGGTCCGTGTCCCAGTCGTCTCCCTCAGCCTCCACCTTCACTGACACGTTGTGTCCCACAACTGCTTTCCACATCTGCACAACAAGGACATGCTGTCACCCAGGGTGGCCACACATGGCCACTGCTGGCTCACAGTCACAGCAGAACCTGGGCTGGAAGGGGCCCTTACAGGCCACCTGTCCTCACACATCTGTCCCTCGTATAGCACAGGGCACCCCAAGATAGCTGCTCCTGAGCCCCAGCATGCCTTACAGCAAAGCACACAAGGAGTATAGGTGTAAACCATGGCCTTCACGTACCCCAACTGCAGTAGGAACACACACATTATAATGTAAATGAATGCTGGCATCCAGTTACGAGATTCTGCTTTTCCAACGCACATTAATTTTCTGTGCTGTGGGAGGCTGTTCCCTGAGTTACCCCTGCTATTAGTTCAGTTGCACACACCATGGCATGCTCCAACACCATGACACTGTGTTGTTGGAACTGAGGTGGATTCCTCAAGCCTCCATCTGCTTTTCAACCTTTTAATCCCTGCCCATAGCCTAGAGAAGGGTCAGAGCAAGGCCGGACAGTGGTGTGACAGAGCCGGTGCTATGTGGGGTTCATGTCTGTCACATGGAGAAAATGGGAAATGGGGCTAAAAGCATTGAAGATGTAGGGCTAAACTGGCTGAGGCTGTGGTGGAACTGCTCCTGCAGGCCTGGAGGAAGTGATGGGCCCAGGAAGAGGAAGTTAAAAGTAATGTGAAATCCAAAACTGCTACATTTCGTTTTCAAGGTGACAGTGAAAAAAACATGATGAAAAAGCCCCCCTGAAACAACTGAGTTTTTCCAAAATGAGAGACAGAGAGAAAAGATTAGTTTGCTGCCCCTAGACCCCAGAGCAATCACTCATCAAAGCTCCATCCCTTCATATCCCACCCCTTTTTCTGCCTGCATTATTGAGAAACGGCAAGTTCTCTGTGTCACCCAAAGCAGATTTTTCGTGGGGCAGAGAGAAAGATGGAAGAGAATGTGCAGGAAAGACTGAGCTGAGCCCTGTTCTCCATCACACCAAACTGTGACCAAATCAGCAGAAAGGAAGAGCTCCTGTGTGCTGGATCTTCAGTTAACAGCAGCTTCTCCATGTTCTCAGCTGTGCTAACCCCTCACTCCCATGGCTGTGTGGAAGCCTCAGACAGCTCTGAGCTCTTGGGGCAGTTGCCCTCTGTGAAAGCAAATTGTTTATGCTGAATAATTAATAATTCTCTGTTTATGCTGAGTAATTAACTGTCCTACATCAAAATGGGACTGCTTAAGTGAATAACCTTCCGGTTTAGTGAGTGCACTGCTCAGTTTTGAGCTGTCCTTTCCAGAGAACCAGCACTGTAAGATCAGGGAGCAAAGAGAACAGAAACCAAATAAGCACAGCAGTGATGACTCTTTCTTTTGTTAAACAAAGGCCAGGTAGTCAGCTAAGAGAGAAGATGAAGAGCTAAGGCAGATACACAGTCTGTATTTAGGTTTTAGGCCGGTTTTTCAGACCCGGTTTTAGGCCTTCTCCAGGTGCCTCAGGATCACAGCCAGTCTGTGACATTGCCCACTGACAGCAATCCAGTGCCAAAGTGGATGCAGTTAATTGCAATTAGAAGCAGGGAGTGTGGAAATGCTCATGTGGACAACACAGCCCCTTCTAACACCTTTCTTCTCCTTTTCCTGTCTCCCATTTTTTGGCATCTCTCATGCCAGAGATTTTTAAAGTTTGTTGCTCATTTTTGTAAAGCGTAAACCAGCAATAATAACCAGCTAGCACAGGGCTGCTCATCATCAGGGCAGCTGATTTGAGCTCAAATAAGGTGGTTCAAGGATTTAAATACTGCTGTAAATGGTTCTTGACCACCCATTCTCCAAAGCCACTTGCCATGCATTGTGGGAACCATGACAAACCACAGGCTGTAATCACATCACAAGGCTCTGTCGTATGAGAAATATCTGTCCATATGAGAAATATCAGCCAGGGTAGCCTCTCAATCCTTTTTTGTCCCATTTTCCCCTAGGAAAACATCCACTACAGCACAAATACAGGGCTACCACACAGCACAGTTGTGCAGGTAGATTTGGAAACGTGGTTTTTTAGAGCCTCAGACACAAGAACCACAATGATGACAGGACAACAGCCTGAGAAGCAAATGTAGAGCATTGTCCACTTGAACATGCTCTTAGCCCACCCAAAACTACTTTTTTGGTAGTAATTTCTCACTTTCTACTCCTAAAACCCCCTCAAGTTTTCTTACCTTTAAAGGCTCACCAGTTCCTGCTGGCAATCTCGCTGCTTTTTGCTCAGGCACCTGCTGCCAGTGTCAGCTTTGGGCCTGTGTCTGCTCTGAGTTCCTGTTTTAACTTCAGCACTTTTCACTTCCTGCACCCCAGCCCCCAGCTCTGCTCGAGTCGCGAGTCCCAGAGCTGGCCCCAGGGCTGCCGTTCCCCTGCAGGCTGCCTCTGCCCTGGGACACCGATGCAGCGCAGACACAGAGATGCCCCATCAGCACACTGGAGCCCAGCAGGTCCCAGCACACTTGTGTTTTAAAGAAGACTCTCACATGGGTATAAAAACCAGAGTTCTGGTGGAGGCACAAATCCTGGAGCCACGTCTTGAGCATGCCTTTAATTTTCAATATCTCTCCCCATTACTTGAAGGCTTGAGGAGAGCACTAACTGTGCTCCTGAACCTCTTCCCATTCTGCCCTGGGGCCTGAAAACTGCTTTGATCAAACTTGGGCTTCTTGTTGCAACATGACCGGTACCCACAGGAGAGAACCAGAGTGGGCACACTCCAAAGGCCGCACTGAACTGAAGTCAGCTGTCCAGCGACATCTGTGTCTCGGGCTCCTGGGAGGCAGCAAGCACTCCTGAAAAGAGTCTAGCACAGGGTGCTTTCATTGTGCTCAGGAGCAACTTACCTGTGACTGCACCCTCTGCTGCTTCTCCTCAGCACTGGCCTTAACGCAGCTCTCATTTTCAGGGGTGGATTGATCTGCCCAGGGTGAGGGGCACCTGCACAGGTTCCTTGCACCTCATCATGAGCTTTGTCTGCCATTCCCAGATCCTCACGTCTGTTCTGTAAAGGGAGCTGAGAGGATCAGGAGGGCACCCCTTAGAGCTCCGTGCAGTAACTGATGTTGCCTTCCTCCTGGCACATAACCAGACCCGTCCCAGCCTCAGTGCTGCTGCTGAACTGGCCTGAATGTTCGAGGATGACAGAGCACAGCTTCATTGGCTGACCTTCCTTCTCAGCCTTTATTGAAGATAGATCAAAAATCAAGGCAGGACAGGTCTATTGGACAAGAAACAAAATGTTGTAATGTTTGAGACAGGAACCATCAGCTAAAAGGCCCCACCTTTCATCAGGTCAAACCACAAAGCTGTTCAGTCAGACTATGCTTAGCAGACCAGGAGATCCCTTTGAGGTTTTATTCCTACATTTAATCTAAGCTATAACTGTTCCGTCTGTAGGTATAAAACATTTAAATGTATCTGAGGCATCAGAATCATGCCTTTCTTCAGTTCAGGAAAAAATGCATGGGCTTTAAGGAAACATAGTTTGCTTATAATCCTTGCTCCTGTTAAACACAGTGAAAACATTATCTACAGCCTTACAACAGCCCAATGCTGGCTTTTGTTCCAACAGTGGTAGGGGATGGTAGTGGTGACTGTGAACAAGGGTACCTAGTTTTGGCTACAGAAAGTTGGGACAGTTGAACTGTCCCATCTGAATGACCAGCACGTTCTAGCTCACTGTTGCCAACTTGTCTACCTGTCCTGGGGTTACACAACTCTAACAAGGTGCAGTGTTCAGTCTAATGTGGAAAAACAAACCCAAGCAGGTATTGTTTTACTGGAATTGCTTTCACGATGCATGCAATGGTCTGGGTTGGAAGGGTTCTTAAAATCATTAGTTCCACACGTCCCTGCCATGAGACATTGCACATTCAGGTGCTATTTCCTTATTCTGTCAGCTGAAAAAGGCTGAACAAGAGGTGAGATAGAGAAAAAAGGTCATCACCTAGGCATTCACATTGTATAAAGAAACAGCTTCTGCAGTGAACACACAAGGCAGTGCACACAGAGGAGACCTGCAGTCCCACCGTGTCCCACACAAGGTGTGCTGATACAGCAGCACTACACCCTCCACCTGCAGTTCCATGGCAATGTTACACAAACTCCATCTGAAAAATAAACTTTATTATACATACAGAAGTTCATACCCCAGGAAGATACAGACAAACTATTTGGTCTTTGAATTTGACATAGTTAGAGGAAGTTCACACTGATAATCACAGACAGTCCACAAGAGGATATCTAGTGCCAGTGCTCTGGACCTGCCAGAGATCCAGCTGGTTTAGCTACCAGTGAAATCAATCCACCCTCAAACAGGCTTTCTGCACTGGCTACAGCAGCTTAGTTTACCACCAATATCAAAAGAACTACCTCTTTCCCATGGGAAAAATGCGACTGTTAATGCTCCACTGAGAGGCAGATAGGATTCTCCTGGCCAGTACTCTGAATGAAACAACCACCAGGATCTGGCAGCAAACACCACTGAACTTCCTTTGCATTCAACATTCTCCCTCTGCTCGAGTCGCGAGTCCCAGAGCTGGCCCCAGGGCTGCCGTTCCCCTGCAGGCTGCCTCTGCCCTGGGACACCGATGCAGCGCAGACACAGAGATGCCCCATCAGCACACTGGAGCCCAGCAGGTCCCAGCACACTTGTGTTTTAAAGAAGACTCTCACATGGGTATAAAAACCAGAGTTCTGGTGGAGGCACAAATCCTGGAGCCACGTCTTGAGCATGCCTTTAATTTTCAATATCTCTCCCCATTACTTGAAGGCTTGAGGAGAGCACTAACTGTGCTCCTGAACCTCTTCCCATTCTGCCCTGGGGCCTGAAAACTGCTTTGATCAAACTTGGGCTTCTTGTTGCAACATGACCGGTACCCACAGGAGAGAACCAGAGTGGGCACACTCCAAAGGCCGCACTGAACTGAAGTCAGCTGTCCAGCGACATCTGTGTCTCGGCTCCTGGGAGGCAGCAAGCACTCCTGAAAAGAGTCTAGCACAGGGTGCTTTCATTGTGCTCAGGAGCAACTTACCTGTGACTGCACCCTCTGCTGCTTCTCCTCAGCACTGGCCTTAACGCAGCTCTCATTTTCAGGGGTGGATTGATCTGCCCAGGGGTGAGGGGCACCTGCACAGGTTCCTTGCACCTCATCATGAGCTTTGTCTGCCATTCCCAGATCCTCACGTCTGTTCTGTAAAGGGAGCTGGGAGGATCAGGAGGGCACCCCTTAGAGCTCCGTGCAGTAACTGATGTTGCCTTCCTCCTGGCACATAACCAGACCCGTCCCAGCCTCAGTGCTGCTGCTGAACTGGCCTGAATGTTCGAGGATGACAGAGCACAGCTTCATTGGCTGACCTTCCTTCTCAGCCTTTATTGAAGATAGATCAAAA
The DNA here is from genome assembly GCA_024865655.1 of Emberiza elegans. Taxonomy (NCBI): domain Eukaryota; kingdom Metazoa; phylum Chordata; class Aves; order Passeriformes; family Fringillidae; genus Emberiza; species Emberiza elegans. The sequence goes on from JALJVW010001137.1 coordinate 5,638,839, forward strand.
ATCAAGGCAGGACAGGTCTATTGGACAAGAAACAAAATGTTGTAATGTTTGAGACAGGAACCATCAGCTAAAAGGCCCCATCTTTCATCAGGTCAAACCACAAAGCTGTTCAGTCAGACTATGCTTAGCAGACCAGGAGATCCCTTTGAGGTTTTATTCCTACATTTAATCTAAGCTATAACTGTTCCGTCTGTAGGTATAAAACATTTAAATGTATCTGAGGCATCAGAATCATGCCTTTCTTCAGTTCAGGAAAAAATGCATGGGCTTTAAGGAAACATAGTTTGCTTATAATCCTTGCTCCTGTTAAACACAGTGAAAACATTATCTACAGCCTTACAACAGCCCAATGCTGGCTTTTGTTCCAACAGTGGTAGGGGATGGTAGTGGTGACTGTGAACAAGGGTACCTAGTTTTGGCTACAGAAAGTTGGGACAGTTGAACTGTCCCATCTGAATGACCAGCACGTTCTAGCTCACTGTTGCCAACTTGTCTACCTGTCCTGGGGTTACACAACTCTAACAAGGTGCAGTGTTCAGTCTAATGTGGAAAAACAAACCCAAGCAGGTATTGTTTTACTGGAATTGCTTTCACGATGCATGCAATGGTCTGGGTTGGAAGGGTTCTTAAAATCATTAGTTCCACACGTCCCTGCCATGAGACATTGCACATTCAGGTGCTATTTCCTTATTCTGTCAGCTGAAAAAGGCTGAACAAGAGGTGAGATAGAGAAAAAAGGTCATCACCTAGGCATTCACATTGTATAAAGAAACAGCTTCTGCAGTGAACACACAAGGCAGTGCACACAGAGGAGACCTGCAGTCCCACCGTGTCCCACACAAGGTGTGCTGATACAGCAGCACTACACCCTCCACCTGCAGTTCCATGGCAATGTTACACAAACTCCATCTGAAAAATAAACTTTATTATACATACAGAAGTTCATACCCCAGGAAGATACAGACAAACTATTTGGTCTTTGAATTTGACATAGTTAGAGGAAGTTCACACTGATAATCACAGACAGTCCACAAGAGGATATCTAGTGCCAGTGCTCTGGACCTGCCAGAGATCCAGCTGGTTTAGCTACCAGTGAAATCAATCCACCCTCAAACAGGCTTTCTGCACTGGCTACAGCAGCTTAGTTTACCACCAATATCAAAAGAACTACCTCTTTCCCATGGGAAAAATGCGACTGTTAATGCTCCACTGAGAGGCAGATAGGATTCTCCTGGCCAGTACTCTGAATGAAACAACCACTCAGGATCTGGCAGCAAACGCCACTGAACTTCCTTTGCATTCAACATTCTCCTTTTGGAAGAGGGCAGTTTCAAATTCAGGAGGTTTTTAGAAAACAAATGGAAATATATCCATATTTCCATATATCATAAAAGATTCAGTCCATTTGCATAATTTGATTTGGGTCCAAATATGCCCAAACACCAGCACCAGCTTTCTACACCAGAGGGTTCTAAAACCAGAAGGTTTTAGAACTCTGGTTCCTACCTCAGCACAAGGGAGAGAGTTTATTTCTGGAGCTTCTGCGTTTGCTTTGGGCCCACAGAGCACATTATGGACCCCTTCAACACAGCCTGTGCAGGTTCAGTTTCGTGACGAGTACTTAGTGGATGAGAAGGCAGGAGCAGGGCTGCTCTACTAGAGGTAAGGCAGCACCTTTCATCATAAGAGGTGCCAAATGCTATAAATAGGAGGATTTTTAACTTAAGAGCTAAAAGGTTTCATGTTTCCTATTCATTTTAAATAACTAAACTACTGGCATTATTTTACATACTTGTCAGAGCAGGTATAGGACTGATTTTAAACTGAATGCTCACCAGGGCCAGATATACTAATTTTGGCCCTTCTTCAACAGGAGATGCAACTGAGCAGGAAACATGATTTTAAAATTCACATTCCTTAAAGTGCCCATAACTTTCTTAGGATATGCATTTCAGACAGCTCTGAGCCATGGAGCAAATCTAAGGGCTGGAAGAAAGGGAAGACAATTCTCTTACATCCAGCTACGATGTTCCCCCAACCCCACTTATGGATTCAGCCTAAGAGGGGGAAGATTGTGCAGTTTAGAAGCGCTGAAGTGCTGCAGCAACTCAAGAGTATCTTTCTTATTCCTGCTGCAGCACAATACTATCTAAGATGAGTGGTACTGCTTCCAGGTACAGGAACAGATGCTGTCCTTGAGGCTTGCAGCACAACCCTGGCTCAGCAAACAAACCACTCACATGGAAACACCAAGGGAAGGGCAGATCTCCTGGGAGCAGTTCCCCAGCACCAGCACTGACAGCAGGGGCTGGGGGCAGCTGCTGCTTCAGTGCTGGTTTGGAAAGGCTGCAGCTGGGACCAGTGCTGCCCTTCTGTGAGGCCGGGCAGGCTGAGGCTGAGGAAAAGCTGCCACTCCCATTCACAGGTGGCCTGTGAAGCACAGGAAGAGCAGGACATGGAGAGCAAGCAGGTACACGGCCACCAGCAGGGGCAAGTGGGCCCGGGAGCGGAAGAGAGAGCGCAACAGGCGTCGCAGTCCAGGAGTACTCCGGCTCTGCAAGAGTAAAGAGAGAGCAGTCACTACAAGGAGTGGCTGTGGCCCCAGCTGCCTTCGTTCAGAACTCTCCAGACCATGGAGATAAGTTTGCTTAGGCTAATGAGCATAAACCTTCCCCAAATTGCTCCACTGTCAGATCCTAACACTAGGGCAATCCTCATGAAATGTTCCCCTTCCCCTGCTCTCTGCAGGCTGTCCATGAGCCAGCCCCATCCAGTTTTGTTTCCAGCATGGTGAGAGCAGAAAAACTACACAGTCCCTGACTGATTTATGTGTGTCTACAGAGGAACTGAAGGGCTGTAGGTTCACAGTTTCTTGAAGCAGCTGGGGCTCACATAATTGACAGCTGTGAATGTTAAATTCTTACTCTGCTGGAATTATTGTCCATGGAGTCGATCAGCAAGGACTGCTCGTGACCTGGAGTCACATCAATGCTGGCACTTAAGGAAGATGACCACTCACTTGACTGCAACCTGCCACAACAAATACGAAATTAAATTCAGTTTTTTATTATGATGTCCCAAATCAACACTGTAATCAAGCTCAGGAAAGAAGGTATTTCTCAAAAAAGGAAACAACCCCTGCAAGCAAACCCTGGTTTCACTTGCCAAGAGCTGAGCTGGCTCCATTTGAACAGGTCTCATGCCTCCTGAGCTCACAATGAACAAAAGAACAAGGTGACCCAGCTAGCAGGAGTCTTTCTTCCTTTTAAGTGAAATTTCATAGTGTGACTTGAAAGAAGCCAGGGCAGATAATACACCTGTAGGCTTTAAATTCTATGAAATGATTTTGGAAGCCAGTTCTGGCTGCAATACTGCTGGTTCTTCCTATTTTCTAGTGACAGAGGCAGTAGTCACATCCTGGGGCTATGGTTTATTAGTGAGATCAGCTGCAGGAAGCTTTTACGGACTTTAATGCCAGAAGGAACTATAGTTGTCCAAACCTTGTAGCAATTACTAGGGAACTTCATCCAGAATTCTTCCATACAGACTATTATTTTTTGGCTAAATCAGCAAGTGTGTCAGAAGAGAGGCATTATTTTCATGTAAAAGACTCCACCAGTCCATAACTCCAGTTATTTGAACTACCAGGAAATGCACAGCACATGTTCCTACAATCAGGTCATGTGCTAAAATCCCCTCCATCGTCAATTAGGAGAATCAAGCATTTTGAACCTGCTGCTCACTGCATCCTAATCCCAACATCTAGTCCAGATCAGCTGCCTTTGCTCTGCTGAGTCTCAGGGCATCCATGCAGTGCCCTGCGATGGGCAGAGCCCTGTGCAGTGCAGACTGCAGTGCTGGAGAGTGGGCATGGGGCAGGACAGGGGGCTAGGCTGAAACTAAGCCTGGGAAAAGTGGACAAAAGTCCTTTCTCCTAACTGTTTAATTGTTTCTCAATAACCAAATTAATGAAAAGTTGATGTTAATTTCCAGTACATTAAAAATGAGTGACATTCTTCAAGTCAAAACTGTTTCAGCCATGACAGACAGGTGCTTACTGAGCAGACAAAGCCCCTGGAAGCACGAGAACTCCTCTTCAGCCTGCACCCAATTCTCAGTCTCCAAACTGTATTTTCCAGTAGTTAATTTAACTAATCGAGCAAGTTGGCCTCTAATTCTAGACAGAACTTGTCTTTATGTCTAATCATTTGTCTCATCCTATCTGCCTACAACTGAAGGAACAGTAGCCCAGGGAGGTTGTGATGTCTTCCTCTTTGGAGATACTCCACAGCCATCTGGACAGGGTCCTGGGCAGAGCAGGGGGCTGAGCCACATGGTCTCTGAAGGCCCCTCAACCTCCACCCTCAACCTTTCTGTGATTCTGCCACAGACACAGTAGCTGTCTCTGGGCCACCAGTGCCATTTCTCAGAGGGATATGATGAAGTGCATATGAAAAACAGAGCTAGAACCAGCACACTTCTGTGGTGATAGTGTTCCTTTGCTCAAGCTGCCTCACCTCCTGATCTGATCCTGTGCTGCACAAAGTGCCTCCTCTGCAGCAAGACGACGGTCCCGCTCTTCCTCCAGCTGCTCCTCCAAATACCTCATATCCTGCTTTGTGCTGCTATGCAAGTGTTCTGTTTCAGACAACCTGTCAGAAAGTAACAAAGCATATGCCAAAAAAGCACAAATCACGGACCATTGTGTTTCTATTGTATTCACTGATGCAGTGTGTGAACAGACTCAAATTACCTCCCAGCTCACAGAGGTAAGAGACTTAGTCATCTTTACTATATATAAACTATTTGGAAATGAGAGAAGATAAATCTCTTGGAGCTTCAGTTTCACATCAGAAAGGAGTTCCTTGCCTCTGTCACCATGGCTCCACCTTCTGAAAATTATTTTGAAAGTGTTTGAGGAATCAGATGCCAGATCTTAGTTTCAGAAGGCTACAAGGAATCCTGTGCTACATCTCAATTCCAGACACACTCTTCAGGCTACAACCCTGACCAGGACCATTGATATACTTCAGCAGCTACTGAGAATGCAGCCTACCAGATCCAAGATGCTGGTTCGGCTGGCATTGCTGCTGTATGTTATCCTTGTGGCTTTTTTTAAGCTCTAATCCCAAGAGGTAACTAATCACAGCTAGTAAGTGCATACAACAGTTCCTCCAAGTCCACAAGATCCTAGCGTGGGACTGAGTTTTCCCAGCACTCTGGTGCAGAGTAAAAGCATCAGGCTCATCACTAGTTTCAAGGCCTCCATCAGGACCAACATCCCCACCCTTATTTTCTCAGACTTTCTTACCTCAGCTGTAGCTCCTGCAGTTCAGGTGTGTAAGTGCCTCTCTGTGACTCATTCTTTTCTTGGGGCGCTCCTGGAGCTGCGTCTGTTGCAAACAGTTCCTGAAAGAACACATGAACATACTGCAAACTGCACTGAATCGAGGACACACAGCCACTACAATGCTGGACAGTTCACAGAGCCACTTGAAGTGAGCTTTTCCCTGCTGTGCAGCAAGCCCAGCCCCCTTACCATGCTCTTGTCTGCAGCCTGCAGCTCCTGGAGCTGCCTCTCGAGCACCAGGCAGCGGTTCAGGACCTCGCTGTAGTGCTGATGGCTCTCACAGGTGCTCCGACTGCTCCCTCGGAGCTGGAGGGAAAGGGCATTTTTCTCCTCAAAAACCTGAGACAGCTGAGAACAGAATACAATCAGCAAGCAAAGAAATTGATTTTGTGAAAGCAAAATTGTTCTCTGTCTAGTTGAGGGTAAGAGATCTCTTGAGAACATTTAACTGCCACACTGCCCATCACTAATGTCAAAAGATCAGTGACGATCTCCAAGAGTAGCTTGTAGCAACAGGAGTCTCAAAATATCAAAGAGATGTACAAAATAATACAAGTCCAGAAAAAGATTTCTAAAGTGCTGATATTGACCTAAATCTTTCAGAAACATCATCAGTAAATTATTATTTTCTATTCTCACTTTCTCCTTGAACACAGCTTTCTTTCTGAAGACGAATAAATTCTGGGTCTTCCATTTCAGTGTGGGAATTGACCGATTGTCATTCTGCACTGAAATACAGTAAGTGTTTCAAGCTGGCAGGCAGAAGTGAAGATGACAAGCTTGCCTTCCCAAGAAGGGACTTCCTTCAGCAGCCCAGAAAGCAGGAGGCTAGGAAGTGCTCCTGACAATAGAACAGAACCTGCAAACAACTTTCTTCATATGGTCTCGCTCTCTGGTCCCTTTGGCCTTCATCTCCCCCATTCAACTTCTTTCCCCCACTGTCCCCTCCATCTGTCCTCTCTCCTCCCCTCTCCCCTTCTGTCACCTCTTTTTTTCCTCCCCTGCCTTCTTCTCTGCTCCTTTCTCCCTTTGGTCACCTGGGAGAAAGGGCACTAAATGGCAGTGGCAGAAAAGCTGCTGGTTCAGAATCTGTCCCTGAGCCTGCTGGATGGGATCTGCCTGGGGCCTGGATGTCCTCCTGGTCCATCCAGAACAGCTGCACCATCATGGCTTCTCTCTGCAGAGCTCTGGCTCTCACAGCTGTCACTGAAGAGAGCAGCGCATGGGGCGTGGGCTCTGCTGCTGTGCCAGCCCTGTTCAGCAGCAGCGAATCCAGCACTGGGATTCTAACACTGCTTTTCTGAGAGATGTATTTCTGATTTTGTGTTACTTCATTGCCTGCAAGGACAGATTCATTCCTGCTTCCTGAGCCCTATTCCAGCCAAACCCTCCCCACATTCCTTGTTCCTGACTGCAAACAAGTACAAGACGTATCAGTACCTTGCTGTTTAACTGCTGAATTCTGAGCTCTTTCTGGTGCAGTTCTTTCAGGCTGTCACTTAGCTGGGCTTGGAGGTGTTTCATCTCTGCTTCTAGGCTTGAAAAGTCCCCTTTCAAGACTTCTGGAGAAATCTGCCAAGGAAAGAGCAATGAAAAATATATTGCTGATGTGACAACTCGCTCTTGTGTTTCTCCTCTCTTTCCAGTATTCCAAGGTCAAACCTAACATTATTCCTTGACCTGGAACTTGATCTGCTCACACAAAACAGCAAATGGGGAATAAACAGAAATATCCTAAAAGCCATCTGAAAATACAAACAGTCAGGAAAGATCACCAAACTTGTACATATGATGGGTCAAAAGTTGTCTTAAAGCCGTTTGCAACACAGGAAGAAAAAAATAGGCACGTGAATGAGAAAAGAAAAAACAAACAAAAACCTAAAGTAATGTCCACACTGATCTAATCAACAAAGACCAGAAGGCCAGCACTGAAGAATCCTCCTGGAAAGCATCACATGAACATTCTTCAAGCTTTTGCTTTGCATATATGCATGGGTGTATCAAAGGAATAAAGGAGATTTGCTGCCACCTCCACTGACACAATCCACTGGACACTGCAGACCCGGGTGGGAGAGTTCTGCCTTGGCTCTGATGCACTGCACTGTGCATGCAGCCTTCCCTATACAAACAAAATACCAAACACATTCCACTCCACTCTTAGGAGACTGTATACAGGAAGAATAAGAGAGAAGGTGCAGTGTTCAAGCCTCAGCCTCTCTGGGCTTGAACCAGGATTGTAGATCCCTGTTATAGTAAAAACAACAAGAAAAATTCAACAGAAAACTTAAAAATGAAGATCTGACATTAAAATGGGAACTAAGACAGAAAATCTTAGATTCAAAGACAGTGCAAGAGGGCAATTCTAAACCAGTCAGAATACATACCTGAAACGTTCCATGCTGCTCCAAAGGACCCAAGGTGCCTAGGAAGCCCTGTCTCTTTTACCCTCTTTCTTGAAACATTGGAAACCAGGAACTTAATGAAGAGCACTTAAGGGTATGCCATAATTTCTACAACTTTCAGTGATGCAAGTTAGGCTGTTATCCTTGGAGGCCTCACAACCACATCCAGTGTTGCAGTCTGCAGGAGCTGGATACAGGCAACACATGCTCTTCTGGTTGAGTTTCAAGCTTCACATTTCCAGTAAAGAATCTGTTTCTTTGCACCCACCTTGCTTTGGTGCTGTTCCTCTACGGCTTGAGCCTTGCTGAAGGGCAGCCTCATTTCCTGTGTGATTCTTTGTAAATGGCTCAGCTCCTTGTCCTTCTCTGCAATGGCCAGCAGGTACTGCTCCTTCATGCTGCTGCTCTGCTTTTCCCAGGTGTTCTTCTCCTGTCTGCCCAGCATAAACAAGGGAAGTTACAAGGAAGTTGCCAGTATGACTTAGGATGACCAGGGACCCAGCTAAGAATGAGCCACGGGTGATTCAACCACCACCTCATGCTAGACACGAAGTTTTATAACCCAGCCAAGCCAAAACAACACACTTAAGTACAGGAACCTCAAAAGCAGGTTTAAGGAAGTTTTCTGTATTTGGTTGAACCCTTTGGATTGTTCCATGCTGTCCTAGGGTGACTTTTTCACGCTTTCTGTGTTTCTGGACATTGTTTTGATCTCACTGTACAGAGTTTTGTCAAGGAAGTCATTGGCAATGACACTTGTCCCCATAAGAATTTCTCTGCACGGTTGTATGTGCACCAGACCCACAGTACCACACCAACCCGAGGCCAGCATTTCATGTACAGTGTAAAAGTTGCACAGGAAATAAACCTCCTGTTCTTTTGTCAGGATAAATAAAATTTGTAAGATGCTTCAAACTTTACGAGGGTCAGAGTGGGGGTAGGGGGGAGGGAGAGAACTACAAGTTTTTATATCACTCTGGACAAAGATAAGCCATAGACCTTTCCACAAAGAAAATCCCACCCTTTTCATTCCAGCCTCAGGCATTCTTAAATGGATCTCTGAAATATCTGAAAGTATTTCCCCCTGTTTTCAGAACAGAGCATATTTGTCTGACTAGTTTTAGTTCAGTTGGAGAAGACAATTTTACTAGACTTGAATTACAGAGTTAAAAAGAACAAACTAGAAGACATAGAGCAAGTGAAATATAGGATTAGACAGCCATACAAAATTAGTATGCTCTAAACTATGCTATCAGTGGGATAATAAAGGGTGTTCAGCAGCAGCCTGGAATGGAGAGTACTGTGATGATATACATAAGTTCCAATACAAGAAACAGCCTCAGTTTCCTCTCCAACAGATGATACTGACCACCACTGGATGAAGGAAATAAAACAAAAACATCCCTGATCTATTTCACACAGGCATTGACCTCCAAGCTGCTGGGCTGTAATTCTGAGGCAGAAGCTGGGCGAGGGAATCCCGTGTCCTCTCCCAGCCAGGTGCTCAGTGTCACCTGGCACAGGTGAGGTTCTCAGCATTCCCTCCACCCCTGCCCACAACCGCTCTTTGAGAGAAGCAAACACATTGGCAACCTGGCCAAGGCAGGAAGCAGACAGCTCACCTGAGCTGCTGGAGCTCCTGCTGGTACACAGCTCCTTCCTGCCTCAGCTGTTCTTGCAGACGAAGCTGTTTGTCTGCCTCTCGCTCCCACTGCTGCAGCTGTGCCTTTAAGCGAGAATTCTCAGCAGCTTCCACCCCAACAAGGATGTATTGCTGCTGCAGATTCTCCAGCTCTCTTACCTGGGATTAAAGAGAAACATCATTATGTGCCAGCTGAGCAAGCATCAGGTTTATTACTCGGAACTGTTTAAGAGCATTTCTTACTGCGGTGTCTGGAGGGAGAAAAGGGTCACATTCAGATGACAGAGGAACTAAAAACGGAATCATCAAATACAGCCGTATACTAAAAACTATTCAGAAAAAAGCCCTCAGACTGTTGGTAATGAGGGCAGTGAGTTTTGAGCCCTCCCATGAAGATGTGAAATACATTAACAAAAAGACTCCAGACTACAATAATAATCTTATTATTCAGAGGAAAACTAAGTGACACAGAAGGAGCTGGTTAAGCATAACTCCTGAAGTTGGTATTTACTGTAAACCAGGAAACTGATAAGTTAAATCCTTTTGGCTCTCCAATTCAAGTCAGGCTGTAATTAGAAATAAGTTGTTGTTACACATGCATCACTGCAATTGTTTTTGAAGGCAAGAAGACATGGCTGACTCTGGAGACAGGACAGTGCTCAGTGAGTGGCAGTGGGACATGACTGCCAAAGTCTGTCTTCTGACCAGCAAGGAGAACTCTGGAACTTGCTGGGCTGCACTGTGCCAGAGACTATACAAATACAGACACATCCAGTGTGCAGGCAAGAATGTCAGAAGGAATCTGCAATGTCTTGTACCTGCTTTGAAAGTCAGCTGCCAAGGGGAGGAGGAAACTCAAGCCTTTGTTCTAGTCCCTTAGAAATCTAAGGCAAATCAAATGAGCTGACACAGGTGTGAACTATGCAGGTTAACAGGGACCTTGTTTCCATGATTTCATATTTTAAACCAAGCTAACAGACAAACCACCCTTGGAAGTTAACAACGGAATCACAGCCTCCATGCCAGAGAAAATAATACAGATGGCCCATACCAGATTCATGGGGTCTGATGGAGCATGCCCACAAATGCTAAGGTCATTGGCAGGCAACTCTATTCCCTTTGAAAGGTCATGGTGACCCAAGAGGTTCCTGAAGACTGAAAGAAAGCAAATGTCATCCCTACCTACAAGGGCAAGAAAGGAGAATTGTGAACCTGCAGTCTGGTCAGCCTCATCTCCATCCCTGGGAAGGTGAGGGAGAAACGAATTGTGGAAACCATTTCCAGATACATGAAAAAAGAGGTTGGCCAGAGAAGCTGTGGAATGTTTACTGATGGAGATATTAAAAATCCAACAGGACATTGTACAAGCAGCCTATTCCAGCAAGCCTTGTTTGTGCAGGGGGGGTGGACTAGAAGATCTCTAGAAGATCTCCAGAAGACCCTGTGAATCTCAACTATTCTGTGATTCCATGAAGATGAAGCCTGATTTGTGCATCACATTGCAATTATCAGATCTAAGCATGCTGAATTTTAAGACTTGAAGATCCAAACCTCCTCTGGTGCTTAAAGTAAGAGCAGGAAGAGAGAACATGGACTTACTACTCTGTCTCTGTCACTCTGCAAGGAGGCCAGTGCCTTCTTCAGACTCTGCACTTCCAAAGCAGTGGTGGTGATGCTCCCTTCTGCTTGTTGTTTCACTTCTTCAATCTTGCGTGTTTTGTCCAATTCATTCAGCAGACGGTCTCGGTCATTCTGCAGGCTTGCCATAGCCTTGGAGAAAGATTTGACTTGGTTGGAAGAGCCTTCCAATTCCAAAGACAAGTGGAGAAGCTCATCATCTTTAGCTCTGAGCTGCCGATTAAGTTCCTCAATCTGGGCCAAGAGACCTCTTTCATCAATAGCCTTCTGCAGCTCTGTCAGCTCAGACCTGACCATATCTCGGTCCCTGACAGTGGAACGTTGCTCCTCCTGTAGCTGACCCATCTGTTTCTGAAGAGTCTGCACTAGACTCTTTTGTTCCTCTAAGTCTGTAGAATATTTCTGTTTCAAAATATGAAGCTCTTCATTGGCCTGGTCTCGGCTATCCTGAAGAGAGCTCATGGACCTCCCAAAAGACTGAATTTGAGCTCTGAGATCTTTGTTTTCATCTGTGACTTCAAGCAATTTCTGTTCCATTTCCATCAAGTCCCGTGCCAACTCTGCCACTCTCTCTTCAGCTGTCTCGGTTTCGTTCCTCATTATCCCTGCATCGTGATGCAGGTGCTTCAGTTCCTTCCGAAGCCTGTCCTCAGCCTCTCCCACTCTCTTGGCTGCATCCCTCTGAACACATTCTAGCTCCCCCTCAAGTTCTCTTATTCTTTTCTGGGAGAGAGAAAGATCATGACTCAGTTGTTGTACCTCTTTCTCTCGAGCCTTCAGTTCTGCCTGACACTCCACGATGGGACTGCCCTCATGTAATGCTGCCATCTCACTCTGCACCCGCGACAGAGAGGACATAAGAGTGTCAATCTCTTGAGACATACTAACTTTATCCTCTCTTAAGGCTTCCATGCACTTCCTGAGATCATCCTGAGTATGCTCAGACTCTTTCAGCTGTGTTTCCATGGTTGCCTTCTCCTTTTCCAGAGTTTGGATCCGCTGAAGCTGTGTTTTGAGAAGTTGCTTCTGTTGGGAATCCTTTATTGAAATCACTTGGTTAAGGTCTTCTCTGTACCGTACCAACTCTGCGTTCAGCTTGGCATTCTCAGAGTTGAGGTCATCCATCTGGCTATGGAAACTTCTAATTTCTTCCTTGAGCTTGTTGTTTTCAGCAGCAGCCTCTTGAATTAGCTGGTCTTTTTCCAAGATTATACCAAGATGCCGTTCCTCGAGCTGCTTGTAGTCGCTCAGGATGCGGTCCCGGTCGTCCTGCAGAGATGACATGGACTTGGTGAAGGAGTCCAGCTGTGCCATCTGCTGCTTACTTTCTTCTCTGCTTATCTTCATCTTTTCAGTGAGATGATTGAGTTTGTCAAGAAATTTGTTCTTCTCATTTTCCAAGGCTTTTTTATTGTCTTCCTCTTTACTTAGCCTACACTGCAACTCTTTCATCTCTTCAGAATGTAGCTGCTGTAATTCAGCTAGAGCAGCCATCACTGCTTCTTCTTTGGCAGACAGCAAACTCATGATCTTTTGATCTTTGGCACTAATTTCTTCGTGCAGCTTATTTGTTAGGTCCTTGGAAGCCTGCAGGTCAGCTTCAAGCTGCTCACAGTTGAGTCTGAAATTCTGGATACTCATCTCTTGTTGCTTGACCACAGTCCCCAGCTCTTCCCTGGCCAGCTCACATTTGGTGAAGGAATTCTGTAAGTCAGCAAGCTGGTCTCTTAGGCTGCTGATTTCTGACTCCAGTTCCTGCTGTTCATTCTGAGACTTGCTGTACAGTTCCCGAGACCCCTCAAGCCGAGTCAAAAGCTCTTTTTTTTCCTCCTGCAACATTTCACATGTCTTTTGATGATGCTGAATCTCCTTCCTGCAATCAACCTCCCAGTCTTTCTTGTTGCATTCCAGCCTGAAAAGATTAAGTTGGTCAAAAATCCACAAAGTATCTCAGTATCTAAACCCACACTAACTCTGTTCTTATACTAATTTAGAAAAGCCACAGAATTTGTTTTACTTAAGAAAGCAAGCTAGAAATATCTCTCAATTTAAAATTCAAGATATCTTTTAAAGTTCTGACTGTACTACTGCCTTAAAGGGGTGGTGGCAGGGGAATATATTCTTTTAAAGTTGTTCACGTCAATCACGTCAATACTGAAAAAAGTGTTCACTTAAACACTGAATGTTATCACCTCCCTGTCTTTACATTACTTCTCTCGTCCATTGTAGCTAACAATAAAAACAACTCCATGCCACCCCACAGTGAAATTGCTCTTCAGGTACCTTTGATGTCCATTTAATGCTTCATCATACAAAGATACACATATATATATATATATATATAACAATTTTACCCATGTAAAAATGGTTTGGTTTTGAATTTTGGAAATACACAGCTGTATACACATTTTGATAGGTTTCCATAGCTCCATCTTCCCCTCAAAATCTTAAAATTTATTTTGGGACTAAACTGGAATTATGTATCCCAATGCTCTCTTGACTTCTCAGTGCAAAAACTCAGTGCAAAAGAAACTCTAATTAATCTGAAATTTGAAATACTCTGGAGAGTAATCAGATGGTGAGTGCTTGTCACAGAGAACAGATTTAACACAGGTATCCTAAGGACGTGAAGAAGGACTATTCGAGAGTGATCACCTCATGTCCTTGTGCAGATAACAAATGCAAAGTAACCTTTTCCTGATAAACCTCCCCTGACACAGCTTACTTACCTGGATATCTGAATCTGGAGTTCCTCCACACGCGTGGTCATTTGTTTCACCTGGTCCTGTAGCATATTACAAGCTTCCTCTTTCCAACGTATTTCTTCTTCCTTCTTTTGAATAGTTTCAGTGAATTTCTTCTCCCATGTTTTTGATTCATCTATCACTCTATCCCTATCATCCTGAAGGGAAGACATGCTCCTGGTGAAGGCTGCAAGCTGGGCTAGTGTTTTGTTTAGACTGCCTTCCAGTTGCTTGGCTTCTTGATCCTTTGTCTTCAAGGAGTCCTGCAGGTCACCAACTGTTGTTTCCATATGGTCCTTCTCTCTCTGCAATGTTGCCAGCTTTGCTTCCATGTTTTTGATCTCCTTTGAGTGCTTGTCTTTTTCCTGTTCCAATCTTCTCTCAAAGTCCTCATCCTTTTTCTTCATTTGAATTTCAATTTGCTCTTTGTTTGCTTGTAACTCTTCCTTCACTTTGATACTCTCAGCTAAAACCCTTGCTGCCTCACTCTGAGTGTCATCCAACACTACTCTGCAGTGAGCAAGCTCTGCCTGGGCTTTCTTGGTGTCTTCAACTGCTTTAGCTGAAGTTTCTTTGGCTGCTTCTACCTCTTTCTGAGTTTCGCTCTGCAGAAATTCCAGAGCTTTAACAGTTCTTTCTAAACTACTGTTCTTTTCCTGGCTTTTGATACAGTCCTTCTGCAGCTGCTTAATCTCCTGCTGTTTCTGTTTCAGCAGTTCTTGAAGTTCCTTTATATGTGTGCTGCTTTCTCCTCTCCAATTGTATTTTAGCTTTCCTACAAATTCCTTTTGCTCTTCTGAACTTGCTTCACTTTTCTCCTTTGCCATTTGACTTTTCTCCTCCTCCAGTTCGTGCATCATTCTCTGCAAAGTCTGAAGCTCATGTTTCAGTTGATCATTTTTTATTTGGAAGTCTGTTGCATCTTGCTGATAGTTTCCAATACTTCCATTAAGTTCTGCCAGCTGATTCATAAGCCTTTCTTCCAAGTCATCCTTTTCAGCCTCTAGAGCATCCTTCAGTGCTGTCATTCTGATGAGGTCGTCTCTGGCTTCTTGGACCTTCTGCTCCATCTTTGCTACCATAGCCTGCAAATCATTCACTTCATGGACCTTCTTTCCCATTTGGTGCTCCAAAGCCCTTTTCTCACCTGCTAAAGTCTCAACACACCTGCGGATGTCACCCAGCTGTTGCTCTGAAGCCCTTCTATTATCTTCCATCTCTGTGATTCGCTTGGTGAGCTCAGCTATTTGTTGTCTGTAGAGACCAGGATCCTCACAAGGTCTCTCACTTTCAAATGCCTCTTGTTCCAGCTCTGCAGCACAAGGCTCTGGTTGAAAAGATATGTCCACTTGATTTTCAGACTCTTCTGTTGGTGATGGTGTGGCAACTGCCTTATCAGTTTCTTGCCCCGCTGTCTGCTGGGCAACACACCTGTCTACAAGTTCTCTGCTTTCCTTCAGCTTAGATTCTGTTACCTGCAAAAGGCACTTCAAGTCCACAATCTCTTGACTAAGAGACTCCTTTTCAGCCATTACTGTCTCAAGCTGAGTAGAAAGAGACTGGCACTCCCTCCTAGAGCACTCCAGGTCTTCTTTCAGGCTAGTGTTTGTAAAGCTCTCTCCAGTCCTGTGCAGCTCTCCATTTGTAAAATGCATCTCTGCTCTAAGCTTCTCATTCTCCTCCTCTAGTTCCAGGATCTTTTGTTGCTTTGATTTTGCAAATTTCCTCATTTTCTCCTTCATTTCATCAATCTCCTGTTCAGCTTCTTGTAGCTGCTTATTTGTTTCCTGTTTTTTTGCTTCAGCCCCTTTTAGCTGAATGAAAATTTCCTGCTTTTCCTGCCTAACAGTTTCCAACACACGCTGAATTCGCTCAGCCTCATTACTCACATTCTCATATGACTGCAGCAGAGTTTCATATTCTCCCTGAAGCTCCTTGTGTTTCTCCTGCCACTCAGAACTCTCAGTGGCTTGAAAGCTCTTCAATGATTCCACCTCCTTCTCCAGCTTCTCCTTCTCTAGAACAACTCTATCCAGAGTAAGTGTAAGGTTTTTACAGCATCCATCAAGATTCTGATTTTCTCCAAGTAGTTTATCAATTTCTGCAGTAAGTTTTTCTCGCTCTCCAGTGAGGCACACTAACTTTTCTGTTAAGGTATCTGTTTCTTTAACATGGCCACATATTTGGCTTTCCATATTTGTCAGCTTGACAGAAAGACTGTCAATAGTAATTTTAGCATTAGCCAGCTCTTCTTTTAGAGATTTGCTCTCTTTTAGTGCCTCTTTTCTAGAGATAAGTGCTGCTTGCAACTTTCTCTGCATTTGATTCTTCTGCTTAGCTGCTTCTGCATTGTCCTCCTGCTTCTCCTGAATTTCAAGCATCTCTGTTTGTAGTCGCTTGCTTTGCTCCTCATGCACCTGAGCCTGAGCCTCCAACTGACTACACAGTCTTTGGACTGATTCCTCTTTTTCCAGCAATTGTGCCTGCACATTATTGAGAGTGTCACTTTTCTCCTTTAACTGCTGGCTAAGAAATTCTATTTCTTCATCCTTTTGATGCACAAGAATTTTCAAGTCTTCCAGACTAGCCACTCCAGAAATTTCTCCTTGATTCTCCTCCAATTCTGTCTGAAGACTTGCTCCCTTAGCTTCAGCTTGGTCAGAGGTTCTCTTTAGCCCTTCTATCTCTACAAACAACTGTGCTATGTGCTGTTGCAAATCAAAGATTAATTCTGATTTGTGAGCAAGCTCCCTTTGCATATGGCTGACACTACATTCCAATTTCTCTTTCTCCATCTGCAATTTGTCAAGGTGTTTTTTCCACTCTTCCTCAGAAATATTTGTAACTTGTACAAGCTTGCTATTTGTTGGATCTTCTGCTTCCATGCATGAATAATCCAACCTACCTTGACTCTTAAAAATACTCTCTGCTGATCCTTTCTGCTCTTGGAGCTGTCTGAGCTGAGCCTGGATACTGTCCTTCTCTTTGCTTTGCTGATCAAATTGTTCTTGCAGGATGTTGTAATCATCTTTTTGCTGTTTCAATTGTTCTCTGTGATGCCTGTCTTTTTCTTGAGCCTTTTTTATAGTGTCTTTGCGAGATATGAGAGCTTCTTGCAGTTTTTTTTGAAGTTGTTCTTTTTCTTGTTCAAGAACTGAAATCTTTTCTTCAAGAGCAGACTTTTGTTTTTCTTCCAGATCTGTACCTGCTGAACTACGTTTCTCATTTTCTTCATCATCTGGGCTTTCATCGGTTTCAGTTACTTTGCCAGGAATTGTCTGATGCTCCATGATTTCATCTTTAACTGAAGCAGCCTTTGCCTTATCTTGCAAGCTTTGCCTCATTTCCTCAATCACTGCCTGCAGTCGTGCTTCAGTAGTTTCTTTTTCCTCCCGGATGCTCTGCAGCTCAGATTCCTTTTCAGAAAGCAGCTGAATTAGACAGTCCTCACGAGGCTGGTTTTCAAGACCCATTTCTTTGCTGATCATGCTTCTCATGTCCTCCTCCCCTGCAGCTGCCTGAGCCACCGAGGTTTCTGATTTTTGTTCTCTATTCAGTTGTTTTAATTCATTCTCCAATCTGGTTACCTTCTTCAGAAGCTCCTTCCTGTTCACAAGTACTGCTTGCAGCTTCCGCTTTACTTGCTCATTTTCCTTCCTCAGAAGTTCAACTTGATTTACTAATTCCTCATTTTCTTTACTCACTGCTTCTGTCTCATTCTGCTGCTTGGATACCCCACACTTCAGACATGTATCTTTTGCTCCTATGTTCTGTTCTTTTTCTTCCTGGGATTTTAATAACAGACTTGTCTGCTCCTTAAGACTCTTCAGCTCGTTTCCTAGAGCAAATTTCTCTTCATTCAACAGGACCATTTTCTCAGACATGCTGACACTGATCTCTGCCATCTGTCGGTCCTTTTCCTGCAAGGCCTGTTGCAGGCTCTCTATAGACCTGGTGTGCTCAGCAAGAAGCTGTTCCAGACTTGCTGCCTCGTGTCCCTTTAACGTTAACTTGTGGGAAAGCTCTTCCATCTCTGCTGTATTCTTCCTCAAAAGTTGTCCTAGGTCAAGTACTTCACATTCCTTTGTCTCAACCTGGCTTCTCAGATCTTTTAGTTGCATGTCCTGGTCAGAAAGCTGAAGTTGTGCTTCATCCAAGTCCTTTTGCAAAGCTTCAATTTTTATATCCTTGGATTTAAATTCGTTTTTAAGGCTCTGGATTTGCTCTTTTAGAAGGCTGCTTTGACTGTCTGACAGTCTTTGCTTTTCTGAAAGAGCCAGCTCTTCCTCCAGTTGCTTCACTTGCTCCTTCAGCTCTGTTATGGTAGAAAGTTCTTTGGCATGACACAAGAGCTGATCTTGTTCATCAGTCAAAACACAAAATGTACTGTCCGAATCCTCTCCTTTTATCCTGTATTCCTCAGCCAACTGGCCTAGCCTATTTATTTCTGCACATTTTTCTCCTAGTTCTTTCCTAAATGATTCTTCTGATTTCTGCAGAATTATTTGCAGTTCTGTAATTTGGTTTCGTAACTTGATCAGCTCTTGAGATTGAGAGGTGCCAGGGCTTCCCTGAGGCTCATCTTGGAAGCTGATTCCATTTTCCTGAAGAAAGCCAATTTCCTGCATTTCTGTTTCTTTCAGTAACAAGACACTCTGCGTATCTGAAGCCTTCCGCTCCTCCCTCTCCAGACACTGTATCTGTGAATTCTCTTCCAGCTGGTTAGCTTCTGTTTGGCTGCCTGTAGAAATTTGGCCACTGGGGCCCTTGAGCTGGCTTTTCAGAAAAGTTATTTCTTCTTGGGCTTCTTTCAGTTCCAGCAGCAAAACTGACAGCTCCTTCTGTTTCTCCGCAGCAATATAGTCTAGAATTCCAGGTGGACAACTTTCCTCAGTAAGCTGCTTGCTTCTGTTGGTAAAGCCATCTGTTCTTGCCTAAAAGAAAATAGTAGGTATCATATTTCATTTGAATCTTGTGAAAGGGCCACTTCTGGAAGTATCTGCTTTCCATACTCTGTAACTGTATCAAGCTGGCTCCTGCAATAAATGGAAGCCCTACTAATAACAGGGGGACTCTGTCTTGGCAGCGGGGAATGGAGTCTGTGACCTCCAGAGGTCCCTTCCAACCCCAACTATTCTGTGACTTCCAGGTCACTTCTTCTAATTTCAGTTTCTGAAGGTGCATCATGAAAGATTCTGGCTGCAGGATCAGACATAATGACAACTTCCTATTCCCTTTTCCCCCCTTTCTCTGTTGATTGCAAGATAGTATAACTCTGAACTGCTGAAGTTCTCCTGTGATTCTAACAAGCCCTCTAGTGCACTTAATCAGTCACATTTTCATGCCATCCTATTCATAGTCTCTGAATAAGGAGGTTTTTGTCCCCTCCTCAATCCGTCAATTTAACATGGCAAAGAAGCAGGATAGAAACCCATATTCCAATCTGTGTCCATGCCCAAAGTGAAAGCACTAGACAAAGCACCTGGAACAAAGTGCTTGGCTTTTTCCAAATTACTGTTTTTAAGTTTCTTCCCATCCCCCAAACCAGATTACAAAAGAAAAGCACTCACAAATCCTCCCCAGACAGCTTGAATCAACAGCCCACCAATAAGTCAACTCCTCTCAAACCACGACAGTGCTGCACTGTAAAGACTTGGAGGGCAGAAACAGTTTATGGGGAACCATGAAAGGAGACCTGCTCTTAAAAAGTCTGCTGTCATAATGAAACAACCACTTTAAGTCACTGGAGGTTAAAAAGAGACAACTCTTTGAGGCTTCTAAACAAAATTAAAAGTTTTTGTATCTGCAAATGCATACAATACTGAGACCAAAAAGGTTTTGGACTACGTTTGTACCTCAGAGAGCACGGAAGTGTCACCAAAAAGCTTTTGCATTTCAGAATTCACCAGCTCTCCTGACACACCTAGTGAGAAAAGGAACACTTGTCACCATCAGTGCAACAATTTGCAGGTAAAGTCATTAGGTAGAGTGAAGGGACAAAAAATGGGACCAGAGCTTCTATAGAAGGTGAGAAAAGACCAAAAAAAATTTTAAAAAGGAAAAAAAAGAAAGGCAGCAAACCAAGCACAGAAGAAAACAAGCCAGTGTTTGAGTCTATGCAGTGCACAGACATTCTGTTTTGGTTTGAGTCCAGCCAGTAATTCAGACACTGCAGCTGCAGCATGGCTCTGTGCAATCCCCTGTGTTTGCTGCATCACCTGCACACACCACTTCTGACCCCTGCAGAAGGATGAAGAGCAAAGAGACAAGAGAACCAGGTAACAGATTGGTTTGACTGCTTTTTTTTTTCCATGTGGGATGTGGCATGGAGTTCCAGATACAAAAAGACATGTACTGGCTTGCAGAGAAACACACAGTTCTTAATTTTATCTTAATACTCCTCTGTGCCTTACACATCAATCTTTGCATCTACAAACACACTCCTTCAAACCCTTCTCTCTTTCTAACATTAGCAACCACTTTTTTCTTCTCTTCTGGTATATCCTACCCATCCTACATTAGAATGTTCTCTTCTACCTGATGTAAATATTTTCTGCCTTCTGTAGATTATGATCTTTAGATTCTGACCTCAGAGCACCTCCTTCTAAATAATCTTCAAATTTGTCCCTGAAACTCCTCAAATTTTCACAATTTTCTTGTCACATGCCTTATTCTGTGTCCTCACCTGTAGAAGAAGAGCAGTCTACATAAGAGGCTGGAGCTTCCACAGTCCACACGTCATGCAATTTTGCCTCAGCACCAATATTCTTATTCTGTGGGATGAAGAAAAAACACTGAGCTTTGAGCCAGGATCCTGGTATGAGGAGACAGCTCTCTTAGCTGTCTATTGCTCTGCCAGCTCTAAGTAAAGCCTATCAGAGTTTGGACACAACTCTGAAGCCTAATGAAAATAAATAAATAAATAATGAAAAATTTATTGATTTTGACATTAAGCAATAGACTAAGACATATTTCAGCAGATTAACAGATCAATGGATGCAACGATCTAAACAACTTCCTTCCCACTGTGAGATGGTTTCTCTTCCATCTTCACTACCTCAAAGGGACTAAGCACAGTATCATAACCCTTCACTGAGCACCCAGGCAGACGGTGAGAAGTCACATGTCTGTGCCTCACTGCTCCAGCAGATAAAGAACCTGGAGCTTTCCCAATAAAGTTATGCTAGGCTCTGCCACACAAACAAACCAAGAACCCCACAAGAACCTTTTAACTGTTAGATGCCTTAACCTGGGTTTGGGTAACTGTATTACTTGGCCTAAAGCCATGGGTCAGATGCACAAATGATAGAAATAGCTGTCCAAGTGTAAAAACTCAGATGCAAGCTATTTAGCTGGACTCTTTTTATACTGAAGACATTGAAATGGACAATTCCAGGGTTGTTTTCATTGACCCATTTTCAACATTCACCTTGTTGCAGGTGAATCATATGCTAAGGAACCTGTTTTTTCCACTGTCTGTAAAGGGGCAGTAGAAAACAGTTCAAATGCTTACATGAGCCTTTGAAAAGCCTGCATGTGTGGGTGTGTGTGCATTCGCACTGACCTACCAGCTCACAGCTTGCAGGCACTTGGAAGGTGGAAGAATGACTCAAAATGCTTCTCCAGTTCCAAATACCAACTTTTACCTTAATACTTCACAGTAATATGCAAACCCTCTGTTAGAGAGGAATGTATTAGATAAAACACAGCATTAATCTTCCCCCTCGGGACAGATGGACCAGCAGAGCAGGCTGCAGAGAGCCTGCCCTTGCTCTAAGCCAACAACCAGTTTCACAGCAAATCCTCAGTACAGACACACAGAGGCTGTCATCTTCCCCCCCATGCTGAACAGAAGGCCAAGCAGCAGGTTCCTAACCCTGCATTCTGCCCAACAACAGCCTGACTGCACTGGCACCTGCAGCGGGACACGGTGGGGCAGCACAAGGACAGTGCCCACCTGTCCCACTCACAGAGCAGCACAAGGACAGTGCCCACCTGTCCCACTCACAGAGCAGCACAAGGACAGCGCCCACCTGTCCCACTCACGGAGCAGCACAAGGACAGTGCCCACCTGTCCCACTCACGGAGCAGCACAAGGACAGCGCCCACCTGTCCCACTCACGGAGCAGCACAAGGACAGTGCCCACTCACGGAGCACACAGCTCCCCAGCCAGTCAGCCAGGTGCCCATTAGGGCAGGGGGAATGGTTTGAAAGGTGTCTTACATAATGACAGCTGAGCCTTTGGAATTTTATTTCCAGAGACCATAGTTCTGCTGAAAAACTAACTCACAACAGGCAGAAAATAGCACAAGTGTAGACCGGATGGATGAAGGACACAAGAAATGCACACAGCTGGCAAAGGGAAACACAGTCTGTTACTAACACAGCACAAGCTGTATTTGGAAGCTATTTCTGTCTTTCACCATTAATCCAGTTAATAATAACCTTCAAAGAGGATTGGTACAAAAGACCATGACAGCTTAGCTGTTTTAAGGCCAGTCCTTGACCTATTTTATTTCAGCTGCTTTATCATTACCTGTTCTGCATCTTCTGTGACCATCACAGCTTCCTGCTGAGACTCCTGGAGAACAAGTTGCAGATGTGGTATTTCTGAAACATTCAAAAACAAAAAAATTCTTTGAAACTTGAGACTTTGCTTTAAACAGCAACAGAATATTCTTCCAGGAGCTTTTGAGAAAGGACACATGGCTGTTAATAACACTTATGTAGTGGAGATATGTACTGTCATGGGATAATGTGGGTTTTGTATTTTTTAGAGGCAACCACACAACCAACATGGTCTATTAAGCAGCTTTTAGAAAAGGAAAACTGTTTCATACACCCATACTGAAAGACGGGTAATAGAGATTCAAGTTTTAAGAAACATTTTTATAAAGGAGAGGAAAGGAAGAACTATTGTAGAAAAACGTATCAAATTTCATTTGGAAAAAATAAAATGAGAAATTGTTATAAATGTACAAGAAAAACACATTCCAATTGATCTCAGCTCTAATTAATGTATTAGGTGATGGCTCAGCTTTTTAGCATAGGAGCCATGTGTAAAGCAACAAATACTGTGTCTTCCCAGAAATACCAATTTAGAGGCATTAAAACACAGGTCCCATTTTTGTGAACGCGTTAACTAGCAATGATGGTATGAAAAATATATATGCAAAATAAAACTCAGGAGCAAGTTAACCAGTTCTCTAAGGGGTACGAATTTCTGTACTTTTCAATTCTGAGCATGCAGTGAGGACACACGTACCATCAACATACAGTACAACGTTTTCTTCTGCTCTCCTTTACACACTTTTCTACCTACAATTGATTATACAAAACTGTATTTGCTAAGTACTACAGAAGCTGAGGAAGCTCAAATGAATGCTTTGTGGATTCTACCACTTGGAAGGCAGTCTGTGTTCTCTGTGATAATGGCTTTCCTTTATTGATCCCTACTCTGCTCTAGTCCTTCCACCGAGTGAACTCTGGACAGCCTCAGACAATGTTCCCTTGTGCAGCAGGAGGAGAGACCTCCAATCACTCCAAGAGCTGCCTCAAGAGAAGTTCAAGGAATCCATAGAGATGTAAAGAGAGTTACAGATATTCTGGTCTAATGCACTGCTAAGCCCATGAAAATTAAGGCTGTACAAGGATTTCAAGAATCTTTATATTTCAAACAACAACAGCTTGAAATTTGAAGGGATTTGTTGAGGTCTGCTTGAAAAGCACCAGAAATTACAAAATATAAGGTAACTATAACTCCTTATTTGATTCTACCGAAGTTAGGAATAGATTACAATGGCAGTTTTTGGCATCCCACTTTAATTAAGACTAACAATTTCATGACACAAAAAAGGAGTAATAAAGTACTTAGAACCTATATAGCAGACTTAAAAGATTTTTTTATGTTTCATTTAATATTTTGGTAGTTTTAAAAAAGAAATTACATCTCCCAGCATTTTAAGACCAAAAAAAAAGTAATCAAGCCTTCAACACACCCACTGGAAACAGAATTACAACAACAAAAGCTTGTTTTGAAGTAAACATGCAGCTAACCATGCATTGGGAAAAGATGCTTTAAGTAACATGACAGTGAAGCTCTGAGTCATTGCATTTTTTGGGTGGAATTCCTTTCAGTAGAGGGAGGGAGGAGCTGCTTTTTAAGAAAGCTGATGGAAGTTTTCCAGGTGCGTTTTGGATGTGCTCAGTTGTAGCTTGGTGCACGATTCCAGATTGAAAGCTGGATTTCTGTGAGGCCTTTCATACGGTCTTCCCAACACCCTTGCAACTAAACTGCTGACATGGGTTTGACAGGTGGGCTCTTAGCTGGGGTGAGGAACTGGCTGTGTGCAAAAAGCTGCAGTGAATGGCTCAACATCCACGTGGGAACCAGCACCCACAGAAGGTCACACTGGGACTGGCACTGTTCAGTGTCCTGACTGCTGACAGACAGCCGGGGAGTGCACCCATGGACACCTGCGGGTCACCCAGGCTGAGCAGCGGATGTTTTGCTGGGGGGATGTGATGTGATGTGATGCCATCCAGAGGGACCTGGACAAGCTTGAGGAATGCACCCTTGCGCACAGTGAGGTTTAGTAAAGCCACGTGCAAGGCCCTACACCTGGGCTGGGGCAATCCCCAGTACCAGCACAGACTGTGGGGTGAATGGATTGAAAACAGGCTACAGAGAAAGACTTTGAGATTCTGGGAAACTAAAAATTGGACAGGAGCTGGCAATGTGTGCCTACAGCCCAGAAAGTCCATCATACCCTGAGCTGCACCAAAAGAGATGTGGGCAGCAGGCTGAAGGAGATAATTCTCACCCTCTTCCCTGCTTTTTTAGACCCCACTCAGAGCACTGTGTCCAGTTCTGGGGCTCCCCTGTACAAGACAGATGTGAATCTGCTGGAGTGAGTCCAGAAGAAATGACAAAAATGCTCAGAAGGCTGGAACATATCTCCCATGAAGAAAGGCTGAGAGACTCATGGTTGCTCAGCCTGGAGAAGAAAGGCTTCAGAGAGGCCTTACTGCAGCTTTTCAAGAGGGCTGCTTCACCCTGGATTGCCCAGAGGAGCTGTCAGCTGCCCCATCATTGGACATACTCAAGGTCAATTTGGATGGGGCTCTCAGCAACCTGACCTGGTGAAGGATGTCCCTGCTCAGGGCAGGGGGGGATGGACCAGATGATCTTTATGAGTTCCTTCCAACCCAAACCATGCCGTGATTCTAAACAATGTCTTGAAGTTCATTAAAGACCTGCATCTCTGAGATCTTGGAACAAAAAAAGAGAAAGATGATGTTCTAGGACTGTAGGAATCTGGTTTATTGGTGATTATTCCCTATCTTTGAATGTCAGGAAGCAAATGAATCTATTTCTTAAAAATCAAGACAGCCTACTGCCATAGTGCACCAGACTCTGAAGTAAACATGTGAGGGAATCCACTGTTTTATAGTAAAATTCCAAGAGAGCTGTGATATTGCTGCTAGCAATCTACATGACCAGACACTCAAAATCAATGTATTGTCTGGGGTTTTTTATATGTGGCATATATATGGGTCCACTACTGTCTCAGCAAAAGCTATCCAAAATATCCTTCCCAGAAGTACCACCTGCAGATTGTCAGCGTTTTGTACTGGGGAAAGCTACCTCTTTGGGTCTATCTTTTGTAGAAACTAATTCTAGAATGATTCTTAGGTATATGAAGAATATTAAAATAGGTAAGGTAATCATACAACCTTCTGTCTTCTGTCTTTCCAAGTTTTCTGTGGGTAGGAATGAAGTATCATTCTGGTCTTCCTGATCCACTATTTTTTTCTGTGATGCTGATTCGTCCTGTTTAAACAGGATGGAAGGGAGAAAGACAAATTTCAATACAATTTATAAAAACACATTAGTCTTTGATCATTTGGTTAACTTTTTAAAAAAAAATCAATTGGCAACTTTTAGATTACTCAAATTGAGACTTCTACTTCTTTCCAGGCTTCTGCAGTCATAACATAACTGCCCATCAACTGAGAGAACTAACAAAAGCCTTTCTCAAGCAATGCATGATAAAAAAAGGAATTCTAGACATTTTATTTGGCTTCAGTTCCTAAATATACCAGAAAAATTAATGAGAATAATTTGAAAATATCAAACCTGCTGCTCCAGTTCAGAGAGCTGCACTTGTGGCTGGGATTTCAGCTCGTCCTGACAGCAGACAAATTCTTCAAACTTCTGTAGAAGTTCATCTGACAGAGGGGAAAGAGGGGAGTTAAGGTCTTTTCTTGTCTTTTTTGCCACACTATGTCCATTTTACACACAAGCACAATAGTTTATGAAATCTCTTCTCTCTTAGTCACTGCTTCAGCTTTGGACCATAAAGAAGCTGGAAGAAAATCCAAAATAAGAGCTTGAGGCAAGATCAGTGTCGTTATTTTTAACACAGGTCTATGGGGAAAATGGTACAGTTTGCTTTTCTTGGTTGTTTTACTTATAATTTCAGTAGAAATTCAGACTGTGAAGAAAAAGGCACATATAAAAAGGACTTGTGTAAGTTGACAGAAAAAAATCAAACAAATCAATAAAATCAACTAAAACAATACATCCAGCTCAAGAAATCTCCCTAAGCCCCAAAAGACAAGAGGCTGGGACAGTACACAAGCAAAGCACCATATGTGCTGCCCCACACTTCTGCTCCTCTTGCAGCTGCCAAAGACAGAACAGTGGGATTGAACCACCCCCCCTCAGTCTGAGACAGCACCACCATTCCTGTGTCCCTGTGCAATCAGGAATTGCTACATTAAGCCATTCTTATGAACTGTTAGAAAAGCAAAGCCAAAGAGAAGGCAACCCAGTGATCCTCAGGCTCCCGAGGAGCTGCTCCACTGAACTGCTGTGCCTGCTCACCCCGTGCTCCCCGAGCTGCAGCTCCGTGTCCCACAGCTGACACTGAGGGCTGGCCAATGTCCTGCTCCAGCTGCTCCTGCTCAGCCCCAGGGACAGCACGGCCACATGGCAGCTCTTCCTCAGCCACCGTGAGACGACTGAGCAGCCGGTTCTTCTCCTCCACCTCCAGCCTGCGTGCCTGCTCCAGGTCTTTATACTTCACCTCTAGCTCAACTTGTGCTCTTCTGGCCTCCTTCAGCTGTTCTGAGAGACACTGCACCTCCTCCTGCAAGCGATGGGAAGACAGCTTCCTCTCAGCCAGCTCCAGCTCCATCTTCTCCCTAAGATCCTGAGCCCTTCGTCTCTCTGCATCTAACACATCCCTCATGGAGCTTAGTTCCACTTCCATCTTCTGGCACTGATCTAGGAGCGTCTGTAAAATTATACAGAAATTAATTTCTCTCTCAACTAGTTAAATACCTTGACAAAGCAAAGTACCTGAATTAGATTTTAAGGTCTCATTAAATCCTTTTAAGATATCTGAGTAGCAGAAGGGAGGAAACAAACATGTCAGAAATTTCAATTTGTTAGAAAGAAACTGCCCCACAGTTTGGAAATTGCAAGAAAGCAATGCTGGGAGAAACAACTCCTCATTGCTGTGGTAAAGAAAAGATAAGTCTTGATTTAGAGGAAGGGAATTTAGAGAAAAGAAGCAATAGAATAGTGGCCAGGACCTCTCTTTTAGAAGAAAGCAAACTTCCTAAAAAGGGGAGGAAGAGCTACAACAAATGAGGGAGAACTCAACAATTACAGAGTAGAATTTAAAAAAAACAAACCAGAGCAGAAGTGCGTATGTGAAAGTAGAATGCTGAAATAGGAATCCAGAGGTAACAGAGGGCTCCACACAGTACCCACTGCTTTAAGAAAGATCTCAGAAGCCTCTAGTCGACACTGACCAGAGACTTAAGGTGACCAAGAGACAGAAACAAACCTTACACTTGCCCAAACTCCTGTTGTCAAACTTCCTCCTATTGGATGGTGGATGGTCAGCACAGCTAATTTCAGGAGGAATCTGATGAGGAAATCCTTTTACTTTGTGAATAGGTTTCAGCCTCATGGCCTCAAGTTTGTACCTATACCAGGTCTCCTTCAGACCACAGAATGTATGAGGGAAGTCAAAGACACCAAGGAGAAGCCAAGGGAGCTTCCCCAGCCAGCCAAACCAACAACCATGTCATGAAGACATCCATGCCAGCACCCCATGATACACCCTGCTGAGTAATGCAGCCAGTAGTGAGCACAAGTCAGCTCACTGAGGTTCTTTGCCATCATCAGCCTGGCTGGGACACAGAGCAAAAGAAAGTATGTGGGGCACAAGTGTGTAAAAATTATTAAAATGAGGTTCAGCATTAGACTGGCTGGAGATCATGCAGCCAGTGAATATGAGACTGATTCAGTGTAAGTCTCTTCTAAATTAATGGAGAATTTTCAGAAGTTCAGATATTGTAAAAATGAAAAATACACTCATTCTCTATCTGCAAACCAACCTTTTAAGAGGTTGTGCTCTTAATCCTGTCTCAAGGAGACTGTGTCTATATAGTCATATATGCACAGACTTGATCCCATTCTTTTCACACTCCAAACTGATGAAGCGAGAGCCAATCCCACTCCACAAGCTGTGTCACCATAAAAGCAAGTTCTCAGCAAGACATACTAAAGAATAGCTGTTTCTGCTCTGATCTGGCCTGGCAGTTCAGAAACACTGAGGCTTCAGCAGCACTGTGTTAGGCATTTCTGCTTTTGGGGAAGGTTTGTGTATTTGGCTTTAAAAGTACAGTTAGCAGCATAGGTGTGGATAGGTGTAAACCCTGTCCACCTGCCCTGGATCATCAGAGCTGGCAACTGCAGCTCCCACTGTGTGGCTGTACCTGCTGTGAGCTGTGCACACAGACCTGCAGCTCTAATGCCTGACCCAGGGAGGGCAGCCCCAGCTGACTTCATGATGGAAAGATGGCTCCAAAAAAAACCCTAATCTGGTAACTTCTGAGCCACTGACAAAGGCCCCACTCACCACACACACACAGAGTAAAGCAATAAAAGGCATGACCTGATACCTGGTTTTGTTTTTCAGCAGCGTGTAACTCCTGCTGCAGCAGTTCCACCACCTGAGTTCGTCCCAACAGAGCTGCTTCCTGCTCCTCGAGCTTTCTCTGAAGTGTGCGCAGGTTCTGTGAGAGAGACAAGGCCATTCCAGCACTGGGGAGATCAGTGGAAATTCAGATTCCCACCTTTCATCCATATACACTTATTGTGATAGCCTGAATTAACTAACTTTTGTTGACACCTATTCTGGAGCCCTGGTGCAGTAGGAGGAGCTTACTTTGCTTCATGAACAGGGAACTGGAGCACAATAATGTAACACTTTTTTCAACTGTTCTTTCTCTTTGACTGATAGCAAACCAGCAGATTGAAACTAAGGACTCAAAGCTCCAACTAGCAATCCAAAAAACTCCAAACAATCAAAGCATCTTTCTTCTTATCCCTTCTGAGTTACTTTAACGAGAACTGTTCTTTCAGAGTGTCTTCTGTTTTCCTTCCTCCTCCCATGATATGATTATTATATCCAATATACCTGTTGCATCTCTACTTCCATATCTGACTGGACCACCCTCTTGAGCAATTCAGCTTGATGCTGCTGCACATGCTCTTCCAGAAGAGCTTCCTTCTCCTGAATCACTTCCTGCAAGGAGCTCAGCTGAAAACAAAAGCCACAAAATAAAAACAAACCAACAAGGTTATGAAGCTGACAGACACATAGGGTTGCTTTCAACATCCACCAGCACATTGTGTGTGCGATGGAGTTTTAGGCTGGACAATCCTACATATCACCTTGGTCAAACAGTATTTTTACTTGGTGTCTTTATCCTACTATTATGTGTATAACAACTGATAAGATTTCAGATCCCAGAAAGCAAAAAGCATAGAAGTTAATCTACAAATATGTAGAATAATAAAATAAATTATTACTATATAATTAACAGTTCATAAAACTTCTGGGCTTTTAACTATACAGGATGCAGCCCAATTCACAGTTCAAAAGCTAAACCTGCAATTCTGAGTATTAAAAAAATCTTTCCACAAATAACTACAACATACTATTAATGCTGTGACATCCTGTGATAAACAGCTGCCCTGCACACCCACAGCAGAACACAGAGAGGTGATAGCAGGCAGGGAAGAACCCAAATTGTGACTCAGAGGAAGGGACACCCTATCCAGGCCCTTCCAGGGACTGTTCTCCCCCTCCTCAGAGGGCCATCAGTCCCACGGTCCAAGGGTGAAACCCATCTCTTACCTGCAGAGCACCTTTTGCACCAAGGGTGGTTCTGGCCTGGGGTACAGGATGAAGGGCAGGCACAAGATCATTTGGGGACTGTGAAAGATTCAGGTAATGTTTAAAGGAGGAGCCAATGGCAGTGAAATGGATGGACCTAGGTGATTTGAGGAGGCACAAGACTGACAAAATTGAGGTAAGGGAATTGAAGACCAGCTGTGTAAGCATTGTTCTATTCTGTCATACTAGTCTAAGCAGTGAAGTGGGAAACACAGACTGATGAATACAAAAAAATTTCTGTACCTGTGTTGCATACTTGATTTCAGCATCTTTCAGATTCACTTCGGCTACAGCCAGCTGTTTCTTCAGGTCCTGAACAGTCTTCTCTCGCTCCCTCAGCTGCTTTTTCAGTACTTCCACTTCCTCTCTGTGCCCTTCATTTATATTTTCGTTTTTCTGACATTGCAAGACAAAAAAAGTGGGAAGAAGAGAAACAGAAGAAAGTAAACTTATCAGTATTATCGGTTAATAAATTAAATAAATAAATTTTAAAAAATAAACTGTAATGCTACTTTACTCTTGACTCCTAATCAGATGATTATTTTTACTACACTGCTTCATTTCTTAACTTTACATTTGCTTCTTTAAATGAAGTTGTCTTATGTTAAGTAACTATTTTCCCTATTTCTGTGTAGAGATGCACAAGATGCTTTTAATTGGGAAGTGTCAAAGCACTTGGCAGGGCTAACGGTACATGACTGCTCACAATATAATCTAAGGCAAATTAGATTATTAAATATATTATTTATTATATGACTTTCCTGATTTTTGAGGCTTTTTAACATCACAATTTTCTCTAATAACAGAAATAAAAACATTTTAGAATTAATTATAGAAGAATATTCTCCATGTGACAAAGGGGTAGACATTCTGGACTGCAGAAAATGCCTATGGAAGTCTCTTTAGACTACAGGATTATTAGCAATGAACTTATTAGTTACAAGCAAAGGGAACAGGCAAACAATTATCAGTTCTACTCCACTTAAATCCTCTGTTTACGACCAAGAAATGCAAACAAGAGTTCACATAAAATGTGCTTAGGCTGTGTCTACTCAGCCAACCCAGCATACTGCACCTGCACTCCTCTCTCTGTGTCTCCACCTGGGTGAGGGCAGGTCCCTCCCCACCTGTCCCTGAGCAGACAAAACCTGCTCTGCATTCTTATCTCAGCACTTCCAGCTACTGTCAGCACACAGTGCTGGCTATTTTGTACTCAATATATATAAAATACATCTCTTCCATTTTTTATTTGTGGCAGGTATTGGGTCAAACATCACCAATAACACAGGAATTCTACAGAGTATTTATGTCTTTAAACCCAATCTGAAAATACCATGAAGCCTTTTAAAAGTACTTATACATTAGTGTAATAAGGGAAACAGACTACTGTTCCTCAAAAGCTGTTTCACCTACAGAGAAAGTCATTGGCAGGAGGCAGAACAGACAGACAAAGAAGCTTCAGTTGCACTTAAATTTAGAAACAGAACAAGACAGAAAAATAAAGAATAGAGATGCAGGAAGCTCTAAGAAGCCAGGATATACATAACTTGTAAGGCTGGGGCAGAGGAGCTGCTGGGGGAAGACAGCTGGATTAGTTTGTTTACTTGTAATTGGCTTTCAGGATTGATACTCACAGTTGGATTTTAAAAAGCCTCTTACACTGATCATTACACGGAGTGCCACACGTAAGGACAGTAGCACAGCCACAAAGAGCTCAAGCTTTTAAATACTATATTTTTCCAAGATGTATAAGCTCTTATATCTGCACATAATTTATCTTTACCCACTTCAAAAGTTTGAGAGGAGCCTCAATTGTTCTGTACACAAATATTATCTGAGAGGAGGAGATAAGATGGTATTTCCACTCTTCTCAAAATAAGTCACTCTGCTAAAAGCCCAGGAAGCAATAGTACTAGCTAGATATTTAAAATACAGCCTTCCCACAAGGCCCACATCACTGAGAGAAAAGACCCAGTCCTTTGCTAATATTCAATACTTCAGCATAAGATGCAACTCTAACCTAGAATTTTCACCTTCAAATGGCAGGGTAACTGTTGAGGAAACATTACTCAGGACAGCATCTACTTGGAGAAATAAGTTTAAATAAAGGACTCTGTATCTGCTCAGTAGGTCTAACCTTGCAAGAAAGAAGCTAGTGCTTTCTGGGTCAAATACAAAATATTGCAGGTAACTGCCCTAACATAATTTCACTCAAACTATGTTCTAACCCAAACCAAGTAAGGCTGTGGCCCATACCATGTCCACTGGAGACTGTCTCAAGCCCTCATTCCTCTAATTAGAAGGCCATTTTTCCTAATGGCTAATTTACATTCATCTGCATTATCCTTTAACAGTTTGCCCACTTTCTTGAAGCTCACCTTCTTCATACAACTATAGAGAGAAATGACATTTCCTCTCTGACTTTGGTTGACTTAATAACCAAGCTGTTTGAATGTCTCCCAAGTGAAGCTACTAACATGATGGGAGAACAAAAAGTCTCTTGCTGCTCTCAGAATTTATCTTTCCTGATTCCAAATAAGCAGAACATGACAACACAAGGCCTTGCGACTCTCAGTAGAATAGCTAGAATGGTATGTAAAAAAGATAAGGTCTCTTTTTAAAATCTATATTGCACCAATTAACTGATGATCAGCTTTCTCTCATTTTGCCTTCTTCAACTGATAAATTTGAATTTTGAAGCAAGAACACTCACCACTCCTCAACAGCAAGTCTACAGAAAGTCATGTACCAGCACATGGATGTTACACACACATGCTGCAGACAGATAAGCTGAAAAAGAGCCTCAGCACCAGGAGAGGAATGTCAAGTGACACAGCTAAACAGCCCCCGTGGCCTTGACTGGTCTCTACAGCCAGGGAATGCTGCTCATGCTTGATTGTGCACTGGTTAAATTTTGCTTCATTTTTTCTATTATGCCAATCCTTGAGATTATCCAATTCTTCATGTATGAAACCAGATGGTGCTTTGCATTGAGAAAGACTCTCAAGTTGGTACTGGGAATTACAGAAGCACATTTCTATGATTTTATGATGCTCTCAATCAAAAATAGTCAGCACAAGTCATAGAACTGATCTTCACTAGTAGTCACCTCTCATCTGACAGCTCTCACAGGCACCTTTTATTGTTTCCTACAATATTTTAATTTTTTTTTCAATGTCTGAAATAATTTTTATGTTCTCTGGTTTAATGAACATCATCTGATGTCTGGAAACCATTCTGGACTTCTATCCCATTTCTCTTCCATAATATTGCAAACTTTTTAAAGAAAACATTGTTCTGCTGATCACACAGTCAAGTTTTCAAAAACTACCAGCTCCAGTGGGAGCTTCTAGTTAGTAGCTAACAGCCTCTTCAATGTCTTCATAGAGGGCACTTTTCCCCCAGTTTTACCTAGCGTTACACAATTATGGTTTGTCAGCCATAAAACTTTATGGTGGCTCAGGAAGCTGCACAACTGGAAAAATATATATTTATTTTTTTATATTAAAGTTACTGCATTCCAGTTTCAATGACCTCCTTATCTCTTTGTTTTTGTACACCAGCCAACCTTTGCTGTACTGACATGACAGGCAACATTTTGAAACTCATAGCTCAGATACACATACAGTTTTTGCAGGAAAGAGTTCAGCTACAATGGATTACCAAAGTTATGCAGAG
Source organism: Emberiza elegans (assembly GCA_024865655.1). NCBI lineage: Eukaryota > Metazoa > Chordata > Aves > Passeriformes > Fringillidae > Emberiza > Emberiza elegans. The sequence goes on from JALJVW010001137.1 coordinate 5,672,556, forward strand.
GGAAACCAGCCCATGACCTTGAGGAGATCAAGCTGAGCACTCCAAGGGCATCTGCAGTACAAGGAAGCTGGACAGACAGGCTTCCTACAGCACAGGCACAGACATCCTTGCTGGAATTATGAATATCCTGCTAATGAGACAAATAGACCCTGCTGGGTCACTGTGACCTCAAACATCAGGCAGCACCAGGTTATCAGTAGAAGCTACATCTTTTAAATAGCCCCCTTCTCCTAACCTGGGGATACTCCAGCTCTTCTGCTGAGGCCTGCGTAGGCAGTGGTGCTCCTTTCTCTGTCAGCTCCTCGATGCGTTTGTTCAGAGAGGCCAGTTTGGCTTTGGCTTGAAGTTTAAGTTTCATCAGCTTGGCATCCGCAGCCTCTCGCTCTTTCTGCAAGAGAAGGACACAAACTGACTGCCCTGACTCCAGTGCTGCTACCCAAGAAGCACCACTTGGAAAAAGCTACACAGTTTGTCAGCCTGCCACATTCTGTTTAACCCTGCCTGCCCAGTAACAGCACTGTCTAAAACACATCTGCAAACCAGATTTGTTCTGAAACACCACACATCCCAACACTGCAGCTTCTACCCCAGCACTTCCTTCCAAAGGACAGAGCACTCAGGGACTTTACTCAGCAGTGAATACAAACTCGGTTTGACTTTCTCTGCTACATGCAGTCCCTCAGAACTATCTCAAGTGACCACACTCCCACCTTACCTCAGGGTAGACAACATGTATCTTTGGGAATGCCTCATGAAACCATTGGACTAGTGGATGAGCACAGCACATGTTTAGTGGATGAGCACAGCACATGTTTCTCTGTGTCAAACACTCTGAAGCGGGGAAAGAACAACCTCACAGAAGATATCAGTACTTATTAGAGCCACTGGGAATGTGCATGGACCTCAAAGGGCTCTGAGACAAAATGCTGTGTAACTTGGATGTAACTTATCTACTGTAGTCTAAATTAACCCAAGCAAACTAACAGACGATATCCTACATCTCTTAGTGTCATCCATTATTCAAATTCCAATATTTCTCTGGAACTGATGCCATTCGTCATGCAGGTATCTCACGTTCAAAAGAGACCAGAGACAGGCTTGCACAGAAGACTGAAGCAGCATTTTACTCTTGGTCCTCAGAGAAAGAAATGGTACCTTGAGCACAGTTTCTTTTTCCTGGAGCAGCGCATCCTTTTCTCTAACCAAATCCTTCAGCTGAACAACCAGCTTTTCTGTTTGGGCTAGGCGCTCCAACACCTCTTCAGGTGCCTCCTCCATGCTTTCTGCTTCTGACTGCAAAGCTTCTACCTGAAACAACAAAATGAGTGCTCTGAAGGAAAAAAACCCAAACTATTAACAGCCTGTAGCAGGGCATCCACGTGATAGCTTCAGCTCCAGTCCTCAGTGCTGCACTCTGCTCCCTGCAGGCATTTCATGAAGCCTGTAGAAATACACAGTTAGATGAAACCAGGAGGAAACTCAGAGAACTTTTAAGCCAACACACAAAGACAAAGAGTACCTTGCTGAACACCACATGAACAAATCTGAAACGAGAGGGACCCTCACACACTATCCACGGTCTCAATACCAAAGGGCAGCACAAAGATGAAGTCTCCCACACTATGACCCAATCATGCCAAGATTCCCCTTCTGCTACACACAACTACTAGTACTCCTAAAAGTCTTTCTTCATCCTAATTCTACTTTGTTTCCTCGGATCACGCTGAGATGTGGAAACTGAGGAGATTATGGTCTGCCCAACAGAAATGCTGGAGGAGTAGAAGAAAAGCAGAGTGGAATGACAGCTCATTCTAGTGCTCAGCAAGGAAGAAGAAGGAGACAGCTCTCACTGCAGTCTAATGAACCATTCTCCCCAAACTAATTGTCAATAACATCTGAAAGTCTTTAGATAACACTGTACTTACAGCAATAGATGGTTCAGTAACTGCATCTCCATCATCCCCAGACAGCTCTTGTAAAACAGTACTTGCTAAACCTGACAAACGGCTCAGCATCTTGAACCTAAAACAAAACCAAGAGTAAGAATACAGAGTCAAAGCTGCTATGAAGAATAAGCTCCCTTATGCCGATCTTTAATGTTACAGCAGTTGGTGACCACGCTTGTAGGAATTTGTCTCCTATGCTAAGAGAGAAAAGCTGAAGTAAAACCTCAGGAAAAAAGAAATGGTCACATTAACAGGAGCAGCCAGACCCTCTGAATATTAAAGTAGACGATGTGCTGGTGTCAACACACATGAAGATTCCTTCACTGCTCCACACGTATGATTGAAAAATACACTTTTATACCAGATGCCAAGTCATCCTCATAGTTCATTCTTGATCTTTCCTAACACTGACATTACAGAACCACAATCTGTTCAGTTTACTGAAAAGAAAGTTGATTGTTAAATGATGTCATTTCTCTACAGGCCAAACATGGCCTGTAACATAAAATCAGCTTTCTGTTAATAAGTAGTGGAAATAAGGGACTGAACCTTGATGTTTGCTAAACAGATACAAATGTGTCACATTAGAGAGATGATGAGACCTCTGCATGTCACATACAGGACAGGACCTCAACACAGGGGAATAGTGTGGAGAGGACATAGATTCACTGGCTGCTGCTTAGCATACCTTTCATTTCCTTGAAGCTCAGGAGCCAAACTAATCCAGTAAGTGAAAGCGAAGAGCCAAAAAAACATGTAGCAGTACCAGCCAGCAACATATAAGTTGTCATTTTGGGGAGAGCAGTAAATTAAATTCTCCATTATTAACTGAGACCTCACTAAACTCACCGAATTCAAATGAGCCTTTGTATACAGTTGCCAATCAGGAGGACAACAACAGGCTGGAGAAACAGACGGATAGAAACATTGTGAAGTTCAGGAAATGTAGAATGCCTTTCCTATGCCTGGAATGGGAAAAGCATGAGTGGCACTGGCTGAGGAGCAACTGGTTGTACAAGTGTGTTGCAGAAGACAAGCTCCAAGTGCTGATGGCCAAGCCTGACATGAGCCACCAGTGCACTCACAGCCAAGGTCAGGTGCACACTGAGCTGCACTGGCAGGACTGCAGGCACTCTCAGGTGCACACTGAGCTGCACTGGCAGGACTACAGGCACTCTCAGGTGCACACTGAGCTGCACTGGCAGGACTGCAGGCACTCTCAGGTGCACACTGAGCTGCACTGGCAGGACTGCAGGCAGTCAGGTGCACACTGAGCTGCACTGGCAGGACTGCAGGCAGTCAGGTGCACACTGAGCTGCACTGGCAGGACTGCAGGCACTCTCAGGTGCACACTGAGCTGCACTGGCAGGACTGCAGGCACTCTCAGGTGCACACTGAGCTGCACTGGCAGGACTGCAGGCAGTCAGGTGCACACTGAGCTGCACTGGCAGGACTGCAGGCAGTCAGGTGCACACTGAGCTGCACTGGCAGGACTGCAGGCACTCTCAGGTGCACACTGAGCTGCACTGGCAGGACTGCAGGCACTCTCAGGTGCACACTGAGCTGCACTGGCAGGACTGCAGGCAGCAGGTTAAGAAAAGCAATTATTCCTCTCTATTCACACTGGTAAGACTACATTTGAAGTAGAGTGCCCACTTTCAAAACAGTGTATCAAGTACAGCAGAAAGCCCCTAGGATGACTGGGGTTTGCTTTACAAGGCATGTGGAGAGTGTAAGAGTGCTGGGCTTGCTCAGCCCTGAGAACAGCCGGTGAGGAGTAGGATACAATTGCTGTCCTCCCTACAAGCACCCATAAGATAGCTAAAGACAGAGTCACACACCTCTTACAAGGTCCACATAACATGGACATGAGGCAGAGGACACAAGTTGCAGCATAGGCAATTTCAGTCAGAAAAAATGCACAGGGAAGGAGTTAAAATACTATATTAGGGTCATAGCATTCTGATCTCATTTTTGATGTTAGACATGCTAAGAACAAAGGACTTGACCAACTGAACTCCCAAAGTCCCTTAAGAATCACACAATCATCATTCTAGTGTTCTATAAAAAGAGGTCACGTGTGACTTTTGACATCTCTGAACACAAAGGCCACAGAACTGTCCATGCCTGTAAGTGACAAAATAATTCGTAATAATTACAAATAATTACAGAAGCTCCAGTATTGCAAGCTGAAACTAGGCAAACTCATATTAGCTATAAGATCAAGTTTACATTATTAAAACTATCTCCATCAAATGCAATCTTTTAATATGATGTCTCTGTCTCACTAGAAGCAGGTGACACAGATCCACTCATTCCTGACCTCCCTTGTCTTACTAAGCAAATCTTTGGTCTTAGATTGCCACTTAAATGTGTGAAAATATTGACACTGGAAATGAGCAGCCCACTACTCATCTGTAGCAGTCACCTGATCTTGCAGAAATAGAAAACATGACAATGCACACCGTCATGCATCAATAGCAGAAAAGAGCATATGAATACTAACCTGCTTTGTACTCCAAGGAGCTCATGGGTCTCCTGATTCAATAGTAATGTTTCCAAGGCAGAGCAGTCACACACAGGTCTTTCTTGCCATTCCTTATTATCTCTTGAGTACTGACAGGTTGCATGAACCAAGACTTTTGATGGAGAGAGAAGCAAAAAAGAACAAAAACAACAAAAAAAATTATCCAATAATAAAGAAATAAGCCCATCCTTCATCCTACACCGTACGCTTCAGGACTGTTAGTCAGCCACTTGCAATACACATGAAAAGTGAGACAAGTCTGCTCTGTTTGGGAACATGGATTTGCAGACATGCCCTGGTTTCTCACACTGCATACACAGCATGAGCTCAGTCTCTTCAGCCCAGGGAACAGAACACTCCATCAACAGTTGGTGTAGCAAAAAGACATGCAGCAAGAGGCCAGGCCTAAGACAAGCTCCTGCAAAGAGCTCAAGGGGATGCAACTCCTCCAGAAGCACAGTCCAAATGCCAGGATTGCTCATGTTCTGCAACAACACAGCAGTCACTGAAACAAGTCCTGGTGCTTTGCTCACTTCTCAGCTGGCCCTGGGCAAGATGTGAGGCATGGAATTCCAGAAGAGTACAACTTTACAGCTCCTGCCAGGGAGATTTCTTCTGGCAACAACTGCTCACCGATGTGGTAACGAGATACTCATGTGGAGACCTGGAATGTCTGGAATCCATCGTAACAATAAAGTATTTATAGTTCTGTAAACCATCACTCCCACGATGCCCCAGTGAGGAACTGAACCTGCTGTCTTGGCAATGGTGCATTTTAGAAAAGCGCCATCCAAATGCAAGAACGCCTCTTTCTAACTGTCTCCAACACTTGAAGAGGATGGGTCTGATCTTCCAACTGAGCATTAGGCCACAGCCTCTTAAAGTCAGAAATGCAAAATATGTGGCTGGGACCGAGAGAACCAATAGATGAATTATTAGAAGTGGTATTAGAAATATGAAAAAGAAGCAGAATCTAGGCATCTGCATGGGCCTCAGCACTTATCTGCTTGCTACAGGCACTACAATTTCAGGCATGCATACCCGGATTGAGAAAATATTTCTTGGCATTTGTCCAGGTTGGCCACATTAACCTGATACTACCTTCAAGCTAGTGAGCCTTGCTGGGTTTGGCTCACAGCTGACCACCTTAGAAACGCAAACAGAGGAACCACCTGCATCTATTTGCACGGATGTGGACATTAACAACCTGAACTCCAGCCTCAGAAATTTGTGTCTTTTGAATTAATTTTTAATTTACATTCTCAGGTCAGCCAGATATGGCAAGGGATGCAAATGGGAAACAAACAGTGATTCTACAATTCTGCAAACAGCAACAGGTTTGCTGTCTGTATAGAGGAAACAGGGAAGACACGGGCCTAGGTAGGCCACTGCTCTGGAGAGCATCCCTTGCATCACATCTCTGAAAGCAGCACTGTAGAGAGGCTGGGGATTGCAGTGGACAACTGACCTAGACGATCGATGCACCCTCGTGACAGAGGCAGCAGCAGCAGCACTCTGGGCTGCAGCAGGAGGAGGGTGATCCTGCCTCTCTACCAGGCACGGTGAGGCCTTGTCTGGAGTAATGCATCCTGTTCTGGGCACCCCAGAACAAGAGGTGGGAACTTGTTGGAGAAAATTCAGTTGAGGACAACATAAATAAACATAAATGAATAAATAAAAGGCTTGAGGAGAATCTTATCAAAGAACCACAGACTGGCTGAAGTTAGGAGTCATCTGGTCTAAGCTCCCTGTTCAAACAGAAGCTGTGCAGGCAGCTTCTGAATATCTCCAAGGATAGAGGCTTCACAACTTCCCTGGACAACCTGTGCCAGTGCTCAGTAAGCCACAGAGCGAACAAGTATTTTCCGATGATCAAGGTAATCACCCGTGTCTCAGTTCATGCCCATAACCTCTCATCCTTTCACCAGACACCACTGTAAAGAGCCTGGCTCTGCCTTCTCTGAGACCTCCCTGAGAACAAAACCAGGAACAGGCATAACATGGCTTTAAATTGCCCCAAAGCCAACAGCCTACACAGGAGGCGGTGGCTGGCTTGTGCATTAGCCTCAAGGACTTGTGGCAGGAATATCCTGGTGTTATACAACTGCAAACACGAAAGGACAGAGGTTTTTCCGTGTTCCACTGCCTCACCCCAATAAAGCAAACAGCGCTCTCAGAGACAAGGCTGGTGCTCTCCCAGGCTCACACCAGCATATGGATTCCACCTCTGTAATGAACAGCAGAACACAAGGAGCCTCGCAGTGCTCAGGATGTGAGCCAGGATCCTTTTCATCCTCTTCCTTTGCTCAGCATTCCTACAACTAATGAACTTTTGCTGGGGAAACTTCACTTTGAACACTGGAACTCCAGATCAGCGGTGATGTGGGGGAGGTTCCTTTTCTCTGAAATACACATCGCTGACCCACTGCTAGTCTGCACAGCCTGCATTAAGCAGCGCATCTCTATCCCTAGGTATCAGCCACAACAAAGAAAGACTTGACAATGTTCTTCCCTAATTTATTATACTATAAGTTTATTATACATAAATGAAGTTAATGCCTTGCATTTCCCTTCGTTTAAAATCAAACACGCATTAAAAGCACTGCTGCTGTACACAAGTCCTGGGTCAAACTTTTCCCGCTGTGCGGAAGGGTTCCAAGGAAAGCCGGGAGGGACGGGAAGCACTGGAGCGCCGTGCTGGCTCCGGGAGCGGCGGCTCCTGCCGCCACGGGGATGGCGGGCAGCGCCGACGGGCCCCGGCAGCCCCACAGATGAACCGGAGCGCACGCCTCCGGCGGGCCCCACGGAACGCGAACCTCCCCGGCCGAGCTGCGCTCCCGGTACCTGCGGGCACCGCCGCCAGCGTCCCACCGGCGTGGGGACACGGGGACGGGACGCAAAACCCAGAGCGAGAAGAAAGGCTCGCCCTGGCCCACTGTCCCTTACGGCCCGGGCCCCGGGGAGCTGCGAACCCGTCCCGGCCCCGCATGGCCACGAAAGGAGCCCGACCAGCGACTGCCGCCGAGAGCTGGGCGGCAGAGCCCGCGGTCCGCACAGGGCAGGCGGAGAGCACCCGGGGCGGGGGGAGGCACTGACCTGCAGCACGGCAGGGGGGCAGCACCGAGGAGCGGCTCTAACCCGCGAAGCAGCTCCCGCCGGCCCCAGCACGGCCGGACCGCTCTGCCACGCCACCTCAGCACCGGAACGCGCCGCCGCCACTTCCGCCTCTGTGGGGCCCCGCCCCCGCCGCAGAGCAACCAATCATCTGCGGCGGTTGAAAGATAGACGTGACAGCCAGGCAATCGCGACGGAGCAGCTGCCTCAGCGCCATGGTTATCCTGCAACATGGCACAAAGTGACCAATCCCGAGGACGCTGTGGGTTCACGCCCAATAACAAGGCAGCGACCAATCAGTAGCGGCGTTTCGGGCAGGACAGGCGGTGTTGGTGAGACGGAGGCTCGCACTGGCCGGTGGCCGACGGGAGCGGGGCCGGCGCCGCGGGGAGGCGGGGCCGCGGGGAGGCGGGGCCGCGGGGAGGCGGGGCCGCGGGGAGGCGGGGCCGCGGGGAGGCGGGGCCGCGGGGAGGCGGGGCCGCGGGGGGGCGGGGCCGCGCAGATTCTCGCCGCCGCTCGTTGGCGGCGGGCAGCGGCGGAGGTGATGTCCGGTGGTTTGGTCGGAACGTCCCTTTACGGAAGAGCCAGTCCCACCCCTCTGCCATAGGCGCCTCCTGCCAGGCCGGGTTGCTCCAAGCCCCCTTCAACCCGGCCTTGAGAGCTTCCGGAGATGTCCGATCCGGGGCTGCGCTCGTGCAAATGGGCACTGCTGTTCCTTGCTCTGGTATTACCGCTCTTGACATGAAAATATTTTTACATGCTGATAGGCTGCAATAAGGTCTTTCCGGAGCCTTCTGTTCTCCAGGCTGAACTCCCCAGCTCTCCCAGCCCGTCTCCAGAGCAGAGGGGCTCCAGCCCTTGGAGCAGGTCCGTGGCCTCCTCTGCACCTGCTTCCGCACCTCCAAACGTGTCTCGTTCTGAGGGTTCCGGGACAGGAGAAAGCTCTGCAAGGGGGGTCTCACCTGGGTGGGGCAGAGGGACAGAATTCTCCCCTCACCTGCTGCCCGTGCTGCTGGGGATGTGCGCACTGCCAGCCCCTGTCCAGTCTTGTTTTCCTTCTCAGAAGTCTCGATCCATTCCCTTCCTGGTCTGTACTGGTACCAGAGGTTGCCCCCAGCCAGATGTAGGGCAAGATTTCAGGGGCCCTGAGCAGTGCAGTGTTCTTGCCTCCTGGCCACCCTTACTGTGCATGCGCACGCACTGCGTTCCTATTTCTGATGGCACCAGTAGTGTGCCAATGACCTGCTGTGGCCATGGGCTCTGTCCCTACTTCACAAGGCCTCAGGACCAAAGCTTGCCAGGTGTGCTCTGAATTTTTCTTCATGCCCTGCTTGCAGTTTTGTTCATTCCGTTCACTTCACTTTGTTCACTTTAGCTGTGAGAGCAATCTCTCCAGGTATCTATGGCTAATTTATTTTATTTATCTATCTTTGTGGGGTTCAGCCATGGGCTTATATTGGTAGTAACAGCAAGCAGTTATTCTAGGTCAAATGAGATATTTGCAACTCTAACACATACCGCCGCACCAATCATCTGCGGCGGTTGAAAGATAGACGTGACAGCCAGGCAATCGCGACGGAGCAGCTGCCTCAGCGCCATGGTTATCCTGCAACATGGCACAAAGTGACCAATCCCGAGGACGCTGTGGGTTCACGCCCAATAACAAGGCAGCGACCAATCAGTAGCGGCGTTTCGGGCAGGACAGGCGGTGTTGGTGAGACGGAGGCTCGCACTGGCCGGTGGCCGACGGGAGGGGCCGGCGCCGCGGGAGGCGGGCCGCGGGGGAGGCCGCGGGGGGCCGTGGGGGGAGGCGGCGGGGGGGGGGGCCGGGGGGGCGGGGCCGCGCAGATTCTCGCCGCCGCTCGTTGGCGGCGGGCAGCGGCGGAGGTGATGTCCGGTGGTTTGGTCGGAACGTCCCTTTACGGAAGAGCCAGTCCCACCCCTCTGCCATAGGCGCCTCCTGCCAGGCCGGGTTGCTCCAAGCCCCCTTCAACCCGGCCTTGAGAGCTTCCGGAGATGTCCGATCCGGGGCTGCGCTCGTGCAAATGGGCACTGCTGTTCCTTGCTCTGGTATTACCGCTCTTGACATGAAAATATTTTTACATGCTGATAGGCTGCAATAAGGTCTTTCCGGAGCCTTCTGTTCTCCAGGCTGAACTCCCCAGCTCTCCCAGCCCGTCTCCAGAGCAGAGGGGCTCCAGCCCTTGGAGCAGGTCCGTGGCCTCCTCTGCACCTGCTTCCGCACCTCCAAACGTGTCTCGTTCTGAGGGTTCCGGGACAGGAGAAAGCTCTGCAAGGGGGGTCTCACCTGGGTGGGGCAGAGGGACAGAATTCTCCCCTCACCTGCTGCCCGTGCTGCTGGGGATGTGCGCACTGCCAGCCCCTGTCCAGTCTTGTTTTCCTTCTCAGAAGTCTCGATCCATTCCCTTCCTGGTCTGTACTGGTACCAGAGGTTGCCCCCAGCCAGATGTAGGGCAAGATTTCAGGGGCCCTGAGCAGTGCAGTGTTCTTGCCTCCTGGCCACCCTTACTGTGCATGCGCACGCATTGCGTTCCTATTTCTGATGGCACCAGTAGTGTGCCAATGACCTGCTGTGGCCATGGGCTCTGTCCCTACTTCACAAGGCCTCAGGACCAAAGCTTGCCAGGTGTGCTCTGAATTTTTCATTTCATGCCCTGCTTGCAGTTTTGTTCATTCCGTTCACTTCACTTTGTTCACTTTAGCTGTGAGAGCAATCTCTCCAGGTATCTATGGCTAATTTATTTTATTTATCTATCTTTGTGGGGTTCAGCCATGGGCTTATATTGGTAGTAACAGCAAGCAGTTATTCTAGGTCAAATGAGATATTTGCAACTCTAACACATACCTTTCTAAGTGGAAGGAAAGAGAAGAGAGGGGGAAAAAAAGAAAAAAGAAGGGAGGATGAGAAAATCATTCACAAGAACATCACATTTCTCCCAGTGAAGGACCCAGATGCTGACAACTTCCCATGACTGTCCCCTCCTCCTCTGCAAACATCCAAGTGAACCACAGATCTTAATACCCAGAGAAGCAGCAGGCAGGTCAGCGTAACATCGGAGAAAGCACAGAAACAAAGTGCATGTCTTGCAGTTTTAATTGGATTATTGCTACTAGTGCAGCTTTTTTCTTGTATATAAATACTTGACCTACATTATTTTTCTTTGCTTTTCTGTAATTAGATGTAGATTTATTATGACTCCCAAATCAGACTGTTAAAATTTCTATTATACTAAAAATAAGTTTTGCCTTTAAATGTGTATGTTTAATGGTGTGACTGATATTCTATAGGGAAGGGGTTAGGGCATCCAGAAGGATCTGGACAGGCCAGAGAGAAGGGCCCATGCCAACCTCATGAAGTTCGACAAGGCCAGGTGCAATCCCAAACACGGGTACAGGCTGAGCGATGAGTGAATTGGGAGCAGTCCTGTGGAGAAGGACTTGGGAGCCTTGGGGAATGAAAAACTGGATATGGGCCAGCAATGTGCACTCCCAGCCAACTGGAGTCTGAGCTCCATCAAAAGTAGCACCGGCAGCAAGGCAGTCTAGCCTCTGGTTACCTGCTTTGGGGGAAGGTGTTTCTGCCCACGGTGAGGGCTGTAATCAGATGATTTCTAAGGACTCTTCAACCAAAACTATTCTGTGATTCTGTGAAGGTCCATCAGTGGGAAGCGCAGAGAGTGGGTGGGCTTAGACATCCAGCCTACCCACAGCTGCCTCTCGATTCCTGGTCTCCCCAGCTGCTGACGCCTGGACATGCCGGGCCCTGCGAGGTGCACAGCCCTGCCACAGCCACCAGAACAGATTCCATTGCACACAGCAACCTGCAGACAGACACAGACACTGGGTGCCCCTTGAGTTCCTGTGATGGGGTGCTCAGGGTGCAGAGAAACACAGACAGGTGGGTCACCCTCAACCCTACACCCTCAGTCTAACGGTCAGCTACTCCAGTGGTCTCACTAACAGATATCTACACCTGTCTCATGAACTATTTGGCCTATTTGCTGCCTACTCTGGCTTGATATTTAGTAGTGATCATAGACTGACATGATCTTACTCAGCCCAGTTGTGGGCACTTAAATCCCCATGCATACATATGCCCAGAGCACAGCGCTGTGCGGCCAAAAAAAGATAAAAGGAGGTAGAAGTGTTAGAAGACAAGAAAGACTGTGATGACCAGGCCCAAGGGATGGATACACATTCATACAGATTAGCACCATTCTACATGCAACCAGACCCTTCTGTTCCCCTTGCTTCCATTTTCTCATGCTTGTTCATTCCCATACCACCTGGACCCATCCCTTTCCCCACCTTCTTTTCCCCTCCTAAACACCCTGTTGTGAGTCTTGTCCCCAGATACTCTTGCCCTGGACACACAGTGTTTTCCATGTCTCTAGGCAGTACGCAGTTTGTAGAGTCCTCTGCAACCTCTCTTGCTGACTCATCATGATGGGTGCCACCTCTAGGCCCGTGGGACTGGTGGCTCCTCTGCAACAGGTTTAGAAGGAGCTGGGACAGGGCCTTTATTTCTCTTACTGGGTTATTTGTGTTCCCCAGACTGTGGTTGTCTCTCTACTCCCTCCCCTTTGTGCAGTTGAGCCTTTTACGGGTTGGCTGCACTTCCGTGATGGTTCTTGGATTTGACAGACCAGGGGATTATTTGTGTCCTCCTGCATTGCTCCTCTGTGCTCCTTTGTGTGCATGGAGGTGAGCTTTTTCCCACATAACCTCAGTCTTGTACTGGGTCACTTCTATAACACTTTCTGGTCCCACACACTCTGTTATTTAACATGTCTATTTGAGAAAACAGACTCTCAAATCCACTTAGAGGAGAAGATCTTTACTTAACCTCACAGCCCACATCTTATGGGCATTTCCTCTTATGTTCACGTATAATTATTTCAAGGTTAAAAATAGGGTAGTCTACAGAACCAGTATAGCTCCCAATGCCAGTGTCTGATTAACCTTCTCACCCTTTCTGCTTTAGCTCCTAAAATAGCAGTGATTTGCTAGATTATCTTGCATCTCCTTTCCATTCTAAGAAGACTGTTTGTATCATTGAAACTTTCTGGTTTGTGGATTGGCCTCTAAGAAGATTAACATTTATAATTGGCTTGTGGAAGGTTAGATCCCTCACGTAACTGACATTGGTGTTGAGCATGGACAGGAGCAAACGGGCAGTGCTGTGAGAGCCACAGGAGGAAGAGGATCATTCCTGTAGCATCATCCTTCTGACCACAGATACATATGGGAAACAACAGCAGCTCCACCGTGGATGATCTACAAGCTGTCGAGATCCATCACTGGTACAAGAAATTCATGACGGAGTGTCCTTCTGGACAGCTGACGGAGCATGAATTTAAGCAGTTCTTTGGACTTCGAGGGCTGGATCCAGAGGCCAATAAGTACATTGAGCAGATGTTCCGCACGTTTGATATGAACAAGGTGAGTTCTCTGCAAGGAATTAACTGTCCCGTGCTGCTTAGAAGTGATCCAACTCCTGCACTTTCAGAGTCTTTGTCTTTCTCTTGCAAACATAAAGAACACAAATATTTTCAAACATTTTCTCTTGCAAACACTGGTAGGGAAAGCTGCCAAGGGATGCTTATGTAAAGTAGCTAAATGTAAGGAACGAATGAATGTGTACAGGTAATAACACAGATGACATAAACCTAAGTACACCTGATTATCTAACTACCTTGTGCAAGTTCATATTTGAATTTTGAAAATTCCTTACTGCCAATTATTTGACTTGGCCTTGTTTAACTAGCAAAATGCTAATTTCATTCTTCTTCTTACATGTTCTTATTATTCAAAAATATAGCTGTATGAGATCATGGAGACCATAGGAATCAGACACAGTAGAAATCATTATAGCATTCACAGAGGAGTAATTTCCAGGTGTTTGGCAGCTGAAATTAACACTGCATGGGAAGACAACCTCTGTGGCTTTCCTTGGTAGGTGCAGCATGAAGCTGGAGTGAGGGGGTGGGCAGTGTTCCTCACTGTGACAGGTGACTGCTGGTAGAAAACAGTAGCCCCCATAATTCCTTTAAGTGTGCAATGGCCCTCACTTTTGCCTGCTTTTTATCCATATGTATTTCAGCCTATGCTTGCAGGCCTGTATTCTTAATGACAAAGAAATCTGGATTTATAGCAGCCTGGGAAAATTCAGCTTTACTCTCTGCTCCAAGGTTCTGAAATGGAGTCAAGGAGGATTCAGTCACAGAGGCATGACAACCAGGTGGGAAATCATGGAGGTAGTCTTGAAGAAGGAAAGCTTAGGGACCAACAAAGAATGTTATTTTGGACATGTGAGACAGCATAAGGAGTTAAAGAATGCTTAGAAATATTATAAAATTCTTAAGCAGAACAGCAGACAGGCTCCATTAGGGTAGCTGAGGTCTTGTGGTGGATATAATGACTGTAAATAACTGTAGGCCTCAAAGAATATCTTTTCTCATCCCAAAGTCCTCTGTGCCCAGGATAATAATAGTGATGAGAAGCAGTTTCATAAGATAAAGCAAAACTTTTCCAGCTTTTGCACAAGTCTTTCACTTCACCTCTCTCCCTTCTTGGGATGTTAAAGGAATCTAAAATTTATTCAATGATGTGCATTCCAGAGTTCTCCTGTGAGTCCTGTGTTATGCAGTAAACAATGTTATAAGAAGGTTCTCAAATTCAAATTTGGTCAGAAAAGCTATAATCTAAATAAAGTTATAGTGATCTCAGGAGGAATGAAGTAAAAGTGTGGCAACTAGTGGTGATGGACCTAGTTAGTCTTAGTCTGTTAACAGTTAGTCACTTAATCTAAGATCCTTTTATGAACAAGGGCAAGGAACAAGAGCACCCAGATGAAAATCCACCCTGTTGTAATACAGGCACGATGGACGGAATCATCTGCCCTCTGGACCTTCATATTTTGAAAACTTTGATGATGACAAAGAGGATAAATTTTCAATATTCTTCTTTTATAAATTGCAATTGTAGCATTATAGAATGGTTTGTGTTGGAAGGGACCTTAAGGGTCATCTCAATCTACCACCTCCCATGGGCAGGGACACCTGCCATTATCCCAGGTTGCTCCAAGCCCTGTCCAACCTGGCCTTGGACACTTCATGGGCCAGGGCCTCATCACCCCCTGAGTAAAAACTCCTTCTCAGCACCACATCCCAATCTCCCCTCCTCTAGATTTAATCCATTCCTCCTTGTCCTATCATGGCCTGCCCATGCAAAAAGCCGCTCTCCCCCACTATTATAACCTGCTTTACAAGGGGCACTGAGGTTTCCCTGGAGCCCTCTCCAGGCTGAAGAATGAATGTGAGCAGCACAGCAGATGGACAGACAGAGCAGGGATTCTGTGAGCCTGCGAGTGCACTGAGCAGGGCTGAAAACACGGGTAATGGTGAACACAGAAACTTTACTTCAACAGCTCAGTCACGTCAGCATCGCTGTGGCTGCAGCGCAGCAGCGTGGGCAGGACAGAGAAGCCTCTGGCCCCAAGGCTGCCTTGGAGCTGCCATGATCCACTGTAGCCCTGGATCCTGCTCATCCTGCTGCTGCTCAGGCTTTTTTGTCCTTCTAAAACTGCAGGAACTCCTGCACCAGATTCCAGAATTGAGCCAGGATCTGGTGTGGGAATGCCATGGGCAGTAACGTGCCCAAGGATGTCACTGCTGGTTTCTCATTGTACTCAGGGGTCAAGTTGATCGATTCCTCTGGTTCCTCTGGTTCCTCTGGTTTCAGAGGCTGCTCAGGGGCCGAGGTGACAACTGGCTCTGGTGCTGGACCAGATCTTTCTGCAGGGCTCAGGCCCGTCTGGATCAGGATCCAGTTGTAGAAGTCCTGAGTGGAGGTGTAGATCCCGGGGTGCCTGGCTCTGTCACAGCCTCTTCCCCAGCTGTTCAATCCCACCAGCCAGTAGTAGTCAGCTTCATTGTCCTTGCAGACGAGGGGACCCCCGCTGTCCCCCTGTGCCAGGAGAGATGGATCAGGGACTGTGGGGGGCTGCTGCCAGTCCCTGAGCTGGCTCCTCTCCCCCAATCCCGGGCTGGCTCCTCTCCCCCAATCCCGGTGCTGGCTCCTCTCCCAATCCTCCTCTCCCCAATCCCGGGCTGGCTCCTCCCCCCCCGGTGCTGGGTGCTGGCTCCTCTCCCCCAGTCCCGGTGCTGGCTCCTCTCCCCCAATCCCGGTGCTGGCTCCTCTCCCCCAGTCCCGGTGCTGGCTCCTCTCCCCCAGTCCCGGTGCTGGCTCCTCTCCCCCAGTCCCTGGGCTGGCTCCTCTCCCCAGTCCCTGGCTCCTCTCCCAGTCCCTGGGCTGGCTCTACTCCCCAGTCCCGGTGCTGGCTCCTCTCCCCAATCCCGGTGCTGGTCCCCCAGTCCCGGTGCTGGCTCCTCTCCCCCAATCCCGGGCTGGCTCCTCTCTCCCAGTCCCGGTGCTGGCTCCTCTCCCCCAGTCCCTGGGCTGGCTCCTCTCCCCCAGTCCCGGTGCTGGCTCCTCTCCCCCAGTCCCTGGGCTGGCTCCTCTCCCCAGTCCCGGTGCTGGCTCCTCTCCCCAGTCCCTGGGCTGGCTCCTCTCCCCAGTCCCGGTGCTGGCTCCTCTCCCCAGTCCCTGGGCTGGCTCCTCTCCCCCAGTCCCGGTGCTGGCTCCTCTCCCCCAGTCCCTGGGCTGGCTCCTCTCCCCCAGTCCCTGGGCTGGCTCCTCTCCCCCAGTCCCTGGGCTGGCTCCTCTCCCCCAGTCCCTGGGCTGGCTCCTCTCCCCCAGTCCCGGTGCTGGCTCCTCTCCCCAGTCCCGGTGCTGGCTCCTCTCCCCAGTCCCTGGGCTGGCTCCTCTCCCCAGTCCCGGTGCTGGCTCCTCTCCCCAGTCCCGGTGCTGGCTCCTCTCCCCCAATCCCGGTGCTGGCTCCTCTCCCCCAATCCCGGTGCTGGCTCCTCTCCCCCAGTCCCGGTGCTGGCTCCTCTCCCCCAGTCCCGGTGCTGGCTCCTCTCCCCCAATCCCGGTGCTGGCTCCTCTCCCCCAGTCCCTGGGCTGGCTCCTCTCCCCCAGTCCCGGTGCTGGCTCCTCTCCCCCAGTCCCTGGGCTGGCTCCTCTCCCCCAGTCCCGGTGCTGGCTCCTCTCCCCCAGTCCCTGAGCTGGCTCCTCTCCCCCAATCCCGGTGCTGGCTCCTCTCCCCAGTCCCTGGGCTGGCTCCTCTCCCCCAGTCCCGGTGCTGGCTCCTCTCCCCCAGTCCCTGGGCTGGCTCCTCTCCCCCAGTCCCTGGGCTGGCTCCTCTCCCCCAGTCCCGGTGCTGGCTCCTCTCCCCCAGTCCCGGTGCTGGCTCCTCTCCCCCAATCCCGGTGCTGGCTCCTCTCCCCCAATCCCGGTGCTGGCTCCTCTCCCCCAGTCCCGGTGCTGGCTCCTCTCCCCCAGTCCCGGTGCTGGCTCCTCTCCCCCAGTCCCGGTGCTGGCTCCTCTCCCCCAGTCCCTGGGCTGGCTCCTTTCTCCCAGTCCCTGCCAGGTCCGTATTCCCAGCACATTCCCAGCACAGGTCGGAGGCTCTCCCATCTCTGCACATGGGTCCCAGATGTGCAGAGGACAGATGTTCCAGGGTCACATCTGCACTTTGGGTCTGCTGGGGCCACTGGATGGGCTTTGTGGGCAGGAACAGGCTTTGGGGACAAGGGGACATAGGACAGGGACCCGCGGGTGGGGAGGGGAGGGATGGACACGGGACAGGCTGGGCTGTGTTTGGGGGATGAGGGGGTCCCTGCACTGCCGGGGCCTCAGGGACTCATCACACGCTCCTACCTGGCAGCTGTCAATGCCGCCCTGCGGGTACCCAGCACACAGGCTGCGGGGGTGGATGTCCCCCGCGTACCACCTGCTGCTGTTGCAGAGCTCCGTGTCCATGAGGTGGACCTTGGCCTCCTGCAGCACCATGCTTGTTCCCTGAGCTGTGGGCACAGAGGGGAATGAGCCCCAGCAGCTCAGTACCCATCCCTTCCCCTGCCTGGGGTGAACCCCCTTCCCGGGCCTGGCTCTGCCCCTTCCCCATGGAACGACGTTGTCCAGCTGTGTCCCTGCCCCTTCCCCACAGAGCAATGCCCAGCTGTGTCCCTGCCCCTTCCCCACAGAGCAATGCCCGGCTGTGTCCCTGACCCTTCCCCACAGAGCGATGTCCGGCTGTGTCCCTGCCCCTTCCCCACAGAGCGATGCCCAGCTGTGTCCCTGCCCCTTCCCCTCAGAGCGATGTTGTCCGGCTGTGTCCCTGCTGTTGGCCTGGGGAAGGGGCCAGACCCATCTCCCCCGAGGTTCCACAGGGCCAGCAGGAATTGTTTGGGTGAGCAGGGACCTTACAGCTCATCCCGTTCCACGCCCCGTCTTGGCAGGGACTCCTTCCCCCAGCCCGGGCTGCTCCGAGCCCGGCCCTGCTGGCGCCCTGAGGCTGGACCCTGTCTGCGCCCACCCTGTGTCCCTGTCTGTGCCCAGTCTGTGTCCCTGTCTGTGCCCAGTCCGTGTCCCTGTCTGTGCCCAGCCCGTGTCCCCAGGGTGCCCAGCCTGTGTCCCTGTCTGTGCCCAGTCTGTGTCCCTGTCTGTGCCCAACCTGTGTCCCTGTCTGTGCCCAGTCCGTGTCCCCAGGGTGCCCAGCCCCTGTCCTTGTCTGTGCCCACCCTGTGTCCCTGTCTGTGCCCAACCCATGTCCCTGTCTGTGCCCAGTCCGTGTCCCTGTCTGTGCCCAGCCCATGTCCCTGGATGCCCAGCCTGTATCCCTGTCTGTGCCCAGCCCATGTCCCTGGATGCCCAGCCTGTATCCCTGTCTGTGCCCAGTCTGTGTCCCCAGGGTGCCCAGCCCATGTCCCTGTCTGTGCCCAGCCTGTGTCCCTGTCTGTGCCCAGCCCGTGTCCCCAGGGTGCCCAGCCTGTGTCCCTGTCTGTGCCCAGCCCGTGTCCCTGTCTGTGCCCAACCCATGTCCCCGGGTGCCCAGCTCGCCCTGGGAGCACACATCCTGTTGGGAACTCACCTCTGGCAAAGTTCCAGCCGGCGATGTAGCAGGATTTCAGCTCCGAGACCCTGAGCGAGGGGTCGGGCACACAGCCCAGCTGGATGTAGTCGCTGCACTCCACGGGCTGGTCCAGCTCCACCAGGGCAATGTCGTTCCTGGCCGTGGAAGGCACGTAGTGCTGGTGCACCAGGAGCCTCTGGATGCGTCTCACCACAGCCTCAGGGCCCATCTGAGTCAGATCTGTGGCCCCGATCACCACATCCCACATGGAGACACCCCTGGGGAGCAGATGGACAGAGGGGTGACAGAGGGGAGCAGAGCCACGGGCTGCAGCAGCCCAGCATTTCTCAGCCTTCTGCTTGCCCAGGTGGGCAGGGAAGTGGCCCGTGGTGCTGTGAGCTGGGCACCTGCCCGTGCTCTGGGGACATCTCTGTCCCTGCTGTCTCTTACCCAGCCCTGGCGAAGCAGTGTGCGACCGTGAGCACCCACTGGGAGCTGAGGAGGACACCCGTGCACATGTGCCACGTGCCGTTCTCCCAGGTGGCCTGGATGCTGACAATGCCAGGCCAGGCCCCTGGCTGGACACTGGTGCCACCCACACGGGATGTGTCATCAGCAGAAGTCACAGAACTGTGGTCAGAGGTCATGGGCCGGAGCCTGCAGGTCCTTCTGTAACACAAAGCCATCACTGCCCTTCTTGGTGTCTGCTGCTGCTCAGGCTGAAAGTCCTCTGTCATCCCTTCCTGCCCAGTGTTGAGTGGCAGGAAGACTTGGGACCCCCAAGGAGCACATCTGTCCCCCCGTGCTGCTGCAGCCCCATAGACAGGTTATGCCAGTAGCTGGGCACTGGCCAGGAACCAAGGCTCCTCCTGCAGCGAGTGAGGCTGGAACACTGTGGTGTGGGTGTGGGGAGCATGTGGGGCCCATACAGCGAACCTCCTAAGTGGAACCACTGACCTGCAGCTGTCCCAGGTGCCCCACACGGGCCCGGCCAGGGCCAGCAGGACAAGCAGCCCCAGCAAAGCCATCGGCACCAGCGCAGGTGGCAGAGCCAGAGCAGAGCTGTCACCTCCAGTGCGGCCACTGCCACAGCACCCACAGCCTTTGAGGTGTTCACAGTGCCCGGGCCAGGGCCGCTGTCACAGAGGGGCTGGTTCTGAGTGCTGGGCATGGCAGGGAGGGGCAGCACAGAGTCATAGAGACGTGGAATGGTCTGGGTGGAAGGGGCTTTATGACACCCAGTGCCACCCCTGCCATGGGCAGGGACACCTTCCCCTATTCCAGGGTGCTCCAAGGCCTGTCCAGCCTGGCCTTGGGCACTGCCAGGGATCCAGGGGCAGCCCCAGCTGCTCTGTGCCAGGGCCTGCCCACACTCACAGTCAGAAATTCCCTCCTAACACCTAATCTAAATCTGCCCACCTTCAGCTTAAGGCCATTTTTCTTGTGTCCTATCACTACACGCTCTTGTCCAAAGTACCCCTCCAGCCTTTTCCTAAGCCCCTTTTAAGTATTGGAAGAGGCACCAAAGTCTCCCTGGAACCTTCTGTTCTCCAGGCTGACCAGCCATAACTCTCTCAGCCTGTCAATGAATATTTCTTCCCACCCTGAATGAATATTTTAAATGTGGGGATCCTTACTGTAAAACAGCAGTGCCCTGCTAGTTCGCCTACATTCACCTTTTACAAATGTTTATTTGCATCCATTTCAGAAAGGCACCTACTTTGATTACATACCTTAATAACTGAAAGTTTCATTTTTTTGCTCTGTTGTTTCTTGAAGAATTATTGTTATTCAGAATCTTTGACCTAGATATGTGTTTTATTTGTAGTTTGTTTTTAACAGCTTCACATTTTAGTCAGCTTTAAATCTAGGGCTGATGAAGCTTTACTAACCGGCATTTTTCTTGCAGAAGAAACAAGAGCCTTTTGACTTTCTTTGTAGAATCAAGAAATGAAATATTAAAAACCTAAATACTGAACATTTTTCTTCAGTGATCAAATCATGCTCTGTGTATATTACAAAATATCCTCAGTCACATTATTTTCCACAGAATGGAGAAGAGATCTATGGCTTAATGGAATAGCAGTTTCCCACAAAGGCAGAATAGACTAGTACAGAAAACCTGCAGCCCATGGGCTGGGCTCAATGTTCTCTCCCAGCAGGCCAAAGGCAGTCAGCTTTGGTGTACAGAGGGGGCTTTGTTCATGCTGACAACCAGGTTCCTTCACTGCAGGTGGTGAGCAGAGGGGAGTCTCTATGAACTGGATCATAACTTTAGGAACCCAGGTATTTAGTAGCTAGAGAAATAACATGTGTCTGTGCACTAAAGATTTTTCCTAAGTCAAAGTCTCTGTGCCATTTGTTGGCCTTCTCTTTCAGCTGTGAATCTAAAGAGCAATAATGTGAAACAACTCCAGTGCGTTAACTCCCTCTGTTTACTCCTGTTACAATTTGGGGGTTTTTTCTGACAGGATGGATATATTGATTTCATGGAATACGTGGCTGCCCTCAGCCTCGTTCTCCGAGGGAAGATGGAGCAGAAGTTGCGGTGGTATTTCAAGCTCTATGATGTAGATGGCAATGGCTGCATTGATCGACATGAACTGCTCAACATCATCAAGGTGAACCTCCACGGGTCTGTGCTCTTGCCTCTTTCCTTAAAGACAAATCACACAAGTAAGACCTTTGCTATTTCCCATATGGATGATCATGGATGAGAATTTAAAAGCATTACTTCTCTAAGCAGAATTCCCCATCACCATATAATGCAATAAGCAGACTTAGACTCTTTATTGTAGGAGCGTCAGGGGGTAGGACAGCTGGGACAGACGGAGACCAGAGATCTCTGAAGCCAGGGCTTGGAACTTGCGGTTTATTGCAAAGGGCCTGGGTGCAGGGCCCTGCTGGGAGCTGCCAAACACAGCTCAGAGCAGGCCCCAGAGAAGAGAGGGGCAGAGAGGATGAGAGGGTAAGAGCATAAAAGGGTAAGAGAGCAAAAGCGTAAGAGAGCAAAAGGCTAAGAGAGAGAGGCTCCCCTTACAATACAATTAATCTTCTTCTGTGTTGAATATTCTAATTCTCACTAACCAATCTAGTACAATATACAAATCCTATAGCATTTACATACAGCATATAACCACACTGTGTTACATTTTAAACCCTAAAAACTCCTCTTTGGGCCCCTTCTGCCAAGCTAGCAGGGTCTGCTCTGACCCTTGGGCCTGTCTGCAAGCAGAGGGTGTTGTTCCATCAAAAGGGGATCACCTTCAGTGGCCACACCATTGTTTTCCAGCTGTTCAGTAACTGAGGTATCTCAAAGCTTGCTTTAATTTCAATCTCGCTTATAGTTTCCATATTCTGAAAATCTTTTGCCAGGCAATCATATTGATAAGGCTTTCCTGTTTCATCTTCCTCAACACTTTATCACCACAGCTTATGTTACAACATAGCTAACCATAAAATTGTTTTAGCTGCCTGTGACCTAAATTGCACTTTCCAAGGTTTCAGACCCTGTGACTGTCAGTTGCTATCTCTGCAATGTGTGCTTCATATGTCCTTTTCCCCATGAGAAGTTGGAGAGCTACTCCCAGTTTGCTTTTTAGAATCAGTTCCTAAATATCAACATAATAAAACATTTCTGACTCTGGTGAATAGCCTGAAGAAAAAGGATTGAGAATTGAAAGGATTGTACGCAAATAGTTATTGTGGATGAGGTTGAGATTATGGGCATAAAGATCACTATATATATATCTCAGAATTAATTGTGCTGCAAATTCAGATTATTTTGCAGATAATGGGAAATTATCAAGGTAATTGCAGGAAAGATTAAATGACCCTCAATAAATAGCATTTCTGAATATGAAATGTCATAAAATTGATTTGATAAAGCACTAATAAGATGTTAATAATGCATTCTCATCTGTATAAGAATTTTAGAGTTGGGTATCAAAGAGACCTGACCAATACATGTAGTAATATACAGCCTCCTACTAGTAGCTTTAAATAGAAATACTCAGACATTACAGTGAAGCAATAAGTAGCAATAGTTAGCACAGAGTTCTTGAGAAACAAATTCTGGGGGCAACAACTGGTGGCAAGAAATTTATTGTCATTTGTCTTTTTTGGGCGTAGTTCAGTGTCTTTTTTGGTAACCTTAGGAAATTGCTGAGATGATGTAAGTTTCAGTAAAATAGCATTTGAAAAAGAATTAATAAAATGACCAAATATCAAAGGGTAAAAATTAGAAAATAAATAGTCTTAGAATCAGTATAAGGGCTCTGAAATCACATATTTCATGGACATCCTTAAACAAAGGAAATAATTAGCATTGAAAGAAAAGAGAACCCTGCACTATGTAGTTATGAATAAGAATTGTAGCAAACACAAGTGGATAAAGCTTAAAGTTTCTCAAGATGAAAATGAATTCCCAGTGACCTTTAGGGAGAAGCCAGACACACAGAAGAAGTATATAATTGGAAATTGTGAAAGTAAGAATAGAAATAAATTACCACAGCATATAACAAAGGAATTTCATCATGTCAATTGTGGAAGGTGTTTGGCAGTGTTTCTGAGGCTTGGTGTACCATAGAGCCACAAAGTGGGACAAAGTGGATCAATTAGGTGGATTCTGATTCTGCCATTTCTGCATCATCTAAACTGTACCTAAGCAGAATGAGGCCAATCCTCTGAGTTTTGCTGCTCATTCCATGCTCCAGAGCCACGCTCCCTTTTTGGTACCCTACAGTGCCATCCATAAGGCCTGATGATTTGTGCTTTGTTTTCCTGTGGTACTGGTTCATTTGTATAGGGAAGGTACCAGCCATGACTGTTTTATTTTGAATCATGGAATCAGTCAGGCAGCTGCTTACTCTTGCTCTTTTATTTTAGGCTATTCGAGCTATTAATGGTGGGGACCATGAAACGAGTGCAGAAGAGTTCACCAACCGAGTCTTTGACAGGATTGATGTGAATGGCGATGGTAAGGTTCCTGCCTTTGTCATCCAGCTTAGACAGTCTTTTCTACAGAGTAACATCCTATTTTTCCTTTCTTGGTTGAACTTTAGGCCTCTTCACTTCATATTTTATTTCTATTTGCATTCTCAGCCAGTAATGTGTTCTCCGTGGACCAAAAGGATTTTTCTCCTGGCATTATACATAATCCGTGTGACAGGATTTGTTTCCTCTACTGGTCTAAGCTTTGTTCTGTCCACATGAGTTTCGTAGTGGGGTTTTGGAGAGGTGTTTTGTTTTCCTTTTTGTATGTTGCTGTGTAGCTCATGCCAGTTAGAAGTGGGAAATATTATCAAATGGCCCCAGCTGCTCCTAAGGTCTTCAGTATGGAAAGGAAGAACTGCAATTTAATGTTGAAGTTCAGAGTTTCTTCACTGGGTCTGTCTGCAGGCAGTATAGCAAGAACATGAAGTGCTCAGTCAAAGGTTGGTCAAGTGTCACTGCGGTCCCTGTATGTCCCCGAGAGGTATCTCTTTCCTTGCTGCTTCAGGTGCTCATTACTTCCGGACGGGTTCTTTCATCATTCCAGAATAACTCTGCTGAGCTGATTCCCTGTACAAGGGCCCTTTGGCCTAGGACATAAAAATTTGTTTCTGTCTGTCTCCTTCTATCAGTTCCTTTATCCTTGAAAACCAGCAAGTATAGGGCAGGTTAGTATTATGACAGGTTGAGCCAAAAAGAATGCTATGATGCTGCTCCTTAGGTACCCACTTCTATTGTTCTTTCTTATGTACCTCTTCCCTATGGGGAAAAAAAAGGAAGCAGGCGTTGTCTGGATACTGGGGATAAAAGCTTAAGAAGACTCTCTGAGGTCTTTAGGACAGTGCTTTAGAACAGTGGTTCTAAGTATATAGTAAATGGTCTCTAAAGTTAGATTACTCCTTTTCCTGTCAGATGTGGATTCTGATGCCCTTTATTTGTGTCTGACACAGGTGAACTTTCTCTGGATGAATTTGTGGAGGGAGCAAGGAAAGATGAGGAGTTCATGGAGGTTATGATGAAAAGTTTGGACCTGTCACACATTGTGGCCATGATAAACAACCGTCGGCATAGTGTATAAGTCAAGCTGGGAGAAAATGCTGTGCCAATAGACAGAAAGTTGTCACAAGGAAGGAGAGACAGCATTTTCAAAACAAAATTTCCGTAAACATGAATATGGAAGTAGGAACAGAAAGACACTGCTATATTTGTGTATCTGAGTGCATGTTCCTGTACAAATACTGAAGCTTAGCCACATAAATGCAAGGCAGGTTCAGAAAAACTGAATCTGGGTGGCAGTATTTGACTTGTCTTTCTAAAATTTAAAGGCCAAATTTCAGGACACAAATTTCCTTTTTATTCTGTGTCCCAGATTATCAGTTTGAAATGGACTAAAAGTAACAGCAGGTTTGTGAAGAGCGCTAGCAGAACTGGGTGGTGGAGTGTGGAGGACATATTATGGCATAAAAAAGAAGAATTTCAAACTGTTATTAGTGTAGGGAATGAACAAAAGAATGTAACTTGCACGGTTCTTGTTGTGGTATTGGTTCATAAGCACCAGCATGGTTTATCAGCATGGTCCATACCACATGTGCTTGAATTTGGTAGTCTCTACAGAAGCAGCTTTAGTCATAAGACCACAAGAACTGAAAGAAAAACCAGTCTGGCAGTGACAAATCTGTCCTCAGCTGCAGCTCTTTGAGCTTTCTGTGAACAAAGAACTCTAACAAACAAGTCAACAGTTTGGAGCAGCTTCTGTAACCAGAGAAAATATGCTACTCAGTTTCCCAAAGTAGAAGAATTACTTGAGAGGTCGTATCTTTTATGTACTCATGGTCCTACTTATTCACCTCTCATACAACTGAATCACTGGGAATGTTCAAGGCCACACTGAACAAGGCTTGGAGTAACCTGATCTAGCCCCATGGCATGGGGCTGAAGCAAGATGATCTTTGAAGTCCCTTCCTACCCAAACCATTCTGTGACCCTACAAATGAAGTATTTGAAGATGATCCTGTATTATTGCCTCCCACATCCTTCATTGGTCTTTCTTCTTGTTCTTGAGGAGACAATCTAATTGAAAGAAACAACTCACCAAGGTCACTTGTGAATTGTGCTGTTAATGTGAAGGCTGGAGTGAAGCTGATACTCTGGATCACTGCTGCCATAAATAACTCTGATTTTATACACGATGGGAAGAGTGATGCAGCATGGATAGAAGCTCAGCAAACTGTGTCTTGTTCACTGTTCATTAGATAAGGTCATGATCAGAAGCTCCTTTGAATCTGGGAAGAGAACCAGAAGGAGAGAAGAATGCAGGAAATGTTCAATGGAGTGCCTATGCCATAGTTGGCATGTTTTTCCTGTGCAGGAGAAAGAATGTGCAGATCTGTAAAAAAACTTTAGATTGGACTTATTCTTGCTTATATTTAGGCTTCTGTGATGTTCATATGTGTATTGGTTTGCACGGCAAGGTCCTGGTAGCAGGGAGGCTACAGGAATGGCTTCTTCTTTGAGAAGCTGCTGGAAGCTTACCCCATGTCTGGCAAAGACAATGCCTGCTGGCTCCAGGATGCCACTGGCCAAGTCTGAGACCTTCAGCCATGGTAGTAACATGTCTGGGATAACATATTTAAGAAGGAAAAGTTGTTGGGCAGAAGCAATTGCAGCCAGAGAAGTGAGGACTGAGAATATGTGAGAGAAACAGCTCTGCAGACACCAAAGTCAGCTAAGAAGGAGAGGGAGGAGGTGTTCCAGGTACTGGAGCTGAGATTTTCCTGCAGCCCATGATGCAGGGCATAATGAAGCAGATTGTCCTCCTGGAGCTCATGGAGGTCTGCAGGAGGGAAGCACAAATCTACCTGCAGCCTGTGGAAGAGCCCCGTGTTGGACCAGGTCCTGGAAGGACCTGTGGGCCTGTGGAGAGAAGAGCAGGTTTCCTGGTAGGACTTGTGACCTCACAGGGGACTCATTTTAAAGCAGTTCCTGAAGGACTGACCCCAGGGAAGGTGCCTCACACAGGGGCAGCTCGTGAAGCACCACGGCCCATGAGACGGACCCATATTGGAGAAATTAATGGAGAACTGGTCCTGTAGGAGGGATCTCATGCTGCAGCAGCACAAGGACTCCTCTTCCTGAGGGGGAAGCAGTGGCATGAACTGACTGTACCTTCTATTCTCATCTTCTTGCACTACTGGTGGGGAGGAGGTAGAGAATGGGGAATAAAGTTAATCCTGGGAAGGAGAAAGGGATGGGGGAAAGGTATTTTAAAGACTTTACTTCTCATTACCCTACTCTGATTTTTATTGGTAATAAATTCAATTAATTTTCCCTCTGATGTCTACCTGTCCTTATCTCAACTCATGAGCTTTTTTATATTTTATCCAGCTGAGGAGGAAAGTGATTGATAGAGAGGCTCTGGTGGGCACCTGCCATCCAGCCAGGGTCCACCCACCACAGTAGTATTCTGAACAAAGTGCCTGGGCTTTCACTGAAGGGAAGATTTAGTAAGGGACATTTAGTAAATACTGTCATTGGAGTGTGAAAGAGTGAGTGATCATGTTTAGAGTAGCTACCAACAGTTTTCTAGGCAGGCTCATACTCCAGGCCCTAGTGGCACATGTATGTCTGCAGTCTTTGGGCTTCTGCAAGGAATCATAACCTCATGGTGGGAGAACTGTCATGTGAAAAGGGAAGACTTCCTTGACCCTTAGTATTTAATTTGTCTGTCAGTGCCCCAGGAAAGCTGAGACCCTTGTGCCTGACCGGTCTGTCAGTGTCTGTTACAGGGACCCTTTGTTGAGCAGTCCTGCTGGATTGGCATTTGACTGACATTCAGGGAAATAGGCCAAGAACATAATGGAGATCCCTCATCAGGTCTTCCCAATTTATGACCCCTCAGTAGGACTTTTTATTTGAATATGTTACCTGCTGCTGGCAACTGCTAGCATCCATGAAGGAGTCACACTTTGGAATTTTATGGAACAGTTTATGGAACTATACTCTTTATAAATATAAAATTGTGACAGGTTAAGGTTCAGGAATTGTTGGTGATGGTGTATCTGTCAGTGATAGTATTTGACTGCAAAAACTTACTCAAAGCAATATACAGACAAGCTGTAGTCCCCAATAAAAATATCCAGCAAGCAGAGTGCTTTTCTAACCCAACAGGCGTTCCTATGGGGGAGAAGACAGGTCCAGCCCATTGACTGATCCCAGCAGTTATGATGGAGCCTTCACTAACTTTTTCTCCATTCCTGGCTTACCTTTATAGTATTTCTTTATATTAAGGTGAAGCTTGAGTGACTCTACTCATGCATATATTTGCTACTGATTGGTGTAAAATCCTCTCACTTCACTTTCAAAGACACAATCAAAAATGTATAGAGCTCATGCCAAATGAGAGGTTGTTGTAACTTGGAGGCAGGTAACTTTGGGACGCACAGCACCCAGCCTGCCCTCCATCTGGGT